>CM050163.1:136377988-137097988 GCA_027410445.1 Discoglossus pictus | reverse complement strand
TAAATTTCAAATATTTTGCCCAAATCATGAGAAGACAGAATATTCGATAGATTAGGTCATTCAAGCAATGAAAATGAGCATGAAGGAGATCATAGGGCCAGTGGCTGAGAGATGTACCAGGTATGCTGCAATCCATAGGATTATAGAGAGTGTGACGAGACTGAGCAACAACAGTATTGTGTTGCTATGGAGACTACTGGGTTTCAGACTCATAGTTTCCTATAGGTATACATTAAGTAGGGTTTGAGAGCATATTAGATCTAGATGGTGGTGGGCAATACCCTCAGGTGAGTCAGTAACTTTTACTGGAGTTTTTTTTGAAAGTGTCATGTAATAGCTTTGCATACATGTTTGTAAGTACTCTTGTAGGACCGAGGCAGCCTTGTGGGTGTAGCTAAAAGAGTCACGTAATCAAGTCCTAAATCCAGTGTGTATAGAATTGTCACCTTATTTATTCAACTTATATGCAGAGTACATCATGCGTAAGGCTGGACTGGATGAATCCAAAGAAAGAATCAATATTGCTGGAAGAAATATCAACAACCTCAGATATGCGTATGGTACTACTCTGAAAGTGAGGAGGAACTAAAGTGCCTATTAATGAGGGTGAAGGAAGAGAGAACAAAATCTGGCCTGCTACTCAATGTTAAAAAACTAAGATCATGGCAAACAGCATGCTCAGTTCCTGACAAATAGATGGGGAAGAAGTGGTGGCAGTGACACACTTTATATTTCTGAGATCCTAGATTTCTTCATTATCAGTACATTATCATCAAAGGTTTGCATAGTATAAAGGTATGGTATTCCCAGTAGTAACATATGGATGTGAGAGCTGGACCATAAAGAAGGCTGAGCTCCGTAGAATTGATGCATTTGAATTATGGTTGTGCTTAAAACTGTTTAGATTCCCTTGTACTGCAAGAACATCCAATAAATTAGTACTCTAGAAAATCAAGACAAACTGTTCACTAGAAGGAATGATCATGAGGCTGAAGCTCAAATATTTTGGACATATCATGAGGGGACAGTATGCCCTAGAAAAGACTCTGATGCAGGGAAAGATTTAAGGCACTCGAAGAAGGGGGAGAGAGAGATGAATAGATGAGATCAATCTAAAGTTGCATATGACTGAACGACTAAACAACAAAATAACACCAGTTCCCCATGGAAAAAGTCTTTATATATCTAAGCCACTGGGAAGATATAGATCTATCTTCATCCGAAATGTTGAGCAACACAGAGCGCCTGAAATTGTTCCAGACCCTGCATACAATGCTCAAAATGCAGAATGAGCATAATGATCTTGTATGATATTTGGACTTATCAAAACAACTAGATGAGGTTCAAAACTTCATGTGTTTTATGTTCATAAGTGGATATTTCTGGTCAAAGGTACAACAATCTCCCAACTTAAGTGACATTAAACTCATAGAAGGTATCTTTGTTAGTCCTCAGATTAGAATGCTACTGAATAATACTGACTTTGAAGACAACTGAATCACAAGGAGCCCGCTGTATGAAATGTATTTACATCTTCAAACCATGGAGGAGAGATACCAAGGAAGATGGGATCTAGCCATCATGAGTGACTACTGTTGGTTTCTGCAGAGGGAAGACACCACAATAAATAAAATGAAGAAATTAAAGCCTTGCCAGTGTAAATGAGGATTTACTGTTTTTTGTACTGCTCTTTGTGTATGCTAGTTAACTTTTAAATACTCTGTAATCATGAGGTTAAAAAAGATTATGAAAACAAATTACATTTCATGACAACAGTTATAATAATTAAATTTTTTCTGATACCCATATTTTATACCTATAAGTAATAGAATAAGGCATATAATAACAAAATGGTTAGTTGTGCAAGATTTTCATGCCATATTTGATTCAGCACACCATATAATTCTGTTGTGTAGTCCCTAGGCTGCACCAGCCCCCCACCCCATAGAGGATGTTGCTCAGGTAGAGGTAAGTGAAGAGGGGCAGCTATGTGTAGAGGGGCAACTATGGAGAGGGGTCTCAGAGGGAACAACTATGGGAAAGTGTCTTCGGGGGGTGCTATTATTGGAAGTGGTCTTAGGGAGGGGGGCTGATATGGGAAGGGGTCTTGGGGAGTGTAAAAAAAAACTATTTACAATTTTTGCATCAGCAACCTCCATTATTCAGCTCCGCCATTGATGGTGTGTTACTGAGTCTATGCTGTATCCTGAAATACTCACAGATAATAGATATTGAATTAGAAATATATTTAAAAGTGTAGCATTCAATTTCTATAGTGCCACTAATATTTTTCTAAAAGCAGACATCCACAATGCCTCCTCAATTATGCAATCCCTGATTATGACTATTAAATAGTGATATAGCTTGATTTGTTTTAGCTAATGGAACCAACTGCACAAACTGAATGATAGCACATATAGTTAATTTTTCCCTGCCCCAGAGGCCTAGAACCTGTAATGAACCACTGACTAATATTAACAAAGTAATTTATATTTCCTCATTAAATAATATAACAAGAGGTGCAAGATTACTGCCAGTATGCTTGTTATGTAATAAATTATAATTACATTAACTCACAAGATCTATGATAATGAAAATCATAGATCAAATTGTATATAAACAAATGAAAATATATATATACAAAGAAAATGTATATAAACTGTAAAGAGGTGGTATAAGACAAATTGCAGAGTTGTAATGCTTTTAAAATAACTATTTAGATGAAATACAAAAAATAATGTAAAAAAGGAAAAAAAGAAAAAGGATTCACAGTAAGGATCTACAGTTCTAAAAACAGTTGCTTTTACCCAATGCACCACATCTCTGTATGGCAAGCAATTAAATTAAAAAGCAATACAGCTAAATATAATTTGTAAACCTTATTATCTATGCAGATCTTGTGGGAAAGCTTCAGGGGTTGTACAAGCATTAAATAAAAAATATCAAATTATTGGTTAGTTCAAATATTTTATACAACTTTTCCTATCTGTTGGTGTGGAGTGAATATAGTGACGTCAATGTCCTTTTAATAAACACATAGGAGCTCACATTGTATATGGTTTACCAGGAAATACTGCTATACTACTACACCCATGCCAACAATTCACCCTTTGTGGTGACTGGACCAGAAAATAATTTGCATATATTTTCACAAATTTACATATGTTGCTACATACAGAAAATTGTGTATAGAATATACAGTTTGAGTGTTGGTGCCTGATGATAAAGTGTAATGAATGTTCCAAGTGTGCATTATAAATCGTCTGCGTGCGAGGGAAAGCCGTTGGTTTATTGTGTAAAGCGACATGGTATATTGGTAATGTTATTAATGTGTTACGTGGCTTGTGAGTATTTTCCGTCTTTTGTAATAGTGTATTTTCTAGTTCGTAGTTTGATGTGTAAAGTGGTACGCAGTGTTTTGCGTGGTCCGAGGTCGTGTAGCCTTGTTTTCATTCTTTTCTGCAGACTTTTTTTTTCTCGCTTTTTTTTTGAGTGTTGTCTAAATCGGCTTAAATTTGCGCTCCACCTCGCTCCAAGTCCCGCGTTTGTCAACCAGTTGCTCGCCAAGGCGATCCCGTGTTTAGTAAGTGTTTTGTGGCTCAGTCCTGCGTGTTTCATTGCCTCATCGTGTTTGTGGTGATAGTTGTAGTGCGTTGTAGTGCTCATCGCCTAAGTGCTACGCATTAATTGCTCGCCTCGCTTCGTCTAACTCATACACACCAAGCAAAGCGTGACGACGTCTTGCAGTTTATCAACTATTATATGTGATATAGTTTAGGTGAAGGTTCGAAACATTCCTTATTTGGACTTTCTCTGAAATATTTGTTCATGTAAAGTAAATCAATATCTAGAATACGTAGAGCATGTTACAGTAACAATAAGATGTAAGAACTTATTTATTCACTTTTCTTCACTTATAAAAATTAATGGCACAGACTAGAGGAGTACTTAATTATAAGAACATACAATGATATTTGGGGAATTTATCATAGTGATACTTAATCTATTAAAGAAATGAGACATCTTTGTTGCAACCACTTAACTTATTTGTAGAAGCTTATCAAGAGACATGGAGTGTTCACTCTACTAAATCAGTATGTAACCGTTGAATATGATCATTTAGTTTAATTTTCATTGTATAGGCATTTTGCTTTCAATTCAGGTTAACATGAGGCCCTAGCAGGAAGTAGCCCTAAAGCAAGGAAGTCCAGAGTGAAAAAAATAGAAAAAGGAGAGAGCAAAATGTTAGTCTAAGAGCAGTCTAAATGGTCAATGCATTATTCAGAAATGGAGATAAGCAGGAGGTCGGGGCAACAAGCAAACAACAGAAGTCTGAAAGTTGAGATGAAAGATAAGGGGACCAGAAATCAGGGTAATCCAACGCACATTCCAAGGTCAGCAAAAGGTAATGCACACAGAAATATACAAACACTAAGCTGTAGAAGTTGTAGCGAAACAATGTGGCTCTGGCGCTCTGGATTTATATAGGCCCAGGATGCTGTACTTCTGGTATCCAGCAAAAGTCAATTACCAGACTGGATCAGTGCAATAAATGGAATGGCATCTATGCAGATAAAACTCGGCTGGATCCTGGTTCTTAAAATATGTAACCAGAAAGAGAAGGCACAGAGCACATGATGGTCAGAAAGACACAGGCACATATACTGTATATGTACTAGTCATAGCGCTGTGGCACAGTTAAAAAACACTGAAAGGGAGGGGAAGGTGCCACCTGGTGGCTAACAGGGGAAGGATCATGACAGTGCACCCCACAAGGGGCAGTCTCCAGATACCTAGAAGTTCAAGTTTATTCTGCTTTTTATAGCCAGACGTAAGCCCACTTTGATAAATATAACCTTAGAATTTATAATGGTGCTCAATGCAGTTATACAATTGTATTGAATACAAGATGCGCCAGTCCAACAGAAGGTACATTTTAAAGACATACAAAGTACAATTGATCCTTCTACCCTACTTTTATTTCTAATCTGTTATTTGTGTCAGGTAAACTGTATAAGCAGACAGCATATTTTTTTTACAGAAGTTTTTAGTCAGTGAACTTCTATCCAAAAAGAAGGTCTTCACTAACTAAAAACTTCTGTAAAAAAATATGCTCTGTGCTTATATAGAGCCCTATTCAATTAGCCAAATGGCAATTGAATGAGGCCCATGGTAAACTCATATCAAAACTGGAGCAAGGAAATGCAGTAGTTAGTATAACTATGGAGAGAAGTAAACGTTGACCAGATAATAGAACACTCAAAGAAGACTCTAGTCAAATCTATAGTATAGAACATCTTAGAGTATGTTGTGCTTGGTGTAGAGGGTGCTGAGGCCATTGCCGTGGAATCTGAACTGACGGTTCCTCATAAGGATCACTTAATTAAAAAATGAATCAGATTAACTGGAATGTTTCTGGAAACTGCTTCAAAGTATCATGACTGATTTTGGAGCACAGCAACCCACAAGTTATCTGGGACTTTTACACATCTCATCACTAATAAAGTTGTTGTATTGTGAGTTTGTGTGTAACGCTTGCAAAATTGCGAGTTGTGCATGCGCACTATGCACAAATTGCGAGTTGAATTGCAAATTGAGACTTCAAGCCTGCAAGTACATGGCAGAAAGCCAATGCTTAATTACAATGCCTGAAGTTGTAAATCTGCGGGCCTGAAAATTGCAACAGTTACAGAGCAATTAAAATTACTCAAGCTCGCAAGAACATGGCAGAAAGCCAAAATCGTAAATCATGCTTCTATATGTAGCACTTCTGTGACTGATCATGATCAGTTTAGCAAGACCTGTAACTTACTGCTTAGGCAGAGCCAAACCCTTAACTTTCTGTTTAGACAGAGCCAAACCCTTAACTTGCTTTAAAGTACGATTTGCCATCTAGAAATGTGAGGAAAGGGAGAGATAGAAGAATAGTGAGGGAGAGAGAAGCAGGGAAGGAGAGATAAGGAAGGAGCGGGAGATAGAGTAAGAAAGAAAAGGAGGGAGATAGAGAGAGAGTGAGAATGAGAGGGAATGAGAGAGAGAAGGAAAGGGAGAGAGAGAGAAGGAGGGGGAAGAGAGAGAGAGGGATGAAGGGAGAGTGAAGGAGTGAGAAAGAGAAGGGGTGAGGGGGAGAAGCAGCGAGAGATAGAGAGGAAGTGAGAGAGAGAAGGAGAGAGAGAGAGGGAGAGAAAGAAGGAGGGAGAGAAAGAGAGAGAGAGAGAGAGAGAGAGAGAGAGAGAGAGAGAGAGAGAGAGAGAGGAGGTGAGAGAGAAGAAGGAAGGGAGAGAGAGGGTGCAAGGAGAGAGAGCACAGAGAGAGAGAGAGAGCACACAGAGAGAGAGAGAGAGCACACAGAGAGAGAGGGCACACAGAGAGAGAGAGAGAGAGGGTTCACAGAGAGAGGAGGAACACAGACAGAAGACAATTTTTAACACAATATTTAATGTCATTTATGATAACACAAAGGTTATCCAATGTACATGGGATGTGTTCTAATGATTATAGCAATTCATCTTTCATTTATGTACATATAGTTACTGTCATGTATGTAATGTGTGAATATAGTTATATTATGGATGTTATATGTGCACATAGTTCCTGTCATGGCATATTGCTTATGTATTTGTGCATTTATCTTGTGTGAAATATGTGGATGTGTCCCTCCCCAATGACACTATTAGTCCTTTTAGAAAGTGCAGTTTAATTTTCTCCATTATAAAGTATTGTCATGGCTATGGACTGAAAGGAGTTGGCCCTCATGGACTATTTTATTCTACCCCACTGGACATTTGGTATTTCCTAATGGCCCCCACATTCATTACGTAAGATAAAGAGGAGTTTGTAACTAGAGGTGGAGGAAAGAATGTGAATATCTTGTGCTTATTTCATTTGTGCATTTCTTTTCTAGTTTTGTAAGGTCTGTGAGGTCTGTTGAAATCTTTCCCTTGTGTATTGTAAAACCACATTACCCTCTGTCCCCTTACAGGCCCGGGATATTAGTGGCCTAAACAGATAACCTCTAGGTTCTGGTGTATCTGGTGGTGGGCCTAGGTGATGGGGTAAGGAGGTCACACTAAGAAATCAGATCCCTGATAAAGGGAGGGGCATGTGAGGGCAAGTTGTGTTGGGTTTTCATATATCTGTGAAATGCAAGCAAGAATAAACGTCAGTCTTTCTATGCACTAAACAATGGTGTTGTCTGCCTTCCCGTTTCTCCATTACTGATACCCATGTTTTTGCTGGGTGCTGAGATCTTGAACACAAATAATCATGACCCAGAGAGAGGATATTGGGGTGGGTGTGGTTCCCCAAATTTAGAGTTGTAACAGTATCTTTGTTCAAAAATAGCATAATTCAAAAGTAGCTCATTATACAGCTCTAGCGAGAAGTCAAGTACCAGTAGAGTGGCAAGTAATAGAGCAGGAATGACTGCCAGTGGATCTAGAATGTCTAACAACAAAATGCTCAGAATGAGGAAGCAAATGTATTGCAAGCTCATTCATGGTTGGGATTCTCAGGATAAATCTAGTATCCACACTTTCCAACTTACTGGAAAAGGTGTTATAAGATGTAAGATTTTTGGAAGGAAGAAGTACAGATAGATATTGATCGCAAAGTTGCAATGCTGACAATGCTATGTAGTGTGGCCCTCATTTAGTCCAGGGCCTATGGTAGAAAATAGGAGTCCAGACCTCAGAATAGAAACCCTGCATAGTTTACTGTGTACTCTTGGGAGAAAAAATAGGGTTAGCCTTAGTCCTGGTCTGTTGACAGTAGTCTGGTCTCGGGATTGGGTTGTGGTGTGTGGGTGTCCATAGAATGATGTCAGGTAATGTGCAACAAAATCTAGCTTTGCCCTGTCTTATGGATACCAAGTATATGCTCCTAGTGCCTCTTAGTTGGAGAGGTTTATCCCTGAATCTTATCTACTGTTACTAATTATGATGCTATCCATGTAGTATTTTAAGTGTGTCTGGTAGCTCGTCATTACTGAAGTGGACCCTCCAGTAATAATCACTCTTTAATTTATACTCCTAGTGCATTTGTATTAGCATCATGGGTTTATTCGCATTACATTTTAACAAAAATCCATACTAATTTTATAAAGAATCTTATTATTATATTGCGGAACAGTTTAAACTTATACATCTTGAAGATTCTGTTAAGATTTTGAACAATAGAGACATCCTTATATTGTTTTTTGTCAGTGTTGGTCAAAAATATATCTAAGTCTATTTAGTATTGTTTTTATTAATAATTATTTTATTTCAATGAGAAGTTTGATTTACTTTATAAATAGTTTTTTTAATAAAGATTTATTTAATTCAAATATAGTCAGACAAAACCAAAAAATCCAACAATGTACATACATTTTGTACAAAGAAAGTTGCTTACAGGAAATATTTTTAAATAAATGCTTTGCAAAATAATAGAAATGTAAAGTATTTGGTCTGCTGAGTGAGAATAATCACCAGAGCTGAAATATTTGAAATAAGTTGATTCTTGGTACAATGTAATATTCGATTTTTAAAATGTATATAGCTTTATGCAGATAGTTCAGTTTTGTATGTTTATTTCATTATTCTATTTTAAATAAAAATCAAAAACTTGTTGCATTTTAAAAGATGTTTTGTACATGCATTGGTTTATTTGTATACAAAATAAATACTCTGTGCATAGAGCAAAACAGACTTGACAGATAACCTTATTTGGAATAAGCATAAAAATGAAAGTTTTGTAAATGAGTTCAAGCCCCAAAGATCTAACAGTCTAACTTGCATGAATAGAACACTTTTAGAAGTAGGATGGTGACAGACACAGTGGGAAGTGAAGAAACATCCATATTTTGGCATGAAATTATACCTTGGTTATGTCTCATATAGTTCTTCATCAAGAACATCCCTATCCATTTAAAGTAACTACAATGCAAAGGAGTACAGATACATTTAAATTTTGTACTAAAACATTTGGTTGAATTATCGCTTCAATGTATTATGTCAGAGTATTGTGCGTGTATATATACTTTTTTTTACATACCAGGAAGATTTTATAGTTGCCAGACAAACTGTGTCTTTATATATAGGTGTTTTTATGGTAACAATTTCATATATGGTGTTCTATAAGGACCCCAATGTTTATAGTTTAGATGGGGGATACCCTGGCTCATAGATGGCAGTGGGTAGAAAGGGGGGATATGGGATGTGTTAATTAATTGTGTTGGTTTTAAAAAATCAAGCCTCAAATCTGATACAATTAAGGTGCTAGCTTTTGTATAGTGATGGATTCATGCTTCTCAGAGGCATTTTTTGCCTTTATGAGGTTAGAAGGCTTTTTCTTATTATTTGGGGCACTTGAAAAGGCCTATGAGTAAACCTCAGTGAGATTGGATATTGTTATGGGAGTCATGTGATGTAAAATAGTTATGGGGGTGGCATTTAGGGCTGAGGACCATAGGGCATTTGGAGCTCTTGGAGGTTAAATTTAGGTGTTTGATGTGATAGCTCGGAAGAGATTCCTGAGCGCACTTCACTCGAATATTTGCCTACTAGAGCAATGGAATGGAATGTTGTTAAAAAACATCATACTTAATGCTCTGGGTTGCTGCTATAAAAATAGTATATTTATTAATGGTGCAAAGATTTAGGTCACCGGGCAGATATAACAAAACCAAGTGCTAAACTGTAAATCGAGGCCACAATGTTTTACAAAGCATGTATTTTGTCACCTTACAAATGTTATACAATATATGTCAAGGATTGCTAATGACCCAAGGTGTCTACCACCTATATTTAAAGTCATCAACAGGGAATCAATGTAAAAAATAGTTCAACTTTAATAATTTTATAGATCACAACGGCGAAAAAAATCCAGGATTGAACACAAAATTTAAAAGAGGTCAAAGTGTGTGGAATAGGATTACCTCCTTAATATTTATAGTAAATATTTTAGACTCCCATTGGAGGGGTAATCAAAGTCCCATTATGCAATACTGTGTCTTTTTTAGAAGAATTCTACAATTGTAAATGTGCACTAAAACATTATTTGTCCTATATACACCCTTAAGTTATCTATGCTGAGCAGAACAGAGGATCTCATTTAAAGATAAGGGACCTAGAGTAATAATATACTGGCCAGAAATCCTGCTAGGATTACTTATAATAAAGTCTTTCCCCTTTTTTTTATCCCTCTTTCAAACTGTATGGTAGAGTGGAAATGGTCTTAAACTAGAGGCAGGCTCCAACTTAATTCCAGTATAAAAATCTATATACTGAAAGAATCTTATGAGGTAAATGGCCTGCATATAATAAACGCTAGTAAGTATCCACACTCATAGTCAGCAAGAATAAAATTGAGTTAGGATGGGTTAGGGCACACAGACACTCTCACACTGCATAGTACTCGAACGCCTAAGTGCTCCAACGTGGACGCACGCAGCGTTGTACGCCTGACGAGTTTTGACGTCTTCCTCAAAGGCAAACACGGGTTGCCGAAGGATCCGCTTATTTAAATGGATCCCATATCCATGGAAACCTAATACAGCACACGTGGTTCTGGGAAAGTATGGGAAGCTCTATATATGATAGCTAATTGAATTTTAAAGGGGTAGTATCTTTAAAAAGATGCAATGGCAGTATGTAATATTAGGGAAAAAGAAAGGAAATATATATATGGAAATATATATCATGTAAGGAATGTAATGGTAGATAATATGAATAAACAAATGCATTCATTCCTATAATATAGAAATTACATCTTCTTTGAAAACCAATGGCATTAATCAAGATTGTCCGTATGGAAATGACAGCAAGCAAGTCCCATAAATACAAACTATTTGTTACCCTTCAAATCCCTCTATTACAAAGAAAAGGAAATAAAAATACTACTAACTAAATAGGCACAAGAATGAAAAGATGTGATCCATAACAAGTCTACTATACCAGAATACATGCTGGACAATGCTATATAAAAGACTATATATGTGTATATACTATATAGAAATACATTTGTATAAAAGATAAATAAGTGATAAAGATTATGAATTGTATGTGATGGTTTTAATGTCTATATTGAAGTGAAAAATATTACTTATTACTAGTGTTGTAGTTCCTACAATAAGGACATTCTATAACAATATATCCCCTTGTTGAAGGGTAAATTCAAAAGAGTGCAACTAACATGATAAGAATTCCTACTTTAAAGTGAAGGAATAATAAAAATGAGAGAAAAAAAACCCTCTTTATAGGTAGTGAGTAAATAATAATCACCTTTATGAAGTGAAAGTCTCAATAGTCTTGCCATATAGCATATTCAAATATTGTTGTACTATTGCATATAGTACTCCTGCATATAGACAAAATTAGTTAAATCAGGCCCATGATAGTGACTTGATATTAATTCTCCAAACCCACAAAGCCACATGCGACCTTATGTCTAAATAAAAGGTGTAAAGGTAAATCCCTCATTTAGTCTTTTTGGAGTCAAGGCTTTAAGCCTATAGATCCAACGTGCTTCATGTTGAAGCAGTTTTCTCTCCAGGTCTCCTTTTCAAATGTGTCTTAATATATATCACGTAATATCCATAATCCAAATTACTATAACAATATAGTAATGTAATCTATTGATCACATTACTGTTATATTAGATATTAGTCATTGATATCAGACATATATTTACATAGGTAAGTCAGTAAACTTTATGCCTTTTTTAAATATAATCAGTAAATCAAATTATTCAACAAGAAGAATTAATATGTTAATTGCAGATTGCAGATGGACATATGGAATTGTATCCTGCAGAAACTACAGATTACATTTTTTTGGTATAATCTGTAAAAATTGCATGAAATTCTTGGAACATACTTTGCTACAGGAATTAAAATCTAGTCTCACAATGTTGCAACAACAGTAGACAATAGAAAAAAACAATGCTATCAAATTTGTTGGTGTCTATGAAATACTACTACAGTGCCATGAATAAAGGCATATAAATACATTTAGTTAATAATGTTTTTTTATTCTATTTTTTATTATAATATTAATACATTAAAAGGGAAGGGCATAAAGCACAACGTTTTTAGGATGAACATCTAATTCATTATCTTCATTTGAATATATACTTTTTTATGCACACATTTTAAATGATTAGCATATAAAAACACATATAATTAAATAGCTGATATGTACAATATAGTATTTTTTTGTTATTTATATGTTTACTACTGGAAAAAAAACGTATCTCATTTAGGGGATGAGTTATAAGATACAGACTCAAGTAATTAATACCAAGCTTTTATGAAAACCATTAAAATTATAAACATGATGCTTAATAGTTAACAAAAGAACATATGGGTGTTAACTGAAAATGTGCATTGAACAGGTCTCAGGTGTTCTCAAAGTGCCATGAGCAGAATACTGTCCATGTTTGAGAGCTTGACAACAGTTACATACCTGCATGACAAGGTCTCTCAAGAAAGGTGAGTATGTCTGTCAATGTAGCTGCTTATTAAGGTCAATCTCTTTGAAGTCTTTATGTCATGTCTGTACTTTTTACATTCATTAATCATACAGTGTTTGACATCATTCAGTTTTCTCACACAAGACAGTGACTTCAAGAAAACATATGGATCTGGCATGAGCCAAGTATGTTGACATCTAATATTTAAGAAATAGTTATTGCAATTCAGTTTCAAACTTTTCATAGGAGTGTTGCATTTTTTATGAGGGTTCTCAGCAATTTAAATGCAAGGAAGTTTGACAGTTCATTGTGAAAGTTTCTCTAAGCTTGTGTAATTAAGAACATGTACATATGTGCTGTAACAGGCTTTAGAGAACTTGCTGAGAAATAACACTGGAGATGGATGTTTCTGGTGTGGAACTGTATGGTGATATACGCTAGTTATTACTTTTAAAAATGGTCTAGTAAATTATTTGAAATTCTGTAGCTAGAACAAAAAAACAAACAAACAACAATACAAAACATGGTATTATCTCTAATCTTCATATACTTTCCATATTGCCACTTGACCATCATCTATATCTCATTTCATCTTTCACTTCAACCTCAGCTTCCATTTACCCCTTTTCTGTGCTCCCCAAATGTTTATAGATTCAGTGCTCTCTGAAACACATTTTAAATGTTTGTCTTCTACCCTCTTATCATCTTGACTTTGGAATGAATTGCCATACTTTATGAAATGTTCCAGAAGTATTACTGTAATGTTTACATCATCATTCTTCAAAATCTGTTGTCGAGCTGAAATCGATGCCACCTTTTTGCTATATAATAGCTCTGAAGGGTTCAATTATCAATCTTTAATTCACAGCATTTCATTCTAATCATATGTATGTCTGGATGTCTGGAATTGAATCATGTTGCCAATAAGAATTTTATTCAGAGCACCAGGTGCATAATATAGACCATACTAAAAATGACCATCACATATATAGTTGTGAGCATACAAGCCGTTGCTCACGCTTGCGGGCTCGCGCAGCGAGCTCGCAAGAACTGCATCCCTTGCAAAGCGAGGGATGCAGTTCGCTCCGCAAATGCGGACCGTCGCGAATCGAGGGTCTGCATTTGCGGAAGGTGGAGGCTCCAATGTCGGCTGTGTTTGTCCGCAAATGCAGGCCCTCGAAAAGCGAGGGTCCGTATTTGCGGAGGTGGAGGCTCAAAGGCGCCTCACACGCGGTTAAAAACACACACCCACAACTTAGAAAAAAAAGCAACTGCAGCCTGCACAAAAAATAAGAAACGCGCTAGACCCATTCCGAACATGCAAAAACCGGCCAAAAACGGCTCGCAGTAAAACCTCAGAAACACAATAAATAAACCCAACGAACACTTAAAAAGCTTACTTACAGCAAGGGGGGGGGGGGGGCATCCAGCACCTCGAAACGTGAATTTACACGTCCATTTAAGTAAAAAAAAACGAGTTTAAACTGCTGAAAATCACCTAAGCAAGAGAAAAAATGGCCGCCGAACAAAACGAAAACAGACGCACAGACGCAACAATACTACAGTGACTCACAAAACTGAAACACCGCTACAGGCAACTTTACAAGGTACGTAAGGCATACTATGCGGCACGTACCACACTGATATTAACTACCATTTTGAAAACTACTACGCATAAAATGGCGGATGGAACGCAAAATGTACGCTGGAACGCAAATAGCGCATGCATATTGCGTTCTAATGGTCTGAGGCACCTCAAAGTTTATAAATACTGCCTACTTTCCAGAAAATTCTAAATTTCTACTCAGGTGATGAACGGAGTGACTGGATAGTTAACTGCTGCTGTTACTTGAGAAGAGAATTATTTCCTACTTCACACTGTGCAAATTACAACTGAGAGGTAAGCTATAATATATTACATTTTATTACCAAGAAAGCAAAAAAAACAAAAAAAAAAACAAACAACTTTAACTATGAAAATGTGATTCATGTATAGTTACATGTCACACGCACATTTATGTGTATAGGCCCTACAACAAGCTAATGTTAACCGAAACTAATTAAACAAGCATATTTAAATGACATTAATTTACTGCAACTCATAGCAAAAAATAATATGACACTAATACATATGTAACCTAAAGCTGAATCTTTGCCTTTTTTTCACTATTCAAACAGACTCTGCATCAACAGCGTCACTCAAGAATTTGTACCGTGTACTGTGAAAGAGAATTACTTTTAATGAACACAAAGAAAGAAGAGGTAAGATAGAAAAATACATTACATGTTGCAAAATACATTACATGTTGCAAAAGAAGAAATATACAATTAACCATTTAACTTTCTTTTTCAAATAGACACTACAAGAAGACATTCGGACAAGAACAACACATCAATCAAGGTATTGTATAAGAAGTAGAAAAAAAAGGAAATATATATGTTTAATGGCAGCCAATATAAAAATTAAAAGTAAAAAAAATAAAAAAAATACAAATTTAATAAAGACTAAAACAACACAGTTCAACAAACTTCACAAACACCTATACAATTTACAAAGAAAGACAGTTTCAGAGAAAAAAAAAAGAGGTGGTCACAAAACAGGATAGCATCCGAAACATTAGAAACATACATAAAACAAAAGTATTCCTCCTCTTTACCGTAAAATAACCTCCAACCACCACCCACAAGCCAAATCCAGCAACCAAAAAGTGGTGAACACAAAACAGGATAAAACAAAAAAAGCCTACCATGATATAGAAAAGGCAATTAACATTCATTTTTACTGTCCAACATCATTTAATATTTATAAAGAAGACTAATTAAGCAAATAAAGTATGCAAAATATGGTGGACACAAAACAGGATTGTATCAAAAATCGCACAAACAGATAGAAAAGTTAATTACTATTCTTCTTTACTGTTTAAGAACCTATAAGCCTTACAAAGAAGCCTAAATAAGCATACCAAAATTGGTGGACATAAAACAGGATAATGCCAAAAACATTGTGATCATATCCAAAATAGTAAAAACATTAATAATTACAGTAGAAAAAAAGGATAACTGTAATACACAAATACAATTAAAGTATTTTAAAAGGTTCCGCAAAAAACAGCATAGCAGAAAAATTATAACAGATAGAATACACCAAAACAATGAAATATGCTATTCATTACAAATACATTAAAATAAAATAACATTTTACTTCTTCTTTTACAACAGACACTGCGTGAAGAGCATTGGACGAAGACTTACAACAGCGGACCAACAAAGATTCTGCTTGAAATCACACTTACACCAAGGTACAGTATAACAAGTAAAAAAAGAGAAAACTAAATAAACATGTTTGCTCTGCATCCATGTCAACAGAAAAAAAAACAATAACAACCACTAACTATAACCTTTACCAAAATATAACTGACACATTTCTCATTTACCTCTTTTTTGTCTTTTACGGAACACAATGTTTAACAGTAAATCCAAACTTCAATCTAGCCAAAAAACAAAAAAAATGAAAACAGCATGGTCCACAAAAGTCTCAAAACACAGACTAAATAACATTTTTAATTCTCAATTACCAGTCCTAATGTACAATATTAAGCATAAAACATAACCACACACATAAAATACAATACTACAACAAATAGTACTAACACCCAAAAAACAACAATAGAAACTTTTTTACAGCCCCAACATATAATCCTTTAAATAAAATATAAAAATACTATTATAACAATCCCCTGTACGATAAATTACAAAGACTAATTTCTGCCCTCTACTATGCCTATAAACCAAAAGTACAACAAAAAAATAAATTAACAAACCAAAAAAATTATGGATTTCAATTAACACCATACACCTACTATATCTAGAAGCAGCTATAGTGTAATTACCTTGAGTGTGCTATGCATGTAAGGCAAAAATTACAACCTATGACAGAAAGTAAAAACAAAAAATAAAAAAACACTTATTTAACAATACAAAAAAAGTACTTTTACAATGAACTACAATCACATAGAAACAAACTGTTGATAATAACAAATTTAAAAAACAAACTTAACATCTCAAAATAAACTAATGATACCTTATTTTTTTTTACAGATTAACATGGCTAATAACGAGAGCAAACAAGAAAAGATAAGACGGCAAGCTAGAGAACAACAACAGAGATTGGCCAGCCAGCAGACACCGGAGCAGAAGGAAATTAGACGAGAAAAAGAACGCAAAAAGAATTGAAAGCAAAAGACTATCACCTGCTAAAATTAAAGATACACCAAAAAAAGCTACTAAGCAAACAAAGCATTCCTGAAACATCAGATGACATTTTACCTGAAAAAATCAAAGATATACCAAAAAAGCCACCCAAAAAACAAAGCATTTAGAACCTCTTCCTGAAACATTACATGACATTTTACCTAAACAAATAAAATATATACCAAAAAAAGCTACCGAAAAAACAAAGCATTTAGAACCTGTTCCTGAAACATCACATGACATTTCACCTGATGAATTTGAAAATGAAACTGATATATGCTTTGCAAATTGTCCTTTACTCAAGTCTTTAGCAGTAGAGGTTCATAATTGTGGGGACATGAATACTCAATGTCAGTTTTGTGAGGCTTATCATTTTAAACAGGAGAGACCCAGAGATGGCCAATTTATTAGTTGCTGTCAAAAAGGCAAGGTCAAACTTCCAGAAAGAAAATAATTTCCAATCTATTTACAAAACATTATTACTGAACCTACTTTTCCAAATTCCAAAAATGTTAAGACAAACATAAGATCCTATAATAGTGCCATATCCTTTGCATCTATGGGGGCAACATTAGCTGCTAATGTACCAGGACATGGGCCCTCATTCAATTGCAATTTGGACAATTGAATAGGGCTCTAAATAAGCACATAGCATATATTTTTTAAAGAAGTTTTAAGTTAGTGAAAACCTTGTTTTTGGATAGATACTTACTAACTAAAAACTTATTTAAAAAATATATGTTATGTGCTTATTTAGAGCCCTATTCAATTGGTCAAATTGCAATTGAATGAGGGCCATGGTCCTTACTGTTTTAAAGTCCAAGGCCAAATTTACCTTCGGACTTCACATTTACATCCAGAGGAAGGAGTGCAAAGAAAATTTGCACAACTATATGTGCTAGATACAATGGAAGCTGTTGACCAATGTATGCAGCTGCAAGCAAATAAAAAATGCTTACCCAGTGTTTTTATAGAGTTAGATAACATTTTGGCCAATAACCCCTACACTAAAGCTTATAAAAAATTGGCAGAAGTAGAAAACGAACAACCACTTCATGCACAAAGACATCAATTACCAATCCCAAAGGTCAATATGGTGCTTAAAAGAGATAGACATACTGATAAACGTCGTTATAACTTGACAACATCAAATGAGGTTGAAATGGTGTTTCAAAATGATGAAGGAGAACCACCATTTCAAAGAGACATTAGAATATATCCCAGAAATGAGGAGCAACCATTCATTAATATGAGTATCTTAAGTCCAAATTTAGATCCAATGACATATCCCATTTTTTTCCCACACAGAGAAGCAGGTTGGCAACCAAAATTAACACTTCACAGTTACCCAAATGCTAAAGCCTGAATCTGAAATAATGTTTCTATGCTTGAATTTAAAGTAGCTCAAATTGCCATTCGAAATACATTTAATCCAATTTTATGTGGTGGAAAACTAACACAACAATGGATTATTGATTCCTATTTGTAAGTTGAGGCCAATAATTTAAACTTTATAAAATATCAACAAGATAAACTATGTGTAGAACAATATTCTGGACTAATGGACTATGTTGCTGAGGTGGCTACAAGCAGAGACATGACAGCTGGTAAAGCCATCATTTTACCATCTTCCTTTCAAGGATCTCCACGAAATATGAGAGAAAGATACAATGATGCTAAGGCTATTGTCACCAAATTTGGCAAACCTGATTTATTTATTACATTTACATGTAATCCCCAATGGCCAGAAATTACACAAAATTGACTTCTTGCCCAAAGACCTTCCGATAGACCAGATTTAGTAGCCAGAGTTTTTAAGATTAAATTAAATTAATTAATACGTGACATCACTATAAGTCACTTATTTGGCAAATGTCTTGCTTATGTATATACTATTGAATTTCAAAAAAGAGGCCTTCCACATGCACCTCTTCTCATAATACGTCAAGAAAAAGATAAATTAGATACTGGTGACAAAGTGGATGTAGTCAATGTTGCTGAACTACCAGATCCAGAACTATATGATAGACTATGTGAGATTGTTACTCATCGCATGATTCATGGACCCTGTGGTGAGCTTAATCCACAATCACCATGTATGGAAAATAATAAATGTTCCAAAGATTTTCCAAAAGATTATAAAGACAAAACGTATGCCAATTGTGATGGCTATCCACTTTATAAAAGAAGAGAAGGAGATAGTGCCATTATTCGTGGAAAACAAGTTGACAATAGATATGTAGTACCCTACAATCCACATTTACTCATGAAGTATAACACACACATTAATGTAGAAGCCTGCACTTCCATCAAATGCATTAAGCATGTGTACAAGTATATTTACAAAGGCTATGATGCCGCTACTGTAGACGTCAAAAGTGCAGACAACCCTGAAAGCACTGAATTAGTGTATTTTAAAATTATGAGAAAACATGTTCTGTAAACTAAATAAAAATCATTTTAGGAGGTTGAGAGAAAAAGAAACCGGATGGGGGGATACCGAGCAGAGCACACCATCTACAGCCCACTGGGAGACAAACTCATCCATTCCCCCAGTGGACAAAGCCAGGTGGTACTCTAGCCGGATACGGGAGCGCACCAGCACCCGGAACATGGCCTCAGGTGACAAGGGAACCCCCCTATCAAACACTGCTTCCTGGACTTATATATAGCCAATTTGGCTAATGCCAGGAGCAGGTTGACGAGGAGGTCCTTGGCCTTATTGCCCCGGGACACTGGGCGCCCAAAAATAAAAATGTGAGGGGAGAAATGCAGCCAGAACTGCAGGAGGAGGCCCCTCAAGAGTGACAAGAGGGGCTGCAGTCTGGCGCAACTAAAATAAATATGATACACAGACTCTCCCTTGCCACAGAATGGACAAGTGGAGGGAGAGTCCGTGAATTTAGCTAAGTACTCTCCCGTGCTCAGTGCACCATGGAGCACTCTCCAACTCAAGTCCCCGGTGGGTCGTGGAACTAAATCAGAATAAAGTTCCCTCCACCGGGGCCTCTTGCCCTCGTCAGCTGGTAGGACCCGCCTCCAGATGGTATCGGGACGGGTCACGAGGGCAAGGAAGTGCACTGTATGGAGCACGAGAGAATATAAGCTCTTCCTCGGCATGCCGCGAAAGCATGCCGAGGGTATGTCCCTCAACTTTGAGAGGTTGGGGACAGGAGGAGCCTGAGGGGAAACATGGGGCTTGTGTTCAATGCAAACAGCCGGAGCAGGGGTGTTGAAAGGTGCATGTGGCACTCCGGCCTGCAAAGCCCCGCGAAGGAAGGTGCGCGAATCGGGGGAGATGGCATCCCTAGTCTCCTGGAGCAAGCGCCCTGAGACTTTGGGCGTCACATATCCCAAACGGAGCGCAAGCTCCTGGGGTGACACCCAATCAGAACGCCCGTAGTCCAGGAGATCCCCGACTCGGGTCATCCGTGCAGCACTGAATTAGTACATGATAAACTTGCATCTCATGTAGATGCTCGCTATGTAAGTTCACCAGAAGCTATATGGCGGCTTTTAAAATTTGAAATGCATGATAGATCACACAAAGACATTTGCTACAAAGACATTTAGTGTATTTCCATGCAGGAAATGAAAGTAATGCATTGGCCCAAAGTGAACATCATCACACTACACTAACTGCATGGTTTGAATTCAATTCAACAGATTCAGAAGCAACACAATTCTTATATATTGAAATTCCTTATCACTATGTTTTTGTAAATGGATTATGGAGACCTAGAAAAAGCAGAGGAAATAAAATAATCCCAAGAATTTACACAGTAAGTCCAAGATATCTTGAACGTTTCTGTTTACGACTATTACTTTTAAATGTTCCTGGAGCACAACGTTTTGAACACTTAAGAACTGTTAATGACATAGTATATGAATCCTTCCATTTAGCTGCAAGACATAGAAACTTACTAGCTGATGATACAGAATGGGAAAGATGTCTAGAAGAAGCAGCACTATGTCAAATGCCACGGCAGATGAGGGAACAATTTGCATTTATTTGTATCTTCTCAAATGTTTCAAATGCATTAGCTTTGTGGGACACATTTAAAAGTAATATGGCTGAAGACTTTATGCAACGATACAATGAGCAGATTGCACACTTAAAAGCGTTAAAGGAAATCCAAGAAGTATTTTTAACTCATGGATTAAGTTGTGCAAGTTTTAATTTGCCTGATCCAGGTCTTATAGATGACATAAACTTTGAAAACTATGACATTCAACTACAGGTACAAAGAACAGAAGAAAGACTTGCAACTAGTGATGTCGCGAACATCAAATTTTCGGTTCGCGAACCACGGATGCGAATTCCATCAAATGTTCGCGAACGTGCGAATATCAGCGAACCGCCATAGACTTCTATGGGCAGGCAAATTTCAAAACCTACAGGGACTCTTTCTGGGATGGGAAAGTTGTTTCAAGGGGACTAACACCTGAACTGTGGCATGCCGGAGGGGGATCCATGGCAAAACTCCCACGGAAAATTACATAGCTGATGCAGAGTCTGGTTTTAAACCATAAAAGGCATAAAAAACCTAACATTCCTAAATTGTTTGGAATAACATGCTTTAAAACATCAGTTATGATGTTGTATCGATCAGGTAGTGTAAGGGTTACACCCGCTTCACAGTAACAGACCAATCTCCCCGTTTAATGCACTGCAAACAACCGCAAACAGTCCCTTTGCACAACCGCAAACTTCCCATTTGCACAAGGTTGGATACCAAGCTAGCCATGTCCCATTCCTTGTCCTCACTGATGTCATTGAAGGTCTCTTCTTCCACCCAGCATACAAGGGTCCCCGAAAGGTGACAGCAAGGCCCCTGGGACGCCTGCTGTGTTTGGTCTTCCACCTCCTCAAAGCCACCTTCCTCCTCTGACTCCTTTTCTTCAGACTCCTCTCTCTGCGTTGCCTCTGTCTGCGTTATTATAAGGTGTGTACTGTTAAGTAGTACTATTCCTATCAGTTTAATCCCTGTTCCGTCACCTATCAGGGGACGTGTATATGGCATGGATTTTTGGAACAGGGAGATGGAAAAAAATGCTTGGTCGGACCTCCTACTTCGAATTCGGGGCACTGCGCGTGCAATCTAAGGTGCCACCAGACAGGAGTGGTGTATTAAGTTGTGCTATTTATTCCTATCAGTTTAATACCTGTTACGTCACCTATCAGGGGATGTGTATATGGCATGGATTTTTGGAACAGGGAGATGAAAAAAGATGCTTGGTCGGACCTCCTACTTCGAATTTGGGGCACTGCGCGTGCAATGTAATGTGCCACCAGATAGGAGTGGTGTATTAAGTTGTACTATTTATTCCTAGCAGTTTAATACCTGTTACGTCACCTATCAGGGGACGTGTATATGGCATGGATTTTTGGAACAGGGAGATGGAAAAAGATGCTTGGTCGGACCTCCTACTTCGAATTTGGGGCACTGTGCGTGCAATCTAAGGTGCCACCAGATAGGAGTGGTGTATTAAGTTGTACTATTTATTCCTAGCAGTTTAATACCTGTTACGTCACCTATCAGGGGACGTGTATATGGCATGGATTTTTGGAACAGGGAGATGGAAAAAGATGCTTGGTCGAACCTCCTACTTCGAATTTGGGGCACTGCGCGTGCAATCTAAGGTGCCACCAGATAGGAGTGGTGTATTAAGTGGTGCTATTTATTCCTCTCAGTTTAATACCTGTTACGTCACCTATCAGGGGATGTGTGTATGGCATGGATTTTTGGAACAGGGAGATGGAAAAGATGCTTGGTCGGACCTCCTACTTCGAATTTGGGGCACTGCGCGTGCAATGTAATGTGCCACCAGATAGGAGTGGTGTATTAATTTGTACTATTTATTCCTAGCAGTTTAATACCTGTTACGTCACCTATCAGGGGACGTGTATATGGCATGGATTTTTGGAACAGGGAGATGGAAAAAGATGCTTGGTCGGACCTCCTACTTCGAATTTGGGGCACTGTGCGTGCAATCTAAGGTGCCACCAGACAGGAGTGGTGTATTAAGTTGTGCTATTTATTCCTATCAGTTTAATACCTGTTACGTCACCTATCAGGGGATGTGTATATGGCATGGATTTTTGGAACAGGGAGATGAAAAAAGATGCTTGGTCGGACCTCCTACTTCGAATTTGGGGCACTGCGCGTGCAATGTAATGTGCCACCAGATAGGAGTGGTGTATTAAGTTGTACTATTTATTCCTAGCAGTTTAATACCTGTTACGTCACCTATCAGGGGACGTGTATATGGCATGGATTTTTGGAACAGGGAGATGGAAAAAGATGCTTGGTCGGACCTCCTACTTCGAATTTGGGGCACTGTGCGTGCAATCTAAGGTGCCACCAGATAGGAGTGGTGTATTAAGTTGTACTATTTATTCCTAGCAGTTTAATACCTGTTACGTCACCTATCAGGGGACGTGTATATGGCATGGATTTTTGGAACAGGGAGATGGAAAAAGATGCTTGGTCGAACCTCCTACTTCGAATTTGGGGCACTGCGCGTGCAATCTAAGGTGCCACCAGATAGGAGTGGTGTATTAAGTGGTGCTATTTATTCCTCTCAGTTTAATACCTGTTACGTCACCTATCAGGGGATGTGTGTATGGCATGGATTTTTGGAACAGGGAGATGGAAAAGATGCTTGGTCGGACCTCCTACTTCGAATTTGGGGCACTGCGCGTGCAATGTAATGTGCCACCAGATAGGAGTGGTGTATTAATTTGTACTATTTATTCCTAGCAGTTTAATACCTGTTACGTCACCTATCAGGGGACGTGTATATGGCATGGATTTTTGGAACAGGGAGATGGAAAAAGATGCTTGGTCGGACCTCCTACTTCGAATTTGGGGCACTGTGCGTGCAATCTAAGGTGCCACCAGATAGGAGTGGTGTATTAAGTTGTACTATTTATTCCTAGCAGTTTAATACCTGTTACATCACCTATCAGGGGACATGTATATGGGATGGATTTTTGGAACAGGGAGATGGAAAAATATGCTTGGTCGGACCTCCTACTTCGAATTTGGGGCACTGCGCGTGCAATCTAAGGTGCCACCAGATAGGAGTGGTGTATTATGTTGTACAATAAATTCCTATCAGTTTAATACCTGTTACGTCACCTATCTTTCCTCCCAATAGCATATTCTATATGTCATCAACCGGCCTGGGTGTATTTAGAGAACCACACATTAAGGCCCTTAATGTGTGGGACAAGGTGGCTTGGCTATCAGAATTGCCTCAGAGCCTTAAAAACTCACCAAACCCCCTAATCAGACACTCACTATCATACTGGAAATGGACCAAGAAACACACAAGTTTGTTCCCTGGATCCACCCAAATGACCCCAATTCTTGACCACCCTCAGGCCCCGAAACACATGAGCACAACATCACAACACTGGTGGAGGTCAAGGAAACTAGATAGACTGGGAGACTGGTTAGTAAAGGGCCACATGCTCACCTATGAGGAACTGAGGGACAAACATGAGCTACCGCTGTCAGAACATTACAATTACTGTAGGCTGAGGCATTTCACACACTCCCTGACCCAGAAACAGGGGACACCGGTCTTAAATTGGTTCTCCAAAATTTGTAAAGATAAACCTCTATCAAGGGGGATCATTGGGTCGCTTTACAAATATAAAACATATGTTACTGGTTGAAGCGACACTGGGGGAAGGACCGGAGTTGGGGAGCGCTGGAGACCCTTCAGAAGCAACCGGCGGCAAAATCATCCCAGGAAAGGAGAGGTCGCTTACTGAAGCCTGCCCTAGGGTAACCCAAGGGTGATTGCCCAGGTTAGATATTGTAAATAATAAGCTAATACTGCTGGAGGGATGATAGCTAATAGGACTTTGGTGTTCCCTGCAGATATACTCTTTACTATTGTCTGTTTTACCATGTTTTAGGTATCTCTTAAATTGCAATCACAGTAAAAAATAAGCAAAATGATTAACCTAAATAGTAAAAATAAGAAGGAATAGCCAGCTTTCACAAAATGTCTTTATTGTAAATATGTATTTTTGCACAACTGTTATGCAAGACTGTTAAAAAATGCTTTATTTTTCATTACATGCTGTACGCCTTCTGACAATAAAAGAATTTAAATGCAAAAATTAGGTATTGTTGCAGCGACCAGAAAAAATGATGTTAGTTTACCAGGCAGAAAGTGCCCTAAAACATTGCGTCTTGAACCCTAGTTGGTGGCGAATAAGTCACGCAAGTCATCTGGCATTCAGGGATAAAATACAGCAGCGTGTGGACCGTTATTAGCTCAAGGCAGCTCATCTATCAGGCCTTTTTTTATCGAATGTATCGCCCACTGTCAGTCCCTTCGGGATCCATCCCTCATTCATCTTAATAAAGGTGAGGTAATCTAGACTTTTTTGACTTAGGCGACTTCTCTTATCAGTGACAAAACCTCCTGCTGCACTGAAGGTCCTTTCTGACAGGACACTTGAAGCGGGGCAGGACAGAAGTTCTATGGCAAATTGGGATAGCTCAGGCCACAGGGCAAGCGTGCACACCCAGTAGTCAAGGGGTTCATCGCTCCTCATAGTGTCGATATCTATAGTTATGGCGAGGTAGTCTGTTACCTGACGGTCGAGTCGTTCTCTGATGGTGGACCATGAAAGGCTGTGGCGATGCATAGGACTTAAAAAGCTCTGCATGTCCTCCATCAACAACACATCTGTAAATCGTCCTCTCCTTGCCGGCGTGGTCATGAGAGGAGGAGGATTATGTTCACCTCTTCCGCTGTTAGATTGCCGTTGTGCTTTGACATCACCCTTAAACGCTGTGTAAAGCATACTTTTTAATTTATTTTGGTAGTGCTGCATCCTTTCCGATTTGTGGTAATTCGGTAACATTTCAGGCACTTTCTGCTTATAACGGGGGTCTAGTTGCGTGGACACCCAGTACAGGTCGTTCTCCTTCATCCTTTTTATACGAGGGTCCCTCAACAGGCACGACAGCATGAACGACCCCATTTGCACATGGTTGGATGCTGAGCTAGTCATGTCCCGTTCCTCGTCCTCAGTGATCTCACTGAAGGTATGTTCTTCCCCCCAGCCACGTACAACACCACTGGTTGGTCTTCCTCCTCCTCCTCCTCAAAGCCACATTCCTCCTCTGACTCCTCTTCCTCACAATCCTCTTCCAGCGTTGCCGCAGGTCCAGCAAGCGATGCTGATAAGGCTGTTTCTGGTGGTGATAGTGACCACAACTCTTCGTCTACCTCTTCACGCTCATCTACGGCTGATCCAGCACTCTTTGCAGGGCACTCCAGGAAGAAAACAAATGGTATGATGTCGCTGATGGTGCCCTGGGCGCGACTGACCAGGTTTGTCACCTCCTCAAAAGGACGCATAAGCCTACAGGCATTGCGCATGAGCGTACAGTAACATGGCAAAAAAATCCCCAGCTCCTCAGAGGCTGTCCTAGCACCCCGGTCATACAAATACTCGTTAACGGCCTTTTCTTGTTGGAGCAGGCGGTCGAACATTAGGAGTGTTGAATTCCAACGTGTCGGGCTGTCTAAAATCAAGCGCCTCACTGGCATGTTGTTTCGCTGCTGGATATCTGTAAAGTGCGTCATGGCCGTGTAGGAACGCCTGAAATGGCCACACACCTTCCTGGCCTGCTTCAGGACGTCTTGTAAGCCTGGGTGCTTATGCACAAAGCATTGTACAATCAGACTACACACATGTGCCATGCACGGTACATGTGTCAACTTGCCCAAATTCAATGCCGCCAACAAATTTCTTCCATTGTCACAAACCACTTTGCCGATCTCCAGTTGGTGCGGAGTCAGCCACTGATCCACCTGTGCGTTCAGGGCGGACAGGAGTGCTGGTCAGGGAAGTCAACCCCAAGACGGCGTGACATTGCCGTATCCGGGATGTGGAATAGTACCTGTGGAGCTGGGGGGTGCCGTTGATGTGGAGCAAGACATACCAGCAGCAGAAGAGGACTCAGCCGAGGAGGTTATGGAAGAGGATTGAGTAGGAGGAGTAGAGGAGGTGGCAGCAGGCCTGCCTGCAAGTCGTGGCGGTGTCACCAACTCCTCTGCAGAGCCACGTATTCCATGCTTGGCAGCCGTCACCAGGTTTACCCAATGCGCAGTGTAGGTGATATACCTGCCCTGACCATGCTTTGCAGACCAGGTATCAGTGGTCAGATTGACCCTTGCCCCAACACTGTGTGCCAGAGATGCCATTACTTCCTCTTGCACAATCGAGTACAGGTTGGGGATTGCCTTTTGTGCAAAGAAATTTCGGACGGGTACCTTACATCCCAATAGCTACAAATGTGTACGCCTCAGACTCTACCAGCTTGTATGGTAAAAGCTGGCGGGCTAAGAGTTCAGACAAGCCAGCTGTCAGTTGCCGGGCAAGGGGGTGACTTTGTGACATTGGCTTCTTATGGTCAAACATGTCCTTGACAGACACCTGACTGTGGGCAGATGAGCAGGGACTGCTCAGGGCGAGACATGGAGTGGCGGTCGGTTGAGAGGGGGCAAGCAGGGCAGCAGTGGTTGACGTGGCTGAAGATGCTGGATCAGGAGGAGGATGGCGGCTTTGACTTTGTGTGCTGCTTGTACTCATGTGTTGATCCCATAAGCGTTTGTGATGTGACATCAGGTGGGTGTTAGACTTCTTTTCGCACAGGTTGCAAATGGCATCACTGCTATCACAGGCAGACACAGGAAAAAATTGCCACACTGCTGAGCTCTGCAATGACGGCATTCTGGTGGTGGCAACAGCATGCGTTGACTGGCGTGCTGTCTGGCTGACCCCGGGTGCCGATGCATGCTGTCTGACTGGGCCACTAGGTACTTTCGACAACCTCCTGCTGCTTCCAACTCGTCTCCTCCTCCTCTCTGTCTTCCCATCTGAACTTTCCTCCTGTTCTTCTTCTCTTATAGTGGGCACCCACGTGACATCCACGGAAGCATTGTCATCATCAACCGCTTCACTTGTATCTGACAACTCAACAAAGGAAGCAGCACCGGGTACAACATCATCATCATCATCAGACCGTACGTCCATGTGTGTAATGCTGCCTGACTGGGACATATCCCTGTTATCTACATCCTCTGGCACTAATGTTTGTGCATCACTCAATTCTTCCAACGGATGTGTAAATAACTGCTGACGGATCAAGTGAAGCGGCTGTGGTGCTAGCGTTGGTGGTGGCGGCAGGCGGGCAAGTGGTAACTGGAGAGGTGCCCGAAGCTAAGCTGGAGGAGGATGGTGCGTCTAGGTTCCGAGCGGAAGCTGTAGAAGATTGGGTGTCCTGTGTTAGCCAGTCAACCATGTCCTCAGAACTTTTCAAGTTCAGGGTACGTTGCCTCTGAAAACTGGGCATTATTCTAGGGCCAAAGGGAATCACAGCACCACGACCACGACGGGGTGGCCTGCCTCTGCCTGTCATTTTTTTTCCGATTAGTGGTACTATGCGTGCAAGCTACTGTGACACCAGATATGAGTGTCACTGTGCACTGGCAAAAGTAGGCCTCACACACATGCCTGTAGGCAGGCAACTGATATTCAATCGATTACAGTCAAAAAAGGGTTCTTAAATGTCACTGTATGCTATGTTGACCAGATATGAGTGTCACTGTGCACTGGCAATAGTTGGCAGAGTAGATGCAATAGGCCTCACACACACGCCTGTAGGCAGGCAATTGCTATTCAATCTATTACAGTAAGAAAAAGGGTTCTTAATGTCACTGTACACTAGGTTGCACCAGACATGTGTGTCACTGTGCACTGGGAAAAGTTGGCAGAGTAGATGCAATAGGCCTCACACACACGCCTGTAGGCAGGCAACTGATATTCAATCGACTACAGAAAAAAAAGGGTTCTTAAATGTCACTGTACACTAGGTTGCACCAGATATGAGTGTCACTGTGCATTGGCAAAAGTTGGCAGAGTAGATGCAATAGGCTTCACACACACGCCTGTAGGCAGGCAATTGCTATTCAATCTATTACAGTCAAAAAAGTGTTGTTTTATTTCACTGAGCACAATAGAAGCTGTTAGGTGTTAGCCTGTCACACACATGCTGGCAGGCAGGCATATGCAATTAGATTACACAGAAAAAAATTATAAAATAAAATAAATGATGTTCTAGCCCTAAAAAGGGCTTTTTGGGTTGCAGTCCTTGCAGCAGATATCAGATGAGTCCTTCAGGTGTGTAGTGGAAGCTAAATACATAGCCTGGCTATCTATTTCCCTATTAAATCAGCAGCAGATCGAATATATATCCTCTCTCAACGAATGTAGCTTCAGAATGATTCTAAAATGGAGGCTGTCCTTCAGATGGAAAGCTCTGGAAGGGAGTGTATGCTGCTGATTGGCTGGAATGTGTCTGCTTACTGTAAGGTGCAGGGTCAAAGTTTCCTCAATGATAAAGAATAGGGGGCGGCCAGAAAAGCGCATGTGTTCGCCGTTCGCTGCGAACGCGAACATGCAAAAATCACTGCGAATAGTCCGCCGGCGAACTGTTCGGGACATCACTACTTGCAACTTTAAATACGTTACAATTGCAAGCATTTAATGCCATTAAAAATGCACTAGATGATGACATGGTTAAAGAGCGTTATTTCTATTTTGATGATCTGGCGGATCAGGAAAAACATATCTATATAATTTATTAATGAGTTTTGTACGAGCACAAGGTCAAATAGCACTGCCATTTGCCACTACTGGAATTGCTGCACTTTTGTTAGAAGGTGGAAGAACTGTACATAGTGGCTTTAAACTGCCAGTGCCTATTTTAGAAACCTCTGTGTCAGATATTCGCATGACATCATTACAAGCAAAAATTAAAAAAAAAGTAAATTAATGATGAGGGAACAATTTGCATTCATTTGTATCTTCTCAAATGTTCCAAATGGGACACATTTAAAAGTAATATGGCTGAAGACTTTATTCAACGATACAATGAACCTATTGCACACTTAAAAGCATTAATGGAAATCCAAGAAGTATTTTTAACTCATGGACTAAGTTGTGCAAGTTTTAATCTGCCTGATCCAGGTCTTATAGATGACATAAACTTTGAAGACTATTACATTCAACTACAAGTACAAAGGACAGTAGAAAGACTTGCAACTTTAAATACATTACAATTGCAAGCATTTAATGCCATCAAAAATGCACTAGATGATGACATGGTCAAAGAGCGTTATTTCTATTTTGATGGACCTGGTGGATCAGGAAAAACATATCTATATAATTTATTAATGAGTTTTGTACGAGCACAAGGTCAAATAGCACTCTCAATTGCCACAACTGGAATTGCTGCACTTTTGTTAGAAGGTGGAAGAACTGTACATAGTGGGTTTAAACTGCCAGTGCCTATTTTAGAAACCTCAGTGTCAGATATTCGCATGACATCATTACAAGCAAAAAAAATTAAAAAAAGTAAATTAATTATAATAGATGAGGCAACAATGATGCCATGCTATGCCCTCCAATGTATTGACCGTTTACTTCGTGAAGTCATGGATAATACTTTTCCATTTGGTGGAAATTTAATGTTGTTAGGTGTCGATTTTATACAAACATTACCTGTCGTTGTGCATGGAAATCGAACTGACATTATCGAAACCTGTATAAAGTTAAGCACACTATGGAAACATTTTACCCATCTTCAACTGCAACAAAATATGAGATCAGAAGGCCAAACTGATTTCAATGATTGGCTTATTAAAACTGGAGAAGGCAGAACAGAAAAAATACCAAATTTACCTGACCACACTGTGCACATCCCACCTCATATGATTTGTCCCCAAGATCTTATATCGGCTATATTTGAAAGTAGCATAAATAACCAATAATATTTAGAGCTTGCCAACCAAGTCATCCTAACATGTAAAAATAAGGATGCATTAATACTAAACAATGAAATCTTTAAAAAAAATAAAATGCACGCCAAAAAAATTATCACAGTGCTGATTCTGTGCGAGATGATGACAAAGAAAGTCAGGCAAACTTTTCAACTGAATTCATAAACTCACTAACTCCTTCTGGAATGCCACCACATGTTTTGCAGCTAAAGAAAGGTGCAATTGTCATGTTACTGCGAAACATTAACCCCAAAAAAGGCCTATGCAATAGTACAAGATTAATTGTTCAACAATTAAGGACCATTTCATAGATGCTGAAATTTTAACTGGTACCCATAAAGGAGAGAGAGTTTTCATACCAAGAATAGATTTAGCAGTGAAAGTAGTCTCCCTTTTATACTTCAATGAAGACAATTTCCCATCATCATGGCATTTGCCATGACCATTAATAAATCACAAGGACAAACGTTCAAATCTGTGGGCATTTTCTTAGAACAACCAGTATTTGCACATGGCCAATTGTACGTTGCCTTATCACTGTGGAAAAATCCTCAGGCTATTAAAATTTACATTAAAAAGAATGAAAGTCAAGGTGATTTATTAGAAGATGGACGTATTTTTACTAAAAACATTGTCTACTATGAAGTACTTTAACTTTTCGTTAAACAAACAAAAGTCATGCAAAACAAATTTAAAAGCAAATGCACAAATATAAAAAACCACAATATAACCAGCACATTTTTAAAACAAATACACATAAATGTCCGTTCCCTTCATAAGGTCATTATTACGCAACAGAAATTACATTTACACAAACAATATTTTCCTGTTAAACTACATTAAATTGTCAAACACATACAGAACAGTGCTTACACAGCTTGCAACAAGTTTAAGTTCTTGCGTTCTCTTTTTAGAGAACCACTTTTCCACAGACCAAACTATATGTGCGATTTAAAACAATTACTACAGCAACAAACAAAGGTCAACCATTGAAAAATACAAATCAATAAACAATTCAGTCATAATTAATGGAAGTACTGTTTATGGATGATTTGCCTCACAAAACACTTGCCTTGCATTAGTTTCACAAATTATGTTAAAATGTTAATTAACTTTGTTACTGTTTCTAATGTTACAAGTTTGAAAAAAATATTTTCAAGTTCCTTACTTAGACAGATAAGAAAGTTCAAGTTTCAAAAAAATATACTTTTAAGTTCCTTACTTAGACATATTACAAAGTTCATGTTGAGGATAGGGGGGTTGAGGAAGGAGGATGAGGATGGGGGGGGTTGAGGAGGGGAGTGGAGGAGGGGGTTTGAGGAGGGGGTTGAGTAGTGAGGTTTAGGAGGGAGGTTGAGGAGGGGGTTGAGGATGAGGAGGGAGGTTGAGGTTTAGGATTTTGCTTCAAAGTTCTTTATTTGAAATTAAAAAAAATTCCCCTGAAATTTCCTTCTTAAAATGAGGTGCGTGATATACGCCGGTGCGTGTTATACGCCGATAAATATGGTAAGTCTTTAGCAGTAGAGGTTCATAATTGTGGTGACATGAATATTCTCTGTCAGTTTTGTGAGGCTTATCATTTTAAACAGGAAATACCCAGAGATGGACAGTTCATTAGTTGCTGTCAAAAAGGCAAGGTCAAACTTCCGGAAAGAGAACAATTCCCAACATATTTACAAAACATTATGACTGAACCTACTTTTCCAAACTACAAAAATTTCAAAAAAACACAAGATCATATAATAGTGCCATATCTTTTGCATCTATGGGGGCAACATTAGCTGCTAATGTACCAGGACATGGCCCTTACTGCTTTAAAGTCCAAGGCCAAATTTACTATCGTACTTCACATTTACATCCAGAGGAAGGAGAGCAAAGAAAATTTGCTCAACTATATGTCCTAGATACAATGGAAGCTGGTGACCAACTTATGCAGCTTCAAGAAAAAAAAATGCTTATCCAGTGTTTTTATAGAGCTTTATCAAATTATGGCCAATAACCCCTACACTCAAGCTTATAAAAAATGGCAGAAGTAGAAAAGGAACAACAACTTCATGCAGAAATACATCAATTACCAATCCCAAAGGTCAATATGGTGCTTAAAAGAGATACAAAACAACTAAGTCAGAGGTGCTCATCAGAGAACGAACCAACCATAATAGGTTAGTTTTATGGCCATGATAAGCCACTCTGAGAGCAACCTCTTTTAGCTCACTTGTGCCCTTCACAGGGAGACATTTCCTGTAGTATATCAGTCTAGTCCTACTTGAAAGTGTGACCCAGACCCGAAATACCAGGCAATTCTACCCTGAACAGGAGAAACAGCAAACCGCAGACGCGCTTGGGCATTTATGGGCCTCGTCAGTGAGGTGCAGCTGAACTCCCTAAGGCACAGTGAGCAAGGGGTCCACGTCTGGAGTCCCCTATTACCCTTAGGGAGACTAAACCCTAAAGGTTATTTGCATATACAAAACAACTAAGTCAGAGGTGCTCATCAGAGAATGAACCAACTATATAATAGGTTAGTTCTATGGCCGTGATAAGCCACTCTGAGAGCAACCTCTTTTAGCTCACTTGTGCCCTTCACAGGGAGAAATTTCCTGTAGTATATCAGTCTGGTCGCACTCAAAAGAGTGACCCAGCCCCGAAATACCAGGCAATTCTACCCTAAACAGGAGAAACAGCAAACCCCATAAGCGTATCGGCCTTTATGGGCCTTGTCAGTGAGGTGCAGCTGAACTCCCAAAGGTACAGTGAGCAAGGAGTCCACGTCTGGAGTCCCCTATTAGCCTTAGGGAGACTAAACCCTAAAGGAGCTTTAGGGAGTTCAGCTGCACCTCACTGATGAGGCCCAAGGCTGAAACGCATCTGAGGTTGGCTGTTTCTCCTGTTCAGGGTAGAATTGCCTGGTATTTCGGGGCTGGGTCACTCTTTTGAGTGGGACCAGACTGATATACTACAGGATATTTCTCCCTGTGAATTGCACAAGTGAGCTAAAAGGTTGCTCTCAGAGTGGCGTATCATGGCTAAAGAACTAACCTATAAAGGTTGGTTCGTTCTCTGATGAGCACCTCTGACTTACCTTTTTTTTTTTTTTTTGGTTATGCAAATTACCCTTAGGGTTTAGTCTCCCTAAGGGTAATAGGGGACTCCAGACGTGGACCCCTTGCTCACTGTGCCTTAGGGAGTTCAGCTCCACCTCACTGACTAGGCCCATAAAGTCCGAAATGCATCTGGGGTTTGCTGTTTCTCCTGTTCAGGGTAGAATTGCCTGATATTTCGGGGCTGCTTCACTCTTTTGATATAGGATATTTCACTCTGTGAAGGGCACAAGTGAGCTAAAAGAGGTTGCTCTCAGAGTGGCTTATCATGGCTATAGAACTAACCTATTAAGGTTGGTTCATTCTCTGATGAGCACCTCTGACTTACCTTTTTTTTTTGTTTAAAAGAGATAGCCATTCTGATAAATGCCATTATAATTTGCCAACATCAAATGAGGTTGCAATGGTGTTTCAAAATGATGAAGGAGAACCACAATTTCAAAGAGACATTAGAATATATCCCAGAAATGAGGAGCAACCTTTCATTAATATCAGTATCTTAAGTACTAATTTAGATCCAATGACATATCCCATTTTTTTTTCCACACAGAGAAGCAGGTTGGCAACCTACTTTTAAATGTTCCTGGTGCACAAACTTTTGAACACTTAAGAACTGTTAATGACATAGTATATGAATCCTTTCATTTAACTGCGAGACATAGAAACTTACTAGCTGATGATACAGAATGGGAAAGATGTCTAGAAGAAGCAGCACTATGTCAAATGCCACGGCAGATGAGGGAACAATTTGTATTAATTTGTATCTTCTCAAATGCTCCAAATGCATTATCTTTGTGGGACACATTTAAAAGTAATATGGCTGAAGACTTTATGCAATGATACAATGAGCCCATTGCACACTTAAAAGCATTAATGGAAATCCAAGAAGTATTTTTAACTCATCGATTAAGTTGTGCAAGTTTTAATCTACCAGATCCAGGTCTTATAGACGACATAAACTTTGAAGACTATGACATTCAACTACAAACAGAAAGAACAGAAGAAAGACGTGCAACTTTAAATACATTACAAGTGCAAGCATTTAATTCCATAAAAAATGCACTAGATAATGACATGGTCAAAGAGCGTTATTTCTATCTTGATGGACCTGGCAGGAAAAACCTATCTATATAATTTATTGATGAGTTTTGTACGAGCACAAGTTCAAATAGCACTTGCATTTGCGACCACTGGAATTGCTGCACTTTTGTTAGAAGGTGGAAGAGCTGTGCATAGTGGATTTAAACTGCCAGTGCCTATTTTAAAAACATCAGTGTCAGATATTCGGATGACATCATTACAAGCCAAAACACTGAAAAAAAGTAAATTAATTATAATAGATGAGGCTACAATGATGTTATGCTATGCCCTACAATGTATTGACCGTTTGCTTCGTGAAGTCATGGATAATACTTTGCAATTTGGTGGAAAGGTAATGTTTTTAGGTGGCGATTTTAGATAAACATTACCTGTCGTACATGGAAATCGAACCGACATTATCGACACGTGTTTAAAGTGAAGTAGACTATGGAAACATTTTACCCATCTTCAATTACAACAAAATATGAGATCAGAAGGACAAAATGATGTCAATGATTGGCTTATTAAAATTGGAGAAGGAAACAAGTTCAAATTCCAATGGGCCAAGGATTACATTCATTATCTAGGGATAAAACTCACTCGGCATACAGATTCCTTATATAGGTCTAACTATCCCCCGCTTTATAAAAGACTTAGTGAAGATATGCATAAATGGTCTAGCTACCCTATTTCATGGCTGGGAAGGATTAACTCCTTTAAGATGACAATTCTACCGAAGCTATTGTATTTGTTTAGGACCCTGCCAATCCCCGTCAATCAGGTAGACTTGAAAGGGTTTCAGAGGAAGTGTCTCAATTTACATGGAAGGGCAAACCCCCCAGAATCAAAAAGGAGATAATGTACAAGCACAAGGATAGGGGTGGACTATCATTTCCAGACCTGAAGAAATACTATAGAGCTGCGCAATTATCGTTTATTCCCTTAATTCATACAGGGGTTCACCAACCGTTATGGAAAACCCTAGAAGACCAGTGGCTAAACCCTTACACCTGGGACACCCTGGTCTGGTTGAATGGGGTGCCGGAGAGTGCGGGAAAGATTAAACACCCGGTTATTGCCAATACATTACAAGGATGGAAATGGGCCCTGAAACGCACAAACCTCTTTAGACATCCATCCCCGATGCTCTCGGTATTTGGGCACGCACAGTCTCCAACAGGGATCAGCTCAGAGGCAAAATGGTGGTGGAAATCTAGGGGGTTAGATAGGCTAGGAGCTTGGCTAGGAACGGACATTCCAATAACATACAAATACTTGAGAGATCATCATAATATCCCTATTGATCAACATTTTAATTTTAATTTCCCATCATCATGGCATTTGCCATGACCATTAATAAATCACAAGGACAAACTTTCAAATCTGTGGGTATAAATTAGAACAACCAGTATTTGCACATGGCCAATTGTATGTTGCCTTATCACAGTGCAAAAATCCACAGGCTTTTAAAGTTTACATTGAAAACAATGAAAGTCAAGGTGATTTATTAGTGGATGGACACATTTTTACAAAAAACATTGTCTACTATGAAGTACTGTAACTTTAAATCAAAGAACCCATGCCACACAAATTGCAAAGAAAAGTAACAAATCACCTCAAGCACAATGTAACAACAAAAAACAAAGCAAAAGTATAGACAACCATCGGTTTCTTTCAATCATTCCTTTTTATGGCACTCAAAAACTTTTGACAGCACCACTATTTTTATATTAAACTCAATACAATGGCAAAACACATAGAGCACACTGGTTACATTTCACGGACGAACTTTAATGTCTCGCATTCTCTTTTTAGAGAACCACTTTTCCACAGAGGAAACTCTATGTGCAATTTTACACAATTACAACACCAACAAACAAGGGTCAACCATTCAAAACCATCAATGATTTAATAACTCATTACTAATTCATGGAAGTACTGTTTATGCATGATTAGCCCCACAAAACACTTGCCTTGCATTTTCCCAAAAATTACGTTCAAATGTTATTTAACTATGTTACTGTTCAGAACGTCACAAGTTTTACAAAAAATACTTTAAAGTTGGTTAGTTAGACATATTACAAAGTTGATGTTAACAGCACAAGCACGTTTTCCTACACAATGTAAATGTTGCATTTCATGTTAAATATTAATCCAGGGAGTAATACGATCGCCAGTTAATGGGGTCAGGAAGGAATTAATTTTTTCCCGCTTTGATGCAATTGACTACATTTCAAGGAGAGTTTTTACTGTTTGCCTTCCTCTGGATTCAATATATATTTTGGTTAACAGTTCTTAATCTACAAGTTGCATGTTAAAAAAACATTATCTCAAGTTTACAATACTCATTAATCTAATGTTCAACTGTTCTTACATTCAAATGTTACCACTTTTACTAAAAAACTATTTAACAGTTCCTCACCAACAAAAGATAATGTTCCAAAAATAAACATGTTTAATACAATAATTGTACTTCTTTCGACATAAGAAAAAGGTTACAAGTGTCAAATACGTATATTACCGACCCAACAAATTTACAAACATACACATTTCATTACCGTTATTTTTTGATGGGCAAGTCACTAGTGAAGAAATAAAAGTCGAAGTAAATCACATCCAATGTGGCTTAATAATTATTTAAAGATCAAGATACAGTGTAAAAAAGGCATTTAAGTTATACAAAAAAGAGGGGGCAGAGACTGCTTTACATGAGTACAAGGAAATCAACAAGGCTTGCAAAAGAGCTATTATACTGGCTAAAATAGAAAATGAAAAGTTAATTGCAAAGGAGAGTAAGACTAACCTTAAAAAATATTTTTAAATATATTAATGGGAAGAAGGCCATCAAGGAAGCTATAGGAACATTACAATGTGACACAGGCCATCTCATAATTAGTGACAAGGAAAAGGCAGATGAGCTAAATAGGTTCTTCTCTTTGGTATACACAAGGGAGGTACCAGTGGTTGGGACACTGCAACAAAATGGGGCCACACTACCTTCACCAAATAATTGATTAATACAGGAAGAAATCTAAAAGAGGTTGGAAAAAATACATGTTAATAAAGCCCCAGGTCCTGATGGAATACATCCAACGGTACTGAGGGAACTGGGCTCTGTAATAGCCAAACCATTATATCAAATTTTTCAAGATTAACTCAACACAGGGTCTCTACCAGATGATTGGATAAAAGCAGATGTGATACCTATATTTAAAAAGGGAGCAAGTACAAATCCAGGAAATTATAGACCTGTAAGCCTCACTTCTGTTGTGGGGAAGCCTAGAAGGGTTAAAAAGGGATAGTATACATGAATATGTTGGTTTAAACAAGATTATAAGTAGGAGTCAACACAGATTTATGAGGGATAGGTCATGTCAAACAAACCTAATTAGTTTCTATGAGGCGATTAGTAAGAACCTGGATCAAGGCAACTCTTTTTGGATTTTGCAAAGGCTTTGGATATGGAGCCACATGAGAGACTATTGTGCAAAATAAATATATATCTGCTCATAAATTGAGAGCTGGCTAAAAGACAGGAAGGAAAGGATTATTGTAAATGAAACATACTCAGATTGGACTAATGTGGTAAATGGGCTTCCTCATGGTTCAGTATTAGGTCCTCTGCTTTTTAACATATTTATTAATGACTTAGAAGCAGAGATGGAAAGTAGTGTCTCCATTCTTGCTGATGACACTATGTTGTGCAAGGTAATTAAATCAGATAATGATGTACTTTCCCTCCAGAGGGACCTGCTTAAATTAGAGAAATGGGCGACTAAAAGGCAGATGAGATTTAATTTGAATAAATGTAAAGTTATGCATCTGGGAAGGAAAAATAGCCATGGAATTTATCATCTTAATGGAGCAAATCTAGGTGTAACAGATATTGAAATGGATTTGGAAGTGCTTATGGACAACCAACTAGGTAGCAGTGTTCAATGCCAAGCAGCATCTGCAAAGGCAAGTAAAATATTAGCATTTATTAAGAAGAATATAGAAGCAAGGGAAGCAAATATAATTCTGCTACTATACAAATCTCTAGTATGCCCTCATTTGGAATATGGAGTACAATTTTGGGGACCACTACATAAAAAGAACATTTTAGAGATAGAAAAAGTACAGAGAATGGCAACAAAGCTAATAAGGGGAATGAAGGGGCTGAGTTATGAAGAAAGACTAAGCAAATTAAACATATTTGCTCTAAAAAAAAAGGTATCTAAGAGGGAATATGATTAATATAGATGAATATATCCAGGGTCAATTCAAGGCCTTCTCAAGTTAATTTTTTAATTTAAATAGGTTTTCAACAGACAAGTGTGCATCCTTTGGGGGTAGAAGTAAAAATATTCCAAAGGGGTTCTTCACAGTAACGGTGGAATTCTCTATCAAAGGAGGTAGTGACAGCGGATTCGATAGATAACTTTAAAAAGGGGTTGGATATGTTTTTGAGTAAAAAGGGCATTTAGGGTTATCCTGGATAATTAGAGAGGTGAAAGGTTAATAAAAAACTCTCTTTGTGTTGAGGAATTGGAAAATTAACTGACACATAGAATATGACCACTTGCTTTCTGTTATCTATGTTCCGAGAACATCTTGTGATCTGACTTGCTAGACTAACCACAAACTGTTTCTGCTTGCTGTCAGGTAAATAAGTTTCTGCCATCCTGCAAATAAATGAGCTTGTATTGAGACTTTTGTGTGTGTGTGTCATTTCCAGTACTTGCTCCCAGAGCTCTGTCCGAGGCCTGTGATCCAAGCCGCCAACGCAGTAAAATAAGCCCCAATAAGAGGGAGTATTGATCCAGGAAGGATTCCGTTTGCCAATATCTGCGGTCAGGAAGGATTTATTTTTCTCTTTTGAGACCATTAACAATTTTTCCATGTTTTTTTTACTGTTGGCCTTCCTCTGGATCAATTAACAACTAATCTGCATATTACTAATCCTGGAGTGATAGTAACAATCAAGCCATAATGAATGCTGGAAGCAAAAAGCTAATAGTAAGAGTTAAAGTCAAGAAAATTCTTGAACAAGGAATAATCAAAGAATCCAACAGTGAATCGTGTAGTTTGATTGTTTTGATGTGAGAGAGAGTGAGAGATGATTGAGGAGAGAGAGAAAAAGAGGAGATATACAGATTTTAGACTGTTTTTCCTGAGAACTAACATAAGAGAACAAGAGGAGACGTAAGAGCTACCCTGCCACACTGATGTGAGAAGTGGGATAATAGATTGTCTTGGTTTGCAAGAGAGCCCATGCCTGAGCATGAAGGAGGTTGTAAAGGCCTCAATGCTGACAACATCAGCTCAGCAGGAGAATAACAGACAACAGAAATTAGTTTAGAATCAAGCTGCCTTGGAGACACTTTCAGTCCCAAAATAATCTGTGGTAGGAATTAGAGCCAGTCATTTCCCTAACATTCTTCATAGATAATACAAGTATCATCTTTCCCTCCAATTTGTTATTTTCTTATGACAAAAGTTTTTCTCACAATTAAAATACTAAAATATACATTTTAGGCTAGACTTGAAAAATTAGTTGTCAGTGTGGTCTAGTGCTTATGAAACTCAACGCTGTCATATCGAATGGCAGTCTGATTTTTTTCCTTGAAATGAAAGTATTATTTCAAAATGTGGCTGCTTTCCCAAATTGCCATCATAAATTATTTTCTTGTAAAGATTTTTTTTGTAAGTAAGGGTCATTAAGTAAAAGAAATGTGTGGTTCTTCCACTTTACAGAACTGGTTTTATAACAACTTTGCTTCAGGGTGTTATACACAGGCTCAGGATAACAAGAAAGGAACTGCAAAGAATTGCAGCAGCTAAACTTACAACAGTTTATGAGCACACTTGCTCAACTTCTGAGGACAGGTGTGAAAAAGCTTGATATAATATTTATATGAGCGCATTAAAAATGCTTTATTTGATGTGCTGACATGCACAGTGAATTTATCAAGATCTTTATTAGTTTGCATCCACTTGTAATGCATCTGGTTAGTGTTTGAAAGTTTAAAAGTTATTTTTATATTCAAAATATAATTGCTCTATTTACAAGACTGCCTGCTGTATTGTTTAAAGTGAGATGGAAGTTTCCAATTTTATATTATGTATTTAAAATGCATTTTTTATACTATTGCTTGAATTTTTTTATTTCATTTTTTTCACCACTTTGATAAACTTTATATTTGAAATATTATTTGGTTTTGCTTTTCTAAATTTTATTTTTTATGTTTAGTTACCCAATAGTTTAAGTTATTGTAGCTATTTATAGATTAGGCGTTTGGATATCTAAGTAAATTATATTTTTACTTTGTACTTCTCTTTTCATAAGGAGATAATCTTTGCTCAAATGAGACTGAGAAGTTGACACCAGACTTCAAGGTTACTTTTTCCATCATCCCTACTGTTTCTCAAGAAATGGCTCAAATGCCAACCAAACCTTCCCTATTGACCATTTAATTTTTTTTTCATTACCACTCTTTTTGCTTAGATTTTTCATCTTTTTCCTTTTTTTATTTTGCAAAAAATAAATTCTGATTACCATACTTATGGCCCTTGTACATGACCCAACTACTATCAAGTCCATAGATAATATGCAGCCTCATTAAATTGGGGCTACGTGTTAAAACGTAGCCTGTAACTCCGATTTTACATGTTACGGGTATTGAATTAGCCCTGTAATGCTGCTCGCAGTGGGCTTTGCGTGTTAACACTTAGGACAGCCGAGAACAGGCTACGTGCTGAGCAACGTTGAACTTCATGCACATTAATCAATTGATCTGTCATGCCCGTAACCACTACTTGTTAAATTCAGCTAGGAAATTGCAATGTGGTCACTCGCAAGCAAGCACGTAACAAGCAAATGGAGCCCAAAGGCCAACGTGTGCTTGAGAACACCCGCAAGGGGGGTAAAGTCCAATACGTAGCACTTGTAATGCAAATAACAACACTCTACTGTACATTTATTATAAGGGAAAGTGATGTTAGGTCTTAGAATTAATAGCACAACATTCTCAAGCCCGCAAATCGGCCCTGAAAAAGATTTTATTTAATGTTTACATTTTGTGTTATATTGATCCCTGCAATAAATGTGTTAAGATATATACTGTAACTCACATGTAATAAAATATCATATTTATGGCTTTATAAATATTGCATTATATCTGAACTGTGGGTCTGATCTGTAATTGAAGCACGTAGGACTTCGAAATCTACCCTCCCTTATTTCAGTGACTTAAAGCTAATGATCTCTTTTTCCATTGGCTCCATCTGAACCCGTAACTACGTGAGTGCTTAATTGTTTGTGTACGAGCACGCAAGTCCGACGGCCGAGAACTGGTTTATGAAATTGCATCTCTTGCTTGTAGCTCGCAGCTCATTCTAATTTAACAGCGACGTAAAACGGCCAATTTTGAAGCACGCAGCCCTTACATGCTACACGTTGGACTTACAAGGCTGGAATTTAATATGGCTAATGATATGGCTCATCATATTCTTTATTGCTATGCAGCAGTTACATTAATTTATATTCACTGGTATCATGATACTGCATTTTAAAATACATTTTGAAAAATGGGGTACAACATTTAAAATTGGTGGACAGAAGTCAGTGAACTGAAATAAATAAGTGGAAGATGGAAAGAGTAATGTTATGGTAGAACATGCTTCTTAGACACATTGATCTGGGTCAGCATTTTATATTTTTATATTTCCAGTTATTTATGTTCAGTTGGCGATCAATTGCCTTCACTGTTTCACTGAAATCAAAGTCAGAATCACTAGTTTGCAATGAACTTTGTCTGCACGTTGTCTGCCACTCATCTTTCCATGATTTTATTATTCTAATTGTTTGTGAGTGCATCTATGGTGTTGTGTCTGTGTGTATGTCTGTGTGTCTATGTGTGTGTGTGTGGACTAAGTGAACATTATGTGTCTCTGTGTATTTGTGTCTGTGTGTGTCTATATGACTGTGTGTGTTTTGTGTGTGTGTGGACTAAGCGATCATGATGCGCGTCAGGCAGACTGCCCACCTTCAGAAATATAATACAAACAAATAAATGTAAATTACAAACATGATACACACATTGCTTAATTATATCAGCAATGGCCCACTACAGTTTAAGTAAAAAATACACTTGCTTGTAAAGTATGTGTAAGTTATGGAAATACATTTCTTTTGAGAAAATCTGAATTTTTATAGCCTTAGTTTAGGAATATAGGAATCCATTTTATGTTTGGTACATCACTTCATAAGAGCTGGATCATGAGGGTGTGTTTTTGACTAACTTTGGAGGGATGGTTGTGGTAGGAGGAAACAATAAGCCTTAAAGAGAGTCTTAATTGGAGAACATTGAAACTGACACTACACTCAATGACTGAGAAGCAGTCTTCCAGAAATGTAAATGCCCCATCTCATGCACAACTTCCACCAATGTGTCATGGTTTTCCTTGGCCCCCAGTAGAGGCACCAATATTTATTTTTCCTAATTAAAAACGCTGTTTAACTTTTTTCCTAATTACTTATGTCTTCGTTATACTCAATGTTTTCAAACAATTTCTGTTTTCATTGTGTAGTGGCTCTCAAAATTCCTCAATTTTTATGTGTGATACAAGTGATCATGACTTGTATTTGTAAGAAATGGCTTGATGTGTGTATAAGAAGCTGTGTAGCTGGTATGAGGAAATATCTGGGATTTGCACACACTACATTTAAAGTTAGCGGAGAGAGCAAAATATACGCTCAGAAAAGGGAAAAATGTGTGCGTGCACATTTTGCTCACAAATTTGCAGGGGCTCTTCCACTTTTCTGCCTGGGGGCTCCAAAAAGGTAGATCAGGCCTGGTTGTGAACCACAGCTGTATAGTGTGAAGTTTAACAATGTTTTTTTTTTTCTTCATTTTGTGAAATTCACCTTAAAATGTATTTAACTTTTTATCCTTGGTTATGGGCAACTTCTAAATTGAGCAATATATGGTTATTATTAAATAGCCCTTAAAAGCAGTGTGTATATCAAATGATAGCAGAAGGCACGAGGTGATACCGTTGAGATGATAGATGATACCGTTTAGAGGCAAACAATATTTTCATTATTTTGTAACTCATAAATTAAAAACAATATATAACAATAGTGTTGACGAAATTAACATCATAGAGTTTTTTTTGTGATGCAATGAGTAATATAATGATTTACATAATTTTTCCTTTTATATGTGATATCATGAGTGATTTCACAGAGGATGTAATTATATGTAATGTCATGAATGATGTCATCTAAAGGTCATATGTGATATCATAAATGATGCCATCAGAAAAACATTGCAGGGGGGAGACATTAAGGTTGTGTGCAACCTTCAGTTCCTAGTTTCCCGTGTTTTTCAGGGGGTGGGTATAAGTGAAGCCTAAAGGTCCCCAAGTTATTGCGGTAGTGCTGACACAACCAAGAGCTTTAATAAACCTCCACACATACATTTTAATACATTAACCCCTGCTGTGTCACAATTTCAGGGAACAGTACAAAAATAGCAAAGTTTGGGTTTTATGACTACTTTTTAAAGCTTTGAACAACCTTAGGCAGGATACTCATTATTTTTTGGACCAGTGGTCACAAATCTTTGTGGTAAAAATGTCTCATGTCTCATACAACAGCTAGACGAGTTGTCTGTGGTCCCCTATAATGGGGATAATGTGGAAATATTTACTCATTAGGTTTTTGATGTGTAGAATGTGATTGAGGTGTTATTTTTAATGTGTATGTTTCACATGTAAAAAAATGACAGAAGCAATGTAATCGAGTCCTACATACTAAATAGTTTTACTCCATTAAGTAGTAAATTCTGTCTTCATCCAAGAAAGGAAAGAACAACATTTGCATTCATTACACACTGTATTTGTAACTTTGATGTTCACTTATAAACTTTCAGTATTCTCTCTATTCTTTTAAACACATGCAACTTTTCCTTTTCAAATATTTAATTTCATTTTCTCAGGTTTCAATTTAATTTCTTCTACACCTTTGCTTAGATTGATATTGTTGCATACTTTTCACACTGAAGTTATTACATTTCCCTTTCTGTCTTAAAGGGAATTACCCATTTAAGACAGAAATTGCTTAACATGGTTAAAATAATGCTTTCTGAAATTAAAACATTTGATAAATGTAATTGTTGGTCCAGAATATTATTTTACATTTACAAATTCACTAAGGTTTGCAGATGCTAAAAAAAAAAGTATTTTTGTTGTAGAAAACATGCAGGGACAACTTTAATGAAAGCCCTTTCTTAGCCTTAATAAATTTGGCACATGTAGAATAGAATATAGCAGTTTTATTGTAAAGCATAGCCACCATATCTTTTCATTTCCTCAGATTATGCAATCAAATTTATAGTGACCAATGAGATAGAATCTTTCAGAAGATTGTTTGGAGCAAGTGTTCTTCTGAAGAGTGTTGTCCAAATGCATCATTGTGAGATCACAGATCAGTAATAAACAACATGCATGAATTGTTAGATAGTAAAGCATTGGTAGCACAGCTTGGAGATCACCAATACGTAGAAATGCTTATTATATAATTAAAATGTGATCCATCGTAATCTACTTTCTTCCGCTCCCTCTTTTTTAATTTGTTTTCCCCACAGAGCATTCGAGAGCTGTGTCATACTATGTTTTAACTTTTTTAAATGACACTTGCTGTGTGTAGGTGAATGGAATTCCCATTACACATATTATAGTCGTTCTTCCGTACTGATGAACTTAATATGTAAATGTTACACAAAATTTCTATTAGTTCCATCATAGTAATTACATTTTAGAGACTACCTTTTTTTAGATAATATTTAGTCTGGTGTACTGAAAAGTTAGAAATGTACTGACAAGATATGAAAGAATTGTAATATTTATGCATTTTTTTTCCAGTATTATGGTTTAGAGTGTATGTAATTTCATTCAGACTCTGAGCTGGAGACACACATCTTAGAGAGTGATGTAACATGGTTCCTAGGAATCATTGCTAATAATAAAGCATTATGCAAACAAATTTAAAAAAACTAATCAGTGGCTAGTGGACTTTTTTGCATCCCAATCCATTGCTCCAATTATTGAACAATCCCACTCATTTCACATGCCAGCACGGTAGTGCTTAAGATAATGCAAGCGTGGCTCTTACAATATATGTGCAAGCTGGGTTTCTCAGAGGCAAAAATAAATCAAATTGCCAATGTCCACTGTATAATAGAAAAAGCCAGAAAATTCTAGAAAACACAATACCTCTGCTTCATGGATGATTCTAAAGCCTTTGACTGTGTGGATCACAACAAAATGTGACACCTTCTTAAAGAAATGGGGGTGCAAGACTATCTCTTCTACCTCCTGAGGAATCTGTATTTGTATACCAAGAATCCAAGGTCAGAAAAGAACATGGAACAACCACATGGTTCAGGATTGGGAAAGGAATACAACAAGGCTATATATTATCACCTTATTATTCTGCTTATACCCAATTACATCCTGTTTAAGTCCGAGCTGGAGGAATCCAAAGTCAAAATTAATATGCTTCACTGATGGCCGAAAGTGAGGAGGAACAAAAGGATTGAGGGTGAAAGAAGAAAGTGCAAAAGTTTACCTGCTGCTCAACATTGAAAATATTAAGACCATGGCAAACCGCAATCTAAATTCCTGGCAAATAGGTGGGAAAGAAGTTTTAGTGAGAGATATAGTTCTTTTTTCCTGAGCTCCATGAAGTCTGCAGTTGGTAACTGCAACCATTACATTAAAAGACGTTTGCTTCTAGGAAGGAAAGCTATGGGAAACTCTGGACACTCTACTAAAAAGTTAAAGATATTATACTATCATCAAAGGTCCACATAGTTAGAACTATGGTATTAACAGTAGTAACATATGGGTGTAATAGCTGGACGATAAAGAACGCTGACTGTCATATCATGAGAAAGCAGGATTCCCATATGAAGACTCAGATGCTGGGAAAGACACACAAAGAACACCAAGTACGGGTCTGCAGAGGCAGAGATGGATGTATCGGAGATTAGAGGGTCAGTGTCTGACAGATGTGTCTGGAGTTCTACGGTCCATAGCATCACAAAGAGTCAGACAGGACTGAACAATATCAATATATATATAAAGTATCTCACAAAAGTGAGTACACCCCTCACATTTTTGTACATATTTTATTATATCTTTTCATGTGACAACACTGAAAAAATTACACTCTGCTACAATGTAAAGTAGTAAATATACATCCTGTATAACACTGTACATTTTTTGTCCCCTCAAAATAACTCAACACACAGCCATTAATGTCAAAACCATTGGCTGCAAAAGTGAGTAAACCCCTAAGTGGAAATGGCTAAATTGGGCCCAATTAGCCATTTTCCCTCCCCGGTGTCATGTGACTCGTTAGTGTGAATGGGGAGCAAGTGTGTTAAATTTGGTGTTATCGCTCTCACACTCTCTCATACTGGTCACTGGAAGTTCAACATGGCACCTCCTGGCAAAGAACTTTCTGAGGATCTGAAAAAAAGAATTGTTGCTCTACATAAAGATGGCCTAGGCTATAAGAAGATTACCAAGACCCAGAAAATTAGCTGCAGCACGATGGGCAAGACCATACATCGGTTTCACAGGACAGGTTCCACTCAGAACAGGCTTCGCCATGGTCGGCCAAAGAAGTTGATTGCACGTGCTCAGCGCCATATCCAGAGGTTGTCTTTGGGAAATAGATGTAGGAGTGCTGCCAGCATTGCTGCAGAGGTTGAAGGGGTGGGGTGAGCCTATCAGTGCTCAGACCATATGCTGCACACTGCATCAAATTGGTCTGCATGGCTGTCATCCCAGAAAAAAAAGCCTCTTCTAAAGATGATGCACAAGAAAGCCTGCAAACAGTTTGCTGAAGACAAGCAGACTAAGGACATGAATTACTGGAACCATGTCCTGTGGTCCCATGACACCAAGATAAACTTATTCGGTTCAGATGGTGTCAAGCATGTGTGGTGGCAACCAGGTGAGGAGTACAAAGACAAGTGTGTCTTGCCTACAGTCAACATTGTGGTAGGAGTGTCATGGTCTGGGCCTGCATGCGTGCTGCTGGCACTGGGGAGCTCCAGTTCATTGAGGGAACCATGAATGCCAACATGTACTGTGACATACTGAAGCAGAGCATGATCCCCTCGTTTTGGAGACTGGGCCTCAGGGCAGTATTCCAACATGATAACAACCCAAACACACCTCCAAGACGACCACTGCCTTGGCTAAAGAAGCTGAAGGTAAAGGTGGTGGAAAGACCAAAACCATATTGAGCATCTGTGTGTCAGGTGGGGGAGCGCAAAGTCTCTAACATCCACCAGCTCTGTGATGTCATCATGGAGGAGTGGAAGAGGACTCCAGTGGCAACCTGTGTAGCTCTGGTGAACTCCATGCCCATGAGGGTTAAGGCAGTGCTGGAAAATAATGGCGAGAATAGTAGAATTCTCTGGTTATAGTAAACATCCTCTTCCAACAGCCTCAGAGAATAGTAGAATTCTCTGGTTATAGTAAACATCATCTTCCAACAGCCTCAGAGAATAGTAGAATTCTCTGGTTATAGTAAACATCCTCTTCCAACAGCCTCAGAGACTGCTCTACACATAGACATCACCAGGTGGATAAAACAGATATCAGATTGACTATATACTTTGTAGCTAAAGGTGGAGAAGCTCCATAAAGTCAGCAAAAACAAGACATATAATACATACAATGCAATTAAATACAATATAATACAATACAATTAAATGCAATACAATACAATTAAATATAATACAATACAATTAATTAAATACAATACAATGAATTAAATACAATACAATACAATTAAATACAATACAATACACCCCTATCTAATATACATCCTCCTATCTAATATACATCCCCCTATGTAATATACATCCCCCTATGTAATATGCATACCCCTATGTAATATACATCCCACTATGTAATATACATCCCACTCTGTAATATACATCCCACTATCTAATATACAATACTATCTATCTAATATACATCCCCCTATCTATCTATCTAATATACAATAAATACTATCTATATACTATACATCCCCCTATCTATCTAATATACAGTACATGCTGTCTCTATATAGCAACCCTAATTCTAAGCTACAATAAAACAATTAAGACCACTTACCTTTGAGATGTTTCTTCAGATCACCAACCTAGGGTAAAAAAGATTTAAAAAATGAATACAACACGTTTACATAAAATAACTAAACATTCTAAATATTCTAAATATTATACTCACCTTTCCAGCATGTCCCGTTCCAGCATGTCATGTCCTCCATGTTTGCCTCTGCGGCGCTGCCCCTGTTAAAAAAAACATTACATTAACACACATACATAAACATAAAACAACGTGAAATAAACACAATCCACATTATACTTACCTCCCTGCGATGTCTCCGGCCTCCTGGTATTCTCTCCTGGATGGGCTCTGGAAGCAGCTGCACGGTAAAAAAAAACAAAAAAAAAACAACACACATCTGCCCTCGAGGATGTCTCTGACGCTAATGAGCTTCCTACGGAGTGTTCCAGAATAGTATTTTTTTTTTTTTTTTTACATGGCGTGGCAGAAGAGGATCCGGAGGAGGCCGGAGACATCGCGGGGAGGTAAGTACAATGTAGATTATGTTTATTTTATTTTGTTTTTATGTATGTGTATGTGTATTAATGTTATGTTTTTTTTAACAGGTGCCGCTCCGGAGAAGGGTAAAAGAATAAGAACGGGACATGCCGGAAAGGTGAGTAGAATATTTAGAATGTTTATTTATTTCCTGTAAACGTGTTGCACTAATTTTCTTATTTTTTTTTCCACAGGTGGCTGATCAGAATGGACATCTGCAAAGGTAAGTGGTCTTAATTATTTTATTTTAGCTTAGAATTAGATTATTTTATATATAGACTAGCGACTTGCCCGTCAAAAAATGACGGTCAATAAAATGTTAATGCTGTGAAAAAAAATTTCAACACAATATGAGTCTGATCCATTTGTCACCTTTTTTTTATATATACAAATAAATACCAAATATTTAGTTTAACTTTTTATTTTTTTAACTTTCAACTTATTTTTAACCAACATGTTTCAATTTATTTTTTCAATCTTCAGTGTTTTAATTGTGATATATATAATAACAATATAACAATGTGTTAATTTTTCATACATGTTGTAAAGTCTAACATCAAAGTTTGTAACATGCAACTTGTATATTAAACAATCTTTAAACTTTTGTTTTAACAATAATAACACTTTTTAATTGATATTTATCCATGAGTAACTGCAAACTATGTTAACTTTGAGTAACTAAATTCTTTTAACAATGACATGCTTTTTAACATTTATTAAATTTTTGTTAAACTATTGTTAAACTAAATTGGCATTGAATCCAGAGGAAGGCAAACAATAAAACCCCCCATTGAAACTTTGCCAATTGTATCAAAGAGGGAAAAAAATAAAACAATAACATTTAACCCTTGCAAGTCACTAAAATGTCAGATAATTGTTTTGTGGGGCCATTCATGTGAATCTGAAACTTTTAACCCATTCCAATATGTTTAAGGATATTTTACTGTTGTTTTTCTTGTCGTTTCCTTTTTTTTTTTTGTTCTGTTTGTACTTTGTGCAAATGTCACATAGAGTTTCCTAAGTGAAATAGTGGTCCCCTATTTAAAGAGTTCCAGAGTACTTACATTTTGTACTGGAAGTAAAACCACTGTTCTCTATGTTTTTTTCCCATTCTATAGAGTTTCTTATTGAAATATTGTTTTTCTGCAATCATATCGAGTACCATAAAATGTTGTCGTGGAAATGGAACCACTGTCCTCTATCTTTACAACACCTCATAGTACACAATGTTTTTGGTATAAACGCATCCATCGTCCAATAAATTACCCTGAGTTTCGTTTTCTTCAACATGCACTTTAATTTCCTTTGGATTCGTGCACCTTGAAAAAGCAACATAGAGTTGTCCATGTGCAAAAACTGGTTCTTCCTTTAAAAAAATCCCAGCAGACTTAAATGTTTGTCCATGGGATTTATTGATGGTCATAGCAAATGCCATGATAACTGGAAATTGTCTCCTTTGAAAGACAAAAGGCAAACAACTCTCACTTGGAGCTAAATCAATTCTTGGTATAAAAACTTGTTCACCTTTATGGGTCACAGTTAGAGATGTCGCGAATAGTTCGCCGGCGGATTGTTCCCGGCGAACATAGCATGTTCGCGTTCGCGGCGAACAGCGAACATATGCGAGATTCGACCCGCCCCCAATACTTTATCATTGAGCAAACTTTGACCCTGCATGTCACAGTCAGCAGACACATTCCAGCCAATCAGCAGCATACACTCCCTTCCACACCCTTCTACCTCATGGACAGCAGCCATTTTGGAATCATAACTAACTTGCAGTCTTACTGAGAGGAGGCTGAGTGTAGGTGCTGCTGATTGAATAGGGAAATCAATAGCTAGGCAAGTTTATTCAGTGTCCAGTGCAGTGCTGAAGGACTCATCAGATCTCTGCTGTAAACACAGCACCCAAAAAAACCTTTTTAGGGCTATAACATCATTTTTTTTTTCTTCGTTTTTTTTCTGTGTAATCTGACTTCATTTGCCTGTCTCCCTGCTAGCCCCTGCTTGCAAGTGTGTGTGTCAGGCTCACAGCTTATACTGTGTGTGCACAACGCATACAATATAATATTGTTTACTAGTTTTACTTTTAAAAAACCCAAACTTTGAAAAAACCCAAACTTTTATTTTCTTAAATCTAAGTGCATTTGCCTGACCGTTAAACAAAGTTCATTTTCTTGACCGCTACCCATAGTGTGTGTCTTGCTTACAAGTACTGTGCCAAGTTCAACCAATCCAGTCTAGTTGGGTACCAACAGTCCACATTTAAAACACCCAAACTTTTATTTTCTTAAATCTAAGTGCATTTGCATAACCGTCAATCAAAGTTCATTTGCTTGACCGCTACCCATAGTGTGTGTCTTGCTTACAAGTACTGTGCCAAGTTCAACCAATCCAGTCTAGTTGGGGTACCAACAGTCCACATTTAAAAAACCCAAACTTTTATTTTCTTAAATCTAAGTGCATTTGTCTGACCGTCAATCAAAGTTCATTTTCTTGACCCCTACCCATAGTGTGTGTCTTACTTACAAGTACTGTGCCAAGTTCAACCAATCCAGACTAGTTGGGGTACCAACAGTCCACATTTAAAAAACCCAAACTTTTATTTTCTTAAATCTAAGTGCATTTGCATAACCGTCAATCAAAGTTCATTTTCTTGACCGCTACCCATAGTGTGTGTCTTGCTTACAAGTACTGTGCCAAGTTCAACCAATCCAGTCTAGTTGGGGTACCAACAGTCCACATTTAAAAAAAAATGACAGGCAGAGGCAGGACACCCCGCAGAGGCCGTCGTGGTCGTGGTGCTGTGATTCCCTTTGGCCCTACAATAATGCCCAGTGTTCAGAGGCCAGTTACCCTGAACTTGAAAAGTTCAGAGGACGTAGTTGACTGGCTAACACAGGACACCCAATCTTCTACAGCTGGAACATTGACGCACCATCCTCCTCCAGCTTAGCTTCGGGCACCTCTCAAGTTACCACTCACCCGCCTGCTGCCATCACCAACACTAGTACCACAGCCAATTCAATTGATCAGTCAGAAGAGTTATTTACACATCAGTTTGAAGAAATGAGTGATGCGCAACCATTATTGCCAGAGAATGTAGATAACAGGGATATGTCTCAGTCAGGCAGCATTACACACATGTACGTACGATGTGATGATGATGATGTACCCGCTGCTGCTTCCTTTGTTCAGTTGTCATATACAAGTGAGGCGGGTGATGATGATGACGATGCGTCCGTGGATGTCACGTGGGTGCCCGCTAGAAGAGAAGAAGAACAGGGGGAAAGTTCAGATGGGGAGACAGAGAGGAGGAGGAGACAAGTTGGAAGTAGAGAGAGGTCATCGCAACGAGCTAGTGGCACAGTCAGACAGCATGCATCAGCACCCGGGGTCAGCCAGACAGCACGCCAATCAACGCATGCTGTTGCCACCACCAGAATGCCGTCACCGCCGAGCTCAGCAGTGTGGCATTTTTTTTTGTGTGTCTGCCTCTGACAACAGCGATGCCATTTGCAACCTGTGCCAAAAGAAGAGTCGTGGGAAGTCCAACACCCACCTAGGTACAACTGCTTTGCGAAGGACATGATGTCACATCACAAACGCCAATGGGATCAACACATGAGTACAAGCAGCACACAAACTCAAAGCCGCCATCCTCCGCCTGGTCCAGCATCTTCATCCACATCAACCACTGCTGTCCTACTTGCCCCCTCTCAACTCTCCACCACTCCGTCTCTCGCCTCTTGCTGTTCCTGCTCATCTCCCCACAGTCAGGTGTCTGTCAAGGGCATGTTTGAGCGTAAGAAGCCAATGCCACAAAGTCACCCCCTTGCCCGGCGTCTGACAGCTGGCTTGTCTGAACTCTTGGCCCGCCAGCTTTTACCATACAAGCTGGTGGAGTCTGAGGCGTTCAAAAAGTTTTTAGCGATTGGGATACCGCAGTGGAAGGTACCCGTAAGAAATTTCTTTGCCCAAAAGGCAATCCCCAACCTGTACTCAATTGTGCAAAAGGAAGTAATGGCATCTCTGGCACACAGTGTTGGGGCAAGGGTCCATCTGACCACTGATACCTGGTCTGCAAAGCATGGTCAGGGCAGGTATATCACCTACACTGCGCACTGTGCAAACCTGCTGACGCCTGCCAAGCATGGAATGCGTGGCTCTGGAGAGGAGTTGGTGACACCGCCACGACTTGCAGGCAGGCCTGCTGCCATCTCCTCTACTCCTCCTACTCCATCCTCTTCCATAACCTCCTCAGCTGAGTCCTCTTCTGCTGCTGTGTCTTGCTCCATATCAACGGCACCCCCCCAGCTCCCCAGATACTATTCCACATCCCGGATACGGCAGTGTCATGCCGTCTTGGGGTTGACTTGCCTCAAAGCAGAGAGTCACACCGGGCCAGCACTCCTGTCCACCCTGAACGCATAGGTGACTCCGCACCAACTAGAGATTGGCAAAGTGGTTTGTGACAACGGAAGAAATTTGTTGGCGGCATTGAATTTGGGCGAGTTGACGCATGTGCCGTGCATGGCACATGTGTGTAATCTGATCGTACAACGCTTTGTCCATAAGTATCCAGGCTTACAGGACGTCCTGAAGCAGGCCAGAAAGGTGTGTGGCCATTTCAGGCGTTCCTACACGGCCATGGCTCTTGATTTGTGACAGCCTCACACGTTGGAATTCAACACTCCTAATGTTCGACCGCCTGCTCCAACAAGAAAAAGCCATTAACGAGTATTTGTATGACCGGGGTGCTAGGACAGCCTCTGCAGAGCTGGGGATTTTTTTGCCACGTTACTGGACGCTCATGCGCAATGCCTGTAGGCTCATGCGTCCTTTTGAGGAGGTGACAAACCTTGTCAGTCGCACCGAAGGCACCATCAGCGACATCATACCATTTGTTTTATTCCTGGAGCGTGCCCTGCGAAGAGTGCGGGATCAGGCCGTAGATGAGCGTGACGAGGAAGAGTTGTGGTCACCATCACCACCAGAAACAGCCTTATCAGCATCGCTTGCTGGACCTGCGGCAACGCTGGAAGAGGATTGTGAGGAAGAGGAGTCAGAGGAGGAATGTGGCTTTGAGGGGGAGGAGGAAGACCAATCACAACAGGCCTCCCAGGGTGCTTGTTGTCACCTATCTGGTACCCGTGGTGTTGTACGTGGCTGGGGGAAAGAACATATCTTCAGCGAGATCACTGAGGACGAGGAACGGGACATGACTAGCTCGGCATCCAACCTTGTGCAAATGGGGTCTTTCATGCTGTCGTGCCTGTCGCAGGACCCTCGTATAAAAAGGCTGAAGGGGAACGACCTGTACTGGGTGTGCATGCTACTAGACCCCCGGTATAAGCAGAAAGTGCCTGATTTGTTACCAAATTACCGCAAGTCAGAAAGGATGCAGCAGGTCCAAAACAAATTAACAAGTATGCTTTACACAGCATATAAGGGTGATGTCACAGCACAAGGGCAATATAACAGAGGAAGAGGTGAAAGTAATCCACCTCCCACGACCACGCCGGCAAGGACAGGACTTTTTAAAAGACGTGTTGTTGATGGAGGACATGCGGACCTTTTTCAGTCCTACGCATCGCATCAGCCCTTTCGGATCCACCCTCAGAGAACGACTTGACCGACAGGTAGCAGACTACCTCGCCTTAACTGCAGATATCGACACTCTGAGGAGCGATGAACCCCTTGACTACTGGGTATGCAGGCTCGACCTGTGGCCTGAGCTATCCCAATTTGCAATTGAACTTCTGGCCTGCCCCGCTTCAAGTGTCCTGTCAGAAAGGACCTTCAGTGCAGCAGGAGGTTTTGTCACCGAGAAGAGACGTCGCCTAGGGCAAAAAAGTCTAGATTGCCTCACCTTTATAAAGATGAATGAGGGATGGATCCCGAAGGGACTGACACTGGGCAATACATTCGACTGAAAAAGGCCTGATGAGATGAGCTGCCTTCGGCTATAAATGGTCCACACGCTGCTGTATGTTATCTGTGAATGCCGGATGACTTGCGTGAATTATCCGCCACCAACTAGGGTTCAAGAAGAGGCAATGTTTTATGGCACTTTCTGCCTGGGGAACAAAGGTCAATTTTTCTGGCCGCTGCAACAGCAGCGGCTGCAACAATATCTAATTTTTGAATTTCAATTTTTATGCCAGAAGGCGTACAGCATGTAATGGAAAAGAAAGCATATTGAACAGTCTTGCATAACACAACAGTTGTGGAAAAATACATATTTACAATGAAGACATTTTGTTAAAATTAGGTGGCTAGGCCTTCTTTTTTTTACTTTTTTGGTTAATACATTTTCTTTTTTTTTACTGTGATTGCAATTTTTAAGAGAAACCTAAGACATGGTAAAACAGACAATAGTAAAGAGTATATCAGCAGTTAACACCAAAGTCCTATTATCTATCATCACTCCAGCAGTAGCTTATTATTTACAATATCTAACCTGCTCAATCGCCCTTGGGTTACCCTAGGGCAGGCTTCAGTACGCGACCTCTCCTTTCCTCGGATGATTTTGCCGCCGGTTGCTTCTGAAGGGTCTCCTCCAGGGCTCCCCCACTCCGGTCCTTCCCCCCGAGTCGCTTCAACCATTAACAAATGTTTTATTATATTAGGGGGGCACTAAATGGGGATGTTATCCAGGATCCCAAATTGTCTGGAACTGGGTGATTCTATCCAAGACTACATGGTTAAATCGCTCGTTGAGCAGTAAATAGTTGATTTTTTTTATTAATTCCTGAAATTTTTAATTTGGGGTTTTCCAACTACTAGCTATGTGTATTTTTTCTTTCAAAAAATATTTTATTAGGTCAATCTTAAACATTTTAGAAGCTAGTAAGCATGTTTCTTCCCATAGTCTTATGACTGCCGAACACTCCCACCAGACATGAATAAATGTAGCCTCATTACCACTGTTCCTAAAACATGAGCTGCTCCGTTTTGGATCCCATTTATTAGCTTAAAAGGAGTAATATATGTCCTGTGCAGGACATTTATTGAAGTCTCAAGCAGACTATAATTTAAAGATCCCCTACTTAAGCCTTGCCAACTTTTATCCCATGTGCTATCTGCCAACTCGGTGCCCAAATCCCTCTCCCAGGCTTTGGTATAGTCTGGTTTGTTTGCCCATGAGTTTTCATTAAATAGTTCATACATGAGGCTAATAATACCAGGCTGAAAGGGGGAATCCCTACATTTTTTGAGTAGCCAGGTGTTTCTTTGGGGGGTTCCCCTACCACTTATCGTATATATAAAATGATGTATCCTGCAAAAATTATAGTGTTCAGCCAGGGGTAAAATGTATCTATCGCTCACCCACTCAAAGGTCATTATTTTGTCATCATGCCCCCATGGACCAACCCTTAGTAGGTTCTGAGACTTCCACCAACTGAGAGAGCTTTCCGGAAGATGTATCTTAAAGTGGGGATTGGGTACGATAGGGGTAAGATCTGATACCCGAGTGTCCAGTTTTTGTGTCCAGTTCATCTCCGTCCATAATTTTAATGAGTGCTTAATCAATGGGTTTTTCAAGTTTGTCAAAAAAGTATACAGGCCTGGAATCCATATTACTGTATCCCATGTATAAGGTGACATGCTTACATTTTCCATAAATACCCAGAGCGGCTGATGTGTTTTGGAGAATGCGCCAGAGGAATGAAAGCCAGCTGCGCTGCCTTGTAATACAGTTTGAGATTCGGGTCCCTACCCTCTTTTGGAAAGACTATGAGGTCGGCCTGATTCAATTAAGGGGGCATAGGTTTAGTATAGCGTTAAACAAAGATGTTAGGTGCGGGGGTAAGCAAGGGCTCAAATTTCTTATAGTACAGATGAGTAAAACCGTCTGGCCCTGGGGACTTGCCAAATTTAAGATCTTGGATTGTAGATTTAAGTTCCTCTTGGGATTTGTCTAGGTTCAAGCTGTCCAATTGAGGTACAGGTATTTTGTGGACTTCTTGCTGTAGTAGGAAGGAGCCTTATGTCAGATCCGCTGCAGTGGGATTGGGATGAATATATGGTCTGATCGAAGTTTTGAAATGTTTCTTGGATAGCATTGGGGCTAAAGGAGGTTTGGCCATCAGGTAGTCTAAAGATACCGTATATTATGCCCTGTCTTGGGGGGTAAAGACACTAATAATTCCTCCAATAAAATTCTGCTTTTTTTTTTGTGGGCAAGGTCCCTGGTTAGCCCCTTGGGTTATCTGTTAAAAAGAGTGGTGTAGAGACTGTGGGGGCTGTTAGCCTCCTTGTCCCTGTGTGGCCGTTTAGAATCCCTGCTGCTGCATGTTTCAGCTTTATTAAGGTGTAATTGTACAGCGTTTGACTCAAGTAGCTGCCTGTGCTGGGTCAGTTTGGCTTAATTGCTGGGCCCTTTTCCTGCCAAGATGGCGACCGTCAGTCCATGGGCCTCTATGTCCCCTTCACTACCTTTGTCCCCGCTTGTGTGCTTATTTGGGATGGCCCCCCTTTATATCTCCGGCCCGTGGCCTTGTAAGGGTCGCCCCCTCAATCTCTGAGTGTGGATATGCAGGGATGGGGCGTTGAATCAGGCCTACCTTCTTCTCTGCTCGCTGCAAGATCAACAATGCCTAATTTTTCTGGCCTCTGGTGCTGCACTGTGGCTTCAACAACCAAACCCCAAAAAGGCACATAACAGGGATAAAACTGATAGGAGTAGTACTACTTAACACACCACTCATATCTGGTGTAACAGTAGTGTACATTTAAAACAAAAACAAAAATTCTACTGTAATAGATTGCATAGCAGTTAGTTGTCTGCAAGCGTGTGTGTCAGACCTACAGCGTCTACTCTACCAACTTCTGCAAGTGCACAGTGCCACTCATATCTGTTGTCACAGTAGCTTGGACGCATAGTACCGATCTGTCAAAACCTGTAATGATGAATGAGGTCTAGAGTAGCCTGGTTCCCTTATCCTCTACAGGTTGAGACCTAATGATTGGGTGACTCCAGACCAACACATGAGTACAAGCAGCACACAAACTCAAAGCCGCCATCCTCCTCCTGGTCCAGCATCATCAGCCACATCAACCACTGCTGTCCTCCTTGCCCCCTCTCAACCATCCGCCACTGCGTCTCTCGCCTTGAGCAGTTCCTGCTCATCTGCCCATAGTCAGGTGCCTGTAAAGGACATGTTTGAGCGTAAGAAGCTAATTTCTCAAAGTGCCCCAAAATTGAAGTGATACGACCAACAAAGCATATTTTTCCATCTCCCCGGTTCTAAAAATCCAGGCCTTATACACGCCCCCTGATATGTGCTGTAACAGGTTTTAAACTGATAAGAATAGTACTACTTAACACACCTTATAATAATGCAGAGAGAGGCAATGCAGTGAGAGGAGTCTGAAGAAGAGGAGTCAGAGGAGGAAGGTGGCTTTGAGGAGGTGGAAGACCAAACACAGCAGGCGTCCCAGGGGGCTTGTTGTCACCTTTCGGGGACCCTTGGTGGCTGGGTGGAGGAAGAGACCTTCAATGACATCAGTGAGGACAAGGAACGGGACATGGCTAGCTTGGTATCCAACCTTGTGCAAATGGGGAGTTTGCGGTTGTGCAAATGGACTGTTTGTGGTTGTTTGCGGTGCGTTAAACAGGGAGTTTGGTCTGTCACTGTGAAGCGGGCCTAACCCTTACACTACCTGATCGATACAACATCATACCTGATGTTTTAAAGCACATTATTCCAAACAATTTAGGAATGTTAGGTAATTTATTCCTTTTATGGCTTAAAACCAGACTCTGCATCAACTATGTAATTTTCCATGGGAGTTTTGCCATGGATCCCCCCTCCGGCATGCCACAGTCCAGGTGTTAGTCCCGTTGAAACAACTTTCCCATCACTATTGTGGCCAGAAAGAGTCCCTGTGGGTTTTAAAATTCGCCTGCCCATTGAAGTCTATGCCGGTTCGCCGATGTTCGCGGGTTCGCGAACATTTGCGGCGGTTCGCGTTCGCGGTTCGCAAACCGAAAATTTTATGTTCGCGACATCACTAGTCACAGTTATAATTTCTGCATGTATAAAATTATCTTTTAACTCATGCACAATTAATCTGGTCCCATTACAAAGTCCTTTTTTTGGATTCATATTTCTCAATGACAATTGCCCCTTTTTTCAATTGTAAAATATGTGGTGGCATTCCAGATGGTGTTAACTAATTAATAAATTCGATACTAAAATTCGATTCTATTTATCATCAGCCAGAACTGAATCTACACTGTAATAATTATTTTGTGGTGCATTTATGTATTTTAAAATTTTGTTATTTACATTCAAGGCATCGATATTTTTTGATGTTAATATCACTTTGTTTGCAATGTCTGAGTAATCCTCGTTATTAAGAGTGTTTAGAAATATGGCAGATATGAGTGATTCATTGCAAACCATTTGTGATGGAATTTCAATGGTATCATTTGGTAAATCATGTATTTCTGGATGTTTTCCTTCTACAATTTTAATGAGGCAATCATTGAATACATTTTGGCCTTCAGATCTCATATTTAATTCTAATTTCAGATGTGTAAATATTTGCCACAGTTTACTGGTCTTGATACATGTTTCATTGATCTCCGTTTTATTTCCATGTGGCACAACAGGTAATGTTTGCCTAAAATCTCCTCCTAACAGAATTACCTTTCCACAAAATGGCAACTTATTATCCATCACTTCTTTTAAGAATCTGTCAATACATTGCAGTGCATGACATCATTGTTGCCTCGTCTATGATAATTAGTTTAGTTTGTTTAAATTTTTTTGCTTGTAAAGAATTCAGTCGAATATCTGACACTGATGTTTCCAAAATGGGAACTGTCAGCTTAAATCCACTATGCACAGTTCTACCACCGTCTAACAAAAGTGCAGCAATTCCAGTTGTTGCAAATGGCAAAGCTATCTGACCCTGTGATCGAATATAACTCATCAAACAATTGTACAGATACCTTTTTCCTGATCCACCCGGGCCGTCTAGATAGAAATATTTCTTGTATTTCCATCAATGTTTTTAACAGTGCTATTGGTTCCTTGTAACGTTTCAAGAAGTCTTCTGACATATTTAATTTAAATGTTTCCCACATAATAAAAGCATCAGGTACATTGCAAAAGATGCAAATGAATGCAAATTGTTGTCTCATTTGCTTTGGCATTTGACATAGTGCTGCTTCCTCTAGACACCTCTCCCATTCTGTATTATCAGCTATGAAGTTTTGATGTCTTGCAGCTAAGAGGAATGTATCATAAACTATGTCATTCACTGTACTTAAATGCTCAAAACTCTGTGCACTGGGAACATGTAGCAGAAGTAATCTTAAGCTGAAACGTTCAATGTCCCTTGGACTGACGGTATAAATGCGTGGTATAATTTTATGTGCATCTCTTCTTCGTTGTCGCAATAGACCATTTACAAATACATAGTGATATGGTATCTCTATGTATAAAAATTGTCTGGCCTGCGTATCCTGGCAGTCTAATTTAAACCATGCAGTAAGTGTGGTATCTCGTGTTCACTTTGATCTAATGCAGTTCTTTCATTTCCTGCAGTAAAGCAAACAAACTGACTTTGAGGCAAATGTACAGCTAAACGATAGATAGCATGTGACCAATCATGCATCTCAAATTTCAAAAGGCGCCACATTGCTTCAGGAGCACTCACATAGCGAGCATCTAAATAATTTGATAGTTCGTCATGCAAAATTGGATTTTCTGTTTCGTTTGCAGCACCTTGCACAACAACAGTAGCTGCATCTTATCCTTTATATATATATTTATACACATACTTGATTGATTTAATAGAAGTGCAAGCTTCCACATTGATGTGTGCATTATACTTGATGAGCAAATGTGGATTGTATGGAACGACAAATCTATTATCAACCTTTTGTCCACGGATAATAGTTGTTTGTCCTTGTGTTCTATTATACAAAGGGTATCCATCACAATTTGCATACGTTTGCATTTGAAATTGTTTTGGAAATTCTTTAGTACATTTTTTATTTTCCATACATGGTGAATTAGGATTCATCTCTCCACATGGGCCATGAATCATTCTGTGTGTAACAATCTCCCAAAGTTTGTTATATTTTTCTTGGTCTAGCAATTCAGCGGAAATTACTGAATCCACTCTCTCTGCAGTATTCAACTTATCTTTTTCCTGCAGTATAAAAAGAATGTGAGCATGTGGCAGTCCTCTTTTTTGAAATGTAATGGTGTAAACAAAAGACACACATTGTCCAAATAAGTGTGCTTTAGTGATATCATGTATTAATGAATTGAGTTTTATTTTGAATACTCTTGCCACTAAATCTGGTCAGTCAGAAGTAGTTTGTCCCAGATTCAAATTTTCCTTGATCTCTGGCTATTGTGGATTACATGTGAATGTAATAAATAAATCTGGTTTTCCAAACTTTATGACAATAGCCATGGCATCATTATACCTTTCTCCAATTTTAATTTTGGTTCCCATCCATGTTCCCCATTTGGAAAGAAAATGGGATATGTCATTGGATCTAAATTACAGCTTAATATATTGATGTTGATAAATGCTTGTTCTTCATTAAGTGGATATATTCTTATATCCCGCTGAAAAGGTGGTTCACCATCTTCATTTTTAAACACCATGGAAACCTCATTTACTGTTGGTAAATTATATCGTCTTTGATTAGTGTTGCGATCTCTTTTTAACACAATATTTACTCTTGGCGTAGGCAATTGATGTCTTTGAGCATGTTCCTGTTGTTCTTTTTCAAGCTGTGCTAATTGTTTGTATGCTTGACTGTATGGGTTTTTTGCCATAATTTTATCCAGCTACTCAAAGACTATGCACAAACACTGTTTATTTTCTGGAAGCGCCATTCTTATATGTTCCACAGCCTCCATTGTATCTAAGTCATATAACTGTGCAGATTTCCTTTGCTCTCTTTCTTGTGGGTGTAAATGGGAAGTTCGGTGGTAAATTTCACCTTGAACTCTAAAACAGTAAGGACCATGTCCTGGTAGATTTTCTGCTAATGTTGCACCCATTGAAGCAAATGAAATTGCACTGTTATAAGACCTTATATTTTTTTTGAAATTAGTATAATTTGGAAATGTTGGATCGCTCATAATACTTTCTAAATAATCTGGAAATGGGTGTCTTAGTGAAGTCTTACCTTTCCTTTCTGACAGCAACTAATGAAATTTCCGTCAGTAGGTCTTTCCTTTAGAAAATGATAGGCCCCACAAAACTGACAAACCACATTAAGTAATCCACAATAATGAGTGTCTACTTGTAGTGCTGTACTAAACACATTGTAATGCATTTTGTCAACATAGAGATCAGAACAACTTTCTATATGTACATTTGTGTCATGTGTCTCTACATTTAATTCATTAGGCAATATAGAATCATTGAACAATGGTTCACACAGATGTTTTTGTTTACTTTTTCTTTTCTTGGAAGCCCCAGCACACTCACTTGCTACTTTCTTACTCATTTTTCTTTTATTTAAAAGTCTCTGTTGATCTTCATCTCTCAAGCGTTGGGAAGTTTCCGGTGACTGTTCATCTGTCCACCTTTGCTTCCTTTCCCTTGCCAATCTTCTTTTGCGTTCCATTTTGTCTTCTACATTATCCACCATTTTAATCTGTAATTGTAAATAGAGATGTAATTATTCTTTGTTGATTGTTTTCTGTACATATTGTTTTTACCTGTTTCCAATGTTACATTAAATTGGATGAATGAACTAATCCAGCATTTAAAAATCTTTTACTTTTTTACAATGAAATAAATGAAACCATTTCAATACTTTTTTATTGAGATATATTAAATAGCAAAGGCCAGCACATATGTATATTTTTCGAAGGTAATTATGAATTAATTACTAAAGTAATATGAATGTCCGTTATTGAGTGATTTCAAAAATGGGATAAATGTAGAACTTTCCAAGTTACTTCTATTCTCCTAAAGAAGCTGAAACATAAATATCTATTAATAAAGCATACATGTATTGTAATAGACTCTTTTTTTTTTAAACCTTGTACTTTTTTACAATGAAATAAATAAAAACATTTCAATTATTTTTTATTGACATATATTAAATAACAAAATGCTGCACATATATATATTTTTGTAACGTAACTATTAATCCTTCAATTCCATTCATTCTTGATTGCCTTGACTGCATACTTTTATTAGTTTTTTTCGCAAGTCTTCTAACCTTTTTTTTTTATTTTTATATTATTTTTTTTTTTTTTTTTCAAATTTACATAAGTGCATGTTAGTAATTGTTCTTATATTCTAAAATAAATCTTTTAGTGATGACTAATTATTACTGAATGCAACTATTATTATACGTTAATTAATCAATAAGTGCTCTCCATTTTAACAAAATGTAATATAGACTTTTTTGTTCCATGATTTGAGAATTAAATGTTTTACCTGTGAAGGTTATCTTTATGGTGTTCAAAGGCTGCAAACGTCACGCTGTGTGTTGAATATATCAATCTTTCAACATGAACACAGATATGTTAGCATATATTCAAAACATGCAATCAATATTCCTTTAAATAAGAATCAATTAATGTCCGTTCATATTAAATTTATGTCTGACTAAATATATCGTTAAGATGTAAGCATGAGTCTATTCCCTTTTTTTTAGGTGGGGGGGTATTTTATAATGAATATCTTACAACTGAATTAGTAAAATAATGTACATTAATAATTAATGAAATAAGAATCAATTAATGTCCATTAATATTACATTAATGTCTGACTAAATATAACGTCAAGATGTAAGCATGAGTATATTCCCTTTTTTTTGGGGGGGGGGGTATTTTATAATGAATATCTTAAAACTGAATTAGTAAAATAATGTACATTAATAATTAATGAATCAATGTGTTCCTTTTTTTATGCACATTCTTAAACGTTAAACTTTTTTGATATTAATGATTACGAATGATTAATTAATTAATTAATTAAAGTACATTATTAATTTTATTTTCAATTCTTTCACACAGGTAAGCACGATATTATTTGTCAATTAAATACATTTCAATTTCTTGTTTCCTCTCATTTTTTTTATTATTTAAAAATTAATTAAATAATCATTAATGATTATTGTTATTTACCTTTTGTAATGTAATATTGATGAAGTAGTGTCCTGAAGAGCTAACAATCTCCTGAGATTTTCCGTCATCCGAAAATGTCCAGTCAGACTGTCATCACCTGAGGAGAAAGTGTCAGTTATGTGTGAAGTGTGCCCTATATATAGGCTTTGTGCGCGAGACAAATCCTTTTTTTTAGGCGGGAAATCTGCGGTGCTGCGAGACAAAAGCGTTGTTTTAGGCGGGAGATCTCTGTTAATTCGTAAATGTGTAATTTTGTTTTGTAAAATGTAGTCGTTAGTGTCTGTTTTACGCATTGCACGGATATTTAGCATCCTCGGTATCGGTATTTTTCGAGCACACACGTCTGTGGCTGTGTTTTACGCACTTCGTAGTAGTGTAGCCTCATTTTCATTTTTTTCGGCGGCCATTTTTTTCTCGCTTAGGCGATTTTTGATCTTTATAAATAGTCTAAATCGATTTAAATTGGAGTTCCACCTCACTCAAAGACGTCCTGCCTGTTTCCCCATGCTGTAAGTGATATTTTTGTTATTTTTTTATGTGTATTTAGTGTTTTGTTATTGGTTTTGTTCTAAGTCCCGCGTCTTGTGCAAAAGTGCTACGGTTTAATGGCTCGCCTTGCTACGCGAGTCTTGCCTGCAATGAGCGCCTTTAGCGCTCATTGCCAAAGTGCTACGGTTTAACGGCTCGCCTCGCTACGCAGTGCTCATCGCTAAGTCGTACGTACTACGCAAACAGCGTGACGACGAATCGTAGTTGGACAATTATAATATGTGATAGCATTTATTGTATGTTAGCTAGGGGTATGTGTTTTATATAGATAGCATAGTATGTATTGTATATTAGATTGTGTTATTTATTTAGATAGATTGGGGGATGTATATTATATAGATAGGATGTATATTAGATTATGGTATTTACTTAGATAAATTGTGTGATGTATATTAGATAGATATAATGTATTGTATATTAGATAGGGGTGTATTGTATTGTATTGTATGTAATTGTATTGTATTATATTGTATGTATTTGTATTGTATTGTATTTCCTTTTCAGGTGTGTAATTTTTTTTTTTCTGTAGTGTTTTTTTTTTATTTCTGTAATGTTTTTATTTTATTTTCTGTAATGTTCCTTTTTATATTTTTTGTGACTTAGTTTTTTTATTTTCTGTAATGTACATTTTTTTGTGACTTTAGGCTTTTTTATTTTCTGTAATGAGTGGTGGGGTTATTAGGGGGTAGGTAGGTAGTGTAGGTGTTAATAGGTTAGTGTAGAGGGTGTTTAGTTGATATTTAATGTTTTATTGGGGGGTATAGTGCAGTGTAGTGTTTATACTTAGTGTCATGATGGTCCTTGAGGACCGTCATGGCACTTATGTGGTTAATGTTGTGTTTTAACAGCCCCATAATGGTCTTAATAAAACCTTATGGGACTGATGGGGTTAAATAGAGGCTTATGAGGGTCTGTATGGACCCCTATGAGTGAGGGGGTTAAAGAAGTGCTTATGGGGGTCTGTATTGACCCCCATGAGTGACAGGGTTAATGAAGGGCTTTTGGGGGTCTGTATTGACCCCCATGAGTGACAGGCTTAATGAAGGGCCTATGTGGGTCTGTATTGACCCCCATGAGTGATAGGGTGATAGTGTATAATGTGTTTTCTTTTATAACGGGTCCTTTAAGGACCTTCACGGTCCTTTAAGGACCTGTAACGCAGGAATTTAGAATTTTCATTGCAGCGGGGGTCCCCGATCTTGTGCAATCGGGACCCCCACTGCGATGGTTAATATGGGGTTAATGCAGGTCTCCGAGCTTATCTCTGATCCCGTGGGGTTAATGCAGGTTTCCGAGCTTATCTCGGATCCCTTCTTGGTTAAGTTGTACGTGGCTGGGCTGTGAGCCTCGTTTTCGCCATTTTTTCTCTCGCTTAGGGGATTTTCGTGTGTCTGGACTCGGGAATTTGGACTTAAATGGAGGTGTAACTTCACTTTCAGAGGTCCTGGGTGCCGTCCCTTACTATGGGTAAGCTTTTTATGTAGTTTTTGTGAGTATTTGGTGTGTTTTGACTGTTTTTAGCTGCGTGCAGTTCGGCCGTTATGGTCGTATTTTTAGTGTGTGTGGGTTTTTGTTATGTTAAGGTTGGTTCCGAGGTGTTTTTTTTTTCTAAGTCGTGCGTGTGACGTGTTTAACGGCTCGCCTCGCTTTTCGGCGCTCATTGCTTCTGATTGCCTAAGTGCTACGGTTTAACGGCTCGCCTCGCTTTTTAAAGTATTTGACAGTGTGGATCACAACAATATGTGGCATGTTCTTAACGAGATGGCATTACCAGACCAAGTGACCAAGAAGTCATGGTCAGAATTCAACATGGAACAACTGAATGTTTCAAGATCAGGATAGGAGTGCAACAAGATTGTTTATTGTCACATTTTTTATTCAACTTTGTATGCGGAATACATCATGTGTATGGCAGTATTGGAAGAATCCAAAGCTAAAATTACTGTATATACTCGAGTATAAGCCGCCCTGAGTATAAGCCGAGGCACCCATTCTACCACAAAATACTGGGTAAAATGAGTGACTTGAGTATAAGCCGAGGGTGGGAAATGTGCTGCCCCCTGTGTCCCTCTTGTGCCCTCTGTGTCCCCCTCTCTGTGTCTCTTCTCCCCTCTCCCTTCCCTGTGTCTCTTCTCCCCTCTCCCTTCCCTGTGTCTCTTCCAACCTCTCCCTTCCCTGTGTCTCTTCCCCCTCCCTTATCACCCTCCTCAACCCCACTCCTCAACCTCCATCCTCAACCCCCCTCCTCATCCTCAACCTTCCTCCTCATCCTCAACCCCCTCCTCAACCTCCCTCCTCAACCCCCCATCCTCAACCTCTCTCCTCAACCCCTTATCCTCAACCCCCCATCCTCAACCCCCCTCCTCAACCTCACCCCTCATCCTCATCCTCAACCTCCCTACTCAACCTCGCTCCTAACCCCCCCATCCTCAACCTCCCTCCTCAACCCCCCTCCTTAACCCCCCATCCTCAACCCCCTCATCAATCCCCCGATCCCCATCCTCCCTCCTCAACCCCCATCCTCATCCTCAACCCCCTCCTCAACCTCAACCCTCCTAAACCTCAACCCCCTTCAACCCCAACCGCCCTCCTCAACCCCCCATCCTCATCCTCTCTCCTCAACCCCCCATCCTCAACCCCCATCCTCAACCCCTCATCCTCAACCTCCCTCCTCATCCTCAACCTCCCTCCTCATCCTCAACCTCCCTTCTCATCCTCCCTCCTCATCCTCAACCTCCCTCCTCAACCCACCTCCTCAACCCCCTCCTCACCCTCCCTCCTCAACCCCCATCCTCAACTCACTCCTCAACCCCCCCATCCTCAACCCCCTCCTCAACCCCCCATCCTCATCCTCAACCCACCATCCTCAACCTCCCTCCTCAACCTCAACCCCCTCAACCCCCCTCCTCAACCTCAACCCCCCTCAACCCCAACCCACCTCCTCAACCTCAACCCCCCTCAACCTCCTCCCTCCATCCCCCTCAACCCCAACCCCCCTCCTCAACCTAAACCGCCCTCAACCCCCCTCCTCCACCTAAACCCCCCTAAATACCTCCCCCCTCTCCTCTCACTTACCTGCTTGTGCTCCGGCCTCTGCTCCTTGACCCTGCGCGCATGTGACGTCACATGCGCGCTGCGTCATTAGCATATACCGGGTGCCGGCACCCGGTATATGCTAAGGATGCTTCGAGCATGTGACATCACATGTGCGCAGGCGCCGGGTCAAGGAGCGGAGGCCGGAGCACAAGCAGGTAAGTGAGGGGAGAGGGGGCAGGTATTTAGGTGGGTTTAGGTGGAGGAGGGAGGTTTAGGGGGGTTTAGGTTGAGGAAGGGGGAGGGAAAGAGACAAGGGGGGGTAGAGAGACACACAGGGGTTAGAGACACACAGGGGGGTTAGAGACACATGGGGGGGTTAGATACACACGGGTGGGTTAGAGAGACATGGGGGAGGTTAGAGAGACACAGGGGGGGGGAGAGTGACTCGAGTATAAGACGAGGGGGCCCTTTTTTGCCTTAAAAAAAGGGCTGAAAAACTCGGCTTATACTCGAGTATATACGGTAATATTGCTGGGAAAACTTTAACAACCTAATGGGAGCAGGTTCTTGAGTACTTTTCTATCCAATAAACTACTAGAAATGAGGCTATATTGGATTTAGTTATCATGAATAATATTGATATAGTACCAACTGTTGAAGTAGGGGAACCTTTTGGGAACAATGATCACAACACAGTCTCATTTGAGATTGAATTAAAAAAACAAAGTTGTAAGGGGCCACCAAAAACTCTTAATTTTAAAACGGCAGATTTTAATTGTCTAAGAGCAGCAATACAAAGTATATATTGGGACAAAGAACTGTCGGGTAGTGATGTCGCAAACATAACATTTTTGGTTCGCGAACCGCGAACGCAAACCGCCGCAAATGTTTGCGAACCGGCGAACATCGGCGAACCGCCATAGACTTCAATGGGCAGGCGAATTTTAAAACCCACAGGGACTCTTTCTGGCCACAATAGTGATGGGAAAGTTGTTTCAACGGGACTAACACCTGGACTGTGGCATGCCGGAGGGGGATCCATGGCAAAACTCCCACAGAAAATTACATAGTTGATGCAGAGTCTGGTTTTAAGCCATAAAGGATATCAGTTTAATCCCTGTTATGTGCCTTTTTTGGGGGTTTGGTTGTTGAAGGCACAGTGCAGCACCAGAGGCCAGAAAAATTAGGCATGTACACATGCCTGAAAAATTAAGTATTCTTGATCTTTTAGCGAGCAGAGAAGAAGGTAGGCCTGATTCAACGCCCCAGCCCGCATACCCACACTCAGAGATTGAGGGGGGGACCTGAGAAGGCCACGGGCTGGAGATATAAAGCGGGGCCATCCCAAATAAGCACACAAGCAGGGACAAAGGTAGTGAAGGGGACATAGAGGCCCATGGACTGACTGTCGCCATCTTGGCAGGAAAAGGGCCCAGCAATTAAGCCAAACTGACCCAGCACAGGCAGCTACTTGAGTCAAACGCTGTACAATTACACCTTAATAAAGCTGAAACATGCAGCAGCAGGGATTCTAAATGGCCACACGGGGACAAGGAGGCTAACAGCCCCCACAGTCTCTGCACCACTCTTTTTAACAGATAACCCAATGGGCTAACCAGGAACTTTGCCCACATAAAAAAACAGAATTTTATTGGAGGAATTATTAGTGTCTTTACCCCCCAAGAGAGGACATAATATACGGTATCTTTAGACTACCTGATGGCCAAACCTCCTTTAGCCTCAATGCTATCCAAGAAACCTTTCAAAACTTTATCTGACTGGGGGTCTATAGAGTGACATTAGTACTGACCTTTATATGACTGGGGGTCTATAGAGGGACATTAGTACTGACCTTTATCTGACTGAGTGTTTATAGAGGGACATTAGTAATGACCTTTATCTGACTGGGTGTCTATAGAGGGACATTAGTACTGACCTTTATCTGACTGGGTGTCTATAGAGTGACATTAGTACTGACCTTCATCTGTCTGGGGGTCTATAGGTGACATTAGTCCAGACCTCCTGCTGCAGTATTATTATTCCCAGTACTCCCAGGCTTGCTACTATTCGATATAATAACCTCAGTTTCGTTTCCTTATCTGTTGGTAACATCAAAATATGATTATTAAATATTTCATATTTGTTTGTTTTTTTCTCCCAAAGTGAACCCCTTTGTGTGTGTCCCACAGATGTGGCGTTTCCGCTCTGCGTATGTTGGATTTGCACCGCTCAAAAAGTATGAAAAGAGATCCCCCCCCATCATCAGTAAATTGTATGTAACAGATTCCAGTGTTTAGGGTTTATGACCCAATACTGCGATCATATCATTTATGACAAAAATCCGTATTTGTCGTATTATTCAGACGCGCGTGCATCTTTGTGTTACATTTCCTGATCTTTATATATTTACTAGCGACTTGCCCGTCAAAAAATGGAGAAAATAGGATTGTAAGGCAGGTAATGGTGTTTTGACGAGACATTCATTTTGTTGGTGGTCGGAGATCCTTCTGCGCTCATTGCGAGGCTGTTGGTTGTATTTTTTTTCTGATAGGCGCTTTTGCTGTTATTCTTTGGTCGGCGGTGATGTGTTTTTTGCGCTTATTGCAATGCTTTGTGTGCTATGAGCAGCGTTGGCGCTCGTTGTGAGGCGCGCAGTGAATGGCTTTTATGTTTAATGTGATAATGTTTTTTTTGTGTATATGTATTTTCGTATGCTAATGAAATAATTACTAAATGAATATACTTTACCTATTTGTAAGTAATATATGCAGGAAGCATTGTGCTGAAGAGCTGACAATCTGTTTTCATGTTCCTGCAGCATACAATGTAGGTTTTCAGTGCTGTGGAGCTGCTGTGTAAGTGTCAGCAATGTGTGCAGGGTGTAGTGTAAATAGGCTGCGTGCGCGAGGGGAAGCCGTTAGGGTAGCTGGGTACGTCCGCATTGTGTAAGTTAGTGTTGTAAAATGGAGGGGAATGTGTATGTGGTACGCGGGTGGATGATTTAGCGTCCTTGTTAATAGTGTATCTTTACCTCGTACGGCTTTTTAGGAAAATCTGTATGTGTTTTGCGTGTTTAGGGTCCTGTAGCCTCGTTTTCTTTTTTTCAACGGCCATTTTTTCTCTCACTTAGGTGATTTTCGGGTGTCTAAACTCATGAATTTGGACTTAAATGGAGGTGTAACTTCACTTGCAGAGGTCCTCGGTGCCCGCCTTGCTGTGGGTAAGCTTTTTATGTGTTTGTTGTGTGTATTTATTGTGTTTTTAATGTTTTTAAGTGCGCGCGGTTCGGGCGTTAAGGTTGTATTTTTGTGAGCTTGTAATGTTTTAAATAATTGTTTAAAGTCCCGTATTTTTGGATGGTAAGTCCGTAAATTTGATGGTGTAAGTCCCGCCTGCGGCTCATTGCAGCCGACGTGGGAGCCTTCGGCGCTCCTTGCCAGCAACTCTGGCCCTCGCTTCGCAAGCCCGCAGCGTTAGCAACAACCCGCCTGCTCACAACTATATATGTGATATCTGCAATGTCTTCCCAGTTGGTACTTGTAAATCGGCTAAGCGACAAAAAAAATGGCGTCTGGAAAAAAATGAAAACGAGGCTACACGACCCCAAACCGCGCAAAACATCACCAGCCATGTACGACTTTTACCTAGGAACAGACGAGGTACAAAATACACTATTAGAAATAATGGAAACTGCTGGCGAGCCGCGTAACACATACACAATCGGCGCCATTTTACAACACTAACTTGCAACTAATAACATTACAAATCTAAAATGGCTCGTTACACGACTATACAAGCGTTTTCCCCTCGTGCACTGTGCACATTGCTGACACTTACACCTCAGGACACCAACAGTCCAAATGTACACTGTAAGCTGCAGGAAAATCAAAACTGATTGTTAGCTCTTCAGGATATTGATCACTGGATATATTAATTACAAATAGGTAAAGTACTTTAGTAATTAATTAATTCATTATTATTAAAAAAAAATATATATATAAAAAAATATGCTTAATAGCATATTTTACACTGCCGTTACTTTACATACATTAACGCTTCGCACTTCCTAATACATTTGTTCATTCACAATAGTTATTATCGTGCATTCATTAAGTATTAATTAGTAATGGAAAATAAAAATGTAGACTTTACACTACACTAAAATGTTTTACTTTTTACTCTGCAGTTATATATCTGGATCACTGCTCATTGGCTGCCAGCGATAGCACTCTCAACGCAGTTACAAATCTAAATCACTTTATTATGCTCTGAGACCTGAATACATTTTTTAATTTACACTGCACAAAAAAAATTATATATTTAACACTGTACTTATATATCTGTCTTTGCGATGAGCGCCGAAGATTGATCATTGCAAAGCACGAAACATGAAGGACACGAGGGAAGAGGCTCACAATGAGCGCCGAAGGTCCTCAGAGTACAAAAAGCATCACATTGTGTGGCAAACAGCATTGCCGTGGCTTCAAACTTTATTGCCCCGTCATTTGTGCCAGGCAAGTCGCTAGTAATATAATATAACATAATGCAATACAATATTATACAGTACACATGGGTGTTGGAACTGGGGGGGGGGTGGGGTAACTCCCCCCCCCCCCCAGATTTCTTATCGTATGTATGTATGCGTATAGAAGCTAACAGGGGAGGGGAGAGGGGGAGGAAACACAGGGGAGAGGGAGAGGAAGGCACAGGAGAGGGGAGAGGGGGAGGAAGACACAGTGGAGAGGGGGAGGAAGACACAGGGCAGAAGGGGGAAGAGAAACAGGGTAGGGGAGAGGTGAGGGGAAGAGACACATGGGAGGGGGGAGAGACACAGGAGAGAGTGGGGGGTAGAGACACAGGGGAGAGGGGGGAAGAGACTAATGGGAGGGAGTGGTGAGGAGACACCGGGGAGAGGAACGGGGGTAAAGACACAGAGGAGGGGGGAAGAAACACAGGGGAAGGGAGAGGGGGTAGAGACACAGGGGAGAGGGGGTAGAGACACAGGGGAGAAGGGGGAAGAGACACAGAGGAGGGAGGAGAGACACAGGGGAGAGGGAAGGGGGGGAAAGACACAGGGGAGGGGGGAAAGAAACACGGGAAGGGAGAGGGGGGTAGAGACACAGGGGAGGGGGGAGTGACACAGGGAAGAGGGAAGGGGGAAAAGAAACAGGAGAGGGGGGAAAGAAACACTGGGGAAGGGAGAGTGGGTAGAGACACAGGGAAGGGTGGGAGAGACAAAGGGGAGAGGGGGGGAGAGAGACACATGGGAGGGAGTGGGGGGGAGACACAAGGGAGAGGGGGGGGAGAGAGACACATGGGAGGGAGTGGGGGGGGGGAGACACAGGGGAGGTCTTGTGCTTTATTATTCTTCTTATTATTATTACTATATAATGTGTAGATGTACTGGCTGGGCATGCTCTTGTGCATTATTATTATTAGTAGTAGTATTTTACTACTACTACTAATAATAATGCACAAGAGCATGCCTAGCTGGTACATCTACACATTAAATAGTAGTAATAATAATAATAATAATAATAATAATAATAATGCACAAGAGTCCTTCAGCACTGCACTGGACACTGAATAAACTTGCCTAGCTATGGTTTTCCCTATTGATGCAGTATCACCTACACTCAGCCTCCTCTCAGTAAGACTGCAAGCTAGTTTTGATTCCAAAATGGCTGCTGTCCTTCAGATGGAAGGCTTTGGAAGGGAGTGTATGCTGCTGATTGGCTGGAATGTGTCTGCTGACTGTGACATGCAGGGTGAAAGTTTGCTCAATGATAAAGTATTGGGGGCGGGTCGAATATCGCATATGTTCGCAGTTCGCCGGCGAACTATTCGCGACATCTCTACTGTCGGGTAAAAATACTGAACATAAATGGACAACATTCAAATCCTTACTAAATATACATACTTGATTATATACCATGTTTACATAAAAATAAAATGAGTACATCACATTCAGTGTGGCTTAACAATGATCTAAAGTTCAATATCACATATAAAGTTGTGAGCGTACGGGTCGTTGCTCACGCTTGCGGGCTCGCGCAGCGAGCCCGCAAGAACTGCGTCCCTCGCTTCGCGGGGGACGCAGTTCCCCGCAAATGCGGGTCCTCGCGAAGCGAGGGCCCGCATTTGCGGTGATGGAGCATCCCAACGTCCCCGCAAATGCGGATCCTCGCGAAGCGAGGGTCCGCATTTGCGGAGGTGGAGGCTCAACGTCGGCTGTGTTAACACACACATACACACACATGACTTTTTAACAAAATAAACCCAACCTCCCAGCCAACAAAAACCCAACAATGTCCCCGCAAATGCGGATCCTCGCGAAGCGAGGGTCCGCATTTGCGGTGGTGGGAGCATCCCAACATCGGCTGTGTTAACACACATATACACACACACACAACTTCATAACAAAAAAACCCCGCTTACACCCAGACACACAGACGCAAGACTTAACAAAAAAACTGTAAAAAAGGCCCCTTACACGCTCTTAACACACATACGCACAACTTAGAAACAAATACACTGCATCGTACACGTAAAAGCTAACTGCGTATATCGCAAAAAAATAAGGCAACATCGCAACAAAATACGGCCGCATCGGAAAAAAATACGGCCGCGAAAGACCCATTCCAACCGCCGCGCATCACACACATCACAAACACAAGAAATAAACACAACAAACACATAAAAAGCTTACTTGCAGCACGGGGGGGCATCCGGCACCTCCAAAAGTTAATTTACACGTCCATTTAAGTCCAAAACAAAGAGTTTAAACGGCCGAAAATCGGCTAAGCGAGAGAAAAAATGGCCGCCGAACAAAACGAAAACGAGGCTCCAGACGTAACTACACTACACTTACTGGCAATAATGAAACACATACTATGCGGAACGGATCATACTCATATTAAACACCATTTTAAACACTACTACGCACAAAATGGCGGATGGAACGCAAATTGTAAGCTGGAACGCAAATAGCGCATGCGTATTGCGTTCTAACGGTCTAACTTTCCAGAATGTTCTACAAGTTTATAAATACTGCCTATTCGACAGAGAAAAATACATTTCTACTCAGGTGATGAACAGAGTGACTTCAGACATAACTGCTGCTAAAACTTGTGAAGACAATTCTTTCCTAATTTAATGCTTTACATTGTGCAAATTACAACTGAGAGGTAAGCTATAATAATTTACATTTTATTATCAAGACAGGACATCAAAAAAAAAAAAAAAATAAGAAAAAGAGGTTTATGTATGTGACACGCACATTTATGTGTATTGCCCCTGCAACAAAATTATCTTAAAACAAACTAATTAAACAACTACATTTAAATTACATTAGAAAAAAATAAGTTGGGACTATTAAAATATGAGTCATGTATACTGATATGTGACACGCACATATATGTGTATCATCTATAGTCACATGTCACACACACATTTATGTATGTTGGCCAAAAATAAAAATAAGGTTAATTTAACAATTAAAATATGATTCATGTATAGTGATATGTCACATGCACACAAAAAAATTACTTTCAACTATGGAAATGTGCTTTATGTATGTGACATATGTGTGTAGCCACCACCGAAAAATAATGTTAATTGAAAATAATTACAGAACTATATTTAAATGACATTAATTTACTGCAATTCAATAGATCACCTAAAGCTTAATCTTTCTACTTTTTTTTATATTCAAACAGACTCTGCATCAACAGCGTCACTCAACAATTTGCACCGTGCATTGTGAAGCACAATCCCTTTTAAAGAACACCAACAAAGAAGAAGAGGTAAGATACAACAAGACATTATATGCTGAAAAGGCCATGCTTTGCTAAATAAAAAATAAAAATTATATAATTCACTATTTCACTTTATTTTTCAAACAGACACTACAAGAAGACCGGCGGATTAAGATTGCCAGGAGGGGACCCTCTGTCATTCCACACTTCAATCAAGGTAAAGTATTAAGTATAAAAAAGAACCGAACCATGAGCCTCATTCAATTGCGAGTTGGCCAATTGAATAGGGCTCTATATAAGCACATAACAGATTTTTTAGACAGACATTTTTAGTTACTGAACTTCTAACCACAATCAAGGTCTTCACTAACTCAAAACTTCTGTCAAAAAATATGTTATGTGCTTATATAGAGCCCTATTCAATTGGTCAAAACGCAATTGATTCAGGACCTAAATATGTTTAATGGCCGAGGGCCTTATTCAAATGTGATTTGCCCATTTCAATAGGGCTCTATATAAGCACAGAGCATATTTTTTTACAGAAGTTTTTAGTTAGTGAAGACCTTGCTTTTGGATACAAGTTCACTAACTAAAAACTTCTGTAAAAAAAGATGCTCTGTGCTCATATTGAGCCCAATTCCATTGCGAAAAACGAAATTCAATGAGGCCCTCACAATATAACAAATCCAGCAACCAAAGGCCCTCATTCAATTGATATTTTGGACAATTCAATAGGGCTCGAAATAAGCACATTTAGAACCCTATTGAATTGGCCAAACTGCAATTGAATGAGGGCCAAAGTATGCAACATATGGTACACACAAACTGGTACACACAAAACAGGATTGTAACAAACACATAGCAAACTAAATTCATATTCTTTTTCAATGTTTAACAACCTATAACCATTAGAAAAAACACTACATAAGTATAACAAAAGTGGTGCCCATGAAACCGGATTGTATGAAAACTCACACAAACACATAGCAAACTACATTTAAATTCTTATTTAATGTTTAACAACCTATAAGCCTTAGAAAGAAGCCTAAATAAGCATACCAACATTGGTGCGCACCAAACAGGATTGTATGAAAACTTACACAAACACATAGAAAACTACATTTAGATTCTTATTTAATGTTTAACAACCTATAAGCCTTAGAAAGAAGCCTAAATAAGCATACCAACAGTGGTGTGCAACAAACAGGATTGTATGAAAACTCACACAAACACATAGCAAACTACATTTATATTCTTATTTAATGTTTAACAACCTATAAGCATAAAAAAAAAAGCATAAACAAGCATACCAACAGTGGTGCGCACCAAACAGGATTGTATGAAAACTCACACAAACACATAGCAAACTACATTTACATTCTTATTTAATGTTTAACAACATATAAGCATTAAAAAAAACATAAATAAGCATACCAACAGTGGTGCGCACCAAAAAGGATTGTATGAAAACTCACACAAACACATAGCAAACTACATTTAGATTCTTATTTAATGTTTAACAACCTATAAGCCTTACAAAAAAGCCTAAATAAGCATAACTAAATTGGTGCGCACCAAACAGGATTGTACGAAAACTCACATAAACACATAGCAAACTAAATTAATATTCTTTTGCAATGTTTAACAACCTATAAGATGTACAAAAAAGCCTACATAAGCATACCAACAGTGGTGTGCACCAAACAGGATTGTACGAAAACTCACACAAACACATACCAAACTACATTTATATTCTTATTTAATGTTTAACAATCTATAAGCCTTAGAAAAAAGCCTAAATAAGCATACCAAAAGTGGTGGGCACCAAACAGGATTGTAGAAAAACACAGTTTAGTTAATAAAAATGCATTCAAATAAAATAACATTTTCATTTTTATTTTATAACAGATACTGCGTCAAGAACATCGGACCAGGAGTTTCAACTGAGGACCAGACCAGTGGACGAGGACTTTCAACAGAGGACCAGACCATTAGACGAGAACTTTCAACAGAGGACTACACCATCGGACGAGGACTTTCAACAGAGGACCAGACGATTGGACGAGGACTTTCAACACAGGACCAGACCATCAGACGAAGGCTTTCAACACAGGACCAACAAAAATTCTGCTTCAAATCAAACTTCAACTAAGGTACAGTATAACAAGTAAAAAAAGAGAAAAATTAATTAATATTCTTCTTTAATGTTTAACCACCTATAAGCCTTAGAAAAAAGCCTAAAGAAGCATACCAAAATTGCGGCGCACCAAAAAGGATTGTAGAAAAACACAGAAATAATGGCATTTTTTAATTAATACAAAGACATTCAAATAACATAACATTTTCATTTTTATTTTATAACAGATACTGTGTCAAGAACATCGGAACAGGAGTTTAAACTGAGGACCAGACCAGCGGACGAGGACTTTCAACAGAGGACTACACCATCGGACGAGGACTTTCAACACAGGACCAGACCATCGGACGAAGGCTTTCAACACAGGACCAACAAAGAATTTTGCTTGAAATCAAACTTCAACCAAGGTACAGTATAACAAGTAAAAAAAGATTAAAAAAAAAATAAAGATCTTAGCTTTGCATCGATGTCAACAGAAAATAAAATTTAAAATAAACCACCGGTAACTATAACTGTTGAGAAAATATAACTAACACATTTTTCATCTATCTCTTATTTGTCTTTTAGGGCCAATAATCTTTAACAGTAAATACAAACTTCAATGTAAACTTTAAAAAAAAAATTGCATAGTCCAAAAAAGTCTAAAAACACAGAATCTATACAATTTGTCATTGTAACATTCCAGTCCTAAACCCTAATTTAATTGCCATTTGACAAATTGAATAGTGCTGTAAATAAGGACATAACATCTTTTTGAAAATACCTTTTTAGTTACTGAAACACTTGCTTTTGGATACATGTTTAATAAATAAAAACTTCTTTAAATAATTATCTGATGGCCTTATTTAGACTTCTATTCAATTGACCGCATTGAAATTAATTAAGTATAAAATGTAAACACACTGTTGATAACAATTTGTCATGAAAAACAACTTAACATCTCAAAATAAACTAATGATACATTATTTTATTTTTACAGATTAACATGGCTGATAACGAGAGTAAACTAGAAAAGAAAAGACGCCAAGCTAGAGAACGACGACAGAGAGCAGACAGCCAGCAGACACCGGAGAAGAAGGAAATTCGACGAGAAAAAGAACGCAAAAGAATTGCAAGCAAAAGACTGTCACCTGCAGAAATGAAAGATATGTCAAAAAAAGCAACAAAGAAAATAAAGCATTTACAACCTGTTGCTCAAACATCAGATGACATTTTACCTCAAACAATACAACATATACCAAGAAATGCAACGAAAAAAACAAAGCATTTAGAACCTGTTGTTGAAACATTATATGACATTTCACCTGATGAATATGAAAGTCAAAATCCTATATGCTTTGCAAATTGTCCTCTACTCAAGTCTTTAGCAGTAGAGGTTCATAGTTGTGGGGACATGACTACTCAATGTCAGTTTTGTGAGGCTTATTATTTTAAACAGGAGAGACCCAGAGATGGCCAATTTATTAGTTGCTGTCAAAAAGGCAAGTTCAAACTTCCAGAAAGGAAACAATTTCCTCTCTATTTACAAAACATTATGACTGAACCTACTTTTCCAAACTACAAAAATTTTAAAAGAAACATAAGATCCTACAATAGTGCCATATCCTTTGCATCCATGGGGGCAACATTAGCTGCTAATGTACCAGGACATGGTCCTTACTGTTTTAAAGTCCAAGGACAAATTTATCATCGCACTTCCCATTTACATCCAGAGGAAGGAAATCAAAGAAAATTCGCTCAACTATATGTCCTAGATACAATAGAAGCTGTTGACCAACGTATGCAGATGGAAGAAAATAAAAAATGCTTACCCAGTGTTTTCATAGAGCTAAATAACATTATGGACAACAATCCCTACAGTAAAGCTTACAAAAAATTGGCAGAAGTAGAAAATGAACAACTACTTCATGCACAAACACATCAATTACCAATGCCGAAGGTTAATATGGTGCTTAAAAGAGACAGACATACTGATAAACGTTGTTATAACTTGCCAACATCAAATGAGGTTGCAATGGTGTTTCAGAATGATGAAGGAGAACCACCATTTCAAAGAGACATTCGAATATATCCTAGAAATGAGGAGCAACCGTTTATTAATATGAGTATCTTAAGTCCAAATTTAGATCCAATGACATATCCCATCTTTTTCCCACACGGAGAAGCAGGTTGGCAACCAAAATTAACTCTTCCCAGTTACCCAAATGCTAAAGCCAGAATCCGAAATAATGTTTTTATGCTTGAATTTAAAGTAGCTCAAATTGCCATTCGCAATGTATTTAATCCAATTTTATGTGGTGGGAAACTAACACAACAATGGATTATTGATTCATATTTGCAAGCTGAGGCAAATAATTTAAACTTTATCAAATATCAACAAGATAAACTCCGTGTAGAACAATATTCTGGATTAATGGACTATGTTGCTGACGTGGCTACAAGCAGAGACATGACAGCTGGCAAAGCCATCATTTTACCATCTTCGTTTCAAGGATCTCCTCGGAATATGAGAGAAAGATACAATGATGCTATGGCTATTGTCACTAAATTTGGCAAACCCGATTTATTTGTGACATTTACATGTAATCCACAATGGCCAGAAATTACACTAAATCTACTTCTCGGACAAACTGCTTCAGATCGACCAGATTTAGTAGCCAGAGTTTTTAAGATTAAATTAAATGAATTAATACGTGACTTCACTATAAATCAGTTATTTGGCAGATGTCTTGCTTATGTATATACCATTGAATTTCAAAAAAGAGGCCTTCCACATGCACATCTTCTAATAATACTTCAAGAAAAAGATAAATTAAATACTTCGGACAAAGTGGATGCAGTCATTGTTGCTGAACTACCAGATCCAGAACTATATGGTAGACTATATGAGATTGTTACTCATCGTATGATTCATGGACCCTGTGGTGACCTTAATCCACGATCACCATGTATGGAAAATAATAAATGTTCCAAAGAATTTCCAAAAGATTATAGAGACAAAACCTATGCCAATTGTGATTGATATCCACTTTATAAAAGAAGAGAAGGAGATAGTGCCATTATTCGTGGAAAAAAAGTGGACAATAGATATGTAGTACCCTACAATCCACATTTACTCATGAAGTACAACGCCCACATCAACGTAGAAGCCTGCACTTCCATCAAATCCATTAAATATGTCTACAAATATATTTACAAAGGTTACGATGCAGCTACTGTAGTCGTCAAAAGTGCAGACAACCCTGAAAGTAGTGAGTTAGTACATGATGAACTTGCATCTCATGTAGATGCTCGCTATGTCAGTGCGCCAGAAGCTATGTGGCGGCTTTTAAAATTTGAAATGCATGATAGATCACATGCAGTATATAGGTTAGCAGTACATTTGCCACAACGACATTTAGTCTATTTCCATGCTGGAAATGAAATGAATGCATTGGCTCAAAGTGAAGATCGTCACACTACACTAACTGCATGGTTTGCATTAAATTCCACTGATGCTGAAGCAACACAATACTTATATATTGAAATTCCATATCACTATGTTTTTGTGAATGGATTATGGAGACCTCGAAAAACCAGAGGCAATAAAATTATTCCAAGAATTTACACAGTCAGTTCAAGAGATGTTGAACGTTTTTGCTTACGGATATTACTTTTAAATGTTCCAGGAGCACAAAGTTTTGAACAATTAAGAACTGTTAATGACATTGTATATGAATCCTTCCATTTAGCTGCAAGACATAGAAACTTACTCGCTGATGATACAGAGTGGGAAAGATGTTTAGAAGAAGCAGCACAATGTCAAATACCACGACAGATGAGAGAACAATTTACTTTTATTTGTATCTTCTCAAATGCTCCAAATGCATTAGCTTTGTGGGAGACTTTTAAAAGTAATATGGCTGAAGACTTTATGCAACGATACAATGAACCCATTGCACACTTAAAAGCGTTAATGGAAATCCAAGAAGTCTTTTTAACTCATGGATTAAGTTGTGCAAGTTTTAGTTTGCCTGATCCAGGTCTTATAGATGACATTAACTTTGAAGACTATGACATTCAACTAAAAGCAGAAAGAACAGAAGAAAGACTTGCAACTTTAAATACACTACAATTGCAAGCATTTCATGCCATTAAAAATGCTATAGATGATGACATGGTGACAGAGCGTTATTTCTATCTTGATGGACCTGGCGGATCAGGAAAAACATATTTGTACAATTTATTAATGAGTTCAGTACGAGCACAAGGAAAAATAGCAATGGCGTTTGCCACTACTGGAATTGCTGCACTTTTATTAGAAGGTGGAAGAACTGTTCATAGTAGATTTAAACTGCCAGTGCCTATTTTAGAAAATTCTGTGTCAGATATTCGCATGACATCCTTACAAGCAAAGAAATTGAAGAAATGTAAATTAATTATAATAGATGAGGCCACAATGATGTCATGCTATGCCCTCCAATGTATTGACCGTTTGCTTCGTGAAGTCATGGATAATATTTTTCCATTTGGTGGAAAGGTAATGTTGTTGGGTGGTGATTTTAGACAAACATTACCTGTCGTTGTACATGGAAATCGAACTGACATTATCGAAACCTGTATCAAGTCAAGCACAGTATGGAAACATTTTACCCATCTTCAACTGCAACAAAATATGAGATCAGAAGGCGAAACTGATTTCAGTGATTGGCTTATTAAAATTGGAGAAGGCAGAACAGAAAAAATATTACATTTAGCTGACGACACTGTAGAGATCCCACCTCAGATGATTTGTCAACAAGATATTATATCGGCTATATTTGAAGGGAGCATAAATAACGAAGAATATTCAGAGCTTGCCAACCAAGTTATACTGACGTGTAAAAATAAAGATGCATTAATACTCAATAATGAAATCTTAAAAAAAATTAATGCACCACAAAGAAATTATCACAGTGCTGATTCTGTACTTGCTGATGACAATGAAAGTCAGGCAAACTTTTCAACTGAATTCATAAACTCTCTAACTCCTTCTGGAATGCCACCACATATTTTGCAGTTAAAGAAAGGTGCAATTATCATGTTACTGCGAAATATGAACCCCAAAAAAGGCCTATGCAATGGCACAAGATTAATTGTTCAACAATTAAAGGACCATTTTATAGATGCTGAAATTTTAACTGGGACCCATAAAGGAGAGAGAGTTTTCATATCAAGAATAGATTTAGCACCAAGTGAAAGTAGTCTCCCTTTTATACTTCAAAGAAGACAATTTCCCATTATTATGGCATTTGCCATGACCATTAATAAATCACAAGGTCAAACTTTCAAATCTGTGGGTATTTTCTTGGAAGAACCAGTATTTGCACATGGTCAATTGTACGTTGCGTTGTCACGGTGCAAAAATCCACAGGCTATTAAAGTTTACATTGAAAACAATGAAAGTCAAGGTGATTTATTAGAAGATGGACGTATTTTTACTAAAAACATTGTCTACTATGAAGTACTATAACTTTGCAGGATACAAATTAAATATGCCAACATTTTTTAAAAGCATTCCAAAATACATAACAATTGGTTGTTTAATTCAGTCATAATTAATGGAAGTACTGTTTATGAATGATTCGCCTCACAAAATACTTGCCTTGCATTGTTAGTAAAAATTATGTTAAAATGTGAAGGAACTATGTTAATGTTTCTAATGTTACAAGTTTAAAAAATATATTTTCAAGTTATTTCATTCAACAGATTACAAAGTGGATGTTAAGAGGTCAAGCACCTTTTAAGTCACAATGTAAATATTGTCTGTTATCTTAAGATTACTACCTAGATTAATGTTTATCGCCAGTTTATGTGGTCAGTAATGAATTACTTTAATTACGTACGTTTTAAGGAGAGTTTTTACTGTATGCCTTCCTCTACATTCAATGTATATTCAAGTTAACAATTATTGTGATAGAAATTGCATGTTAATACTGATTAATTTAAAGGTCAACTGTTTTTTCATTCAAATTTTAATACTTTTAATAAAAAATTAAGTTACAAAATGTATTCACTATGTTCCTGTTTATAATGTTCAAAATTATACCAATGTTTTGTCAACTTCTAAACTTACATAAAAAATAAAGTTCAAGTTTAAAAAGATATACTTTGAAGGTTATTGCTTACATATATTTTAAACTTCATGTTAAAATTCGGGACGTTTCAAGAAGGCTTTTTACTTTTTGCTTTCCTATTCATTCAATGTATATTAAAGTTAACGATTCTTCAGATACAAATTACATTTAAAAAAACCATTACATCAACATTTTACAAAAATACACGTTCATATTAAAATACTTACAAGTGTCAAAAATATATGTTAATAACTAAACAACTTGACAAACATATACATCACATTGCCGTCATTTTTTGACGGGCAAGTCCCTAGTATTGAATAAAAACAAGCATTTAAATTATAAAAAAAGAGAGAACAGATACTGCTTAATGTAAGTACAAGGCAATCAACAAGGCTTGCAACAGAGCCATCAGACTGGCTAAAATAGAAAATAAAACGTTAGCTGCAAAGAAGAGTAAGACTAACACCAATCATTTATTTTTAAATATATATATTAATGGGAAGAAAGCCAGGACGGAAGCCATAGGAACATTACAATGAGAAACAGACCGTCTAATAATGAGTGACCAGGAAAACGTGGATGAGCTAAATAGGTTATTTTCTTTGGTATACACAAGGGAGGTAGCAGTGGTTGGGACATTGCAATAAAATGGGGCTACACTACCTTCACCAAATAGTTGGTTAACACAAAAGAGGTTGGACAAAATAAATGTTAATAAAGCCCCAGGTTCTGATGGAATTCATCCAAGGGTACTAAGGGAACTGAGTTCTGTAATAGCCAAAACATTATATCTAATTTATCAAGACTCACTAACCACTTGGTTACTACTAGATGACTGGAGAAAAGCAGATGTGATACCTACATATGTATGATCATACCTTCCAAAGAACAGTTTGGCTTTATTTCCTGAAGTATTTATTTATTTGAGCAGCTTTCTCCAACACTACAATGCAAATTAACCAATTCTACAGCCCTCAGCCTTCTTCATGGTCCAACTTTCAAATTCTACTACTACTGGGAATACCATAGTTTTAAAAATGCAGACCTTGATGTGTAAGTCAGTCATGATAATGTAATATCTTACTTTCTACTTACTTACCCAGAATTGTTATAGTTTGGATTCCATGAAAAAAATCTGTCACTGCCTCCACTTCTTCCCCATCTAGTTGTCAGGAACTAAGATTGAGGTCTACTATGATCTTCGTTTGTTTTCTTTTGCCAAAGTTTTACATACAAAAATAAAAAGAACACATGCATCTCAAACAGTGCTACATTATCTTAATAATGATTAATACTTCATATACACAACACTTACATTATTTATGAAATAGAAGATAGGGCGCACATAAAAAAAATAATAATCCAAAGATCATGTTCATTATATATTCTATTTGATGGATATTAATCTCTTGATATGGAATCCCATATTTCACATTTTCTTAAGTTTTCCTTGAACAGTCCAATGCTGAAAAGGTGTCTCTCCAAATTTGCTTCCAATTAGAAACTATTAAGGTTTTAACACTCGTAAAAGTTTGTATCATAAATTCTATATCCTCTGACCTATAGTTTTCTACAAATATATGCAGTAGTCCGCTATAAACAGTGGGAGAGACCTTCCTCTTGAGAGCCTTGGAAACAAAGTCAAAGCATTTCAACCACATCTTTGTCTTTTTAACATTAAACAGCAGGCCAGATTTGTCCCTCTCTTCTTTCACCTTCATCAAAGGGCCTTTAGTTCCTCCTAAATTTCAGCCACCAGAGTCATCATCCACTTTTCAGGGGTTGTTGATATTTCTCCCAGCAATATTAATTCTTGCTTTGGATTCATCCAGCCCGGCCTTATGCATGATGAATTCCGCTCATCACATATATAGTTGTGAGCATACGAGCCGTTGCTCACGATTGCGGGCTCGCGAAGCGAGGGTCGCAGTTGCTGGCAAGGAGCGACGAAGGCGCTCCTTGCCAGCAGCTGCGACTTTCGCAAAATTTACGTCGTAACGCAAACAAAATACGAGACACGTTACGACCCATTACGACCTCGCAAAAAATGGACGCAACACGCGCACATCAAAACATGAAAAATACAAAAATACACACAACAAATACATAAAAAGCTTACTTACAGGAAGAGGGAGCTTCCAGGACCTCGAAAACTAAAGTTACACCTCAATTTAACTCAAATTAAAAGAGTTTAGACACTAAAAAATTCTCTAAGTGAGAGAAAAAATGGCCGCCGAAAACAACAAAAACGAGGCTACAGCAGTCTAAAGACGCAAAACACCACCAAACACCTACATATTTGCCGAAAAACACCTACGAGATTAGAAAACAAGGACGCAACCCGCGCAACCTCAAACACAACATATACAAACAACAAACACATAAAAAGGTTACTCACAGCAAGGGGGTGCACCGAATAGTCTATGAAGCTGAGGTAAATGTGTTTTTCTTGAGACTCTTTCGCTTTCTCTATTACCCAGTGGACATTGGCAATTTGATCTCCTGTGTCTCCTCCTCTGCAGAACCCGGCTTGCACATCTGGCAGTTCTTGGTCCTTATTTTGTTGGAGCGGAGCTGGTGGGATATTAAGAATTACCTTGCTGGCATGTGAAATAAGTGCAATTGTTCGATATTTGGAGTACTCTTTGGCACTGCGTTTTTTAGAATTCGGAAGTACACTGACCTTCTTCAGTCTACTTGCCTCTGTTGAGTTTTCTAAATGTGTCCTAGCAGAAATCTGATAATTAGTTGGGTGCATGTTTCATTACTACTGGGTTTATTGCATTGTGGATTTTTCTGTGCACAAACAAGCTACATATTTGCACATTTCTTCTTTCCTGATTCTCCTACCACCTTGGTTTTTTAACATAATCTCACCATGTTTTTGTTTTTAATTTATTGAAGTCATGCTCACTGACCCTCGTGCCTACTAATTATCTGCTAACCATATAATCCTATGATTAGTTTCTGCATATATGAGGATTATCACTACAAAGATATGGTTATAGTGGCTGTACATGGGATATACTGATAATGTGGATCTATATTTAAGGAGTTAAACCAGCACTTGCCCTATAATCATCATAGTGGGACACACATTATAGCCCTCGATTTAGCCAAGAATTCTGAATATGACACATCTCTTCAATATTAATTTTAATACACTGAATTAGCTGCGATTTTTTTAATTTTAAATATTCTCTTAATTAAATTCTACTAACTTATAACTAAGTGTTAGACACTAGGGCCCTCATTCAATTGCAATTTGGACAATTGAATAGGGCTCTAAATAAGCACATAACATATATGTTTTAAATAAGTTTTTAGTTAGTAAGAATCTATCCAAAAGCAAGGTTTTCACTAACTAAAAACTTATTTAAAAAAAATATGCTATGTGCTTATTTAGACCCCTATTCAATTGGACAAATCGCAATTGAATGAGGCCCTAGGGATTCTAGGAAGTCATTTTTTTTCTTTTGTTTTCTAAATGTGTTGGCATAAGGTAAGCAACATTTTCACAAAATAATCTTGTAGGGCTTTTGAGAATTCATCTGGGATTTACTCAACTCCTGCAGCCTTATTATCGGCAAGGTTTCCTAGGGCTCATCTCAATTCACTCTCCAAAATGTTTGGCTCCAGCTCATTGGGCAAACTACTGAGGTCACCAATGCTAATGTTAAGATCCATCTTGTATCTTCAATGTATTATTTCCATCTCTTCTTTATCTAATCTGCTTCTGTAAATCCCTACCAATTTTGTATTTTATCATCCCCACTTTGCCATAAAAAGTTTCCCTTGAAATCCCCAATTTGTTGTCTTTCCTATTCTGTTATTGTCTTCTATCTCTTTACATCACTCATTATAGAATGGATCCTTGTCTCTCCTTGTTATCCCCTGCATTACTTTGGACAAATCTTTCCTTTTACTTTCCTTCTTTCCTGGACTAATTTCAAAGCCTCATCAGACAACCAGTTTACCTTCCTAGTTTTCTTTCTTTTGGGGATATTCTTTGTTGCTGTTTCCTGGATAATGTTGCAAATGTTTCCAAAGTTCTTCAGGAATTCTATCTGCCATGTCCAGTCACTTAAATCTATTATTTTATTCCACTGCATATTCACTAAGGTTATTATTTCTATCACATTTGCTTGATCTTATAATTTTCACTCTCTTCTTTTAATTCTTAACATTTGCAATAAGAAGCTCAAGATCTGAGCCCCAGCCAGGTCCAGAACTTGCTTTTGCTGACTATATAGAGCTCCTCCATCTTTTGCTACAAAGTATATGGTCAGTTTGATTTCTATATTGTCCATCTGGTGATGTCCATGTGCAGAATCGTCTCTAAGGCTGTTGGAAGTGGGTGTTTGCTATGACCAGAGAATTATCTTGTCAAAATTCTACTAATCTCTGTCCTGCCTTCATTTTGTACTCCACGATCAAAGTTTTCGATTACTCCAGGTATCTTTTGGTTCCCTACTTCTAATCTCCTATAATGTGAGTAACATTTTTGTTGGTGTTGCATCTATGAGGTGTTGAATATCTTCATAGAATTGGACAACCTCAGCTTCTTCATCATCCATGGTTGGAGCACAGACGTGGATCACTGTGATGTTAAATGGCTTGCCTTGAATTTGAATCATTGTTATTGGATTGTAACTGAGCACTGCTTTGGCCACCCTTTGATTGATTATGAGAGCTACTCCATTTCTTCTGAGGGATTCTTGACGACAGTAGAAGATCTGGTGGTTGGGGGGTATAAAAAGTCCTAATTCATGGAATAACTTATCTTAATCATTATAGCATTCAATTCTCTGTAATCAGTGCACAGAGTTCCCTTATTATTTACAAAAGATATTGATGCCCCAGCCGCAGAGTTAGAGTTATAGATTAACTCCTTCTTCAGATAGTCTTGGATGTAGGAGCTCCAGTTCAAACTAAGTATATATTGTAACAAAGGAAATCTGTGGTACTGGTAACAGGTCGGAGATAAATAGCCCTTTCCTGCTTTCTCTCTCTAATCTAAGCTGACATCTGGTAGGTTCATCCTTTAATTGCTCAGATAGACCTGGTTTGACTTGATGTAACAAAGCAGATTTGTTCCACAAGATATTTGTGGCCCAACTGAATTCCAGACATGGGCCCCCATTCAATTGAGGTTTCGGGAAATCCGGTAGCCCGTAAGTGAGGTTGCAAGCTAATTTGCTATTCAATTCATGTCTTTTTGCGGGCTCTGATCAGCTTCAGAGTTAAGGGCTTGAAAAAATGGTGAAGGTTAAACTCGTAACTTACAGCCTCCAGTTGCCTTTGGTGTTTCACTTTCGCAAGGCTAAAATTGCAAATCGCTATTCAATGGCTCAATTTCCCCAAGCCCACAAATGTTTTCACACCCATAAATGGCAAATGAAGCAGAAAATCCAATGAGTGCTAAAGAGGCCCCACAAGGGGGTTAAACACCTATTCATAGCACTGTAAATGCAAATAAAACATCACTACTGCACTGTAAATTAAAAGTGATGACAGACATTAGAATTGATTGTACAACAGTCTCAAGCAAGTCTTTCGGCAAGATCTTAGATTATTTTATATGTTTAATTTCTGGGTTAAATTGCTCTCAGGTATCAATGAGTTAATACATATAAGGCCACCCATATGGACTAGAATAGTATTGGCATTAATTTTCATAATTCTTTATTTTGAGGGTTTGCGAGTCTGATTGCATATCAGACCCCCGAACCTAATTGACATGTAACCTCCATGTTTTACTGCCGTAATAATGACAGTCTCATTTTCTATCGAATGATTCGAAATGGGCGGTTACGGGCTTGGTGAATTGATCATGCTGAACCCTGAACTGAACTGCTTTGAACCATTGCATGGTTTACGGTTTTGGCTTTGGGCATGTAACTTCCGGGCTTGAGCAATTGAATAGCCTCCCAATCAGAGATGAACGGGAGCCCGCAACACACTTGCAGACATTCGGCCTACCACGATCGAGTTCGGGCTTGCAATTGAATATGGCCCATATTCTTCTAAAGTTTTTTTTGTATTGTCTTATATTCTGAACTTCAAGCATGTGTTGGGGCCACATAATTGGCTTGCCTTTCAAGGGACATATCACCGTTCTTACTCAAATTAAATCAGAGAGAAGTAAGTTCAGGGTTTCAGTAAGAAAAGTAGCAAACATGTATTCAGGAATGTGGTCCCCATCAAATTTGTCTGGCAGTGGTTAGTGCTAGCACATGGTTGGGCAAGTTCGGTACTGGAGGATTTGAGGATTACTGAAGAAGCAATAGAGTTGCCTGTGCGCAGAAAGGAAATCATCAGATTCTGGCCTGTGTTTGGCCCTACAGGACCGAACTTCCGCATCCCTGTATTAGAGGCTTATGGAAAAGAGGGTCAGTTGTAATAGCCACTGCAAGTGTATGCTGGTGGGTAGGAATATGAATTTGAGTTATACAGATTTGTAGTTTATGTACCATCTGTACCAGAGAGAGGAATTGCTATGACATACTGACCCCACAAGGATCTCTATTTTAAACTTAGTTGTAATTATCAGGTGATATTTTGTGGACGCAGTAGCAAAGGAGTTAAATGCAGAATACGGATGTGACTTGATACCTTTCAATGTGGTGACCCTTCTAGTACCCAGCTGGTCCTGGGCAAGGGGCAGGCCAATAGAATAAAAGTACAGTTCATAGTTCTGGGCAAATGGAACAAAAAGAAAACAGTAATTAATCCAAAAATCAAGAATCCAGAAGAATGGTAATCAAGTAAACAGGCCACAAATGTAATCTAATAGTACAGAAACAAAATTGGGACTGTATACCTGGAGCAAAAACAGAACTAAGCTATTAATGGTTGCTGTGGCTGCCCTTAAATAGCTCAGGTTGTAAAACAGGTACTTGTAATCCATTTTATTAGCAGCAGCAACACTGTACTCCATAGGCTAGGTCAAGTATAAGACTTTTCAGCCATCATATGCAATGCTTTGTGGCATGTCATAAACCAAACAGAGAATCTGGTCTAGGGATCAAGTCCAGTGAGAGCTTTGATAGAGCTGTGGATTAATGAAGACATATCACAGCAAATACTAGGAATGTATACGCAGAGTCATTACCTTTAAAATATAGACAAATGTTTATTCATTTCTACATATATCTTTTTAGTTTTGCCAATTAACATTTTTTATTTGAAATGCTGCTTTAATAGGTTAACAGCAGCTACATGGTCAATATGTATGTATATCCTCTTCTGTAAATGAAAGTTTTTTTTTCCATGCATGGGTTTAAACATGAGTGTAAATTAGTCACAGCTTAATTCTAGAGAAGTATGTAAAATCTGAACCATGCAGATATTCTTTTGCTATAAGTTGGCAGTATTATCTTTCTAAATAAATTTCAGTACTCTCTATAGTTTTGCAACACTACTTCTTGAAATTCAGTTGTCCTTTCTATACGTAAGTCAAATGATTCACTACGCCCACTTCAATTTATTTCCGCAAAATTATTTTGAATTTGTTCTCTAGTCTACCTAATGTTTTCCATGTGCTCTTTCTTTCTTTCCCTTCTGCCCCTTGCTAGCAATTTCCATTTCCTCCTCCTTTTTTCTCAAGACTGTGTACATGTTTACTGACCCAGGAGGTGAGCTTGGTTGTGTTATAATTTCACTGTCTAAAACACATGCACAAAGTCTGTGCTGCTAGGAGTCAATTTTATCAACTTCTCTTTTAAATACATGATGGTGAAAGAAAAATGATTGTTTTGACAGTTCCAAAATCACATCAAAACATTAGCTCTAATTATATTTATGAAACATATTTATATGAAATATGAGGCAAAATAAAACTTTCTTAAGCATCAATTATAAGCACAAAGATACATTGGAATATATACAGTAGTATTTTTAGTTAGTCTATGACTCTCAAACCAATCCAAGGGACATACTAACATACCAGTATTTAAGGATGACCTTACTTGAAGATGGTGAGTTATTAATAATAATAATAATAATCATAATCATAATAATAATAATAATAATAATAAAAAATGAATCAGAGTTGAGACATACTACCCTTTTTACTACACTCCTGTTAAACCAACTCATTGCAGAAAGTTGCAATGTTCATTCTGAATACATGTGGAATTATAAGTGCCATAAAGTGAACAAAAACATACAATTTGATTAAAAGATTGGCAGATTCCAAAATATGATAACAGAATTTAGTTTTATTTTGTATTAGAGTGAACATTTCATCTTTTCTGGTTCCATACTCAGCAGAAGTAGCTTTTGGGGCATTGCTAGGGAGAAGAGATGAAACGAAATTGACTTAATTAATTCAGTTGGCACCAACAAGTTTGACTTCTTGTTAGCCACTGATTAATTATCCTTTCCAATTTTGTCAAAGCATCAGAAGCAGCATACACCTGTATTACAAAATATTGCTTACATAATGTGGCCTGATGACAATAATTCAAATTTAGTGCTGCTGGTGGAATATGTTTCTTGACTCAGTTGCAGTTCCATTACAACATTCAAATATTTATGCATGAAAAAAGGACACAGTTGGTAGGCCTTTAACTATATTCACTTAGTTTAGCGTTTTCCTAGTATTGGGTTAATAAATTTCAATTTCCTTCATTGGTCCATGAAATCTCTTCACTGAAAGAATAAAGAGGGATGAGTATAGTCAAATAATTTAGCCATACCCCTACCATTAGTTACAGTTCTAGATAGGTTATTGATAAGCTTAACTACAGTTAACATGTACTGAATTCTAATCAGTGCAGAATGAGATGACAATTTAGTCAGCCACTTGGGGAATCACTAAAATATGTTTGGACATTATAGTACTGAATATGTTTATTGTGTAAAAGTAACAAAAAAAAGCCCAGAAGATATTTTTTAAACAAGTAATTTCAAAATGTTAATGTGCTTCTGCCAAAAGGTATCCACCCAACATGTATTTAAAACTTTTGTAATCTAAATTGCAGACTCAGGCTAAATGTTTGCTTGCCAATTACACATTGATGAACAGCTATTAAAGATTTCATAATGAGAACAGACTTAACACTCTTTCGGCATCAAAAAGTTAATGGGCCATTGTTCCAAAACAGACTCCTAGAACTGCAAGTACTTAAAGCCCATTCAAGTTAATGGTCTGTGGGTTTTTTTTTGTAGCAGAAGAATAGTTAATAAATATTGTAAATATGGGCCTTTGTATCATGTTGTTAGTATTGCAACATGAACAGGAAATAATAATGAAAAAACTAATAAAAAAACACTGCAAGTATTTTTAGACAAACTACTTAATTTAACATGATTATTTAGTTTAGACTAGAAATATTTTGATTTTGCATACTTCATAGCCAAAGTTTCTAATTACTAACAGCAAAAGAAATATATGTGAAGATGAGCCACAAAGGTTTTTTTTTTTACAGTCAATTACGTTAGCAATCTAATTTTCTGTATATATTGATGCATTTATGCACAAATAAATAAAAAACTTTTTTTATTAAAATATTAGCGACTTGCCCATCAAAAATGACGGTAATAAAATTTGAAGGCTGGCAATGCTGCTGTCCCTCCTCTAACTTGCGGGCTTCTCAATGAGCGCCTTTGGCGCTCATAGCGGGCCTCTCCCACCGTCTACTTCATGGGCCTCGCGATGAGCTCATTGCAGACGTCGTCCAACCCAAAACTTTCATGCTGATCGCCCGTTCGCAAGGTCCGCAATGAGTGCCTTCGGTGCTCATTGCGAGCCTCTCCTCATTCTTTCACCCTTTTGTCTGTTTTCCCCCTCTCCCTTCCATTTGTCTGTTTCCCCCTCTCCCCCCCTCCCTGCCCTGTGCCCCCCCCCCTTATTTCCCTACCCTGTGTCTCTTTTTCCCCCTGTCTGACCCCGGTGTTTCTTTCCACCCTCTTTCCCCTCTCCCTCCTCTGTGTCCTCTCTGTCCCTGATCAAGTCTTGCATGGCTCCCATTGAGCACCTATCTATCCTTTTTTTAAGTCTTGCATGCCTCACAATGTTCGATCTGCAAAAAACACCAATTAAACCTCAAAATTGTAAGTTAATTTTTGAAGTAGTTGGCATCTTTGGCGGTCTACCAACAGCTTCCGAGTTATGGGGTTGGAAAAAATGATTGCCGTTAAAATCTTAATTTTTTTCAAAGTGTTGCGTGCCTCGCGTTCATCGTGTGCCTGGCAATGAGCGCCTTTGTGCATGAACAAGCCCGTAACTTTTAACATTCATAACCTACCACAACTATTATATGTGATTTCTTGTAAAAGAAGCATACAATCAGTGAAAATCTTATTCAGGGTTACAGTAATATTTCATATACAATACCAGATAGTGATGAGAAGAGTTGAGGAGTAAGAATGTAAAAAATTGGAAGTTAAATAAAATGAATATTAGTCAAAGACTTGTTCTAATATATTGCTTATAAGAGAAGCTTAAATGTATTTTTTTATTATATTAGATCAGATTTCCACAGTCACCTCTCATAAATAAATAACCATCACCCATCTAAATGCATCTTATATGGTTAAATTTGTAAGTAACGGCTCAGAGCACTCTTTTGAGCACCCACTATGAATGGTAGCAGACCAGATATTTAGTATAGGGCTATGATGAAGCACTCAGGTAAACAACAGAGTGATTCCATTACTAATAAAGACTACCAATTCATCACCTCAGCGAGTAGTTAGAAAGCCTCCCATCCTGCCTCATTAGAGGCGGTGGGCAAATAGAACCAGACTCGTGGCCAACTTATTTATTGCTGCCTTCACTCCCATCCCTGGCACCATGTGCAAAAATACGAAAGTAGCTCTCTTCCCCGCAAGACCCCTTCCAAAACAAGATTTCTTCCCCTAAACCCCTTCCCAAAGCAGATTCACGCTTCAAGACACCTTCCGAAAGCAAATTCCTTCCTCAAGACCCTACAAAAAGCATATTCCCACCAAGACCACTTTTTAGAGTAGATCTACTCCCAAAATCACATGCATTCCACAAGACCCCTTCTGAAAACAGATCCCCTCCTCAGAACAAGTTATTTTCCATCAGCATGACCCCATCCCAAAACAGATCTACTCCTAAAATAAATCCCTTACCATGCTCCCCAACCCAAGACCCCTTCCTAAAGTAGTTCCGTTTCCCAAAGCAGTTCCCCACCTCTAATCTTCTTTAATTACTGCTGCTACTATCATCCGTTACCAGTGTGCATGTGCACATTTTCCCCCATGACCTGCAGTCAAAGAGGAGAGCAGCATCGGGGCCCCAGTGCATTACAAGTTGCACTGCCCTGATTAGAGAAAATAACGCCCATTTTCCAGGGACAGAATCCAAATTAGAGACTAATGTGGCAGGTCTGCGTTCCCAATTGAGTTTCTTCCACTAGAGCCTATTCTGTGAAATCTACCAGATCTTAATGTGCTTTCAAAAGGAAATGAGCCACAAAACGGAATTGCTACAGTAATGTGTAAAAATAAGGAAATTGTAACAGTGAATGTTTTTTGAACTTTTGGAACTTTATAATAATACATAATTTTTTTTAATACTTAAAAAATGTATTGATAGATGACCAATATTCACAAGAGATTTACATTGGTATTTCAATAGATTTTTGTATTCTTTGAGCCTCATTCAATTGAGCAATTGTAAGTTACTGTAGCACATAATGGAGCCCATAAGTTATTTTACTATTCAATTGTGCTACGTGTTACAGGCTTGAAATCCTTGTGTTTTAAAAAATACGGAACTTACAGGCCATCAAAGCCTTTGATCTTTCAAGAGTTACGATCCGGAAAAATCGCAAATCTTTATTCAATTGCTACAATTCTGCAAGCCTGCAAATGTAAACGGCAAATGTAGAAGAAAATCCTACGAGTACTAGAGAGGACCCGCAAAGGGGTTAAAGACTTGTCCGTAGCACTGTAAATGCAAATAAAAAATTAATACTGCCCTGTAAATGACGGGGAAAGCGATGAAAGACATTGGAATTAATTGCACAACAGTTTCAAGCTCGCAATTGTTTCATTTCGGGGTTATATCAATCTCGGCAATCAATTAGTTAATATATATAAGGCCACCCACATGGACCAGAACAGTATTGGCATTTATTTTTAGTATTTTGCGTGTTTGCGAGTCTGATCGCATATTGGACCTGTAAACGCTAATTGATTGACATGTAACCTCCATCTTATACTGTCATAATGATGGTGGTCTAATTTTCTATTGGCTGTTTCTCAATGGGTAGTTAAGGCCTTGCTTAATTCATCATGTTCTCGTACGAGTGCATTGTTTACGCTTTCGGCTTTCGGCCGGTAACTTGCAGGCTTGTTCAATTGAATAGCACCTTAATTGTAGCAAGCCCGCAGCACGCCCTCAGACATATGGCCTGTATACCGCGGGCTTCTAATTGAGTGAGGCTCTTGGTAGTTATCTTCTTTTGGAGATGGTGTATGTTTTATATACAAGATAGACCAGTTGTGTTATTTTTTTGCATACAAAGCGCCCTGTATTACATTGTAATTGGATCAGACATTTTGTTTGCTTTGCCCCTTGTCATCATCGGATTGTATATTGTAGTTAATCATGTGTGTTAAAGCTTGTGTTTCAGAATGACTGTAAAATGTATGTTTTATTTCCTACAAGGACACCAAAATCTGATAGAATGATTATCTTACTTATTTTTCAGCTCTATTTGATTTTTCAGCTCTATTTGATAAAAATGTTGCAATATATAATAAAACTTTTTTTACTGGGCATATTTTGTTCCATTTTATTTGTGAACCATAGCAGAACTAAAGAGATGATTTCCTTGATTTAGTGCTGCTATACTTGTGTCCTTCTGACCTTTAGAATGACAGAAATAAAGCAGTCTGGAAACTTTTCGGAAGGGGGGGGGGTGTGTAACTGGTAATTACAATACTACCCATTCATGACTTTATGAATAAATCAAACCCTCAAAGTCATTTTATATATTCACCAGATTTCCAAAAGTTATCTTAGATTGCAAAGGGTTTTCTAAGTTTTATTCCTATTGCCTATTTATTTCAGCCATTGACACCTTTTTGCAGCTTCAGAGAATTGTCAAATTCAATTTCAAAAAGTTGTTTATAGTGGCAATTTAAATTTCAACAAGTTTTAATTTGCTGAACAACATTAAAAGCAGGGAATGATTAATAAATAAGTTCATAAGGTCACTCATAACATAATTTAACATTTGAGCTTTAAAACTCTAATGCTTTCAGAAAATTAAAAAGAGTTCAACTTACCATTAATGCTGAGGGTTAAAAGACATGATACAGAGATCTGATTAACATATCAATATATTTTTTTACTCTATGAAACAGTAAATAACTGATTTTAATGTATAATTTAATAAATATAGCAAACAAAAATGTGCATGCATATACAACTTGGTACCTAATGTCTGAAGCTCCAAAGACATCTCTAACCTTTGACAGTCCTTATTCAGTGGGATAATCTCAAGAATGTGTGAATATTCTCTCACTTATAAGATGAAACGTCTCTAATTCTTATGTCATAATATAGAACCTATTTTTAGATTAAAGTATCAGGAACTGGGTAATTAGAAATCCAGATGCTTCAGATGTAAGGTTGCATAAAGATTGTAATAAACAAAAAAAGGGATTTACAAAATGTCCAGTGCTTGTATCAATCCATGTGCAGAAACAACAGCAGAATCACAGTTAAAGGGCCAGTTATCTCACCATAAGTGCTCTTTGTGGTTTAAAAAAGCACAAGATTTTATGTTAAAATTATCTTTTTTTTTTTATTACACTTATGAAGTTAAAAAATGAATGTTTTAGGCCTGTTTACAATTCCATGATTAATTAAATCTGCAGACAACGGCCATTGTAGCCCCGGTGCAGAGAATAAGTTATAGGTTTTTCTTGGCATTTAGGAATCCTACAGCCCAGCAGTTAACCCACAAATAACTTATTTCAAAGATTTTAACACTCCTTTCTATGCACAGATGAATTTATAAAGGGTTAACTGTAATTTTCCTTTGCTCTCTGCAGGGAGCTTGCTGTTGGTCTGCCTGGTAGCTTGCCAGTGACACATGTAAACATACATTTAATCAATAAATATCTCAGTGAAAAAAGGATTTTAAAAATTAAAAAAGTTTTTAAGAATGCTGGTAAGAGATCTTTACATTGGTGTGCTCCACATTGTACTGAATTAAGTGGCCCTTTAAGCACTGAAAGCAAACAGGCAATGCTACAGACAGCTAAACAGCAGCAGGTACAGTTGAGATACTCAGAAGCAAACTGGGAAGGACCTTTAAACAGTGGAACAGAGCAGAGTGAGTGCAGGCAGAAGTTTTACCAGACAAGAAACAGCAGTACAGGACACAGGAAGAACTCCTGCCCGACAGGAACAGAAGAAGCAGTACAGGACACATAAGTTGCAGCAGTGATTTAAGCAGGACAAAGACTTGCAGCAGGACAGCCCAAAAAACAAACACATTGCTGTGATCTCAGTCGGATCTTAAATATCTCACGTGATATAGGTTGGCTGAGCCCCCTAAGCACCTAGCATTGACTAGGAGGTGTAGTTATGACCCACAGGTCTCCCTCACGGCCTGATTGAGTGAGCCACTACAGACTGCGGGTTGATCAAGGCAAACAGCAGGACCTTCCTTGGCTCACCACAAGGCCTATCAGGTACTGATAGAACCCCTCCCCTCCAGAAAGCCTCCAGACAGAATTGTTGGAAGGGTGCAGCTGATGGAACCATTGAACCAAATCTTGTGTATGGATCCTGGATGCATGGAGGCATGTGAGCTCTTCTTGTCCAAATACCTTCCACTCCATGAAGTATTAGAGGCTTAAGCTAAAGAAACTTGAATTTAGAATTCTTTCTACCTTGAATTCTTTATGTACATCCATGATAAGTGGAGGTGGAGTGGCAAATGGAGTGGAGAACTGGTTCCTGATTCATGGTTTGGGGAGCAACACCTTGGCCTCAATCAGGAATGGGCCAATGTATCTCAGGTTTAACTTGTGGGACAGTTGCCGTAACTGGAGGTGCTAAGTGGACAACCACACCTTGTTTCTCTCCTGAAGATCTGTAAAGTCTCTATGTCTGCAGTGAGCACTGATGCTCCAAGTCCTGGTTTGTATGTTCAGTTAGATTGTTAGTTTGGGTGTGGTATCCAGAAGGATAAACCAAACAAATCTGTAATCTTTTCAAAAGGATTTACCAGAATTTATATAAATTGGAGGATTTAAGAGGGAATGCCATGAAGTCAAAAGCTATCCTTGAGAAATGGTTCCACCAGGCCAGAGAGAGCAGCCCACTTGGTAAGTGGTATAAAAGGAGTTTGTTGTGAGACTCTATAGACCACAACCTAATATTCTCTCTGGAAGCAGAAGAATGTGCACAATGCAGAACCTCTGCACGATGTTCAGAAGGAACATAAAATCACTTGGCAGGAACTTAAATATATGGGGGAATTAACTCCTGAGCCTTTGATATGATTTGAAGTAGAGGCATTGAAATGATGGCGACAAAACAGGAACATTGCAAGATATTTTTTGATACTCTTACCAGTTTAGCATCCTCACACTAGATGTGGGAGAGGGCATCAGCCTTAACGTTCTTCAACCGTAGGAGATATATGATAATGAAGCAGAAATGGAAACAGATTAAAGATTACAAGGCAAATCCTGAGTTTCTGCGTTTTAGAAATATATGATGTTTTTGTGATGGGTAAGCAAGCACAAGGGTAGGATGTCTAGATCCCTCGAGAAAGTTTAGCCATTACTTAAATGCCATTTTAATACCATATTTCTTTTCTGCTGGAAAAAAAACATTTTAGAAAAGAATGTTTTAGAGGTCCATGGCAGGACTTACATTGAGATGAGAGGGCTCATACTATTGACTCTGAGGCATCAACGTTCACTGTAAATAACAAAATAGGGTCTGGATAGATAAGCATAGAGCCTGTGGTTAAAGCCTCTTTCAGTTGTTGAAATACTTTTTTCTATAGAAGTTGGAAAAAACAATAAAATGTTGGGTGCTCTTCCAATTGTTGGGTTTAGCACAATAGAGACACAGATCTTCTGATATTTCGGGTCTCTTTCTGCAGGGTAGATGTGATTATATTATGAACTCGATGGGTTCTGGGTTAGATGTCTCCCTAATAGCAGATTAGGCGGTGATCCGAAATTAGGTGTTAGGAGGTTTGAGAGCACTATGGTGTACTGTTTCTATGTGCTCCTTAAAGAAGTGCATATCTAGTTACAAATCCAAGACCTTCCAGATTTTCAGGTACATCCTTGCAGACCAGCTCATCTTTTTTTTTTTTTTTAAACAGACCTACGGATGTACAGACTCACTACAATGTACTGACCAACTGTGAAAGTTCTCTGAAATACTTTGAGTAGGGCCTTAGTAGCAAGGGTCACGTTTCCTAGAATATTGAAAATTTTACAGAAATGCTTGAGATAAAGCTTTGAAGTCATCAAGGATTGAATACTCCTGTTCCCACAGCTTCTCTATATAGCAGGGACATTGCTTAAGCCACATATGCACAAAATGTTTGAAAAGGACAGAGGGCACGGTGCAAACTGTAGTATCAGAGAGGAGTCTTGGAGCTGGCAAGTTAGGCTCTATTAGAGAGGTTGATCTGGAAATCTCAAAATGTTTTGGAGGTGCAGTAGGAGTTGCAACAGTTGCTTAAGAAACCAAAGATTACACAGTATCTGGACAGTGTGACTTAATTGGTTTAGTCTCTGATCAGTCTGGGTCAGGTAATAATCATAAGTTCCAAGCAGCTGACATGGCTTTGGCTAACTCGCCCAGATCCATGCATTATGTCACTCTGCATTATAATGTTGAGTATGAATACATGGGCCATATGTCAATTTCTGGTGCCCATAGACACTACATCAGAAGGTGCCTCAGTGCACATTCGTAATGTGCTCCACTGAGTGACTATATGTTGTGTGCCACTGACACATCTACTATGTGGCATCAAGAGCTTCAAAGCACGCTACCTCACTCAATATTTCTAAAAGAGGGTAATATGTGCCTTGCCAGCAATTATTATGTATAGATATGTTTAATATAAACAATTTATCATAGTTATGATTTATTATTGCATCAACATTTTTATGTTTTAATAGAGCTGAAATATTACTGATGTCTTAATTTTTTGTACTTTTATTTTATATTTAATAAAGTAAAGTAATATTTGGAAAACAAAGTACTGACTTTCTTAAATAAATAAATCAGCTGTTACTAAAAGTAGGGGTTTTCATTTTTTTAAAAGTACTTCTCAATAATTTAATATGTGTTCAGTCCTTCAGTTGTTTCCGACTCTTGGTGACCATATGGATCTTAGCACATAAGACATATCTGCCTGTGTCTCTGGTTGTGCTTCTCCATATGGATTTCATGGCAAAAATACTGGAGTGGGTTGCCAGTTCCTTCTCCAGTAGACCGAGATTAGTCTGCCCTCTGCTATGATCTGCCTATCACAGGTAACCCTACATAGTATAGTAGCCCACAGACTCATTGAGGTACACAAGCCCCTATATAAATATATATATATACATACATATAATATATATATATATATATATATATATATATAATCACATATTATAATTGTCAAACTGTGATTTGTCGTCATGCTTGCGCGCCTCGAGAAGCGAGCCACACAGTTGCAGGACGACAACTGGCAGTTTGACTGCCCCACTGATGCACATCAGCCCCCGGCTGCCCCAATTGCCCCCTGCCCCACTGATGCACATTAGCACCTGGCTGCAATTCATTGCAGGGCTTGCGTCCCTTCTTGCTCCCTGCTCCGACGGAGAGGCCAAGGGTGCGTGCACGAGCGGAGGACTCGCATGAGCTGGGCGTGCGACACACAAGCAACTTGAGAGACATGGGAGAGGGCGCGCGCACGAGCAGGAGGCCTGGCAAGAGCAGCATTAAGGGGAGAGACATGGGAGGGAGAGGAGAACGGGGGTGAGAGACATGGGAGGGAGAGGAGAATAGGGGTGAGAGACATGGGAGGGAGAGGAGAAGGATTAGAGACATGGGAGGGAGAGGAGAAGTATGAGAGACATGGGTGGGAGAGGAGGGGGGTGAGAGGCATGGAGGGAGAGGAGGGGGGTGAGAGACATGGGAGGGGGGTGAGAGACATGAGAGGAAGGGGAGGAGGGGGTGAGGGACATGGGAGGGAGAGGAGGAGGGGGGTGATATACATGTGAGGGAGGGAGAGGAGGAGGGGGTGAGAGACATGGGAGGGAGAGGAGGGGGAAGTGAGAGACATGGGATGGAGAGGAGGGGTGGTGAGAGACATGGGAGGGAGAGGAGGTAGAGGTGAGAGACATGGGAGGGAAGAAGGGGGAGAGATATTGGAGGGAGAGTAGTGGGATAAGAGACATGGGAGAGAGGAGGAGAAGTGGGGGTGAGAGACATGGGAGAGAGAGGAGGGGGGTGAGAGACATGGGAGGAAGAGGAGGGGTGTGAAAGACACAGGGAAGGGAGAGAAGGGAGGAAGACGGACATGGGAGGGAGAGGAGGGGGGAAGAGACACAGGGGAGGCAGAGGAGGAGGTAGGTAGAGACAGAGGGGAGGGAGAGGAGGGTGGGAGACACAGGGGAGGGAGATGGGGTGAAGAGACAGAGAGGAGGAAAGAGACAAAGGGAAGGGAGAGGGGGAAGAGACACAGGGAAGGGAGATGGGGAGGAGAAATAAGGGAGGGAGAGACACATGGGAGGCAGAAGAGGGGGGAAGAGACACAGGGGAGGGAGAGGAGGAGGGGGAAGAGACACAGGGGAGAGAGAGGTGGGGGCGAGACACAGGGGAGGGAGACGGGGGTGAAGAGACAGAGAGGGGAGAGAGACACAGGGGAGGGGAGGGTAAACAAGCGAGAAAAAGGGGGGAAGAGACACAGGGGGGGAGAGAGGCTCACAATAATCGCCAAATGCGCTCATTGAGAGGCATGCAATGGCCGCCGAAGGCGCTTATTGTGAGGCCTGTGATGAGCGCCAAAAGCACTCATCCTGAGGCAGGCAGGTTAGAGGGGGAGAGCCTCGCAATGTGTGGCAAACACCATTGCTAGGCTTCAAATTTTATTGCCGTAATTTTTGACGGGCAAGTCGCTAGTTATATATATATATATATATATATATATATATATATACACCATCTGAAATCCCAAAGCTTATATGAGCTATGCATTAATCAGTATACAAGTGTCCTTCGCTATATAAACTTCTTTCATGTATCTAAATGCCATTATCATCACATATATAGTTGTGGATCTTGCAATGTTGGTGACGTTTGCAATGTTGGTAACGCATTTGAGTCTCTCGCAAAGCAAGGGACGCAGCTGCTCGCTTCGCGATGTGAGGCGAGCAGTTGGCGTTACCAACACCTGACACCGACAGGGGCTGCAATGAGCTCCACAGCGCCAATGAGCAAAGGAGGCGCTCAACGTGAGGCCCTCAGGGCTCACAACACCCCCAGTACTTGGGCTGCCATAGGCGCTCATAGCAAGGCCCACTGCGTCTCCTCCCTAATTCCCCTCCTCCTCCCTCCTTCCCCTCATCCTCCTCCTCCCTTTGCCCCACTTTTGCTGTGTCTGGACCGGCATATGCTAATGAGGTGACGTCACATACGCACAAATTAGACAAAGATAAATAATTTCAGAACTTTTTCCACCTTTAATGTGACCTATAAACTGTACAATTCAATGGAAAAACAAACTGAAATATTTTAGGTAGAGGGAAGAAAAAATATAAAAATTAAATAATATGGTTGCATAAGTATGCACACCTTTAAACTAATACTTTGTTGAAGCACCTTTTAATTTTATTAAACACGTCTGGGGTTTGCTGTTTCTCCTGTTCAGGGTAGAATTGCCTGGTATTTTGGGGCTGGGTCACTCTTTTGAGTGGGACCAGACTGATATACTACAGGATATTTCTCCCTGTGAAGGGCACAAGTGAGCTAAAAGAGGTTGCTCTCAGAGTGGCGTACCATGGCCATAGAACTCACCTATTAAGGTTGGTTCATTCTCTGATGAGCACCTCTGACTTAGTTTTTCTGTTTTTCAATTGAGTTGTACAGTTTATAGGTCACATTAAAGGTGGAAAAAGTTCTGAAATGATTTATCTTTGTCTAATTTTTTTACAGCACAGAAACCTGATATTTTAACAGGGGTGTGTAGACTTTTTATATCCACTTTGTGCACCAGGAGAATGTGGCCCTCCTTGGTGCTATACGTGGCCGTCCTGTAATCCTAGCGGGGGGAGGGAAGTCAGGCTAGGGCCTAGGCATGGAAGGAGGCAGAAGCGGCAGTTACAGCAGTGGGAACAGCGAAAAGGAATGTGAGGTCTGTGAAGCACCGGTTTGACGACATCAGGGCCAAGGTGAGGAGGATGATGGCCAAGGAGGCCAGTCAAGCTGCACCACCAAGTGGTGGCCTCGAAGTGACACTTACTTGTCAGCTGCATGGAATTAACAAGGGATAGATGATGTGTCATTAAATCCAGTCCAAGGAACAAAAAGAATAATCAACCAATAGAGAGTCTATGTTTTGGTGTGCCCACTACAGCTTATGCAGTTACAGACTGCAGCTGGAATCAAGATAGCATAAGGAGCCAAGAACAACCAAAACCAAGAACCAAATAATAAATCAAATCTAGCAAATGATAGCTAATTGGAGTGGCAATTAGGACAATCATCCAGGTCCAAGCCAGCTAGGAATGAACACAAAACAGTGTATTATTTACCATACTAATAATATATACCTTTCTTTTCTATCTTTCAGCATGAAGGAGGTCTGGGTCCAGTGGTAAGCCAGTGGCGGGGGCGTTGATGCTTTCTGAGCAGGAAGTCGAGGAGCAACCCCCGGCTAGCAGGAACCTGCACAAGCGAAGAGTAAAGAAGAGGAGCCGAGGGCCCTGGTTTGGAGGAGGAGGATGTCATCTGGCTAGTGGGGTCACCAGCAGGACCACCAGCCACACCGCTAGGATTTAACCCCACTATTCCCCTCCTCCAGAGAATCAGTATCTTGCCAGGGCCCTCCCACAGCAGTGTGTCCGACTGGCCGCCCTTATTGAGTCTGGTTCCAGCCGGGCCACAGACCCTCCCCAGGTCGCTCCATCCCCAATAACAAGCCAGGCTGCGCAGGCGGAGGTGCTGGCCCTCATGCGGCAGCAGATGGAGTTTCTCCAGGAAACCAGGCCAGCATCTCTGCCAATCATGCGGAGGTCATGGCAGCCTGGCCAGGTACAATAGGGAAGAGAGTAGGCAACACCCAATGACTGAATCATACCTGGCCTGGCTGCTCAGGACGGGGGCGGACTAGAGCGCATTCCAGCAAGTGACTGCAGATGACATGCAACTCGTTCTGGTCCCCAGCCCTGCCTCCTCCACCCCGGAGGCATCCCCCATCCACCCGTGGCCTTGCCACTTCCCTCCTCCCCCCATGCATCCACCACTGCCATTGCAGGTATGGCTGCCTCCTGGGTGGATGCCTCCCCCTGCCCCGGACCTAGGGGCTGCACATATGTTTGTGCCTTATCAACAGCACTTCTCAGTAACAATCTATTGGTCCAAATGTTAATCTAGCCTGGCTACAGAGTCTTGGATCTTGGCCAATGTGATGGTGATATTTTGTATGCAGATAGCTACCTCCCATCATATGGTTCATGATCCCCTTCTCTTTGGACACGTAGGGTTCTTTTGAACATGTCCCCAATTGATGGTAACTGAGGAATGCTGTTGAGAAGAGATGCTGCAGCCCCTATCTTTTTTAAGACCTTATTTTGTGATATGTTCTAAAAATGTAGCTCTCGCAATTTTAAAGCTATCATATAGCCAGACAGCTAAAACATGATTGTTGTTAGCTTAAATGTAGACTAATACCGCTTTGGCGATGGAGTCTCACTGTCACAACCTGTATGTTGAATGTGGTATGATAAGAGCCTATTGCCCAAACCTCTCCCCACAGGTGTGACCCGTTAGTTTTACTTCTGTACAGTAGGAAGAACATTCAGCAATTAGGTTAGACTGAGTTGTGTTTGTCGTCTTGTGTAGCATAAGGATATTTCTAAGTTCTGACAAGAACTTACTCCAGGAAACATAATTCCCAGCATTAATAACGAACATCACACTTTAATTATGTGAACCGGTATAACAACTTTATTACGGAAACCATCAGACATATTTATACCACATTCTAGCAACAAGAGACCAATCAATTCAAATGTGCATCCATGGTTACACCTAATCCTTCGAGCTCATGTTATCACCCCTGCCTGGTTGTCTAAGACAATCACGAATTGTTTTTCCTTTCCACTGCTGTATTCTTGGTATGGGGCAATTACATACAATAGGCCTGGAGACATAGAGAGAGATACTGGTGTCATGTGACTCATAGGGGTCAATTATCTCTTTAATCTTGTTAATAAGGGACTAGTCCATTACTTTGAAATATTGGGCATATACAATATTTCTCTTGTAAGTGCTACCCCCCCCCCCCCCCACTCCTCCAAAGCACAACACAGACTTACATCCCATCACTCCCTACATGATCATATGCAAACCCCAACAACAAACACGGTCACCCCAGTATGTGCCCAGGGGCACCCAGGCAACTTTAAACAGGCATAACAAGGAATAAGACATAAATCACAACATCCCCAATGTTAACCCATCTCAGTGGACCCCTTTCTCCTGGCACAATAAGCCTATCTTATGAGGCTGAGGGCATCAGTCTGTAAGGTATTGCACAGCTGGTGCCTTGGCATGCTTCAGCCATGACACTCACAATGGCATGTTAACTACAGCCAGCATTAATATATGCACTAGTGAATCATGTGATCCTAACCTCAGTAGCAGTCTGAGAAAAGATCCTTGTGTTTGATATAAGTAACATTGAATCTGGCTGCTGACGTTTGTGTCCTCTTCGTATTAATGGGTATTTTCCCCTATTGCTGATATCATGGTTATCCTTTAACATGTGCTAACTGCTGGATGTGATATCAATGTTGATGAACAATATCATATTGCGAAGGTGATAGTACACCTTGACCACTGACGCTGGTCACAGCTAACAACCATATATACAAAACATATAAAATGTTCCCCTGGTACTTGATATACTGTATGCCACGTGGTGGTGTAATTTGGCCACTATTTGTTTTCCCAATGTAGATGTGAAGATGTGATAAGTGAGATGTATATAAGATGATCTTTGTATCGCTAGGGTCTACATTAGAGTCTCTGTCAGTGATAAAGGGTTAATATGTCAGCAATTTCCATTTATTTGTGTTGCAGTTTAATGAGGTAGTGTGTCTGTAATAGCTTTAAACATGTTGCAGCATGACTTTTCATATTGGAATATGCATGACCATTACAACCTATATGGAAAATAAATTAAAAACATTTCCAATGTTTGATAGACGGGAGTTGTTGTGCAATTAATTCTAATGCCTTCCATTGCTTTGGTCATATTTTAAAGTTATTTGGTGTGTTTTTATTGTGTTTTGCAGTGTTCCAAACTAGTCTGTAAACCCTTTGTGTCTCCTATTTGTAAGCCATAAGCTATGGGCCGCCATTTGCTGTTTGAGGGCTTGACTGCAGATGCGGTCTTTAACGATTTTTGCAATTGAATAGCGATTTGCAATTTTAGTGATCGTAACTCTTGCAGCCGTGAAAGATCAAAGTCTTCGGGAGGCTGTAAGTTCCAGGTTTATCCACCACAAAGTTTTCAAGGCTGTAACCCGCAACCTGTTCGTAGCCCGCAAAAAGGTGCCATTTGAATAGCAAATTAAATTACGGCCTCACGGGCTACAGTAACTTAAGATTGCTCAACTGAATGAGGCTCTATGTGTTTATAATTATAGGTGAACATGGTTGTATAGGTATACATTCATATGATTATAGGTGAACCTGCCTGAATATGGATATATTCATATAATAAATGACGAAAGAGGTTGAATATTTATATTATAATAGTCCCTGGCTTATGTCCCGTATATGCCTAAAAGGGACTTTGGTTGAATATGTGTTTGTATGTATGAGGCACTGACTAAATATTTATATACTGTATCACTATGATGATTCCAGGTGACCCTCTCTGAATATTTATGCATGAATATGATTATAGGAGACAGTTGCTCTATATATGTAGATATATTGTATTAGAGGGGGACTAGATATGTAAATATGTACACCATGGCTGAATATGTATATATTTGTATTATACATATACCTGTCCCTTAGTGAATGCTGATATATTATTAAGAGGACAAAACAACTTAGTCAGAGGTGCTCATCAGAGAACGAACTAACCTTAATAGGTTAGTTCTATGGACATGATAACCCACTCTGGGAGCAACTCTTTTAGCTCACTTGTGCCCTTCACAGAGAGGAATATCATATGGTATATCAGTCTGGTCTCACTCAAAAGAGTGACCCAGCCCCAAAATACCAGGCAATTCTAAAACCCCAAACGTATGTTTCGGCCTTCATTGGGCCTCGTCAGTGAGGTGTAGCTGAACTCCCTAAGGCACAGTGAGCAAGGGATCCATGTCTGGAGTCCTCTATATCTCTTAGGGAGATTAATCCCTAAGGGTAATTTGCATAAACAAAACAACAGTCAGAGGTGCTCAATCAGAGAACGAACTAACATAGGTTAGTTCTATGGACATGATAACCCACACTGAGAGCAACCTATTTTAGCTCACTTGTGCCCTACAGAGGTAGAAATATCCTGTAGTATATCAGTCTGGTTTCACTCAAAAGAGTGTCCCAGCCCTGAAATACCAGGCAATTCCACCCTGAATAAGAGAAACAGCAAACTCCAGACGATTTTCGGCCTCTATGGGCCTCATCAGTGAGGTGCAGCTGAACTCCCTAAGGGTGATAGGGGGAACCAGATGTGGACTCCTTGCTCACTGTGCCTTAAGGAGTAAAGCTGCACCTCACTAATGAGGCCCACAGATGCCAAAACACGCCTGGATTTGCCTGATATTTTGCGCTGGGTCACTCTTTTGCATGATACCAGACTGATATACTACAGGATATTACTCCCTGTGAAGGGCACAAGTGAGCTAAAAGAGGTTGCTCTCTGAATAGGTAACCAGACCTATAGGACAAACCTACTTCAAGTATTGTCCATTCTCAGATTGAGCACCTCTAATTTCGTTGTTGTATATTATTAAGTGATCCTGACTGAATATGACTACATTTATATGTAGGGAACAAAGTGACGGCTAGTGAAATTTTAATTGGGAGGGTGGTAGACCTTAAAAGTATATATATATAGATATATATATATATATATATATATATATATATATATATACATATCTATCTATCTATCTATCTATCTATCTATCTATCTATCTATCTATATCACATATATAGTTGTCAACAGCCGGGCTTGCCAAATCCGTAACGCAACAGGGAAACTGCGGGCTCGTGAAGAGAGCCCGCAGCAACTGTGGCCCTTGCAAAGTGAGGGCCACAGTTGTGGCCTGGCAAGGAGGGGCGAAGGAGCTCCTTGCGCTGGTGGAGATGAGCGGTGTAGGTGCTTATCCCTATGACCTCGCACCACTTTACCATTATACCTACGACCCGCGGGACTACATATCAACACAAAACTCAAATACTCAATTCACACTGCGAGACCCAGTAGCACTTTAAAAAAATTGCAGGAAAAAAATACAGCCAGTAACACTTACAAAAGGAAATCGCGACTTACATAAAAAAAAATACGAACTTAATGGCCGAATCGCACACACCGAAAACCACGAAAACCACACTAAATACAAACAAAAATAAAATAAAAACATCACACACAGCAAGGGGGACACCCAGGACGTCTGCAAGTCATCTTACACTTCAATTTAAGTACAATTTCCAGAGTTTAGACACTTGAAAATCCCCTAAGCAAGAGAAAAAATGGCCGCAGAGAAAACGAAAACGTGGCTACACGACCCCTAAACAGGCAAAACTCCGCCACACACATACGACTTTTAGACAGGGCCATACAACCTATAAAAAACAGTATTACGAAGGACGCAAAATCATCCAGACTTGCCTAAAACATACACATTCGCCGCCATTTTACACGACTAACTTGCACATACTAAGATTCACATTACAAAATGCCAAACTACACAGCTACACAAACGGTTTCCCCTTGCACATGCAGCCTATTTACACTACACACTTCACCCATTGCTGACACTTACGCCTCAGGTCACCAACAATGCAAATCTACATTGTATGCTGCAGGAACATCAAAACAGATTGTTAGCTCTTCAGTATATTGGTTGCTGCATATATTTATTACAAATAGGTTAAGTATATTAATTTATGATTTAATTAATTAAAAAATTAGCATTAAAAAATACATATACAGAAAACTTTAAAAACCACCACAACACATGATCGCAATAAATGCCAAAGGCGCTCATTGCCAGCCACACGATCAGCGCCAAAGGCGCTCACCACGAGGCTTGCAATCAGCGCCAAAGGTACTCACACAACCAAAACACTTACTTTGTGTGCCAAACACCATTCCTTCACTTACAATTACTTATGAGCTTAGTTAGATTCATTTAAAAAAAAAAAAAAAAATCTGTTTTCATTGTGCAGTGGCCCTTTAACTCTCAAAATTACTTAGGCCCTCATTCAATTGCGATTTTGCCAATTGAATAGGGCTCTAAATAAGCACATAACATATTTTTTTTAAAGAAGTTTTTAGTTAGTAAGCATCTATCCAAAAGCAAGGTTTTCACTAACTAAAAACTTATTTTAAAAAAATATGCTATGTGCTTATTTAGACCCCTATTCAATTGGCCAAATCGCAATTGAATGAGGGCCTTAGTTTTTATGTGTGATACAGGTGACTATGATATGTATTTGTGTAATATATGCTTAATGCCCTCCCATAAAAATGTATAAATATTATGACCACCAACATTTATTAGAAAAAAATGTTCAGCATGTGCATGAGTAGTTATGTTGTAAAAATGGCTATTATGGGGAAATGTCTGTGATTTGCTCACACAGCAAGAGAACCATATACATGCACAGAAATGGAAAAATGGGTGCGTGCATACCTTGTGCACGCACTAGCAGGGGATCCTCCACTTCATTGCCTAGGGGGTCCAAAAAGGTAGATTTGGCACTGCACACATGTACTACTTATTCTGTGTACTTCTGTACTCTGTTCTTCAGAGGGCTTCTATCGCTCTTTTACCCACCATAAGTTAAATTATGTGGATACATTTAAACAGTAACTGTCTGTGCATAGGGCTCCTGGCTTGGGCATAATTCATCCTATGCTATGCCTTAACGCTGTGTAATACAGTGAGCATATGTATAAAAGGAGTCATGCCTAAAGAGTTTTTTTTTATTTGAGATTGAAAATGCATTTGCACACCCAGTTTCCCAGAGTGCAGTACAACAACTGTATTTCTGGTAATTCTGAGCGGATAAGAAGCTTTTAACTTATTTTTAGACATTCAAATGGGAACACAAATATACTATGTATTTGCTGTACAATATGTATATATATATATATATATATATATATATATATATATAATATATATACATAGTTACATAGGGCCTCATTCTATTATCGGCCGTAAAATGGCCGCAAGGCTGTGATTCCGTGCGGGGGTTCCGTTACCTCGCAATTCTATTAAACGGCCCCGCAAGGATCTCCTCTTACGGCCGTCCGTATATCTTGCAACCGGCCTTAAGCTCAGAAATCTTTAAAGTCAAAAATAAATTCAAGACAGCACTGTAAAGCTCTGTAAATGCTAGGAATCATATTGGGGGACATGAGGATTAATAGTAACCCACTCTCAAGCTTGCACATCAGCCCAAATCCGAGTTTACATTAACTGTTTATTTTCCGTCCGCAGCGTGGCCGGGTCTGAGGTGCTCCAAGCACTCTGGACTTTTTACATGGATTTTTGACATAAATTAAAAAATATGTTTTTTACGGATTTGAGTGTAGGGGAATGTTGTGCTATTTTTGCTAACACCTACAATCACTTCATATTCTCCTCAGAGTGCAGGATGGCTTTATTTTGGCTTTATAATGTGCTTAATAGGTGCTAGCGGGACCTTTTTCCTGCAAGTAAGCTGCGGCTCGCTTTTATCCTTGCAGAGAGGGTTCCCGGAGCAATAGAATAGCAACCGGGCTTTTCTTGCGGCCGAAACTCTTGCAGCCATTTTAGATGAAAGGCTTTCCTCCGGCGCGAGCGGCCGCAAGGGATAGCAAGGCAACGGCCGCAAGCCTGCCGGAATCCCCGGCCGGAGGGGAATAGAATAGCAGAATAGCTTGCGGCCGGTCCTTGCGGCCCCGCTTCTCCTACGGCCGGTAATAGAATGAGGCCCATAGTAATTAAGGTTGAAAAAAGAAAAAATCCATTGAAACATTGAAAATTATCTCAAAAAGAGAAACAAAACAAAATTCCTTCCTGATCCACCATGTACTGGAGATCATTTTCTTCCCTGGATCAATACTCCTTCTCCAATTATCCAGGATAACCCTGAATTAAATGTATTCTAAAATATGTCCAATCCCTTTTTTAAATTATCTATTGTCCCACCTCCTTTGGTAGAGTATTCTACAGTTAGTATTATTATTATTATGATTATTACAGTTTTTTATAACGCCCCAACATATAGCATCCGTAGCACTGTACAGGGGTGAAGTATAAAGAAAAAATGAAAATACAATGTTAAACACATGCCATAAACTAGGGGGCCCTTTTTAGTTTAAAATCTTATATACTGTACATGGTGCTTTTTTCAAAACACCATACAAGATTGAAAACTCACAAAATTACGATCTAAAGGGATAAAGAGATTATTTAAACAAAAGGAGAAGTGATTAAAAGAAGAAACAAGTGCTTGGCAAGCAATTGTGGTTGTAATTTTACAATCACTACAATTCTTTGGTATACAACTAAAATAAACTTTATTTCCAATTCTTTAAAAATACGGAGCACAGATACAAGGTGGAGGTTTTAAACACACAACATTTATTTAAACATTATATTATTCATTTTTGTGATCACATTATACGTCACTCATTAACTAAGGCGCAATAAGAGGGTCAAACCTCTTTAATACAAGAGAATGGAACAATATATTTGTATCTCTATTTAGGTATTTAGTAGTGGAAGTAATAATGGGATTCCATGAGGTAGATCAGAATCATTAGTGATATTCAGATCATCATAGGTACTTGGTATAAGTAGTGGAGGTTTCAGCAACCTTCCACAAGGTGACAGAACCCATTTGAGGCCAGCCCAAACAATGGTATAAATAGTGGAAGTTATAATAATCTCCCACAAGGTAACAGAGAAAATATAACAGGCCTGCACATTTTTTTAGCCTTATTAAATTGTGATTCGGCCAATTGAATAGGGCTCTATATACAGAGCATATTTTTTTTACAGAAGCTTTTAGTTAGTGAAGACCTTGCTTTTGGATAGAAGTTCACTAACTAAAAACATCTGTAAAAAAATAGGCTATGTGCTTGTATAGACCCATATTCAATTGGCCGAATGGCAATTTAATAAGGCTGTGTATATCTAAAGGACAAGAGAAATTAGACTATGATGGAGTAAAATGTAAATCAGAACAAACAATAACGAGGTTATAAAGGATAAGGTCATTACATTATTTATAACACAAACTGTGATAAAGAAAATAATAACCATTATCAAAAATTGGCATCCAAAAGGAGTAGTACATACGTAGTACATACGGAGCACAGATACAAGGTGGAAGTGTTAAACACACAGCATTTATTTAAACATTATATTATTATTTATTGTAATCACATTATATGTCACTGATTAAACCTGTTTAATACAAGAGAATGGAACAATATTTTTATAAGTCACCCATAACTCCTAAGTGATAGTTGAATGGAAAAATAAATGATACAAATGAAAAAGTAACAAAGGGCAAAAACTAATGTAATAAAAAATAGTTTAACAGAAAATAATTAAATAAAAGGATATCACAAAGATAATAGAAACAATTTCAAAATTTGCCACAGGAGAGAAAACAAATTATCAAGAAAAAGCCAAGAAATAAATAATAAAGTTTATATATATAGTAGCCTTACATAAAGTGAAGTCCTGGTGCTGAGCCGCAAGGAGCTCAGATTTTAAGCGATTGCAAATATTATCTAATCATTTTTAAAGAATTGGAAATAAAGTTGATTTTAGTTTTATCCAAATTAATTGTGGTGATTGTAAAATTACAACCACAAAGAGGTGTTCATTTTCTCTTACTAAATTTAACTAATTAACTAAACACCTCAGGTTAATGGAAACTACAATTAAGATCATTTTAAAAAAAAGAAGCAATACAGATTCTCCCTCAGTTCTAATGGTCTCGGCCCATTTTTAAGTTTGGTTGAATGATGAGCTGATATCTTGAAGATTTTGAGAGACCAGAGTAAACCAGCTTGATGTAAAATAATTTGGAGGAGAGGGCAAAAAGGTACAAAAAATCTGAACAAAATATATGGCAAAGTAAATTTGGGTTATTTTAATACATGTATAAATATTATACTTACAACAACCTAATACTAAACAAATTCAATGATTTGGCATATGTAGGACATATTTTTAATGTATGTATCATGTATGTATGTATTATGGAAGATTATATAAAATGTTGTAAGTTGCATACAAATGTTATGTCAGATAACTGCCTTTTTTATATTCAGTAGATCACCTAGGATTAATCTCCTACCCTGTGGCTATAAGATCTGTCTATCTTATAAACACTTCTTTGTGTAAAATGGAACATCACCATCTTCTACACATATAGCTTTATTCAATTAGCTACTTGAAAATGCTTTGCTCTCATAAATTTGGCTTTGGGTGTTTTTATAATAAATGTTTATATGCATTCTATTGACTTAAGAATTCATTAGTGCCAATAAGTAATATTTGCCGAATATGTAGCAATATTAAGAGTGATTTTAAGTGTGCATAAATTTACGAATTATGCAATTGAATCGGGTCCATAGACAAAGCTTTCTCGTTTTTCTGTACCTCATCCATAAAGAATTGTTCAGTTGATCCTCTACAAGGCACTACCTACTATAAGCAACTTTCTTTTTTAAATGACCAATACTGCTATCAGTACCTTAATTGAATAAGATAGATATATTCATGTGTATGTTAGGCTTTAAGTAGGTGAATGAGTTTGAGTAACACTTCACACTCCTGTTTTTTTCTGTGAATTGGTGTTAGTCTGTACAAAATACAAATTAAACCAATAGTAAATGTAGATAAGAGTAGATTTTTTTTGTTTTAGAAAATAAATTCATAAAGATGAATTTGTTGTGTATGAAGTATAAAATAGCAAACGATATTATTTTTTATTAGCAAAGTGTAGAATTTATTATTATATATTCATAATATTGTTTTTTTTATCTTTTCTAAACAGCTTTTGCGTACTACTAGCCCACACATGAGTATAATGCAATTTTCTGTATTATTAGTAAACTAGAATAAACTCACCGATGGAGTCAAAGCTTTTACAGTAATAATGGAGGAAACAATTTAATACAAAGTCTTGAGTAGATGACAGGTTACGGTTTACTAAAACAAACAATAAAAAAATATGCTTTTATACAAACTCCTCTTTCAAGCAATAATGTTCATTATGCTATACCAAATGTAATAGACATGGCATCTGTTTGTTTGCTTTTTTCCAATGGGATCAATTAGCTGATCAATTCATGTTGTTTCATGTCATGTCAAGTACAAGAGTGTACCATCAATTTATGACCCATTTAGCTGTTTTTTCATAATAAAATACAAAAAAAAATCATTGTTACCTGGTTTTACTGCTCGTCTAATGGTTGTCAAGGAAACAATAAACGCTACTGCTATTGAAAATGTTAAACTAAACCAGAATTCTGTTTCCCACAGTTACACAAAATAATGGGTATATTATAACTATGAAATTCCAAATTAATTTATATGTAATATGTGAAATTAATAATATATACTCTTCAGTTTAATAATAATAATAATAATAATAATAATAATCAGAATAATATTAAACAGAGAAATAGTGCTTCTTTTGAATGAAGGATGGAAAAATACAAATACTACTACACTTAAAGGAAAGCACAAAGTTATTAATAATGTGTCAAAAGAGAAAATACATTATGAAATGTCTAGACTGCAATATGCATGTAGTAATGATATGTCTGATGCATAAAAATTTTATAATTTCAACACATACAACAAAAGTGGAAAACCTTTGAAAGTGCCATGTACATTTAGCACAACACTGAGAAGAATGTGTATTCCTGCAATTACAATTGAAGTATTATATTTTTGTATCACCTGTCATCTATCTACATTTACATTATTATATATATTTCAATATATCTTATTCTTAAAGGTTAACTGTAGTTGTCTAACTTAACTCTTTAGTGGCAGAGTATACGGAAATGTGCTGTACACTCAATTTGGAAAAGACAGAAGGAACACCAGTTCTATTCAATGTAGTCTCCTTACATAAGACCTATTTTTAATGACAATACATTTAAAAATGGTTTATATTGATAACTTTTGCTTACAAGTTATGACAGTTGGACCACTAAAATGTCCTTTCAAAATTTTCACTGAATATATATTTTAATATTGTAATAACTAATCCTACTGCACTTTCTGATTTAATCTTTTTATTGAAGACATATTAGAAAAGTGTAATTACATGTTACAACAGTGTATAAGAAACATATACAATGAATATTGTTAACTTTCCCATTCCAGGTTTTGGCAGTTTAATACAAGTTGTGATGAGCTGTTGTTGCAAAAAAAACAGAAAGAGCTATTCATGGGTCATCTAGAATTTTTGGCAGTCCAGGTCCCTCCAGCTTCAGCATCCTGCCATAAACCGTAGCAGAGGGTCAGAAGCGTATTACTATATTGAAATACTGTATGGGGATTTAAACCAAGGGGTCCAAATATTACAAAAAAGGGAATATGTGTCTTGTATAATGTGAGTCAGCATTTCATTGATCATTATATAATTAATTTTAAGGATAACGTCCCTTAAGTTTAATGTGGGGGTTTTCCAGTTCTTAGCTATGTAATTTTTACGGCTAGGGCAAAAAATTGCAGAAGTTTGTTTTGGTGTGAAGTTAAGTTATTTACATGGATGCCCAGTAGGCACGTCTCCATTGTGGGGGGTATTTAAAAGCTTAGCAGTTGGGATAGAGATTGAGTTGTTTTTCCCCATAGATCTTGCACCCGGGCATGTCCGCCATATATGATTAAAGGCCCCCTGAGAGTGGCATCCTCCAAAGCAATTTTAATTTACTAGGAGGTTACTTTTGTGCATTCTCAAAGGTGTTTAATATATTCTATGTAGAACTTTAATTGAGACTTCAAGCAAGTTTATGTAACCTAGTCAGGTTAGAACAGGCCTCTTTCCATGTACTAACATCTAATTCTCTGCCTAGTTCCCCCTCCCATTTTGCTATAAATGTGAGTTTTTGTTTTGTTTGGGTCATCAAAAATGGAACACAGAGAACCTAAGTATCCTGTTGCGGAGGGAAGGTTTTTGCAAGTCACCAATAGCCAGGATGGTTTTGCACTTTCTAAAGAAGGGTAAATTAATCTGGCAAACACAGAACACACACATGTTGTTTAGATTGATTCATAATAGCTAATCTAACTCACAGGTTCACTCTAATACAAATCATATATTTAAAATGTTACCCAAGCTAATACATACTTTTAATAAAACAAAAAATATTTTAAAATATTATTTGCGTTGAAAAGTGATGTACCATGATTGGGGCTAATTTCCATGAAACAATACCTACAAAATGTTATCAATGTATATGCTTTTTCTGACAGAAAAATTCAGCTAAAGAAATCCTTAGGTATTTAGCTTGATAATCCTTGGACTACCTATAACATATTTCAGAATTGTCAGGTCAGTTTTTTTATCCTTTGAGGAAGGTAGCACTTTTACATATGCATCACATATATATGAATGAGCACATTGAACACACAGCTTATTCACATCACATGCTATACAAGCTTCATATTACGTCACCTGGCAGTCAGATATCTTATGGAATAGCTTTTATTAGTAAATACCTCCCTATATACAGTATATGTGACTGTGACAAATACATAATGTTAGCATGTAACAGGAATTCTTTGTATTATCAAAGATGCCGGTGAAGCAATCATACAGAACACATTTACTGGTTGAGACTGTAGGTAAATTTGGGCACAAATTGAAAACAGATGTGGAATATTATAGCAAACTGCTTGTAAATAGCGGAGAAATGTATGAATAATTTACAGAGTTTAAGTGAATAAAAATGTGAAGATTATTGTCTCATAGGGTTTAGGTAATGTTAAAAAGTTTAAAAATTCCACTCAAATATCCATAATAATATATAAAAGAAGTTAATATTTTCATCTGATTCCAACAGAAAACTCTTCTAGGGTTTTGACATGGGTCAATGGTCAGCTATTGCTCAGCATACATTTTGAACTGAGCAGCCACAGTAATGGTAGAATTATTTTCTATCCAGGTTACTGTAAGGCTGTTTATTCACATCACTGTTGTTTTGTTATATGTAGTATGGTAAAGTGATAGACTAGGAATAGAATAAAATATGTGTATGCTACATAAACTAACTTACAAATGGGTAATTTATTTTAGTAAATATCAACAACAATTTATTTTCACTCTCTAAATTTTTTAGCTTCTCTAGTGCCTCACCATCCTTCTTTTTCCAAAAAGCTTTGTGATAATGCTTCCTAACTGAATCCATATCTTCATATGCTCTTTCTTTCTCCTCTACTCTCCCTCTCTTGCTAACCTCACTTTAGTTTCTCTCCCTTTACTACCCCTTTACTACCTTTCAATTAGAAAAATAAGTAATAATAATCATGCAATGTGGGAGATAGATATAGAGGTTTATCAACATACTCAATGCCTGTGGTTATATTGCCTTGTAGTTACAGTTCTAGTAAGCTTCTCTAACCAAAAATCAATTTTTCAAAAGCAGACCTGGGAAAGTTAAGTTAACATTTTCTGAACTGTGCTAGGTTCCCTACCTTGCAGCTCAATTACCCTGCAACATTCTTCAAGGAATCAGCATGTGCTGATATCCGAACCTGAGACTGTCCCAAGTGTATGATGTCAGTACTACGTGATGTGCATGCATATGTGCAGCCTGATGAGCATTTTGAAAGGGCTGCTACGGATGCCAACAGGATGGTGTTTTTTTGAATGAAAAACAGATTATTACTACTTCTTAGGATTTTTTTCTTGTGTATACAATTATGAGTGGCAGATTAAGAGGATTATCTGAATATAAATTGTGAGTTAAATACTTCCTATTGCAATACATGCCTGATGAACTATAACCTATTTCTCCCCATACTCGAAGTTGAGATTAGGGAGTTGGGGGTATTGGTTCTGAGATAATAGGTTATATGTTGAAGTGTTATAACTCAAATTTGACCAAGTATTTCACTGTTAGCTACTTTGCTTGGGCATGTGGGACCTTTCAGGCCATTTGGAGAATTAAACAATAGAAATAGTAATATCTCTATCCATCTATAATGTAGACTACCCTATACTTTGTGCACAGTATTATTTAGAGACATTTCACTAAATTCTGAAACTTGTAACCTACATGTATTTATCTGCTCTGAGACGCTGGGCCCACCTATTTAATTTTTAGAGCTTTATTTTTTAATTAATGTAACATTTGTCCTTGAGAGATTTCATCTTTACATGACAGCGAATATCTTACATTTTCATATATGTGGAGTTTTCCAGTTTGTCATGTGTGCTTTCTTCTCTCAACTGTAAAAACTATACATCATATGTCTGCTAGTCTGTCTGGATGCCGCCAGCCTGTAGATACATAAAATAGCAAACATCATTATATTTAGTTAAACATTTTTTTACTAATTCTTACAAAATAGGGTGGATATTTCAATATATTTAATATTAATTATTATATAAATTGAATACATAAAACAATTAATCAATTAACATCATATATGAAGATACATTTCATTAAAAGAAAATAAAATAAATATGGCAACATTTGTAACATGGTTAAAAATAACTTAAATTATACATATCAGCACACAGCCAGAATGAGATAAAAGAAAGTGAAAAAGGAAAGAAAGATTCCTTCCCCTTTTCCTCTCTCCTCTACACCATTTCTTTAGCTTACTAAATTACAAAAACATAATGCCATATACGTTTATGAAACATAGTAGAACAAAGGATATTCAAAATTCATTCTATCACAACCAAAATAGAGCAAGAGAAGGTCAATTATTACAACTAGGGTAGAGCTTAACAACATACTTAAACATTGTATCTTTTTAAAACCTTTAATATTGCCTCACTAAAAATCTGTGCAATTATTTCTATGTATAAATTGGCCCTACTTAGATTTAAAAGGTTGAATTATTTTTTCGATAGAGCCTTCCCTATCAAATAAATATATTAATATTTGTTTTTTCAGGGCTATAATAAGTTTAGATATTTTAGGGGATTTTTTTAACAAACCATTTTCTCATAATATTTTTGTTTTTATAATAAAAATGTCTAGAAATCTCCAATCTCCAAAATGGAACTCTATCAATACCATCAAATAAAAGCAATTGAGATTCTGAGGTCAAGTTAATATTCATTATTTCCATTAACCAACTTTTAACTTTACGCCAAACTTTACAAATTAAAACAAGACCCCCAAAAATTAATATAAGAAGGATTCCACATTTTATTTTTAGGACATTCATTTCAACAATTTTTTTTTTTATTTACTCAAAATTTTAGGGGGTTTGATTGGGACCCTGCAGCACTTCAAACATTTAAATTCCCTGACACACATGGTTACCCCGAATCGCGGGCAAACTGTAAGTACCTTAAAGGTATCCCGTGATAAATTAAACAATTAACCCCTGCTGCTGTGGTACTATAAGTACCCCTCCAGGCACCTAAAATCAACCATATCACTCACTCTATACAGAGCCCCATGACCCCCTAATTAACCTCATCACTTATCGGGGTCTATACAGACCCCCAGAAGCCTCTATGTTACCCCATCATTATGGGGGTCAATACAGCACACCATAAGCCTCTATGTAACCCCATCACTTATGGGGGTCTATACAGACCCCCATAAGCCTCCATGTAACCCCCTCATTTATGGGGACAATATAGACCCCCATGAGACTAAAATTAACCCCCTCAGTCCAATAGGGGTCTATATAGACCCCATATAGGACACTATTAACTCCAAGGTTAACCCTACACGTGCCATGAGGTTCCTCCAGGACCCTCATGACACAAAGTCTAAGCACTACTCTATTAACCCTAACCCTAACCATACCCCATTAACCCTAACTAAACCCTATCAACCCCAACTGTCCCCCTTTATTGCCTTCAGCCAATCAGAATGGGATACAGCCCACGGGGTATATCCCATTGTGATTGGTTGAAGGTTCCTGCACCTTCCGACTGGCTGCAATCTGATTGACAGTGATAACAGCCAATCGGAAGGCGCAGATGCCTTCAGCCAATCACAATGGGATATATTAGATATAACAAAGAAGAGGAGAAGGATGGGGGCATGGGAATCCTCATCCTTTATAGTCTTTTCTAATTGAAAGGGAAAATGTTTATGAATGAGAGTAGCTATTCCCACTTTCTTGGTTTTCTGATTACATGTTTGGTATGCCGGGTAGTCTTTATGTAAAAAGGTAGGAACCTTCAAATTATCAAAGTGAGTCTTCTGTAAGAAGATTACTGCAGGTTAGAAAAGTTTGTAGTAAATGAAAGCTTTCCTCCTCTTAAAAGGGGAATTAAACCCTGTCACGTTGTAGGTTAAAAAAGTATATGAAAAATTGGGTTAGGTGAACAACAATAATAGGAGTCTCCTTATATAAATCGGGATTTGCTATTATATAGCTTCAATATCCATGCATAAATAAACATAAGGAAAAACTAATGTGATCAGCAGTGTATAATATATCAGAAACTAGCGACTTGCCCGTCAAAAAATGACGGCAATGTTATGTATATGTTTGTCAAGTTGTTTAGTTATTAACATATATTTTTGACACTTGTAAGTATTTTAATATGAACGTGTATTTTTGTAAAATGTTGATGTAATGGTTTTTTAAAATGTAATTAGTATCTGAAGAATTGTAAACTTGAATATATGAATGAATAGGAAAGCCAAAAGTAAAAAGCCTTTTTTAAACGTTGCAAATTTTAACATGAAGTTTAAAATATATGTAAGCAATAACCATCAAAGTATATATTTTTAAACTTGAACTTTATTTTTTATGTAAGTTTAGAAGTTGACAAAACATTGGTATAATTTTGAACATTATAAACAGGAACATAGTGAATACATTTTGTAAAGTAATTTTTTATTAAAAGTATTAACATTTGAATGTAAAAACAATTGACATTTAAATTAATCAGTATTAAAATTCAATTTCTATCACAATAATTGTTAACTTGAATATACATTGAATGTAGAGGAAGGCATACAGTCAAACTCTTCTTAAAACGTACGTAATTAAACTAATTTATTACTGAGCACATAAATTGGCGATAAACATTAATGTAGGTAGTAATCTTAAGATAACAGACAATATTTACATTGTGACTTAAAAGGTGCTTGACCTCTTAACATCCACTTTGTAATATGTTGAATGAAATAACTTCAAAATATATTTTTTAAACTTGTAACATTAGAAACATTAACATAGTGACTTAACATTTTAACATAATTTTTACTAACAATGCAAGGCAAGTATTTTGTGAGGCGAATCATTCATAAACATGACTTCCATTAATTATGACTGAATTAAACAACCAATTGTTATGTATTTTGCAATGCTTTTAAAAAATCTTGGCACCTTTAATTAGTATCCTTCAAAGTTATAGTACTTCATAGTAGACAATGTTTTTAGTAAAAATACGTCCATCTTCTAATAAATCACCTTGACTTTCATTGTTTTCAATGTAAACTTTAATTGCCTGTGGATTTTTGCACCTTGACAACGCAACATACAATTGACCATGTGCAAAAACTGGTTCTTCCAAGAAAATACCCACAGATTTGAAAGTTTGACCTTGTGATTTATTAATGGTCATGGCAAATGCCATAATAATGGGAAATTGTCTTCTTTGAAGTATAAAAGGGAGACTACTTTCACTTGGTGCTAAATCTATTCTTGGTATGAAAACTCTCTCTCCTCTATGGGTCCCAGTTAAAATTTCAGCATCTATAAAATGGTCCTTTAATTGTTGAACAATTAATCTTGTGCCATTGCATAGGCCTTTTTTGGGATTCATATTTCGCAGTAACATGATAATTGCACCTTTCTTTAGCTGCAAAATATGTGGTGGCATTCCAGAAGGAGTTAAAGAGTTTATGAATTCAGTGGAAAAGTTAGCCTGACTTTCATTGTCATCAGCAAGTACAGAATCAGCACTGTGATAATTTCTTTGTGGTGCATAAATTTTTTTTAAGATTTTATTATTGAGGATTAATGCATCTTTATTTTTACACGTCAGTATGACTTGGTTGGCAAGCTCGGAATATTCTTCGTTATTTATGCTCCCTTCAAATATAGCCGATATAATATCTTGTTGACAAATCATATGAGGTGGGATCTCTACAGTGTCGTCAGGTAAATTTAGTATTTTTTCTGTTCTGCCTTCTCCAATTTTAATAAGCCAATCATTGAAATCAGTTTGGCCTTCTGATCTCATATTTTGTTGCAGTTGAAGATGGGTAAAATGTTTCCATACTGTACTTGACTTTATACATGTTTCGATAATGTCAGTTCGATTTCCATGTACAACAACAGGTAATGTTTGTCTAAAATCGCCACCCAACAACATTACCTTTCCACCAAATGGAAAAATATTATCCATGACTTCACGAAGCAAACGGTCAATACATTGGAGGGCATAGCATGACATCATTGTGGCCTCATCTATTATAATTAATTTACATTTCTTCAATTTCTTTGCTTGTAAGGATGTCATGCGAATATCTGACACAGAATTTTCTAAAATAGGCACTGGCAGTTTAAATCCACTATGAACAGTTCTTCCACCTTCTAATAAAAGTGCAGCAATTCCAGTAGTGGCAAACGCCATTGCTATTTTTCCTTGTGCTCGTACTGAACTCATTAATAAATTGTACAAATATGTTTTTCCTGATCCGCCAGGTCCATCAAGATAGAAATAACGCTCTGTCACCATGTCATCATCTATAGCATTTTTAATGGCATGAAATGCTTGCAATTGTAGTGTATTTAAAGTTGCAAGTCTTTCTTCTGTTCTTTCTGCTTGTAGTTGAATGTCATAGTCTTCAAAGTTAATGTCATCTATAAGACCTGGATCAGGCAAATTAAAACTTGCACAACTTAATCCATGAGTTAAAAAGACTTCTTGGATTTCCATTAACGCTTTTAAGTGTGCAATGGGTTCATTGTATCGTCGCATAAAGTCTTCAGCCATATTACTTTTAAAAGTCTCCCACAAAGCTAATGCATTTGGAGCATTTGAGAAGATACAAATAAAAGCAAATTGTTCTCTCATCTGTCGTGGCATTTGACATTGTGCTGCTTCTTCTAAGCATCTTTCCCACTCTGTATCATCAGCGAGTAAGTTTCTATGTCTTGCAGCTAAATGGAAGGATTCATATACAATGTCATTAACAGTTCTTAAGTGTTCAAAACTTTGTGCTCCAGGAACATTTAAAAGTAATATCCGTAAGCAAAAACGTTCAACATCTCTTGGACTGACTGTGTAAATTCTTGGAATAATTTTATTGCCTCTGGTTTTTCTTGGTCTCCATAATCCATTCACAAAAACATAGTGATATGGAATTTCAATATATAAGTATTGTGTTGCTTCAGCATCAGTGGAATTTAATGCAAACCATGCAGTTAGTGTAGTGTGACGATCTTCACTTTGGGCCAATGCATTCATTTCATTTCCAGCATGGAAATAGACTAAATGTCGTTGTGGCAAATGTACTGCTAACCTATATACTGCATGTGATCTATCATGCATTTCAAATTTTAAAAGCCGCCACATAGCTTCTGGCGCACTGACATAGCGAGCATCTACATGAGATGCAAGTTCATCATGTACTAACTCACTACTTTCAGGGTTGTCTGCACTTTTGACGACTACAGTAGCTGCATCGTAACCTTTGTAAATATATTTGTAGACATATTTAATGGATTTGATAGAAGTGCAGGCTTCTACGTTGATGTGGGCGTTGTACTTCATGAGTAAATGTGGATTGTAGGGTACTACATATCTATTGTCCACTTTTTTTCCCACGAATAATGGCACTATCTCCTTCTCTTCTTTTATAAAGTGGATATCCATCACAATTGGCATAGGTTTTGTCTCTATAATCTTTGGGAAATTCTTTGGAACATTTATTATTTTCCATACATGGTGATTGTGGATTAAGGTCACCACAGGGTCCATGAATCATGCGATGAGTAACAATCTCATATAGTCTACCATATAGTTCTGGATCTGGTAGTTCAGCAACAATGACTGCATCCACTTTGTCTGAAGTATCTAATTTATCTTTTTCTTGAAGTATTATTAGAAGATGTGCATGTGGAAGGCCTCTTTTTTGAAATTCAATGGTATATACATAAGCAAGACATTTGCCAAATAACTGATTTATAGTGAAGTCACGTATTAATTCATTTAATTTAATCTTAAAAACTCTGGCTACTAAATCTGGTCGATCTGAAGCAGTTTGTCCAAGAAGTAGATTTAGTGTAATTTCTGGCCATTGTGGATTACATGTAAATGTCACAAATAAATCGGGTTTGCCAAATTTTGTCACAATAGCCATAGCATCATTGTATCTTTCTCTCATATTCCGAGGAGATCCTTGAAAGGAAGATGGTAAAATGATGGCTTTGCCAGCTGTCATGTCTCTGCTTGTAGCCACGTCAGCAACATAGTCCATGAGTCCAGAATATTGTTCTACACGGAGTTTATCTTGTTGATATTTGATAAAGTTTAAATTATTTGCCTCAACTTGCAAATATGAATCAATAATCCATTGTTGTGTTAGTTTCCCACCACATAAAATTGGATTAAATACATTGCGAATGGCAATTTGAGCTACTTTAAATTCAAGCATAGAAACATTATTTCGGATTCTGGCTTTAGCATTTGGGTAACTGGGAAGAGTTAATTTTGGTTGCCAACCTGCTTCTCCGTGTGGGAAAAAGATGGGATATGTCATTGGATCTAAATTTGGACTTAAGATACTCATATTAATAAACGGTTGGTCCTCATTTCTAGGATATATTCGTATGTCTCTTTGAAATGGTGGTTCTCCTTCATCATTGTGAAACACCATTGCAACCTCATTTGTTGTTGGCAAGTTATAACGACGTTTATCAGTATGTCTGTCTCTTTTAAGCACCATATTAACCTTCGGCATTGGTAATTGATGTGTTTGTGAATGAAGTAGTTGTTCATTTTCTACTTCTGCCAATTTTTTATAAGCTTTACTGTAGGGATTGTTGTCCATAATGTTATTTAGCTCTATGAAAACAGTGGGTAAGCATTTTTTATTTTCTTCCATCTGCATACGTTGGTCAACAGCTTCCATTGTATCTAGGACATATAGTTGAGCGAATTTTCTTTTATTTCCTTCCTCTGGATGTAAATGGGAAGTGCGATGATAAATTTGTCCTTGGACTTTAAAACAGTAAGGACCATGTCCTGGTACATTAGCAGCTAATGTTGCCCCCATGGATGCAAAGGATATGGCACTATTGTAGGATCTTATGTTTGTCTTAAAATTTTTGTAGTTTGGAAAAGTAGGTTCAGTCATAATATTTTGTAAATAAATTGGAAATTCTTTCCTTTCTGGAAGTTTGAACTTGCCTTTTTGACAACAACTAATAAATTGTCCATCTCTGGGTCTCTCCTGTTTAAAATAATAAGCCTCACAAAACTGACATTGAGTAGTCATGTCCCCACAACTATGAACCTCTACTGCTAAAGACTTGAGTAGAGGACAATTTGCAAAGCATATAGGATTTTGCCTTTCATATTCATCAGGTGAAATGTCATATAATGTTTCAACAACAGGTTCTAAATGTTTTGTTTTTTTCGTTGCTTTTCTTGGTATATGTTGTATTGTTTGAGGTAAAATGTCATCTAATGTTTCATGAAACGGTTCTAAATGCTTTGTTTTCTTTGTTGCTTTTTTTGGTATCTCTTGTCTTTTTTCTGGCAAAATGTCATCTGATGTTTGAGCAACAGGTTGTAAATGCTTTATTTTCTTTGTAGTTTTTTTTGACATATCTTTAATTTCTGCAAGTGACAGTCTTTTGCTTGCAATTCTTTTGCGTTCTTTTTCTCGTCGAATTTCCTTCTTCTCCGGTGTCTGCTGGCTGTCTGCTCTCTGTCGTCGTTCTCTAGCTTGGCGTCTTTTCTTTTCTTGTTTAGTCTCATTATCAGCCATGTTAATCTGTAAAAATAAAATAATGTACCATTAGTTTATTTTGAGATGTTAAGTTGTTTTTCATGACATATAGTTATCAATAGTGTGTTAACATTTTATAGTTAATCAATTTCAATGCGTTCAATTGAATAAAAGTCTAAATAAGGGCATGAGATAATTATTTAAAGACATTTTTATTTATTAAACATGTATCCAAAAGCAAGTGTTTCAGTAACTAAAAAGGTATTTTAAAAAAGATGTTATGTCCTTATTTACAGCACTATTCAATTTGTCAAATGGCAATTAAATTAGGGTTTAGGACTGGAATGTTACAATGACAAATTATATAGATTCTGTGTTTTTAGACTTTTTTGGACTATGCCAATTTATTTTTTAAGTTTACATTGAAGTTTGTATTTATTGTTAAAGATTATTGGCCCTAAAAGACAAATAAGAGATAGATGATAGATATTACTTTTTATACTGTACCTAGGTTGAAGTTTGATTTCAAGCAAAATTCTTTGTTGGTCCTGTGTTGAAAGCCTTCGTCCGATGGTCTGGTCCTGTGTTGAAAGTCCTCGTCCGATGGTGTAGTCCTCTGTTGAAAGTCCTCGTCCTCTGGTGTGGTCCTCAGTTCCAACTCCTGTTCCGATGTTCTTGACGCAGTATCTGTTATAAAATAAAAATGAAAATGTTATGTTATTTGAATGTCTTTGTATGAATGAAAAAATGGCATTATTTCTGTGTTTTTCTACAATCCTTTTTGGTGCGCCACAATTTTGGTATGCTTCTGTAGGCTATTTTCTAAGGCTTATAGGTGGTTAAACATTAAAGAAGAATATTAATTAATTTTTCTCTTTTTTTACTTGTTATACTGTACCTTGGTTGAAGTTTGATTTGAAGCAGAATCTTTGTTGGTCCTGTGTTGAAAGCCTTCGTCTGATGGTCTGGTCCTGTGTTGAAAGTCCTCGTCCAATCGTCTGGTCCTCTGTTGAAAGTCCTCGTCCGATGGTGTAGTCCTCTGTTGAAAGTCCTCGTCCAATGGTCTGGTCCTCTGTTGAAAGTCCTCGTCCGCTGGTGTGGTCCTCAGTTGAAACTCCTGGTCCGATGTTCTTGACGCAGTATCTGATATAAAATAAAAATGAAAATGTAATATTATTTTAATGTATTTGTATGAAGTAAAAAATGACATTATTTCTTTGTTTTTCTACAATCCCGTTTGGTGTCCACCACTTTTGGTATGCTTATTTAGGCCTTTTTCTAAGGCTTATAGATTGTTAAACATAAAATAAGTATCTAAATGTACTTTGGTATGTGTTTGTGTGAGTTTTCATACAATCCTGTTTGGTGCGCACCACTGTTGGTATGCTTATTTAGGCTTCTTTCTAAGGCTTATAGGTTGTTAAACATAAAATAAGAATGTAAAAGTAGTTTGCTATGTGTTTGTGTGAGTTTTCATACAATCCTGTTTGGTGCGCACCACTGTTGGTATGCTTATTTAGGCTTCTTTGTAAGGCTTATAGGTTGTTAAACATTAAATAAGAATGTAAATGTAGTTTGCTATGTGTTTGTGTGAGTTTTCATACAATCCTGTTTGGTGCGCACCACTGTTGGTATGCTTATTTAGGCTTCTTTGTAAGGCTTATAGTTTGTTAAACATTAAATAAGAATGTAAATGTAGTTTGCTATGTGTTTGTGTGAGTTTTCATACAATCCTGTTTGGTGCGCACCACTGTTGGTATGCTTATTTAGGCTTCTTTCTAAGGCTTATAGGTTGTTAAACATAAAATAAGAATGTAAATGTAGTTTGCTATGTGTTTGTGTGAGTTTTCATACAATCCTGTTTGGTGCGCACCACTGTTGGTATACTTATTTAGGCTTCTTTCTAAGGCTTATAGGTTGTTAAACATTAAATAAGAATCTAAATGTAGTTTGCTATGTGTTTGTGTGAGTTTTCATACAATCCTGTTTGATGCGCACCACTGTTGGTATGCTTATTAATGTAGTTTTGTAATGCTAATAGGTTGTTAAACATAAAATAAGAATGTAAATGTAGTTTGTTATGTGTTTGTGTGAGTTTTCATACAATCCTGTTTGGTGCGCACCACTGTTGGTATACTTATTTAGGCTTCTTTCTAAGGCTTATAGGTTGTTAAACATAAAATAAGAATGTAAATGTAGTTTGCTATGTGTTTGTGTGAGTTTTCATACAATCCTGTTTGGTGCGCACCACTGTTGGTATACTTATTTAGGCTTCTTTCTAAGGCTTATAGGTTGTTAAACATTAAATAACAATCTAAATGTAGTTTGCTATGTGTTTGTGTGAGTTTTCATACAATCCTGTTTGGTGCGCACCACTGTTGGTATGCTTATTTAGGCTTCTTTCTAAGGCTTATAGCTTGTTAAACATAAAATAAGAATGTAAATGTAGTTTGCTATGTGTTTGTGTGAGTTTTCATACAATCCTGTTTGGTGCGCACCACTGTTGGTATACTTATTTAGGCTTCTTTCTAAGGCTTATAGGTTGTTAAACATAAAATAAGAATGTAAATGTAGTTTGCTATGTGTTTGTGTGAGTTTTCATACAATCCTGTTTGGTGGGCACCAATGTTGGTATGCTTATTTAGGCTTCTTTCTAAGGCTTATAGGTTGTTAAACATTAAATAAGAATCTAAATGTAGTTTGCTATGTGTTTGTGTGAGTTTTCATACAATCCTGTTTGTTGGGCACCAATGTTGGTATGCTTATTTAGGCTTCTTTCTAAGGCTTATAGTTTGTTAAACATGAAATAAGAATCTAAATGTAGTTTGCTATGTGTTTGTGTGAGTTTTCATACAATCCTATTTGATGCGCACCACTGTTGGTATGCTTATTAATGTAGTTTTGTAATGCTAATAGGTTGTTAAACATAAAATAAGAATGTAAATGTAGTTTGTTATGTGTTTGTGTGAGTTTTCATACAATCCTGTTTGGTGGGCACCAATGTTGGTATGCTTATTTAGGCTTCTTTCTAAGGCTTATAGGTTGTTAAACATTAAAATAAGAATGTAAATGTAAATCCTGTTTGATGGGCACCACTTTTGTTATACTTATGTAGTGTTTTTTCTAATGGTTATACATTGTTAAACAATCACATTTGAATGAGGCCCTCGGCCATTAAACATATTTAGGTCCTGAATCAATTGCGTTTTGACCAATTGAATAGGGCTCTATATAAGCACATAAAATATTTTTTGACAGAAGTTTTTAGTTAGTGAAGACCTATTATGTGCTTATATAAAGCCCTATTCAATTAGCCAACTCACAATTGAATAAGGCTCATGGTTCGGTTCTTTTTTATACTTAAATACTTTACCTTGATTGAAGTGTGGAATGACAGAGGGTCCCCTCCTGCCAATCTTAATCCGCCGGTCTTCTTGTAGTGTCTGTTTGAAAAATAAAGTGAAATAGTGAATTATAGAATTTTTTATTTGTATTTAACAAACCATGGCCTTTTCAGCATTTAAAGTATTTTTGTATCTTACCTCTTCTTCTTTGTTGGTGTTCTTTAAAAGGGATTGTGCTTCACAGTGTACGGTGCAAATTGTTGAAAGACGCTGTTGATGCAGAGTCTGTTTGAATATTTAAAAAAGTAGAAAGATTGAGTTTTAGGTGATCTATTAAATTGCAGTAAATTAATTTAATTGAATTATACTTCTGTAATTAATTTGAATTAACATTATTTTTTGGTGGGTGCTACACACATATGTCACATACATGAAGCACATTTCCATAGTTGAAAGTAATTTTTTTGTGTGCGTGTGACATATCAGTATACATGAATCATATTTTAATTGTTAAATTAACCTTATTTTTATTTTTGGCCAACATACATAAATGTGTGTGTGACATGTGACTATAGATGATACACATATATGTGCGTGTCACATATCAGTATACATGACTCATATTTTAATAGTATTTTAATAGTCCCAACTTATTTTTTTGTAATGTAATTTAAATGTAGTTGTTTAATTAGTTTGTTGCAGGGGCAATACACATAAATGTGCATGTAACATGTCACTATACATTATACACATAAATGTGCGTGTCACATGTCACTATACATTATACACATAAATGTGCATGTGACATGTCACTATACATTATACACATAAATGTGCATGTGACATGTCACTATACATTATACACATAAATGTGCGTGTCACTTGTCAGTATACATTATACGCCTAAATGTGCGTGTCACTTGTCAGTATACATTATACGCATAAATGTGCGTGTCACTTGTCACTATACATTATACACATAAATGTGCGTGTCACTTGTCACTATACATTATACACATAAATGTGCGTGTCACTTGTCAGTATACATTATACGCCTAAATGTGCGTGTCACTTGTCAGTATACATTATACGCATAAATGTGCGTGTCACATGTCAGTATACATTATACGCCTAAATGTGCGTGTCACTTGTCAGTATACATTATACGCATAAATGTGCGTGTCACATGTCAGTATACATTATACGCATATATGTGCGTGTCACTTGTCAGTATACATAAACCTCTTTGTCTTCTTTAATTTTTTTTTTTGATGTCCTGTCTTGAAAATAAGTAATATATTATAGCTTACCTCTCAGTTGTAATTTGCACAATGTAAAGTAGTAAATTAGGAAAGAATTATCTTCTCAAGTTTTAGCAGCAGTTATCTCCGAAGTCACTCTGTTCATCACCTGAGGAGAAATGTATTTTTTCTGTCAAATAGACAGTATTTATAAACTTGTAGAACATTCTGGAAAGTTAGACCGTTAGAACGTAATACGCATGCGCTATTTGCGTTCCAGCTTACAATTTGCGTTCCATCCGCCATTTTGTGCGTAGTAGTGTTTAAAATGGTGTTTAATATGAGTGTGATCCGTTCCGCATAGTATGTGTTTCATTATTGCGAGTAAGTGTAGTGTAGTTACGTCTGGAGCCTCGTTTTCGTTTTGTTCGGCGGCCATTTTTTCTCTCGCTTAGCCGATTTTCGGTCGTTTAAACTGTTTGTTTTCACTTAAATGGACGTGTAAATGAACTTTTGGAGGTGCCGGATGCCCCCCCGTGCTGTAAGTAAGCTTTTTATGTGTTTGTTGTGTTTATTTCTTGTGTTTGTGATGTTTTGATGCGCGGCGGTTGGAATGGGTCTTTCGCGGCCGTATTTTTTTCCGATGCGGCCGTATTTTGTTGCGAGTAAGTGTAGTGTAGTTACGTCTGGAGCCTCGTTTTCGTTTTGTTCGGCGGCCATTTTTTCTCTCGCTTAGCCGATTTTCGGTCGTTTAAACTGTTTGTTTTCACTTAAATGGACGTGTAAATGAACTTTTGGAGGTGCCGGATGCCCCCCCGTGCTATAAGTAAGGTTTTTATGTGTTTGTTGTGTTTATTTCTTGTGTTTGTGATGTTTTGATGCGCGGCGGTTGGAATGGGTCTTTCGCGGCCGTATTTTTTTCCGATGCGGCCGTATTTTGTTGCGATATACGCAGTTAGCTTTTACGTGTACGACGCAGTGTATTTGTTTCTAAGTCGTGCGTATGTGTGTTAAGAGCGTGTGAGGGGCCTTTTTTACTGTTTTTTTGTTAAGTCTTGCGTCTGTGTGTCTGGGTGTAAGCGGGTGTGAGGCGACTTTGAGTTTTTTTTTGTTATGAAGTTGTGTGTGTGTGTATGTGTGTGTTAACACAGCCGATGTTGGGATGCTCCCACCACCGCAAATGCGGACCCTCGCTTCGCGAGGATCCGCATTTGCGGGGACGTTGTTTGTTTTTTGTTGGCTGGGCGGTTGGGTTTATTCTGTTAAAAAAGTCGTGTGTGTGTATGTGTGTGTTAACACAGCCGACGTTGAGCCTCCACAACCGCAAATGCGGGCCCTCGCTTCGCGAGGACCCGCATTTGCGGCGAACTGCGTCCCTCGCTTCGCGAGGGACGCAGTTTCTTGCGGGCTCGCTACGCGAGCCCGCAAGCGTGAGCAACGACTTGGGTTTTTGTTGGCTGGGCGGTTGGGTTTATTCGTTAAAAAAGTCGTGTGTGTGTATGTGTGTGTTAACACAGCCGACGAAAGTCGTGTGTGTGTATGTGTGTGTTAACACAGCCGACGTTGAGCCTCGACAACCGCAAATGCGGGCCCTCGCTTCGCGAGGACCCGCATTTGCGGCGAACTGCGTCCCTCGCTTCGCGAGGGACGCAGTTTCTTGCGGGCTCGCTACGCGAGCCCGCAAGCGTGAGCAACGACTTGGGTTTTTGTTGGCTGGGCGGTTGGGTTTATTCTGTTAAAAAAGTCGTGTGTGTGTATGTGTGTGTTAACACAGCCGACGTTGAGCCTCGACAACCGCAAATGCGGGCCCTCGCTTCGCGAGGACCCGCATTTGCGGCGAACTGCGTCCCTCGCTTCGCGAGGGACGCAGTTTCTTGCGGGCTCGCTACGCGAGCCCGCAAGCGTGAGCAACGACTTGGGTTTTTGTTGGCTGGGCGGTTGGGTTTATTCTGTTAAAAAAGTCGTGTGTGTGTATGTGTGTGTTAACACAGCCGACGTTGAGCCTCGACAACCGCAAATGCGGGCCCTCGCTTCGCGAGGACCCGCATTTGCGGAGAACTGCGTCCCTCGCTTTGCGAGGGACGCAGTTCTTGCGGGCTCGCTACGCGAGCCCGCAAGCGTGAGCAACGACTCGTACGCTCACAACTATATATGTGATAAATATATAGAGGAAAGAACAGACACCTTTAAATTCCAATCACAAGTTATAAACCCCTTCAGCCATGCAAATTGGCATGTATGTAATCATATTAGAGAAAAAGAAGGAATTGATTATATAAATATATTAAAATATAACTTTTATTATATTTACAAACAATAAAAAGTGTATATACAATATAAAAAGAAAGTTGATCCAAATCATTTATCCAATACTCAATGGCATCTATCAATAAGTAAATCACATATCTCGATCTAATATCATGTAAATAACTGACAGATGTTACCAAATATATAACATTGGATATGTATTGAGGGTTGCCAAATAAATAAATAAGGTAGCCAAAAAAATGCTGACAATATGTGCATAAAGGACTGAAGTGGAGACAGCCCTGGAACTCAAGGAGAGATTAAAGGATAGAGGTTATAGTAACATGTATCTGAAAAAGGCATATCAAAGAGCACTTCATACGACAAGGGAAAATTTGCTGTGTCCAAAACCTAGAATTAAGAAAGATGGTCCCGTAAGATTCATTGGGACATACAGTGAGGATTCAAGTGACATCACTCGAATATTGAACAAACATATCAACATCTTACAGACTGATACAGTCATTAACACATTTATAGGTGACCAAATTCAAATGGGATGGAGGAGATCTAAAAACATCAAAGATACGTTGGTACGAAGCCATTTTGTTAAAAAGAAGAAAGGATCCACACATTTACCAAATGGAACCTTTGGATGCGGTCGCTGTATGTTCTGCCCCTATATGAGCAAAATAAACAATGTGACTGATAGAATGGGTAGTAATATACCCTTAAAAGGGCTGTTTAATTGTGGATAACAGGGTGTGGTTTACTGTCTGTAATGCCCTTGCCCTTATAGATATATTGGGATCACGTCAAGCACTCTTAAGAAAAGAGTGGGCGAACATATTCGTAACATCTGTAATAGCTTTAGGGACATCACAAAATGGAAAGAAATTAACATCAGTTGCCAGGCATTTCCATGAAGTACATATGTCTAAACCCAAATTACGATGCTGGGTGCTCCAAAAAATATCCTTAGGTATTAGGAGAGGAGATCTTGAACATGAACTTCTAAAAGCTGAAACAAAATGGATTTCGATACTTGATACAGTTTCACCTAATGGTCTTAATGAATATAATAATTTTGGGGTATATATTTAGAGTTAGATCATATTGATATATAATTCATAATTGTTTGTCAACAAGACTATTTAGATATAACTCTACTACCTTGACCCCAATATCTGACCCTTTGAGAGTTTAGGGTATAGTGTGATTTATATTTATGGTCGTATTGTTCAATGGATTTCTATATTTTATTTTTATTCATAATGATCAAACCTCCTATTCTCAATTTAAATAAATATAAATTAACTAGGGATCATAGTACCCAAATTAGTGTTTTGGAAACATATCTTGTATATTTATATTATGGTAATGTTTGATATTAATCAGATATACATAGCAGACCTGGTATTATATACATACTGTATTATTTTTCACAAATCATGATAACTTATCATTCATATAAGATCTAAAATTGTTTTCTCATTTATTTGCATTAGCAAGTGTTAAATCAAATATATAGTTTATCACTGTGTAGACTATATCATATATATATATTTGATTTTTAGATGTTATCTTTCATATTAGAGCAAGTAATCTTTTATATTTGTGTCATTTCAATAAATACACTGGTCTAATGATTTATTGTCCTTGCAGGACCTATTACATTCGTAATGAGTCTCCATTTGTGCACATGAACTCGTCTGGGAGCTATAAAAGACCCAGGCCATTATTTTAACGTTATTGATCCTGGAGGAAGCGGAAGTACGCGAAACGCGGGCGTCGATCAGCTGTGTTGCGGGTCGCCTGTTGATGACGTCACAAACAGCGTGTGCACGCTGTCGTGGAGCCATTCTAGATTGTGCTGTGATGTGCAAGCCTGTGACTAGGACTGGAAGGTAAGGGGAGCAGAGGGGATTAGTTCTAGTTATCTATAGTGTAGGACTTAGATTCCTTTAAGGGATAGGGGATAAATAGTGGGTCCCCATAGATTCCATATCAGGGCCTTCCACTATAAGTGTTAGATAGGGCCACAGTGTTAATTTATCTTGTCCCCTCTGTCTCCACTTCAGTCCTTTATGCACATATTGTCAGCCTTTTTTTGGCTACCTTATTTATTTGGCAACCCTCAATACATATCCAATGTTATATATTTGGTAACATCTGTCAGTTATTTACATGATATTAGATCGAGATATGTGATTTACTTATTGATAGATGCCATTGAGTATTGGATAAATTATTTGGATCAACTTTCTTTTTATATTGTATATACACTTTTTATTGTTTGTAAATATAATAAAAGTTATATTTTAATATATTTCTATAATCAATTCTTTATTTTTCTCTAATATGATTACATACATGCCAATTTGCATTGCTGAAGGGGTTTATAACTTGTGATTGGAATTTAAAGGTGTCTTTTCTTTCCTCTATATATTTATTTCTAAAAAAGTATATGAACAGTCTGTCATGTGGCTATTGAGTGGGTGTCAGTTTTACTGTAGGGAACAATACCTGGGAAAAACTCTCTGAAGATACCAAGGGCTTTGCACCCCCCCCCCACCCCCCCACCCGGGCTACGAAACAGCCTCCTCAATCAGCCGTACAACAGCACAGATATCTTGAATGCCAAGCAAAGGTATCATGGATATTAGATATAACAAACAAAACAAAAACATAATAACATTTATTAAAATAACATTCATATAACATTTACTTTTTCTTTTAGATCTCCAATGTTTAGGGTGGTGGGCTAAAATCAAACTGGGTCTCCTATTCCTGAAAGGGAGAAAGCTTTGAGTTAACTACCATAACCAATTTGGTTACCTACCTGGCTTCACACCAGGGCTAACATGCACTAAACATATAAATCAATAGTTAGCCTTTACAGGGATATCTCTAATTTCACTTTCCTTTGTATATCAGACTATTCATGTAAAAATTACACATCACAAGAACATATATATATATATTAAACCCATTCACGTAAGTTTCCAGATATCCAGCAAGTCGCTGCCCAACAGAGTTAAAAGTTCAAAGTTCACCCCTTCCTATTCTTGACGACAGAAGAAGACTGCCCTCTTTCCCTTGTTAGGGTCCTTATCATACAGTTAATGATGAAGTTCCATCCACTTCTCTGGGCCGTTTGTTCCTTGTAACCTCTGTCCAGTTTTTCTGCCTCTTGGTGACTTGTGAAGAGCTATTTCGCTGCTCAGGTTCCTCATCTACATTTAGGTTCAGGTGAGTCAGAAGTGCTTGGCTCTCTTCAAAGGAATGCACCTTGTAGGTTGAGCCCTTACTTTGGAAAATGAGCACAAAGGGAAGCCCCATTTGTAGAGAATTTTAGATTTTGACAGAATTTGCTGGGATGGTTTCATTGCCTTGCGTTTGATCAGAGTAACCAGGGACAAGTCCATGAAAACCTGAAGAAGAGTCCCATCTGGACCCCTTATCTCTGGCATTTTTCTAGTTGTTGTAAGTACCAGGTCCCTGGATCTTTGTTGGGTGAACATGAGAATTACATCCCTAGGCATATTTTGGTCTTTAGTTGATTCAAGGGCCCTATGGGCTCTTTCAAATTTCCCACAGATTTTTTATTGATGAATTAAATATCCAGATAAGAAAATTCCTCTATAACAGATATTAGTTTGGGATAATTTATAGCTGGTTCATTTATAAATATTAAGAAATCATCAGCATATAAAGCCAGATGAAGGTGCCTATTTGCTAGGTGAATACCTTTGAAGGAGTTTCCAAGTTTATAATCCAATGGTTCTATGGTAAGCTCAAAAAGGAGAGCGGACAATGGGTAAAACATGTATAATCTTTTTCTAGAGGATGTAGTATTCTCCAAATATCGAACATAGATTATCAACTAATCTTTTGATTAATTTAGTTTCCCAATTTTGGATTTCAATTGTTACAAAACATATTTTTCAGGCTAAAGAAAGCTGATTCTTTCCTATTAAGCCTTAGTTGTGAAATTAAAATCTCCCCCAATTATTAGTGGAATTTCTTCAAGTGAGAGCTGTATGGTCAATATTACATCAAAAAAGTTGAGTTAGCCCTGATTTGGGGCATATAGAAAACATAATATAAATGTATATTGTCGAAGAATAACTTGCAATATAATATAACACCCTTCCTTATATAATGTTTTTTTTATTTTTATTCTATATACATGCCCCTTTTCTAAATAATATTGCTACACCTCTCCTTTTCTTCTCGTATTTTGTATATATAATCTCTTTAACCCAGTCTTTTTGCAATTTTTGATGTTCCTTAATATTTAAATGCATTTTATGGAGTGCAATATATTTGCTTTTTTCAAAGATTACAAGACTGCTATATGTTTAATTGGGGAGTTAATACCTCCAATATTCCTTGTTACTATCTTGTACATTTCGATTTACAACTGAAATAATCTGAAACATTTAAGAGCTTCAGCTGCCTTGTCAAATAAAGATGATACCTTTTCCTGTTTATATGGATAATCTAGCTGGATAAAGCAATATACATTTCTCCTTTTTTATGACGTATTCTACAACATTCTGAGAATTATTTCCTTTTTCTAGATACTTCAGATGAATAATCATTGAATAACCTTAATTTAGAAACTTCATTAGAGATGCTATCAATGCTACGAAAATTTAGCAAAATTTTATTTTTTCTTGAAAGTTTAAACATTTTCAGCCTTATTAAATTGCGATTCAGCAAATTTAAAAGGGCTCTATTTAAGCACATAGCATATTTTATTTACAGAAGTTTTTAGATAGTGAAGACCTTGCTTTTGGATAGAAGTTAACTAACTAAAAACTTCTGTAAAAAATATGCTTTGTGCTTAAATAGAGCCCTTTTAAATTTGCTGAATCACAATTTATTAAGGCTGTTTATCAAAACAGTTCTGCTAATCACTGATCCAATCCTATGGGCTCTCTCAACTTGAATGGGTTGGGCAGTAGGATTCATATACATTAACTTTGGCAATACCAAAGCAACAAACTTGATTATATTATTTCCTTTAATTGACTCTGGTAAACCATCTAATCTCAGATTATTATACCTACTCCTGTTCTCTAACTCTTCCGTTTAATATAGAAGGTTTTGTTGTAATACGTTTTGCAGATATTGTTCCTGTGTATATAACTTCTACATCTGAGATACATTATTCTGACTGTATAATTCTTTGGTTTATTATATTTTAATCATCTTTAAACTATTTTAAACCAGATTGTACATCTTCAATCAAAGGCATTAAGATGGAAGATATTTACTGCATAATAGAATATATTTATTTTTGATCCCTAGCTTCTCTAGTGTCATTTTTATAGAGATATCTAAGTGTTGTCTAATTTCTTTCTGTACTTTCTTTTCTCTCTGTGAAGAAACACTGTGTTCTGATTTATTAGAGCGTGAAACTGCCATATCTAATGGAACCAGTGATTTTCTTATGTATTTATCTATAAATTAATATTATATATAATATAAAGGGAAAGGAAAAAAAAACTACTACAAGCTATTCTTTTAACTCTGTTTCTTATAAAGCTTATACACTCAGACACCATACTACCATTATTCTACCAGAACCATTACTAATAATATAGTAAGTATTCACCTTATTAGAATTAAGAATGTTATTATAATTGTCCCAACTCCAGCAACATAAAGGAATATAACTATTCCCAGTTCCAAAAGTCGTAAAGCTTCTACCATCCAAGAAATCTCTAAAAAATATTTTCCTTTTTAAGATCTTCTTTATCTTTCAAATATGTAGCATATAAATTACAAGATTAAGACATTTTGATCCCAACCTCAAAGTTAATATCTAATTGATAAAAACTTGTAATGTTTCAATTTCTCTTTCCCAAAAATGGAGCAAATTTAACTCAAGGATACTTATTAATTATTTCAATAGATATATTTCCTGCTATTATAACTCCAGGATTAAATGTGCAGAAATTATATTGGATAGTTTATAAAATAAGCAAAGGCAAAATTATCTTTCAATGGGCACTTGATGTAATTAGAGTTGAGAAAGGTCTAATATTTAAACTGTGGTATAACATCCCAGTTTATTTTCTTACAGAGACGGAATTACACTAGCTTCTTTAGAATAATCCAAGAAGTGAACAGATAAACTCACTTTTGCTGTCTCATTTCACAAACGTTAATCCAATGATAAAATGGCAACCATTTTACGTCAGCTGCTTAGATTAATCCAGAGAGCCTGCAAAAATACAACATTTCTGCTATTATAGCGCCAATTTAATTTAATTTAAAACCTGCTTTTAGATTTTCTAAATTCAGTTCTGCAGATAGAAAGAATATTGCAGCTATTTATATTGCTTTTACTGATGGGCTCTTTAAAAGTATTTCAATTAAGAGATTATAAGTGGTAAAACATATCCTAAAATTTTTTACACCTTTTTAAGCAATGCCATTGTTAAAGCAAATCTTCAGATTCAATGGTTGTCATTGTTTAGAAATAAACAAAATTACTTCAGCACTTAAAGTCATATCTAAGTGAGCTGGATTAATACATTTCTGCAATCCTTAGGCAAAAAGCAGCTTATGTGTATGCTGCACATTTCATAAAACATTTTATTTTTATTAATATCTAAAATTCCCTCTAATGATTATGTTGACACCCTCAGGGGTGTCTCCACAAGCCCCTGATCCCCACCCAATCAACATGTAGCATTAGCGGAGCAGTTTTTAAATCATTACATACCCTGTGTGCTTTCCTCGGCCAATAGGAGAGCACTGATGTTAGCCCTGATGTCACTGCTTGTGATGTGCCTCCTGCTGCAGTCTGCTCTCTGTCTGTTCTGCCCATGTCTTTCACCACAGATACACTAGATACACATTCCCCAGGCTGCTTTTCAGTAGTCATAGTAATAGTGACATGGCATCTGCGATCACTTGGAGTATTGCGCTCTGTTCCGCTCCCATCCTGAGCAGCAAGGTAAGATTCTGTCATTAGGTGGTGTCTCCTCTCCTCCCGAAGGCGCTCCATGCCAGCAACTGCGAACCTAGCAAAATTCACGCCGCAAACCAAACTCCACGACAAACACATTACCACACACGCAAACAACATACGACACACGTTAACACCACGACACACACATTACGACACTCGCAAATAACATACGACACACGTTCACACACATTACGGCCTCGCAACACATTTGGACGCTACTCGCGAACATTACAAAATTAAAAACACAATACATACACACAGCACATACATACAAAACTTACCTACAGCAAGAGGTAACATCCAGGACCTAAAAAATGCAACTCACACCTTCATTTCACTACAAATACAACAGTTTACACACGAAAATATTTGCTAAGCGAGAAAAACAATGGCCGCGGAACAAAACGAAAATGAGGCTACACACGCAAACACCATACGAGACACGTTACGACACATTACGACCTCGCAAACATCGGACGCAACACGCCGACATACAAACATTTAAAACACAATAAATACACACAACACACACATAAAAAGCTTACCTACAGCAAGAGGAACCATCCAGCACCTCCAAAAAACAAGTTACACCTTCATTTAAATACAAATAAAACACTTTACACACTAAGAAAATCGCTAGGCGAGAACAAAAATGGCCAACGGACAAAACGAAAACGAGGCTACAGCACTCTCCACACGTAAAACACCACAACACACTCGCAAAACACCACACGAAACTCGAAAAACACTACGAGGCACCAACGGAAAATCCGCTAAGACGGACAACACAGAGAAACCGCCATTTTACGCAAATGCGGAAGTACACCACAACGCTAACGGTTTAGACTCGCGCACGCACAGTATTACACAGCACACATTCACCACGCTTATACAGCAGCTCCACAACACTAATGCTGCACCAACATCATACAAGGTTCACGGATCTTAAACACAATGCTTCAAAATAGGTAAAGTATATTAATTTATTAATTTATTACATGTTTAATATTATACACAAAACAACATTTGCTCAGTTACAATAACATTGCCGTCATTTTTTTTTTTTTTTTTTTTTATTTCCATTATACGAAAAAACAAATTAAACAGTTGAAAAATCATCAGTAAAATTTTTTTTACAATAACAAATACAAAAAAAACATACATTAAATATATTACCATTCATTCACTTTCAAACCTCATCCCTCCCACCTGCAATATTATTATTATCAAGTAAATCTTGTTTTTTGTCCCATAATTTCCATTTTAATGGGTCAGCGTTAATATAACCTTTTTGTGTAAATCCTTTTTCCAATTGTCGGATATGTTTTATTTTCCAAACGGTATCAGCAAAGATAGGGGCAGCCTTCACTTTCCAATTCGAGATTATTATATTTTTAGCTATTGAAAAAACTAAAATGGCGAAAGCTTTTTCCTCCATGCTGACAACATTTGGGAAAATATGAAGCAGACTGCATTCTGCACTGAAGGGAAATTGACTTTCCACAATACCAGATAGAAAATTATAGCAAGTTTCCCAAAAAACCTTTAATTTCGGACATTCCCATAAAATATGTAATAAATGAGCGGTATTATCACAATCTCTCCAGCACATTTTTTCCGAGGGATTATGAGAAATTTGTGTGATTTTAATAGGTGTAAAATACCAATCATTGATTACTTTGAAAAATGTCTCTCTATATGTCGTTTGTTTAATAAACCTGTTTGTTAATTTTAAAGAAATATCCCAGTCTTTGACTTCTAATGCTAAGTTTAAGGAGTTCTCCCATTGGCACATACCCTTGGTTTTAGATTGTTCTCCGAAAGATCTGGTAATATTAAAGCATTTTGATATTAGATGTTTTTTTTCTTGTTTGAGAATAATTTTTTCTATAGCGTTAAGTTCTTTGTTAATTTGTAAAGGAACGTTAACTTGGCGAGTTTCTAGTATATAGGCTTTGTACGTTAACCATCCCTTTACTGCGATATTGAACTTGTTTTTTATCTGGTCGAAGGAAGCAATAGCTCCCTCGACTATCGTATCTTTTACCCTCACCAGCCCTTTGCTGTTCCAATCGTTTATAATAGATTCCATATCTATGTGTAAAATTGCTTTTAATGGTGTAATAAGGCTGTACTCCGGGATCAGCTTATTTATCTTATTAATTCGTCTCCAATTTTTTTAAATTTCTTTAACCACCCTTGATCCAGTTATCAGATTCTTATAATGGAGATTTTCTTTAAATCCCAAAGCTGATATGTGCCAATTTTGGATTAATGCTTGTTCTATTTGCATCCAAGGGAGTTTGTTTGCTGTTTCCAGCCACTTTAACCCTTGTACTATAACATTAGCTTCTTGATAGGGATATAATAAAGGATAGGAGATTCCTCCTTTTAAAAAGGGTCTTCCCATGGTTGTTTTTTTTAACCTTATATATTTAGAATGGTGTATGTAAAAATCAATCATACTTTGAAGTTTTTTTAGCCAATGTTTAGGAAACTTAAATGGGATACATCTCAAAATATAAGTAATCCTTGGGAGAATCATCATTTTAACTACTGCAATTCTTCCCGGAAAGGAAAATCTATTTTTCTTCCAATTGGTTATAATATTCTAACATTTGACATATAAGTCTTTATAATTCTTATCTACCATTTCATGTAAATTAACCAGAAATACAATTCCAAGATGTTTAAAGGATTTTGAATTCCAATCATAGGGGTATATAGAGCTAAGTTGAGACAATAAACTTGCTGTGAAGTTAAAGAAAAGTGTTTCTGATTTCTTATAATTTAATTTATAATAGGAAACTTTGCTATACCATTGAATCACTTTTGATAAATGGTAGAGTGATTCTTTTGGATGAGTAATTGATAGTATCACATCGTCTGCATATAGGCTAATTTTATGCTCCCTCTCTCCCACCCTCATCCCAGATATCTGAGGGCATGATCTAATAGCTTCCTCTAATGGTTCTATCATCAGCGCAAAAAGGGTGGGGGAGAGGGGGCAACCCTGTCTAGTTCCATTGGATATTTCAAATGCTTTTGTCCTACCTCCCCAACCCGTTATTTCTGCTGAGGGGGAACTATATAAGGCCCCAATCGCCTTAGCACCAAATTCTAAACATTGCCGTCATTTTTTGACGGGCAATTCGCTAGTCACATATAATAGTTGTGGTAATTGCAAGCGTTGGTCACTCTATGTTAAAACGTATGGGTTTGCAAATGTGCAATGAGCGGCCTAAAAGCTACAGGTTTGCCAAGGCCTGCAATGAGCAAGGTCCGTAACATAGAGGGGGGGGGGAGGCTCGTAATGAGTGCCAAAGGCGCTCTTCGTGTGTCCTGAAATTTAGAAGGGGGGAGAGACTCGCAATGATTGCTGAAGGCATGAAAGTTACGAGTTTGTGGAGGCTTGCAACGAGTGAGGCCCGTAACATGGGGGGGGGGGGCTTGCGATGAGCGCCAAATGCCAGTAAGTTACGAGTTTGTTGAGGCCCTCAATGAGCGAAGCCCATAACGTAGAGGGGGGGGGGGGGGGGGAGAGTTCTGCAATAAGCGCAGAAGGCCCGAAAGTTACGAGTTGCTGTGGTCTGCAATGAGCGAGGCCCGTAACGTAGAAGGGGGAGAGCCTCGCATTGTGTGGCAAACAGCAATGCCAGGCTTCAATTGTTTTTGCTGGGTAATTCGCTAGTATAATTATACTTACCCTCCACTTTGATGAATTCCAGCAACGCTCTTCTAAGCCCTGGTTTTTAATCTGGATTTCATAAATCCATTCATTCTGATTGGTTAGACATTTTAATCAATCTAAAATGAGGAGGGAGTAATTCAAATATTCAATTCTAATTGGTTGAAATATGAGTGACACATATTTCAACCAACTAGAATCCACAAAAAAAAAGAATATAAAGCTAGGCCACGGTCAGAAAAATGTTAGGCCTCCATATAAATCAAGTGCTCTAAGTTAGGGCACTGCTGTAAATCTGCTGCAAGTCCTGACAAATAAGCAGAGACTCGAAAAAATTGAAGGTACACAATGAACATGAGTTTGGTGGAGCTCAGAGGGAAAGTGGATGTGCCTGGAGTGTGGTGGTCCATAGGGTCATTTATGGTCAGACACAACTGATTAACTCAACAAACAACCACAAACAACTTCCTTTATAAAGGTCCACTGTATTTAATTTCCAAGTTATGCTCAAATGTATGTTTGTTTTGCAAAGACTAGTAAAAATGTATGCAGTTTAAAAATAAATGTTAAGGTTTTTCTTCATTTTTAAATTATTTTTTTTCTCTCCTCAAGCAGTTACCTTTCTCCACCTCCCTGGGGGCATGTCAGGCTCTGCATGAGGGTAGAATCATCATGGATCTTGAAAGCAGGAGCTTTGATATCATTGGCCCTGTCCTGTGATATAATTAGCTCCACCACCTTGGCCTACAGAAAGGTAACAGCTGTAATGTAACCTGTTTTAATTTCTCTCATAGGGGCCGCCCAGTGCATTAGCCATCATAATCTAGCCCCTCTTTACTGAGCATGCTCTGAAACAGAGTCTGACTGGCCAACCTTCTTCTTAGTCTATCTTCCAGGCAGAGATGGTCACGATCCACAGGTAGGAGGAGATAAGAAGCTCTGCTTGAGGGGAAAACCGACACAGTCAAAATTAAGAAAAAATATTAGCTTGTATTTATTTTAAACTGCATACTGTTTTTAATAGTCTATGCCCAACAAATAAACATGTGAACTTTCCTTGTGACTGGAATATAGTGGGCCTTTAAGTGTCTGATAAACTAACAAAGATGAAAATAATACACAACCTGACCTCATGAGGTGTATTAGCAAACAGCAGCTGTAGGAATCACCTGAACTCAGCTTGAGATTTCAAATCACTGCCAACAAGATAAAGATAATAATTTAGCATAGGCACTAGTGATTTTAAGTTGTATAATATCGACAGAAAATGACAGCAGGACTGGGTTGATGTTTTCATAGGCTTGCTATTAATACAGGGAGTGCAGAATTATTAGGCAAATGAGTATTTTGACCACATCATCCTCTTTATGCATGTTGTCTTACTCCAAGCTGTATAGGCTCGAAAGCCTACTACCAATTAAGCATATTAGGTGATGTGCATCTCTGTAATGAGAAGGGGTGTGGTCTAATGACAGCAACACCCTATATCAGGTGTGCATAATTATTAGGCAACTTCCTTTCCTTTGGCAAAATGGGTCAAAAGAAGGACTTGACAGGCTCAGAAAAGTCAAAAATAGTGAGATATCTTGCAGAGGGATGCAGCACTCTTAAAATTGCAAAGCTTTTGAAGCGTGATCATCGAATAATCAAGCGTTTCATTCAAAATAGTCAACAGGGTCGCAAGAAGCGTGTGGAAAAACCAAGGCGCAAAATAACTGCCCATGAACTGAGAAAAGTCAAGCGTGCAGCTGCCACGATGCCACTTGCCACCAGTTTGGCCATATTTCAGAGCTGCAACATCACTGGAGTGCCCAAAAGCACAAGGTGTGCAATACTCAGAGACATGGCCAAGGTAAGAAAGGCTGAAAGACGACCACCACTCAACAAGACACACAAGCTGAAACGTCAAGACTGGGCCAAGAAATATCTCAAGACTGATTTTTCTAAGGTTTTATGGACTGATGAAATGAGAGTGAGTCTTGATGGGCCAGATGGATGGGCCCGTGGCTGGATTGGTAAAGGGCAGAGAGCTCCAGTCCGACTCAGACGCCAGCAAGGTGGAGGTGGAGTACTGGTTTGGGCTGGTATCATCAAAGATGAGCTTGTGGGGCCTTTTCGGGTTGAGGATGGAGTCAAGCTCAACTCCCAGTCCTACTGCCAGTTCCTGGAAGACACCTTCTTCAAGCAGTGGTACAGGAAGAAGTCTGCATCCTTCAAGAAAAACATGATTTTCATGCAGGACAATGCTCCATCACACGCGTCCAAGTACTCCACAGCGTGGCTGGCAAGAAAGGGTATAAAAGAAGAAAATCTAATGACATGGCCTCCTTGTTCACCTGATCTGAACCCCATTGAGAACCTGTGGTCCATCATCAAATGTGAGATTTACAAGGAGGGAAAACAGTACACCTCTCTGAACAGTGTCTGGGAGGCTGTGGTTGCTGCTGCACGCAATGTTGATGGTGAACAGATCAAAACACTGACAGAATCCATGGATGGCAGTCTTTTGAGTGTCCTTGCAAAGAAAGGTGGCTATATTGGTCACTGATTTGTTTTTGTTTTGTTTTTGAATGTGAGAAATGTATATTTGTGAATGTTGAGATGTTATATTGGTTTCACTGGTAAAAATAAATAATTGAAATGGGTATATATTTGTTTTTTGTTAAGTTGCCTAATAATTATGCACAGTAATAGTCACCTGCACACACAGATATCCCCCTAAAATAGCTAAAACTAAAAACAAACTAAAAACTACTTCCAAAAATATTCAGCTTTGATATTAATGAGTTTTTTGGGTTCAATGAGAACATGGTTGTTGTTCAATAATAAAATTAATCCTCAAAAATACAACTTGCATAATAATTCTGCACTCCCTGTAGTGTAACAATAGTGGTGTAAAGATAGTGTCCCATCTATTCTAAACTAGCTTAAATGGACAACCTGGGCTACATGATTGGAAAGATCTTTTAACAACATGTTGAAATACTTTTTGAATTTTTTAAATATGTCCATATTTCACTAAAGAATTCACATAAAATAAAGTCTGTGTTAATATGTGTGCAAAGGCACCCACATCCTGCTTGCATCCTTAAGTCCAGGGGGCTCGTTCTACCACTCTACTAGAACCATTCAAGTCGTTGAGGTGTTTACCCTATTCAAGTTAATGGTAAGCTTTTTGTCAGACTGTTTATATTTCCAATTTGAGGGGAACATTGTATTTCTTGAGACTTTGACAATATGTCTGCCAATTTAAAATTACAAGCCATCATGCTGGTATTTTTATATTGTACTTATGTTACTCATATGATAATTCAGGTTCATAAAGCATAAACAGTATAAACATGAAGTTTGTAATGTAAAGATTGCAAAATATGTATAAAGCAAATATACAACTTATTGATTTATTAATTATACAAATATTTCAGCACATCGCTGTAACTCAATCAGTACAGATTATACAGCGGTCCTGCACATAGATCACACTCATCTAAAATATCTGCCTCCAACCTCTGTAGCTCCTTATGTGCATGATGGCAGCACAGGGGTTAAGTATATATCTATGCTATATATTTAACCCTATAACTGACGCACTTAGAACATTGTTAACCCATTTGTGTCCCTGCTCTCTTGCCTTCTTTGAGATCACAAATAACATTCAAAAATGTAATCCTTACCGCAACTATCTGTGCAGGCATAGAAGATTGGTACTCACCTAAAACAGGAAATGGCAGCGCTGGGGTAACTGATCAGTACACAGGGAAGCTGTGCTTTTAACCACAGCCTTCTTCCATAAATCCTTAGCCCTGTAATAGGCTGTGCCACACACACCCTTTGCTAATTACTAATGCCACAGCCAGTAGGCAGTATAGACTGCATGTACACAAAGATTTAAAAGCTAACAGCCTTATTAAATTGGAGCTACATTTTCAAACATAGCCCATAACTCCAAATTTACGGGTTACAGGTATTAAATTAGCCCTGTAATGCCAGCAGACTTGAGTGTTATGATGCAGGACGGCCGAGAAAATGCTACGTGCTGAGCAACGTTGAACTTTGACCCTTTAAATCCTTTTATTTGTCAAGCAGGTAACCTCTACTTATTCAATTCAGATATTAAATTGCTAAGGAGCCAAACGCAAACAAGCCTGTAACACGCAAATGGAGCCCAAAGCCCAATGTGTGCTCGAGAGCACCCACAAGGCGGGAAAAGTCCAATAAGTCCAATAAATGTCCAATAAATGTACAGCAGTGTGTTTTTATTAGCATTACAAGTGCTATGTATAGGACTTTACCCCACTTGCGAGTGCTCTGGAGCACACTTTGGCCATTGGGCTCCATTTGCGTGTTACAGGCTTGCTCGCGTGTGACTTCCAGGGCTAATTTAATACCTGTAACCCGTAAATTTGGAGTTGTGGGCTACGTTTGAAAACGTAGGCCCAATTTAATAAGGCTGCAAGCCCCCAGCCGTTACGTGCTACACATTGGACTTACAAGGCTGGAATTTAATATGGCCCTGAGATTTTTTAGCTTTATTAGTGTAATTAAAATAATATAGTTAACTTTAACATATACTCTTTCAAGAGCACCATGAAGAATTATGAATAAAGGAGACCTTCAAAGACATGGTAATATGTATTTTAACGTTTGAAGCATGCTCTGAGAGCTTTATTAACAAATAGGTCTTGGTGCATTTAAACAAGAAAGGCATATTGTACTATTGATAAAGAAACCTTTATTACAGTAGATATATATATATATATTCATGTGACTGACTCTAAGCATATTCAATAAAATTACTGGTGTAAATAAACTAAGCATAACATAATAAGCTAAAAATAGTCAGCAAAATTAAATTAACTGCTATTTAGTCTTCTTGTCTAAAATTGATTATTTGTGCCTATGATTATTTTAGTTATGGTTATAACACATAACTGCATTACAGTAAGCACTAGTGTACATCTGATGTTTGTGTTTTAATAAATACAATATAGTACATAAGTACTGGAGTCTTATTGCTGCTCTGATACTATATAAATTAATAGGATGTTACTAGTTTACATGGAAATACATTTTCCTTAGCAATACATCACATTATAAGCATGTTCCTACAAACTAACAAAACAAAATGTAAATAAAGAAACAACTTCCCAATAAGTGACTGGCTTTGATTGCTTTGTGAGGGTAACAATCAAATTTGCAAGCAAACTTGGGCCCTATGATAATTCCTGAAAAAACAATAGCGAGTACCATAGTGGCACATACATTTCTACCTAGCTATCTTAATCACCCATCCCTAAAACTATGGGTCACTGCTATGAGTGAACTTCATGACAAAGCCGAAAAGCAATGCAAAAATCTCCATTGATTTTTGCACTGACAATTAATTATGACTTACTCCTTTACACTCTGACACCCAGACCGTATGCTTATAAGATTTTATGGATCACTCACAAATTAGGGCACTGCCATAAATGCAAAATGCAGAAGAAAGATTTACCAGTACCAAAAACCACTCACAAGTAGTTTTCAAATCCTTGTCGAGTCCCCCAGAAGCATTTAAAGTGATACAATAGCACAAAAAGCACTACAAATGATGGCATGGTGGCACGGAATGTGGGGGCCCTGTGCTTAGAAAGAGGAGGAAATAGATGCTGCAACGAATATTTTCACCTTGTCATCAACACTCCTCACTGAATATCTGCTCATCAAAATGGTTGATATACTCCTGCCTGGCTACAGAGTAGAGGTTCATTGAATATCTGGTAGACATATTTTTTAAACCATACAGACCATGATCCTCTTCTCTTTGGACACATATGGTTATATTTAACTTTTCGCCAACTGATGTGTGGAATAATGTCGAGAAGAGATGGTGTAGTTACTAATATATCCGCTTTATCCTTTACAGATTTATTTATTTTTCTTTATTTCATATAAGGCAAATCTCAAGCAGTACTATCATATAATAAAAGTAAACTAGAAACCCAGTGTCTATCAGGCATTTTATAATTGACCTTCCTCACAGCAGAATGATCTTACATGCCATATCTAACTACATATACCATCTAAAAAAACATGACTGATGTTATGTTCAATTACTATCAATACTGTAATGGCTGTTGACTTGCATAGCTCTATTAGCATCTGATAATCACACCTCGTAGTTGTACACATGTTAATGTTGCATATCATCCTCTTAACATTATGATAGCAGAATAATTTGTCTGAATTAATTTACTAACATTATGGATAATGGCCTTTGTCTTATATCAATCTATAAGTGTGTTTACATATCATAAGTTTAAGATAACACCAGGATACCAGTGAAATGCAATTTTAATATGTGTCAACTATTTAATATGGAAATAGTGATATTACTCCTGTCCCAATGATTGAGGTCACAGTGAAGCATTCCTTGAAATACACATTTTTACTAATGAACAAGGCAAGCGATTGACCATTACACATTGACTTTGGTTAGCACTGCTTGTACATGATGATAAGGTCTATGTTTTTATTGTTACAATAATACCATGAAACATTGTACTGTACAAACAGTATTGATAGCTTTTTTTCCACTCTTTCTTTTTTTTTCGATTCTTACCATAATTTTTTATTCCATTGCTGATTTTCAGAACAAAATATATGTGTGTAATTGGATTACATAATCCATGAGTTAGTGCATCTGTTTAATTTAGCAGATGAAGACTGTATGTAGGCTGTATGTAAGTGCTATGTACATTACTGATTATGTCTTGAAATGCAGTTATATATAATGAGATATCTCTTCATCAGATTATGGTTCCAGTGGGGTAATGACCACATTTGACCCTAGTAGATGCTAGGCATCATTATTAATAAAAAGCATTACTTAATAGCTTAACATTAGGCTTTTTTGTAGAACAGCCTTTTGCCCTCTTGGATCCGCACACAACACACCCATAATATTAATGCACGGTTGTATAAATTATAAAATGTGGTATGTGTGTCAAATAAAGTATGATATTGTGATACTCTTATCGCTGTTTGTGTTTTTGTACTTGTTCCTGATTTGGGACATCAACATCTCTAAATGTAAGAAATATGTGTTTTGAACCTAGATACTCCTTCAGGAAACCCATTCTCTATTAAGCCACGGTTTATGTTTATATGATTCTGTGATCATATGCATGTATGGATTAATGACATATGGATAAAAGTATAATATATCAATGTATCAATCAGTATTGATTGTGAGACATGTCTCTACACATATGTATGCATATAGATGATTACGGAACTCACATGTTTACATATCAGTAATCTCATGTTTATCATGCTTGATGTTATTATGGACACTCCTGGGGGTGTCAACATACTCATTAGATAAATATTTTATGAAATATACTGCATATATGAAGGATGCTTTTTGCCTAAGAAGCGCAGAAATTAATCCAGCTAACTTAGATATGCCTTTAAGTGTTTTATTATGATGGGATATTAATTCCTGCTTATTAACAATGTGAAATATTGAGGCTGTGATATTACCAACCGCATTGTTGTTAAGATCAATATTTAATGAATGTGTTAAAAATGTCTTCATGTTAGTACAGATGTCTAATTCCATTTATGAAGAGAATTTACAATAACTGATTAAGTTAATAACCCCAATAAAGAAAATAAATTGGTAAATTAAATATATACTGAAGTGTTGATACCAATATCAAATATTATCAACATGAGAACTGAACACACCAACACCATATTCCGTTTTTGTTACACAGGGAAATAGGGATATAGGAACTGATTGCTGGCAGAGGGAATGACATTAAGATGCATGAACAGTTGAGGGTGATTTAAAGTGTATCATCCAACATAAGGCAATAGGAAGGATATTACCGGTATATTTGTACAGATGTTAACATATAACTGAAGATTAGCATGCGTAGTTGCAGAAAGATGTAAATCTTAACAAACAAAATCTTGTCTATTGATATTAGCCAGATATCAAAACCCAAACAATAGCATTCTCTAAATAAAAAAAGCACAATGATACCAATGGGGTAGCTATACATGTAGAGAAGACAATAATATAGGATGGTATGTCCACCACAGACTCATATGAAACTAGAACAGTAGAGGTGCTCAATCATTGAATGATATAACCTTAAGACCATAGTTCTATGGACATGATAATCCACTCTGAGAGCAGCCTCTTTATATCTCAATTTTGTCACACACCTGGGGAAAAAACCTGTACTATATCAGTCTGGCCTCATGCAATAGAGTGAATGAGTCCTGTAATAACAGGCAAGTGTAGGGTTAGTCTGTTCTCTGAATAATCATCTTTATTTCAGTTGTGTGATATGAATAACAGACACATAACCTTAATAACAGTTATGTTGGATGCCTACAGTTACTGCTTTTTATATGCACACAAAGGGTCACATCAGCAGTGAAAAAGAGATCCCAAAGGAAGTATGATGCAGGCTTCAGAATAGACCAAGTAGAGGAGAATATAAACAATAGAAATCAAAAGCAGGTACATATACTTCTATGCAGAGTATGTAAGTACACAGATGTGCTGTCAGTATGCAAGGAACATCAGCTGACATATGTCACATGGCATCTGCATAGGAATGTGAGATAAAAGCTTTAAAGCAATTAACTATTCAATATTATGAATCAGATATCCAACTGGATACAACAATATTACATTGATTAAGAGACATGCACATACATGATGCAATGTGACATTATCATGTCCAGGGAATGTCTTGATGATGACCTTCATTGCTTGTTCTAATAGTGCTGAAATGACTCATCTTTAAAATATGTAACAAACATACAAATAAGATATAATGTTGAACATTACATATCCTATCTGACATGTATGTTGGCACATCAATTAATATGTTTGTTTCTGAGACCAGAAACAAGCTATTGATCTAGCAGATGATGCTGATGGACATAGGAGTAGGAGCCCCCAAAAATCTGGGGTTGGATAATTTTACCCTACTCCCAGGAGAGGAAGAATGGCGGATCTATGGTGCAATGCAATGGGGTCCTGCTCTGGCCCAGTTGGCTCCATTGCTGCCATGACCCATATATATATATATATATATTTATATATACCTACTCATAATTTCCACAACACAGGATGAGATCCCGCTCCATGCTGATGATAGCCAGTAAGCTTGAAACAGCTGTACATGGATTGGATACTCGGCCTGTGTTTATTCCAACCTTGGCTTTGCATTAAAGCTGTGTAATACAGCATGCATAAGCTTAAAGGAAGCCATGATTGATAATGGCTAAGGAATAAAGAGTGAGGCATTTGTGGCCATGTTTGTGTGTCCCAGCTCAACTTCCCAGAATGCAGTGTAATAACTGTTTTTCTTGGAACTCTGAGCTGGAAGCAAGTTTTTTAACTTGCTTTAGACATTCAAATGTGAACACAGATGTACTTTTTATTTACTGTACTACTGTACGGTGGAGGGCTTCTATCACTCTTTTGCCCACCATATTATAAATGATTGTTGTGGTGAACTACCTACTCATAATTTCCACAACACAGGATGAGATCCCGCTCCATGCTGATGATAGCCAGTAAGCTTGAAACAGCTGTACATGGATTGGATACTCGGCCTGTGTTTATTCCAACCTTGGCTTTGCATTAAAGCTGTGTAATACAGCATGCATAAGCTTAAAGGAAGCCATGATTGATAATGGCTAAGGAATAAAGAGTGAGGCATTTGTGGCCATGTTTGTGTGTCCCAGCTCAACTTCCCAGAATGCAGTGTAATAACTGTTTTTCTTGGAACTCTGAGCTGGAAGCAGGTTTTTTAACTTGCTTTAGACATTCAAATGTGAACACAGATGTACTTTTTATTTACTGTACTACTGTACGGTGGAGGGCTTCTATCACTCTTTTGCCCACCATATTATAAATGATTGTTGTGGTGAACTACCTACTCATAATTTCCACAACACAGGATGAGATCCCGCTCCATGCTGATGATAGCCAGTAAGCTTGAAACAGCTATACATGGATTGGATACTCGGCCTGTGTTTATTCCAACCTTGGCTTTGCATTAAAGCTGTGTAATACAGCATGCATAAGCTTAAAGGAAGCCATGATTGATAATGGCTAAGGAATAAAGAGTGAGGCATTTGTGGCCATGTTTGTGTGTCCCAGCTCAACTTCCCAGAATGCAGTGTAATAACTGTTTTTCTTGGGACTCTGAGCTGGAAGCAGGTTTTTTAACTTGCTTTAGACATTCAAATGTGAACACAGATGTACTTTTTATTTACTGTACTACTGTACGGTGGAGGGCTTCTATCACTCTTTTGCCCACCATATTATAAATGATTGTTGTGGTGAACTACCTACTCATAATTTCCACAACACAGCATGAGATCCCGCTCCATGCTGATGATAGCCAGTAAGCTTGAAACAGCTGTACATGGATTGGATACTCGGCCTGTGTTTATTCCAACCTTGGCTTTGCATTAAAGCTGTGTAATACAGCATGCATAAGCTTAAAGGAAGCCATGATTGATAATGGCTAAGGAATAAAGAGTGAGGCATTTGTGGCCATGTTTGTGTGTCCCAGCTCAACTTCCCAGAATGCAGTGTAATAACTGTTTTTCTTGGAACTCTGAGCTGGAAGCAGGTTTTTTAACTTGCTTTAGACATTCAAATGTGAACACAGATGTACTTTTTATTTACTGTACTACTGTACGGTGGAGGGCTTCTATCACTCTTTTGCCCACCATATTATAAATGATTGTTGTGGTGAACTACCTACTCATAATTTCCACAACACAGGATGAGATCCCGCTCCATGCTGATGATAGCCAGTAAGCTTGAAACAGCTGTACATGGATTGGATACTCGGCCTGTGTTTATTCCAACCTTGGCTTTGCATTAAAGCTGTGTAATACAGCATGCATAAGCTTAAAGGAAGCCATGATTGATAATGGCTAAGGAATAAAGAGTGAGGCGTTTGTGTGTCCCAGCTCAACTTCCCAGAATGCAGTGTAATAACTGTTTTTCTTGGAACTCTGAGCTGGAAGCAGGTTTTTTAACTTGCTTTAGACATTCAAATGCGAACACAGATGTACTTTTTATTTACTATATATATATATATATATATATATATATAGTATCTCACAAAAGTGAGTACACCCCTCACATTTTTGTAAATATTGTATTATATCTTTTCATGTGACAACACTGAAGAATTGACACTCTGCTACAATGTAAAGTAGTAAGTGTATAGCCTGTATAACAGTGTAAATTTGCTGCCCCCTCAAAATAACTCAAAACACAGCCATTAATGTCCAAACCATTGGCAACAAAAGTGAGTACACCCCTAAGTGGAAATTTCCAAATTGGGCCCAAAGTGTCAATATTTTGTGTGGCCATGATTATTTTCGAGCACAGCCTTAACCCTCGTGGGCATGGACTTCACCAGAGCTTCACAGGTTGCCACTGGAGTCCTCTTCCACTCCTCCATAATGACATCACGGAGCTGGTGGATGTTAGAGACATTGCACTCCCCCACTTTCTGTTTGAGGATGCCCCACAGGTGCTCAATAGGGTTTAGGTCTGGTGACATGCTTGGCTAGTCCATCACCTTTAACTTCAGCTTCTGTAGCAAGGCAGTGGTCGTCTTGGAGGTGTGTTTGGGGTCGTTATCATGTTGGAATACTGCCCTGCGGCCCAGTTTCTGAAGGGAGGGGATCACGCTCTATAATGGTGGCCACAAAAAATATTGACCCTTTGGGCCCAATTTGGACATTTCCACTTAGGGGTGTACTCACTTATGTTGCCAACGGTTTAGACATTAATGGCTGTGTGTTGAGTTATTTTTAGGGGACAGCAAATTTACACTGTTATACAGGCTGTAAACTTACTACTTTACATTGTAGCATAGTGTCATTTCTTCAGTGTTGTCAAATGAAAATATGTAGAATATTTACAAAAATGTGAGGGGTGTACTCACTTTGGTGAGATTCTGTATATATATATATATATATATATATATATATAAAGATAAATTAAGTATCAAAGCTTTCATGGGAAAGACATATGGCTCCACAATGATGGCGTCCTCTAGTGACCATATGTGGTAATGAATGATTAAGCTTAATATTCCTATTTTTTATTTCCCCTATTCATTTAATCTTGGGAGATTTGTCCCACACCCCTGATGATGGATATTACTACATACTTTTTTAAATTGTATTATTAACCTTTATTTGTAATATTGCTTAGCGCTAAACAGTGTAGATACAATGAAAAACAAACGTATCAAATTACAAAAAGATGGAGGGCCCTGTTATTGAGTTTAAAGTGCTTTAAACTGGACTGAAAACTCACAAACTTACAGTCTAAAGGTTATGGGTGAGGTATAGAAAGGTGAGGTGTAATACATTGAATGAAAGAGAGTTTGTTGCAAATAGATCTTGCATTCCAGAGGATGCATGAGAAGGGCAAAGTGAAACGTTTGTGACAGGTGATGGGTATTGAGTTTGTGTGTTTGTTGCCCTGGGTGGTTGAGTGTAGTTGATAAACGGTGGGAATGAATGAGGGGCCAATGTTACGAGATATATCTCCTGCAGCCAGTAAAATAAGCAGTGGAATGAGGTATGAATCTCAAAAAATGTCCCCGATTAGGCATTAATGGCTGTGTTTTTTTTACCTTTGATATGTTCCAGATGATATCCATGAGGAGCTTTGTTCCAACAGTACATGGCCAGAGTGGATGATTGGGTTACTGTGCCACTTCAGCATAACGTATGTGATGTCTTTGGAAGAGAGGTAGGCCTCTGTTATTTATCAGCATACGTGCATATGTTAATACCAAAATACTTACCATGTATTTCACGTTGATGTAGCTGTGATAATGTTAATGTACATGTTGATTATTTTTTTCTGTGTTGCTAACCATTTCGTTTACACACGTCAGCAGTGAAGTACATGCAAAATGAGAATATATTTAAAGTCACACATCATCCAGTAAAACCATTTTCAATACAACATTGTAACTAATTATGATTCTTTATCATATATTTGTGTCTGATGCTGAAGTTATCTTACTGGGAACAATCATTATATGTTTATATTGACACATTGCTATTAATTGCATTGAGCTATATTGGATGTGGATTTGAATGATCATACAATGTGATATTAACAGGTTTCAAATGTGTTAATGTTTTCTTATACGATTGTCAGGCCTGTGTACATTCACATTGTGGGATATGTAATCCAGTCCATTTAGCTATGTTCATGATGTTTGGAATAGTCAGTACATATGATGTGTATATGAATGTGGCCATACTTACCATTAACTGATCATATTCATGTTTATCCAGTGTAAAGCAATAATGTATCATGAAACATATATCATATCAATAATCTCTTCTCTACTGTGACAGATCAATTATTCTGTATAACAATAAGAGAACAGAGTTGTATGAGTAAGATGTTCTTAAGTTTGTACTTAAATGTGAAGTACTCACAAATGAAACTGGCATGTTTTTGAAACCCATCCACATAATCTTCAACTGGGGAGGGGGGTATGGGTTTTGCCTCAAGAGGTTCTTGGGCCGCAAGAGTGTCCCCTAGACAGTTGGTCTATACTGCAATATTATGTAGACAGCAGCTGGCAGTGATGATCTGACAAACCTTGCCAACTATATACTGTATACTGCAGTGCCCCAACAGATGTATATAAGTATCAGAACCGCATTTTGAGCACACCAAAGGTGCGTTCAATTGCGTTCTGACATGATTTGTGGGCCCCATTGTAACTATCCTCTGCCTCGAACTGTGGATTGTTCACGCATATTCTGCATCACCTGCATTTACCCAAATGGGAGATGTATATGTTAGTGAGAATAATGAATAATTAAATAATGATTTAAGACCAGATGTGACCCTTTCATTTGGTCAATAGGGTCCTTACTCCATTGACTAATCATACATATTAAATAACTTTGTTCACAATAATAGATAATTACTTGAACATATATATTTCACTCCAAAATTGTTACTGATACTTCTTCCCCTACCCACCTCCATTTAGAAATGAAAAATATAAAAAACAACGGCCAATGAGTACGAGGCCATTTTACAGGAGCAAGCAACTACTCTGTTACCTCATGATGTTCTCATATTCCAGAATGATAATAACCCCATACACAATTATAAACACAATTCAAGAGTGGTTTCATGAACACCAGGATGAAGTGAGATGCAATTCAATGGCTTCATCAGATCTGCACATCAGTGCACCTTTATGGGAAGTTTTGGAGTGCAGAGTGTGAAGTAGATTTCCACCTCCTTCATCCTTCATAGAACAACCGGCATATCCCACTATATACAAATTCAGGGCTTGGATTACAGCATTCTAAGAAGGATTGAAGCTGCGCTGAAGTTAAAGAATGGTGTTTGGTTCTTGATATTAATATATTGTTAGGTGTTTCAGTTATTTTTTTCCACTCCCTCTACATTTGATATGTAAATGAATCTAATATTGTTTAACCCAGATGTTGGCAAATATATTTGAAACCAGTATAGGGAATGTAGTGAGAAACATGAGTATCATAACTGCAAAGTTAGAAGCCAGCAGTAAACGTTTAAGAGCCATGGATGTAGAAATTTATGAAGGACTTATTTAATCACATGAAATATTTATTAATAATATTGTTGATATCGATTTGTAAATAAAGTGCAGATTTTAAGTGGTTCACATTTAGTGGAAAGTTACTATTTAATACATAGTATTAGAAAAAGCAATAATCAATGAAAGCTATATTTCTCATGCTTAAATGCATATAAAAATTGCAAAAAAATCACTATGTATGTTCAGCATAATGTAAATAATATATACTTGCTTTTCAGACCTGTACACTACCAAATTAAATATTGTGTGTCTTGATTTATGCCAAATTCTTTAAAAAAATTCAATTTTTATCAGAATCATGCAAGGGTAAATATGCAATGAAACCATTTTTACTATGTATTTATGATCCACATACCTTGCATACTCCTTTTTTTTTTTTTATGATAGATAGCATAACTTGTGGCACCTTCAAATATACCCTAAATGGAAAACATGCTTCAAATTATTTTGCCTTAATAGTTTTTGAATTGTGCTGAGCTATTGTTTCCTCAGTATGCAAATACGATGTGTTTCCACAACTAGTGCCACAATAGCTCATTGATACTATAATGACAAACATGCTTCAGCACAGTCATTGCTTTATTAAAATGTATTTTATATTACTTTCAAATGGTTGAACAAACCGAAGACTAGCTGTCTGTGTTACATCCAGGAAAACTAATTAGAGGCCAAATGAATGATGAAAAAAAAAAAAGATGTATGTTAACTTTGAGTTTATGGTTGCCTATGTGAGGGGTGCATTTATATCCAACTCTTTCCAATTTATCCTAGTAAGAAGCCATGATATGATGCCCACACCATTTCATAATAAATGAGCTAGCAATATGCTGGATTAAAGGAAATTTAGATAATTATAAATTAATACTTAATATTCTCATAGCCACATATATTGCATTTAAAAATATTTTTATAAATTATAATGTATGAGTCTGTATACATCTGGCAACTTCAACTATTTGCAATAATACAGCTCCACACAACATGTTTCAACTGCAATGGTAACACAGACTCCAGTACTCAAGAGGTTAATACAAATCAGGAAACCCACATGGCCTACAACATGTGTCTAAATACATTGCCTATTAAACGGCTAGCCAAACCCCAAACAATAGTCATCAACAGTATGGGTCCTTTCCACATCACAGTACTGAGAGCGATCAAATGTGTCACATCCATGGTAAGGTCTGTCATCTACACAATAGCTTTGTGAGTTATGCACCGGTGTGTGAGAACGATCAACATGGGCAACCTGGGGCCTTAAAGAGAGTGGTTGATATTGATTGTGGCTAAATGAGGGTCAGTAATCTATGCCGGATGTGAACCTCTACATGAATTTTACTATATAGCACAGGCCGTGCACAGAATTGGCTTGGAGAGCATGTAGAGACAGGGTGTTATAGGCACAGGAACACGGGGATACAGGGCCAAATGGTAACAAGGAGATTGCAATGATGTGGATGTAGCTTTTGAGGAAGGCCAGCAAGAGTAGAGGCAGAAGGAAACTCAGGAAACTTACCTTCATAAACAGAAATCTTGGTAAGTCCCCTGTTAAGTCCTAAGTCATTGATTTTCTGCATGTGACAATATGTATACATTTTGTAAATATGTTAAATCATATTTTGTGTTATGGTATTATTTCATTATAAAATGACATGTATGTTATTCATTAAAAACCCCTTAAGCAGAATGGTGATCCAAAACAGTGTTATAATGTAATGATTTGATAATATTATGTCCACAAATAACTATTGCTGTTCATGAATAATGTAGGAATATGTGCTGATAATGTTTAAAATACTGCATGAATACACTTTGACCATATTTATTCAGGCAAAATCTGGAAAACCACACTTGTGTCACTGTTAAGCCCATACTTGGAAATATGTTTGAGGATAAATAAGGCTAAATATTTGATCATGATGTCCGTCAATGCAAATTTCAGGTGTCGTGTGCACCAATATGTGATTTGATGTTAAATTATGATGAAATTAACATAATATTTAGCATGAAAAGTGTAACATTTGGCCATAATAACATTAATTACTAATTAAAATAACAATATTGACATGGAAACATACAATTACAGTAATCAAATGCATAAAGACATAGAGGTGTCCAAACATATTTTACACTCAATCATTATTTATATATAAATATGATTATGCTGTTATCATATTTTATTAATTTTTCATGCAGATAATTTCTGGAAATATGATTTATACACCTCCACTATATCTTAACACATGACGGGTATACTGAAATATGATATGGATACACATAGCTGATAATTAACTAAATGTAATGTATGTTAATGTCACAAATCACTTAGCATTATGAACACATGAATTATGGTATAATAAGAATATAAGTTTATTATAAACGCAGAGAACAGTCTTAAATGTAGCTGATCATGCATTAATATCATTGGTGTGGTGCAAGTGACACCCAGGAGGACATGAGTCTATTTAACATGGGATTATTTGATGGGTTAAAGCTAATATTGTATAATAATAATGGTGCATAGCATCTACTAGAGTCACATGTGGTCATTACACCACAATAATGATAATTATATGAGTATAAATCACATCATTCTTCACTTCATATGATAGAATAAACCAGTAATGTGCATAGAACTTGCACTGTGTCTTCATCTGCTCAATTAAATAAACTCAACAACTCATGGATTATGTAAACCAAATCAATTACACACATATATTGTGGTTAGAAAGTCTAACACAGCTGAAATGATCAGTACATGCTCATATTCAAAAAAATGTGGAGAAGAAAAATCTAGCAAGATCTGTATGTTCAATACAGTGCTTTATACTGTTACTGTAACAATAAACTACCTTACCTGATTTTCATCTACAAGCAGTGCAACAAATGTTGCATCTGTCATGAGAAATCAGTTACGATTACTAATTGCCGATTGCAGATATTTAGCAATTATGTGGAATATCACAAGGAATGCTTAGCTTTGGCCACATTCAGTAGGTCAAGAGTATATGATATTATATCTGATATTGTTAAGAGGATAACGTGCTTAGCTCATGCTGTTGTAACAGCAGGGTTTGATTAACATAATATTGTAGGACTAGGCAATTCCATAGCCATATGTGCATTGGTAACTGCTTTAATAGATGTGATATAATAAAAAATACTAATTAGGGACTACATCATGTCTTTTCAACTGCACTCCGCAGTAACCATAAATTGGTGAAATGTTAACCATAATCATACATGTCCAAAGAGAAGAGTTATAGACTATCCCCTGAGGTCACTATAATAGCCCCTATCTCCTCCTCTGCCTAGTCACAAAGCCCCCACCTCATACCAGTATGAACTCTCATTCATCTTAGTAGATGCAGGGTGAGGCATTGCTGATGGAGGCAGAGGCATCACAAATGGAGGTGGAGGCATGGAGGGAGATGGGGACGGGCCAGGCTGTTTGTGGCTTGGGTACTGTTCTGGTGATGAGGGAGCGGTGCAATGAATAGCAGGTTGCTCTAGGTCAATGTTGAGCTGAATTCACCTGGCATGGTGCCTGCCTGCCGAATGTCTACCAGACCTGTGAGTCCAACCATTGTTGCTGTAGTGATCCAGTCCCTCAGCATTCTCTACCACTTGTTGAAGTGGACGGTCACCTGATGACCATCTTCCAGCAACAAATTCCTTTTCCCTGTCACACTGAACACTCACTTAGATTGTAAGATCTGACATAAGCATGGTTTTCAACTCCTTTCATACCAGTAATATGCATCTGTTTTATGTATTAAGTATAATACATTACCTTAGAGCTACAGCTATATTTTAATAAATTATAGTAAAAATAATAATTGACTACTCCTGTTGACTTTAAATGAAACACTGACGATAACAAACACAGATTCAGCCAATGCACAGACTCTCTAGTTTCTTTCTCCCATACAGTTGACACATCCACAGTTTACTAATTTAGTAACATTCCTTCACTTTAAACTAAAGTTTATTTTGTTTATTATCATAGTTTACTAGCGAATTGCCTGTTAAAAAAATGACGGCAATGAAATTGTAAGTGAGCTAATGCTATTTGGTGTATAATAATAAAATAACTAATAGATTAATAAAGTAATATACTTTACCTATTTTGAAGTAATATATGCAGGAAGCATTGTGTTGAAGAGCTGGCAATCTGTTTTGATGTAGCTGCAGCATTAGTGGTGTGGAGCTGCTGTGTAAGCGTGATGAATGTGTGCAGTGTAATACTGTGCGTGCGCGAGACCAAACCGTTAGCGTAGTTGTGTACTTCCGCATTGTTCTAAAATGGCGGGTAATGTGTGGTATACGTCTATAGCGGAATATCCGCAGGTGTTTTGTGGTGTTTTGCGTGTTTCTTGTGGTGTTTTGCGTGTTTAGACTGCTGTAGCCTCGTTTTCGTTTTGTTCGGCGGCCATTTTTTCTCTCGCTTAGAGAATTTTTTAGTGTCTAAACTATTTTATTTTGAGTTAAATGAAGGTGGAACTTAATTTTTTGAGGTCCTGGATGCTCCCTCTTGCTGTAGGTAAGCTTTTATGTATGTATTTATTGTGTTTGTCATGTCCGTGGGTTGCGGTCGATTTTTGCGAGTCCGTAATGTGTGTTAACGTGTCTCATATGTTGTTTGGGATGCGCCGTAAAGTTTGTGAGGGCCACAGTTGCTTGGCGAGGGCCGCAGTTGCTGGCTTTACGAGGGCCGTTGGCTCGCTATGCGAGCTTGCAAGCATGAGCAACGGCTCGAGCGGGCTCGCATGTTCACAACTATATATGTGATACACACACACACATTATATATACACACACACATTATATATATATACACACACACACAATATACACACACATTATATATACACACACACATTATATACACACACACAATATACACACACATTATATATATATATACACACACACACACACAATATACACACACAATATACACACACACAACACACACACACACAATACACACACATGATATATACACACACACAAATTATATACACACACACAATATACACATACATTATATATACACACACACACAATATACACACACAATATATACACACACACAATATACACACACACACAATACACACACACACACACAATACACACACACACACATATATATATATAAATGTAATATTGAATATTGTTTTTATATATCACTGGATAAGAATGGTGTTAATGATCAGTGTATAAGTAAAACAATTAGCTTATCAATGGTAATTCTAAGTGTAACTCTGCTAATCCACCTTAAATGAAAAGGTGGGCGTGGTTATTGCAGAGTGACGTGGCTTGGAGCTGGCTGCTGGTGCATGATCCATACGACAGTACAGGCCTCTCTCCAGTCCCTTATACCTGCAGCATGGGACCCCCAGAGGGCATCGAGCGATTTGAGAGCCAAGGCAAGGGCCGGGGCCTGCGGGCTCTGCGCAGCTTCAGACTCGGGGAGCTGCTGTTCTTGCACATAGGTACTGACCGTAAATGGGGAATCACTGCGAGTACTGCTTCACCAGGTAACGGGCCGGCTACTACAGGACGGACGGTGGGATAATCAGCCAGTGTGCGTATAACATGGTCCAGGCCTGACTATTATCCGAATATTAGATGGATTACGGTATCAGTTCCCCTACTACACGTGGGTGGAAGCTGTAGGAGGCGCTCCATGCTAGCAACTGCGGACCTCGCTTCGTGAGGGCCGCAGTTGCTGGCAAGGAGCGCCAAAGGGTCTCAGTTGCTGGCAAGGAGCGCCTTTGGCGCTCCTTGCCAGCAACTGCAGCCTTTGCTTTGTGAGCCGCGGCCCTCGCTTCGCGAGCCCGCAAGCGTTAGCAACGGCTCGAGTGGGCTTGCATGCTCACAACTATATATGTGATTCCATCCTGGAACAATTTAATTAATACCATTATACATCATAATTAAGAGCCACATTAAATTAAGCAATTGTAAGTTACTCTAGCTCATAATGGAGCCCGTAAGTTAATTTGATATTCAATTGTCATTTCTTTGCGAGTCGCAAACTGTCTACATTTTATGGGCTTGAAATACTTGCTGTTATTAAAACCATAACTTACAGTCCATCAAAGACTTTGATCTTTCACATCTGCAAGAGTTATGATCGCTAAAATCACAAAATGCTGAAAGCAATTAAAGAGACAGTACCTGATTACATTTCAACTTGAAAATGGCTGCCTTATTAACCCTTTATCATTCACAGAGGCTCTAATGTGGACCTTAATAATACAAAGATCATCTTATATACATCTCCCTCCCCACATCTACATTGGGAAAACAAATAGTGGCCAAATTATGGCCTCGCTGCTCCTGCCTGCCTAATGGTGGCCTCCCTCCTTCTTATGCTTCTGTCCGCCTCATGGCGGCCTCCCTCATCTTGCTGCTACTGCCAGACTCATGGCGGCCTCCCTCCCCCTGATGCTCCTGTCCACCTCATGGTGGCCTCCCTCCTACTCCTCGCGTTCCGCTCCTCCTGCTGTTCCTGGCAGCTGCTCACGCTTCGCTTATCCTGCTCCTCATGGCAGACTCATTGCTTCTCCTGTAGTTCGCAATGGCTCCTTGCGCTTCACTACTTCTGGCAGCTCCTCATGTTCTGTTGCTCCTGGCAGCTCCGCACTTTCTGCTCATCCTACCGCTCCTGGTGGCACCCCATGTTCTGCTTCTCCTGCTGCTCCTGGCGGCTCCTCGTACTCCGCTTCTCCTGCTGCTATTGGTGGCTCCTCATGCTCCGTTCCTCTCTACTCCTCCCGGCAGCTTCTCACGCTCTGCTCCTCCTGGCAGCTCCTCATGCTCCGCTCCTCCTGACACTTCTGGAGGCTTCTCACACTCCGCTCCTCATGCTGCTCCTGGCGGTTTCTCACACTCCTCTGCTTTTCTTGCTGCTCCCTGCAGCTCCCTATGCTCCCCTGAGTCTCCTGCTGCTCTTGCCGGCTCATGCTTTGCTGCTCCCGGCGTCTCCTTACGCTCTGTTGTGCCTCCTGCTGCTCCTGGTGGCCTCGCACTCCCTACTACTGTTCCTCATGCCTCGCTCCTCCTGCTGCTCCTGGCGACTCCATTGCTACTGATGCTCCTTACATTCTGCTGTGCCTCCTGCAGCTCCTGGTAGCCTCGCACTCCCATCTCCTGCTCCTGGTACTCCACTCCTGCCACTGCTCCTGGCAGCTCCTCACTCTCCGCTCCTCCTGTGGCTTCTGGTGGCTCCTTACGATCCGCTCATTCTGCCGCTCCTCCTCTCAGCCTTGCTGCTCCTCATGTCCCCTCACACTCTGGCGCTCCCGGCAGCCCCTCACGCTCTGGTGCTTCCGTGCTAAGATCTTGCTGTGTCTTCTGGTATTGCTGTCCTTTCCCTCTTGGCGGCGTTCAGGTGCTCATGCCTTTCTCCTAGGTAGTTTGCTTTTTTGGCCTCTAAACTAATCTGCTCTGCCTGCAGGCCGAGCCATGTCATACCGTACCCCTCGCAGGCTGAGCCACGTCAGACCGTACCCCTCGGAGGCCGATCCACGTCATACCTCGCTGTAACTATTGAAGGCTGAGCCATTCCATGTGAAACCCTACCATACCCCTTGCATGCCATTCCACATCATTCCTCTTATAAGCAGAGAAAAGCTGCACCACAGCGTTCCCTGCAGTGCGCGAGCTATATCATGGCACAACGTAACTCTTGCATGCCAAGCTTTACCTTACTATTACGTTCCCCCTATATCCTGAGACGTGCCATACCATAATGTACCCTCATATACCGAGCAATGCCATTCCATAAATGTGCCCCCTTGAACGCAGTGTCAACTCATCCCATAAAGTACCCCACAAATAATGCACGTTGAGCCTATCCTACCATAACTTACCAATCGCATGCCATGCTTTGCCATACTTTAACGTTCCACAGGAATACCAAGCCTTACTATACCATAAACATACCCCTCACTTGCCAAGCCGCATCATACCGTACCCCTTGCATGCCTAGCCACGTCATACAGTACCCCTCACATGCCGAGCCACGTCATACCATTCCCCTTACTTGAGGGGCCAAGTCATACCGTATCACTCGCTCGCCGAGTTACGTCATACCCTACCGTAACCATTGCAGGCTGAACCATTCCATGTCATGTACACCTTGCATGCCATTCCGCATCATTCCTCTTACAAGCAGAGACATGCCACACCATGATGTTCCCTTCAGCACACAAGCTATATCATGGCATACCTTAGCTCTTGCATGTCAAGCTTTACCTTACTATTATGTTCCCCTTATATCTTGAGCCGTGCCAAACCATAATGTACCTTGCATCCCGAGCCACGCCATTCCATAAACGAGCCCCTTGAAAGCAGTACCATATCATCCCATAACATGCCCCTCGCACTCCAAGCCTATCCTACCATAACTTACCAATCACATGCCAAGCTTTGCCATACTTTAATGTTCTCCTGGAATACCAATCTTTACCATACCATAAACGTACCCCTTGCATGCTGAGCCATGTTGCATTGTACTCCTTGCAATCCAATGAAATCACTAAGCATTCCAGGATTTCTCAATCCAATTATCTCCTTCCCTACTGTTTTGTACTTTTTGGCCTTTAATCAGGCTAGGACGACATAGCTAAAAATGCCATACCTAAAGCTACTATCACTAGAGAGAAAGCCCTGACTCCAATTAACAGGTTAACAAGTAACCTGTGGTTGTGGGAGGGGCTGGAACTCCTCCCCATCCTATAAATACCTCCTAATCCTACAACCTAGCTGGCATCAATCAACCCACCCACCTCACCCTTCTCTCTAGCGTCATTGTACTCTCCCTAGCCCTCTAATCAGGCTAGGACGAGATAGCTAAAAATGCCATACCTCAAGCTACTATCACTAGAGAGAAAGCCCCAACTACAACCATAATATGCCCATGAAAATACTCATTAATACTTAGAGGACAAAGGTCAACAGCCAGTTTCAATATTACTTACATCAGAACCAAGGATCTGTTCACAGACTGATATAGAGGTCAGGATCATGTGCTTCACTATTGCATTTATTCATGCTGGCTGTCATTAACATGCCATTGTGAGACTTTGCAAGTCCTCCGCCATAGTGGTATTAGTCTACATTTAAGCTACCAACAATCATGTCTTAGATATCTGGCTATATGATAGCTTTAAACTTGTGGGAGTACATGTTAAGGGGAGGCTGTCATTGAAGCAATGTCTACCTGAGAGGCACTGTGAACACCTTAAACCTACATTTTCTTCACAATGCTTTCAGTGGTAGAAGATGCCTTCATGGACCTGAATTGTACTTAACACAAAAACAAAAAGAACATAACATCTACAAAATAAGGCCTTAACAAGATAGGGACTGCAGCATCAACAACATTCCTCAGTGACCTTCAATTGGTGAAATGTTAAACAGAGCCCTACGTGTCCACAGAGAAGAGGATTATGGGAGGTATCCATATGCATCCAAAATATCACCATCACATAGGCCAAGATCCAGGCTAACATTTGGACTAATAGATTGTCACAGGGTAGTGTTGTTGAGAAGGCACAAACATCTGTGCAGTCCCTAGGTCCTCCTCGGCCTAACCACAGGGTCCCATTCATGGGTGTAGCAACTGGGGGATGGGGAGGGGGACCAATCCAACAAGATTTTTCTGTGTTTGTATGTATGTATATATATGCTATTTTAAAGCTGGTGTATACAATGAGCTGTATCCCCCCCCCCCCCCCCCCGAATTATTCTGGCTCCTACACACGTTCCCCAATCCCTCGTGGCTGGAAGCCGTCTCCCTGGCGGTGGTGTGGGAGGAGGGGCAGTTGCAGTGGTGGTGGTGGAGGCATGGGTGGGAGAGGAGGGGCCCGGCTGCAGGGTTGACAGGTGATGCCTCCTGTGTGGAGGAGACGGGGCTGGAGATCAGAATGCGTTGCATGGCATCTGCAGTAACCGCCTGGAATTCGCTTGGGTCCACCCCCGTCCTGAGCAGCTCGACCAGGTACGTTTTAGTCATTAGGTGGTGCTTCCTCTCCTCCCTATTGCGCCTAGCCAGGCTGTACATGACCTCCGCATGATTAGCGGAGATGCTGGCCTGGATCCCCAGAGACACTCCATTTGCTTCCGCATGAGGGCCAGCATCTACGCCTGTGCAGCCTGACTTGATGTTGGGGATGGAGGCCTGGGTGGTGTGGCTTTGTGACGAGGTGGCGATAATGGTGGCTCAGTGGGGAGGGTCTGGGGTCCAGCTCAATAAGTGGGCCTGGTGGTGGCGGCCAGTCGGACACACTGCTGAGGGTAGGAGGAGGTGGTGTCAAGTCTAGCTGATCCCTCCAGTGTGAGGGCCCTGGCGCGATACTGAGTCTCTGGAGGAGGGGGATAGTGGGGTCAAATCCTGGCGGTGTGGCTGGTGGTTCTGCTGGTGACCCCTGTAGCCAGATGACATCCTCCTCCTCCAAAACAGGCCCCTTGGCTCCTCTTCTTTCCTCCTCCCTTGCGCCAATTCCTGCTGAGCGGGGGCCCTCACCTCTGGCTCACCTCTGGACCCAGACCTCCTTGATGATGAAAGATAGAAAAGAAAGGTACATGTTATTAGTATGATGAATAATACATTGTTTTGTGTTCATTTCTAAATATCTGACATCTAGGCTTGAACCTGGATGATTCTCTCGGCATATGCTAACAGTGTGACGTGCATGTGACGTCACGTCATTAACATGTCCCGGTCACAGCTAGAAGACACGCTACAATGGAAGGATGAGCATTGGATCATCGGAGGGGAAAGGGGATCGGGAGGTAACTGGAGAGGGGGAAAGGGAGGAGGAGAATAAGGGGAGAGAAGGAAGAGGATGGGTGAAGGAGGGAGGAGGAGGATAAGGAGGAGGAATGGTGTGCTGAGGGGGCCCAGGCAAGTTAGGCAGCAATGTGCCTCCTCCAGATCTGCCCCTGCACTCCCAGATGCAATTTTGAGCGTCGCTTGTGGTTACAAATTTAAGGACAAAAAATTAACCCCCGAGCCACGCTTAGGATTACCGCTAAGAACCTTATTGTGTTACTTCGGAAGAAAATGCAACACAATCAGCGCATGGGCGGGTGGAACGCAACTTTATAATCTTCCTCTGTTCATCATCTGTGACTTGACTGATTTCTATTGGCTGACAAGCCTGCGTTGCACTAGGTTATACTCTATAATCTTGGCCAGCCCATTAACAGTTTTCGGCCGCGGGAGGGGTCTACGGGCTTGAGGCTTCGGTCCATAACTCGAGGCCTTGCTCAATTGAATACCTCCAGCCTAGGAGATGAACGGGAGCCCACAGCACGCCCACACTCATATGGCCTAGATTGCGCGAGATGCGGGCTTGCAATTGAATCGGGCACTAAATCATTGTCTAAAAGTTGATTATACAATCTTATCTATATCACATTTTGCAGAAGAATTTTACAGTTCAGGGTTATTGGCCATATTCTTACAATGTTCATCATCTTCAGTTGCTTTGTAGTATTAAATAATATAGAGATCACAGGTTAAATAACATGGTCCAAATGTGATCTGAATATAATAGTAATTGAGTAAATACTTAGACAATGATGTGTCTTGTGCAAAATACAAAAAAACTACATGTTCATATATGTCTTATACATATGGAACACGGTTTTGCATGATTGTACCGCTTGCGGTAGGTAAGAAGTTTTTATGTTGATTAAGGAATTATATGCAGTGAATGTTATTTTTTTGTGGTCACCAATACATGTTTTACTATTTTAGCTGCTGAGTTACAGTAAAACTGAAATTAATTATTTTTTGAGAATTTTGCCTCCCTGTAGGAGATGAAATGTATGGATTTAAAGCAATAGGTATCATTGGGTATTTTTATGAATAACTAATTTATTTATTATTATTTATGTACATATCTTTCTATTTGAAATGTTGATATTGTCATGATTCCAAGATTTTGTAATATGTGGGGGTTGTAGGCATTTGGAAAGCCTCCTTTACAAACATAAGGCCCTATTAAATTCCAGGAGGCTTCTACTTAAGCCCTACGTACTGCAAAGTTTCTCTAAGTTCCAATGCTATTAAATTAGCCCTGCTGCGAGCAACGTATAGTTAGTGTCATCATGGCACTTATGTGGTTAATGTTGGGTTGTAACAGGCCCATAATGGTAATAATATACCCTTATGGGACTGATGGGGTTAAATAGAGCCTTATGGTGGTCTGTATTGACCACCATGAGTTAATGGGTTAATTTAGGCCTTATGGTGGTCTGTATTGACCATCATGACTTAATGGGTTAATTTAGGCCTTATGGTGGTCTGTATTGACCATCATGAGTTAATGGGTTAGATTAGGCCTTATGGTGGTCTGTATTGACCATCATGAGTTAATGGGTTAATTTAGGCCTTATGGTGGTCTGTATTGACCATCATGAGTTAATGGGTTAATTTAGGCCTTATGGTGGTCTGTATTGACCACCATGAGTTAATGGGTTAATTTAGGCCTTATGGTGGTCTGTATTGACCATCATGAGTTAATGGGTTAATTTAGGCCTTATGGTGGTCTGTATTGACCATCATGTGTTAATGGGTTAATTTAGGCCTTATGGTGGTCTGTATTGACCATCATGAGTTAATGGGTTAATTTAGGCCTTATGGTGGTCTGTATTGACCATCATGAGTTAATGGGTTAATTTAGGCCTTATGGTGGTCTGTATTGACCACCATGAGTTAATGGGTTAATTTAGGCCTTATGGTGGTCTGTATTGACCATCATGACTTAATGGGTTAATTTAGGCCTTATGGTGGTCTGTATTGACCATCATGAGTTAATGGGTTAGATTAGGCCTTATGGTGGTCTGTATTGACCATCATGAGTTAATGGGTTAATTTAGGCCTTATGGTGGTCTGTATTGACCATCATGAGTTAATGGGTTAATTTAGGCCTTATGGTGGCCTGTATTGACCACCATGAGTTAATGGGTTAATTTAGGCCTTATGGTGGTCTGTATTGACCATCATGAGTTAATGGGTTAATTTAGGCCTTATGGTGGTCTGTATTGACCATCATGTGTTAATGGGTTAATTTAGGCCTTATGGTGGTCTGTATTGACCATCATGAGTTAATGGGTTAATTTAGGCCTTATGGTGGTCTGTATTGACCACCATGAGTTAATGGGGTAATTATAGTTGCCTGGGGTTAATATTTTTAGTGCGAGTCCTTTCAGGACCTTTACGGTCCTTTGAGGACCCGCAAGGCGGGAAATTGAAAATTGAATTGCAGCAGGGTCACGATCGGTGCCGATCGGGGCCCCCCGCTGCAGGGGGTTTATATGGGGACACTTCGGGGGTCCCGATGGGGACCCCCAGCATAGAGGGGGGTTAATTTTAAGTGCCGCGGCCGGGATTGGGTAATAGTGTGCCGCGGCCCCTTTAAGGAGCCGCGGCGGGGAATTTAAAAGTTTTAAATGCAGCAGGGGGCCTGATCTGTGCAGATCGGGGACCCCCGCTACAAGAGGTTAATGTGGGGGTGCTGCAGGGGTCCTGATAGAGACCCCTGCAGCATGGGGATGTGTATAGGGTGCAGGGGGGAGCCTCACACTGCTGTCTCGGGCTGTTCCGAGGCAGCACGTAGAGGCTTTCGGATCCCTTGCGTGGACTTTTTGTCCACGTAGGGATTCTTACGATATGCGAGACTCGTGCATAGATTTAAGGCTACGTAGCTCTCTCGGAGCCTATTCTCGGCAATTTTCTCGCAGTCATATCGTAAAGCAGGCTGCGAGAGATTCGGTTCTCGCAAACAGCAGGAAAACTGCCTTTTGCGAGCACCGAGAGAACTACGAGGGAGAATTTAATAGGGCCCATAATTTGCAGTTGTGGCTGTGGATCTGTTTCATTTAAAGTTTGAGTATTTATAAGCACAGTTCTTTCTATCTTAATCTCTTCATTTCTCTTTCTCATTGTATCCTCCTCTCCACTCTCCATTCTACTTTTCTTTTTGTTCCATTACCTTTCTTCTATATTCTCCATGTCTAGCTTTATATAGGAATCTTCTCTACCACATTAATACATTCTCTTTTTCTCTCCACCTATCCATTACTCTTTTTTACTCCTAAAGGACCACTGTATTAGACACCTCTTCTTCTCCTCACCCCCAGTCTGTTGGTGTACCCCAAGGATTAGTCCTAGGCCCCCTCCTCTTCTCCATCTACACATCCTCACTTGGTACCCTAATAATCTCTTTTATCATCTCTATGCAGATGACACCCAAATCTATCTCTCAGCACCAGATCTACCCCTCTCTCTTCTCACGCACATCTACAACTGCCTCTGTAGTATATCCTCTTGGATGTTCATTCACCATCTCAAACTCAACATGTCGAAAACTGAACTCCTAATTTTCCCTCCCTCTCCCACAGCCTCTATTCCTCACATCTCTCTCACTGGAGTTCAACTGGACCCCGCTCTGTCTTTCATCCATCACATACAATCACTAACTAAATCTTGTCTTCTCCATCTAAAAAAACTCTCCAGAATTCGTCACTATCTTACACAAGACACAACTAAAATCCTAATACACTCATACACTCTCTCATCATCTCTCGACTAGACTACTGCAACTCGCTTCTTGTTGGCCTACCCACCATCCGACTATATCCACCTCAATCCATTATGAATGCCTCTACTAGACTAATTTACTGTACACAACGTTTAGTGTCTGCATCACCTCTCTGTCAATCACTCCACTGGCTTCCCTTAGCCTCAAGAATAACATTTAAAATCATGACCCTAACTTACAAAGCCCTCAACAATAATACTCCATCTTACATCTCTGCTCTCATCTCCAAATACTCCCCCTCCTGCCCTCTTCGTTCTGCTAATGACCTTCTTCTTTCTACAACTCTTGGCACCTCCTCTCACTCCCACCTCCAGAACTTTTCTCATGCTGCCCCAAGTCTCTGGAACTTTTTGCCTCACTCCACCAGATTATCCTCTTGCCTTAAAACATTAAAAACCTCACTTAAAACGCATCTTTTTAAAGAAGCGTATCACTTTCTACCCTAACACGCTTATCACATCTCTCTCCCTCTTTTACCACTCACTATACCTTAGATTGTAAGTCTGCTAGTTTCTATTCTAAGTACTTTGGGAGTGCACCATGGATATTGGATTCCAAGCTCACAGACAGGGCCCTCCTTGCTTTGCTATATGTTAATTTGTATTTTTCTTTACCTGAACTTAACTTATGTACAGCGCTACAGAATATGTTGGCGCGTTATAAATGAAATATAATAATAATAAAATGTAAGATAAACTAAATTACATGACAATAATCATTCCTGTTCAAAGCATAAGGGGCAGGCATACAACAGGATAAATAGGATAAATAGTTTCCAGGTTTGCAAATAATAAAATGTTCTAATACTAAGAAACAATACAATTCCATCTACTCTGCTTGTTTTTTTGATCACGAAAAGGTGGTAATTCTAATTATCATAATCATTATTAGCACCAAGCTAGGTCAGACATGGGTAGTATATAATGCACTACTGAACTATTGCACTGTGCGCTCACATGGCATTATTACATCACCTTTGTCTACCCCCACTGAGTTAGACTAGTTTCAGTGTACTAAAAAAAATGATGGTCGTGTCTTGTAAAAAGAGATCGTTCTACCATACCTAAGTGCAAGTATGTATCAATTTGTCTCATTAAAAATGAGCCTAAACACCGGAAATAGTGAAGGGGATAAACTCATCCCAATAATTATTATTTACATTTGTTTTATGTTTTTCTTGGATGGAAAAATGAAATGTACTAAGTTAATATTGTTATTCCTGTGCTGAATTCAGTTCACTGCCCATGTTACTAAATTTGGCTACCTGGCTGGATTTTGCCAATTCTACAATTTCTACAAAGTGATTAAAAGAGCATGCTTTAAACTTTATAATTTTGGAGGGAAAATACATTTCAGGCTATTCAAAGTCACGAAAATATATTTATTATGCAGGAAAGCAGGTCATAGCACTTAGGTTTATCATCTATTGTTTAAAATAAATAAACATGATAAAAGAGGGAGTTAATGGCTTTAACAGGTACCTATCTAAGGAAAAGTTGTGGATGAGGTGGTGAATGGGATATGTAGCTACACATTACAAAATATCCCATGCTGCTTTTGGACATATACTCACAAACATCTGTTAATAGGCTACTGTAGCATTGCATACAATTATTTTGCTGGATATTTTTCCAGTTATCAATATTTCATTGCATTGACAAAAAACGTAAATTGTATGATATAAAAAAGACAATTGAAATCATGGTTGCCACTGATAGAATGTGACAGGATTTAATTTTTTTCCAGGAAGGCTGGTCTGAGGGCTATAAAAAGACATTGTATTGTGCCAGGCAAAAGATTATTTCTTGAAATATGTTCAAAAGGGAATGTCCAAGATTAGAATCTCATTTGTATTATTAATGAGTGGAAAAGTTCTAACTTTCTTCCTACAACACTACAATACCTATACCAGTAAGCAAGAGTAATTTAAAATAATTAGAACTTAATTTGTGTAGTGATATATATTAAAAGACCAAAAATACAAATTGTCAATAGGATGGAGTTATATAAATAGTACCAAATGCATTGTTTATTCAACATTTGATTTTAAAACGAAAAAAATATATACATATATACTATATACTAATATATACTAATAATATATAATGAAATGTAATTCCCAAAACCTTAAAAATGCAATTAATAGGATCATATTTTAACTTTCAGTATTGATACATTTTATATTATATCACTTCTCAACTCAGTATTTTCATTTAAGTAAAATTTCATTTAATATTGATTAATTTATAGAAGATAATATTTTAATTATTTGAACTGCAATAGCTTTTTCATGTTAAACCTATTTTTGCTCGCTATTAACATAAAAACTACATGTGCAAATAGCAACAAAGCAAAACTTTAACCAGAAAATATAATAAAAAAATACAGTTTACCCTTCTCCTCTAATATAATTCCTTTCAAATTCAGTCTGTCTCAATCACCTCTCCCCTAACACATCTTTTTTTTCTAATCCAGTGGCCATGTTTAAAGCCCAAATTCTCCACTCGCTTGGCATCTGTTGTCTCAAATATTTAGTGTCTCCTACACTTCTTCTCCTCACCCTTTGACTGTAGGCGTACCCCAAGGTTCAGTCCTAACCCCCTCGTCTTCTCCATCTATACATCCTCACTTAGTACCCTGTTACATCCTTTTGGATTTCAATATCATCTCTATGCAGATGACACTCAAATCTACCTCTCAACACCAGATCTATCCCCCTTTCTTCTAGCACGTGTTTCCAAATGCCTCTCAAGTGTATTCTCCTGGATGCCTGTCCACCCCTTCATAATAAACATGACTACGACCAAACTCATAATCTTCCCACCATCTTCTACAGTAGTGATGTCGAGAACATAAAATTTTCGGTTCGCGAACTGCGGACGCAAACTTCATCAAATAATCGCGAACGGGCGAACCGCCATAGACTTCAATGGGCAGGCAAATTTCAAAACCCACAGGGACTCTTTCTGGCCACAATAGTGATGGGAAAGTTGTTTCAAGGGGACTAACACCTGGACTGTGGCATGCTGGAGGGGGATCCATGGCAAAACTCCCACGGAAAATTACATAGTTGATGCAGAGTCTGATTTTAAGCCATAAAGAGCATAAATCACCTAACATTCCTAAATTGTTTGGAATAACATGATTTAAAACATCAGGTATGATGTTGTATCGATCAGGTAGTGTAAGGGTTACACCCGCTTCACAGTAACAGACCAATCTCCCCGTTTAATGCACCGCAAACAACCGCAAACAGTCCCTTTGCACAACCGCAAATTCCCCATTTGCACAAGGTTGGATACCAAGCTAGCCATGTCCCGTTCCTTGTCCTCACTGATGTCATTGAAGGTCTCTTCCTCCACCCAGCCACCAAGGGTCCCCGAATGGTGACAACAAGCCCCCTGGGATGCCTGCTGTGTTTGGTCTTCCACCTCCTCAAAGCCACCTTCCTCCTCTGACTCTTCTTCAGACTCCTCTCTCTGCCTGGCCTCTGTCTGCGTTATTATAAGGTGTGTACTGTTAAGTAGTACTATTCCTATCGGTTTAATCCCTGTTATGTCCACTATTAGGGGACGTGTATATGGCATTGATTTTTGGAACAGGGAGATGAAAAAAGATGCTTGGTCGGTCCTCCCACTTCAAATTTGGGGCACTGCGCATGCAATCTAAGGTGCCACCAGATAGGAGTGGTGTATTAAGTTGTACTATTTATTCCTATCAGTTTAATCCCTGTTACGTCCACTATTAAGGGACGTGTATATGGCATTGATTTTTGGAACAGGGAGATGAAAAAAGATGCTTGGTCGGTCCTCCCACTTCAAATTTGGGGCACTGCACATGCAATCTAAGGTGCCACCAGATAGGAGTGTCACTGTGCACTGGCAAAAGTTGGCATAGTAGGTGCTGTAGGCCTCACACACACGCCTGTTGGCAGGCAACTGATATTCAATCGATTACAGTCAAAACAGTGTTGTTTTATGTCATTGTACACTACGGTTGCACCAGATATGACGTATCACTGTGCACTGGCAAAAGTTGGCAGAGTAGATGCAATAGGCTTCACACACACGCCTGTAGGCAGGCAATTGCTATTCAATCTATTACAGTCAAAAAAGTGTTGTTTTATTTCACTGAGCTCAATATAAGCTGTGAGCCTGACACAGGCAGGCAACTGAAATTAAATTAAAGGAAAAAAGGGTTGTTTTTTTTCAATGTATGGTACACCAACTATGACTGGTGAGACAGAGCAGAATATTAGCTGTGAGCCTGACACAGGCAGGCAACTGAAATTAGATTACAGGAAAAAAATGGTTGTTTTCAATGTATGGTACACCACCAGGTATGAGTAGTGAAAATAAGCACAATTTAAGCTGTTAGGTGTTAGCCTGTCACACACACACGCTGGCAGGCAGGCATATGCAATTAGATTACACAGAAAAAAAATATAAAATAAAATAAATGATGTTATAGCCCTAAAAAGGGCTTTTTGGTTTGCTGTCCTTGCAGCAGATATCAGATGAGTCCTTCAGGTCTGTAGTGGAAGCTAAATACACAGCCTGGCTATCTATTTCCCTATTAAATCTCCAGCAGCTACACTATCTGTCCTCTCACAACGAATGCAGCTTCAGAATGATTCTAAAATGTATGCTGTCCTTCAGATGGAAGGCTCTGGAAGGGAGTGTATGCTGCTGATTTGCTGAAATGTTTCTGCTGACTGTGAGGTGCAGGGTCAAAGTTTCCTCAATGATGAAGAATAGGGGTAGAACCGAAAAGCGCATGTGTTCGCCGTCCGATGCGAGCGTGAACGAGCCAAAATCGCCGAGAATAGTCCGCAGGCAAACTGTCCGCGACATCTCTATTCTACAGCTTCAATTCCTCACATCTCTCTCACTGTCAAAAATGCCATCGTCGCTCTTACTTCCCAGGCCCATTTTCTTGATGTTCTATTGGATACTGCCCTCTCTTTCATTCCACACATATATTCACTAACAAAATCTTGTCTTTTTCATTTAAAAAACATCTCCAAAATATGCCATTACCTTACCCAAGACAAAACGAAGATTCTAATACACTCTCTCATCATATCTCATCTCGACTACTGCAACTCACTTCTTGCTGGCCTGCCACTACCCATATATCTCCACTTCAATCCATAATGAACGCTTCCACTAGATTCATCTACCATTCTCAACATTCAGTGCCTGCAGCACCTCTCTGTCAGTCACTCCACTGGCTTCCCATATCCTCCAGAATACAATTATATATCATGACACTAACTTACAAAGCCCTCAACAACAGTGCACCCCCTTATATCGCTGATCCCATCTCCAAATACTCCCCCACCCGCCCTCTTGGTTCTGCTAACAAAGCTTTTCTTTCAACCTCTCTTATCACCTCCTCTTAATCCTGCCTTCAGGACTTTTCTTGTGCTGCTACTATTCTCTGGAACTCCTTGCCTCGCTCCACCAGACTATTTCCCTGTCTCAAAACCTTGCTAAAAATATATCTATTTAAACAAGCCCATCACCTTCCAACCTAACATGCACAACACTCATATCTTCCTCCTGCACCACACACAAACCCTTTAGTTTGGAAGTCTGCATGTTTTTAGTCTTGCAAGGTGCTTTTGGGGAAAGCTCTATGCACACTAGATTTTAAGCTCAAAGACAGAGACCTCCATTATTATAAATGTAATAATATTGTTTTGCCTTGAACTTAACCTATGTACAGTGCTAGGGAATATTTTGGCACGCTACAAATAAGCAATAATAAAAATAATATGTTTGGGTTGACTTTAGCTTTTCATTCATCTGATTTTTTATGGGAGCTATGTAGTCGAGCCTATGGTAAGCAAACAATAAGCCTTATAACTTATTCAGACAACAGAGGACATGTATAATTTCAACATGTTTGCACATTTATTCTATGTATAAATAAAACCTATATATTGTTTTTTTCAGCAGAAGATCAGCTTTATATTAATTTCATTTTTCTTCGATTAAATGTAAAGCAATTTTTTAACTTAAACTTGTAAAAAAAACAAAATGATATTTTATATATATGTCTCTTGTATCATTATAAAATGTTTTACAAATATTTGTATTATTGTTTTTAAACAAATAAACATGTACAAATATATATAAAAGAATTACATAACATACAGAACCAGTACCGTCACTAGGTACTAGTATACATTGATACAGGTAAGGTTCCAATTATAATGATTTAGTATCAAATGGTAAGAAAAGGAAAAAAATAAAGGGAATATGACAAGAGTGGAGAAGACGGACCTACACATTTATTATCCATTTTGATCCCATTTTGACCAATATATTAACTTAGGTCTATTTTTCATCATCAAAGTATTAGTATTCTTCATGTTTCTCTATTGAGATCTAGGGCATTTTTCAGCTTAGCCCATGCGGGGGCTTTTAGTTTATTCCAGCATTTTACTATCCTCCACTTTGATGCCAAGAGAATGTGGGAGATCAGCTTTTTGACAAATGGTCCAAATTCACTTGAAGTAAGACCAGTGGTGGAGTGCATACAATCTGTTTACCCCCGAAAGCACCTTGCAAGACATAGATTCTTAAGTCTTGACCTTTAACTGTCTCCTGGATGCCTCGCAGGTGAAGGTGATTTTTCCTTGAGCTGTCTTCCATGCTGTATATTTTCTTAGCTAAGTCCTCTATTTTATCCTCCAGAGATGAAGTGTATTTTAATAGAGCGTTATTGTCCATAGTTAACTTATCACGTCTTTTCGATAGCCTCAAATTTCTGATTTACTTCCTTAATAGCTTGAGAATTATCTGTTATCTTCTTTGTAAAATCTAATATAAGATTTTCTTGAAAGCATTCTAAAAGTTCTTTCATTTTAGAACAAGTCAGTATTTCCTATACTGGTAGGGATAAGTTACTTTCATTTTGTTTACAAGTGGTGTCTTTATCCACCAATTTGATTTTTCAAAAGCTTGTATTCTAGGGGCCTCATTCAATTGCAATTTGGTCAATTGAATAGGGGTCTAAATAAGCACAGAGCATATTTTTTTAAAGAAGTTTTCAGTTAGTAAACATCTATCCAAAAGCAAGGTTTTCACTAACTAAAAACTTCTGTAAAAAAATATGCTATGTGCTTATTTTGAGCCCTATTCAATTGGCCAAATCGCAATTGAATGAGGGCCTAGGTAGGCTAGCAATCTGATGGAACTTTATTCACTTATATTTAAGGTGTAACTTTATTTACAGATATCTGTTGTGTTTTAAAGAGCACATGGCTCTGCTTCTATCCGCGTTCCATGGGTCCTTAATGGTAGACTTTTTATTTTAACAGTCCATCCCCACTGTAACAAAATTATATAAGTATAGATAATTTGCAGATATTTGTTAGTATGTAATGCATGGCTTTATATGTGTGTTCTTTGTATATAGGCTCTTAGAATTTTTCTAAGAGCCTACTACTTCTATTTTAGCCTCTGTTTGCCTATTAGACAGGGCTATGTTTCCAATTATCTGTTAAATCTTGTATTGCCTTAACCTCTCCTTCTGTATAGCCCCCTGTAGGCCCTTGTTGGTATTTTTAATTTCAACAGTCCAAACACCTTGTCCTAATTGAATAACAGCTATTTGCTGCTAGTTGTTACAATGTTGGATACCAAGTTTATAAGTATGCCCATAGTAGGTAAGCTCTATATAAAATATTGTATATGCTCTAGTGAGTAACTGGGAGCCTGCAGTTTCTAATGAAAGTCTGTTGCCTATGATAACTTCACCATATGACATTTATAGCGTTGTGCACTCTCGACAGAACATGCAGTTTATAGGTAGTACCATGTATTTCGTCCCGATTGAGATAAGACTTTTTTTCCAGGAGTCTTCCAGCTGGCATGCTTCTGATCCAGCTACCTGCATCGCTTCATCCCCCTACCAGAGAGCAGCTAAATCTCCGTAGTTGCTGCAGGCCTCCCAAGACATCTCAGAGCGCAATCGATGTTCAGATAGCAGCTTCCTACAGTTCTTCAGATCCCGCCTGTGTATTGGGCGAAGTAAATTGGCATATCACCTGGCCAGGCCCTGTAGTAACTCTTAAAGAGTCTCCAACTTGATGCACATTATTACGCTTGAGCTCTCAAGTTGGCGGGGCTTCTAAGAAATCTGGCCGCAATAGGTGTAGGAAGCCAATGCTGCCTCATCAGCCTCCCAACCTTCCCGAAGTCAGCCTTACACTGACGCTTGTTCCATTTCCGGATCATACCCTATATCATTATCAAAATGAATCTTATGATTTAAAGTCAAACTAGTAATATATGCCCTGTATTTCCAGGAAATACATTGAATTATTAGTTACACAAGCCAGAAATGTATAATATTTCAAAATTACTTTTTAGGTTAGATTCAAAGTACACACCCAAAAAAATATAAAAAATATATATTTCCTCCACAATCCAGAGAATTCAAAAATAGCTGGAAGTTCTTACTCTAGAAAAATACACATTCACTAATCTTTTCTGCAATTAGTGTTTTTATAACTTAAAAAAAAAACATAATTTCACAAATGTAATCAGCATATAAAACCCACATCTCTATTGGGGGGGGGGGGGGGGGGAGTTACAAGGTGATATGTGGGGATCTTTCTTGCCCTTTGGTCAGTTGAGGGCTGGCCAAAGCTGGAAAAACTTATTTATCCAACTGCATAATCCTTTCAACTTCAGCCCCCCCTTTTTTATATATTGCATCCCGCATAAATAAGAGCTGAAGCCCTAGTTAGGGGAACACTGACAGATGAAACTCAAATCTATCTTGCGGCACCAGATCAATGGCCCTCTCTTCTAGCTCAGCTGCCTCTCTTGCATATCCTCCTGGATGTTTGCCTGTCAAGTCAAACTCAACATGTCAAAGACTGAACTCCTTATCTTCCTACCCTCTACTACAGCTTTCACTTTTCAAATATCTCTCAAAGTTGACAATGCAATCATCACTCCCACCTCCTGGTTGTCTTGAAGTCTTACTGGACCCTGCCCTCTCTTTTGTTCCTTACATACAATCAATAACACAATCTTGTAATTCTCATTTTACGCAGGACACAGCGAAAATTCTAAGACATTCTCTCATCATATCTCGACTCGACTACTATAATTCACTCCTTGCTGGCCTACCTATTTCTCGTCTGCCTCCACTCTAATACATAATGAACTCCTCCGCTAGACTCTGCCATACTAAACTCTCAGTGTCTGAAGCCCCTCTATGTCAATCACTCCACTGGCTTCCTATAGTAAACCCCTCAACAATATTGCACCCCTTTATATCTCTGCTCTTGTTTCAAAATACTCTCTCAACTGTCCTCTTTGTTTTGCTAATGATCTGCTTCTTTCCCCCTCTCTTATCACTTCCTCTCTCTGCCGCCTTTAAGACTTTTCTCTTCCTGCCCTTATTCTCTGGAATTCCTTGCCTTGCTCCACTAGACTGCCCCAAAAACCTTTAGAAAAAAAACTAAAAACGCATCTGTTTAAAAAAGCTTATGACATTCACCCTTAATATGCCATGTACTTAACCCCTCTACAGCCCTATGGAATATGTTGGCGCATTACAAATAAAAGATAATAAAAAATAATATATAGCACCCTAAGCAGCTCTGCTATGTCCCCCCTTCCTGATAGCACACCATTTCTACCCCCATCATATCTCAAAGATGCTCCCATGCACCTGCCTTCCTCAGTCCTGTCCTCTCAAGGCACCCAGTAGCAAGCCAAAGGCCTGCAGCATCAGCAGAAGCATCTGCGCCCAGGTTTGCGCAGCCAAATGTAAATCCAGTCGCATCAATCACTCTGCGACTCCAGGGGTAATTGCAAGGGAACAAAGAAAAAGACAGAAGGGAACTATGAATTGGGAAGAAAGGGACAATGGAGTCATGACACCAATACAGGATGCCAATTCAGGTGGGGCAGCTAGTTCAGGAGCATTGTGAGCTGAGGCTGGGAGGAAAAGGCCAGCAGACACTAAACTTGGAAGCCAGGGGGGGGGGGGGAGAAGGAGAGGGGAGGGGAAATGAGAGAGAAGGAGAGGGGAGGGGAGAAGGAGAGAGAAGGATGGGGAGAGAAGGAGAGGGGAGGAGGTAAATGAGAGAGGGGAGAGAGAAGGAGAGGTGAGAGAGAGAAGGAGAGGGGAGGGGGAGAATGATGGAGAATGAGAGGGGTGGGGAGAAGTGGAGAGAATGAGAGAGAAGGAGAGGGGAGAATGAGAGAGGGAGAGAGAGGAGAATGGTGGAATGAGAGAGGAGGAGAGGGGAGAGAAGAAAAGAGGGGGAGAGAAGGAAAGAGGGGAAGAGAGAAGGTGAGCGGAGGGGGAGAATGAGAGAGAAGGGGAGAGGGGGTGAGAAGCAAAGAGGGGTGAGAAAGGGGGAGAAAATGAGATAGGGGAAAGATAGGGAAGGGAGAGAGGGGGGAGAGAAGGAAAATGGTGGGGAGAAAATAGAGAGAGGGGAGAGTGAGATAGGGAAGGGGGATAGAAGGAGAGAGAGGGAGGAGAGTGGAGGGAGGAGAGGTGAGAGAGGGAGGGGGAGATGGGAGTGGTATGGGCTACACACAAAAGAAAGTATATATATATATTATTTTTTTTGCACCAGTGCCCCTAATTCACTAGCTCCACCACTGATTAGTAGGTACACTGTGCCTATGTAAGCATCTCTGGTGTTTTTTTTTATAAATTCAATCTGTGTGTATAGAATGACTCAATGTGATGCACATTTCGGTTATGAGCAGCATGTGTTAGATTGGAAAAAGGTAAGAACAGTTAAACTTAGATAAACCTAGATATTAACAATTAACTTATCCAAATAAATACAATGGAAAATTAAGGCCACAGATATTTTTTTATATATATAATACATAAACCTAACATTAGGTTAAGAAATTCGATAGGATGGTCGGGACAGGAAGGGGCGTGACCGGAAATGGGCTGGTTTCCCGCGTGATGCGGCGCTAGGCTGATGGGGACAATGCTGCTCCTGTGGGCTCTGTGAGTTAATAGCCGCATAATAGATTCTTAACACGAGAGAGACGCCGCTCTGTGCCCCGTGAGTTGGAGTTGAAGCTGGAGCTGGAGTTGGAGCTGGAGTTGGAGCTGGAGCTGGAATTGGAGCTGGAGCTGGAGCAAGCTGGAGTGTTTGGAGGCTTGCTAACTCGCGTTCCTGGACACATGGGGGAACTCTGGCTGAGTTGTTGGCAGCGTTTTCTGCTGTGAGAGCAGTTGTATGTGTAAGTCTGTACAAAGGAGTTCTGAGGGAGCGCTATACTCGGATTTAATGTGGCAAGCTTCTCTCACTCATATTAAGATGAACAAAGAATGCTGTGAAGCAACTTTGGTATTTACAGGTCCATTGTAAAGAAATATAAACATATAACAACTACTGTATTGTACTGTGGAGCCGACAAGCTTGGTGGAATCATTTCCCTTTAAACTTCTTCTTTTTTTTTTTTTACCTGAATCTACAAGAAAGTGATATTTTACTCAAATACATTTAGAGAGGTACAAGAAATAACATCTTAGTGTTCAATTAACACATACTGTATGCAACGCTTTCTGCATGATAACCAACTTTAACCTTCAGCCTCTTTTCCTATAGTGGTGAAGTGCCTTTAATGTCTATAAGTCCACTGGGGAATGGTATTCCACTTTTAAGTAGTGTGATGCTGAGCTGAAAATCCATGTGAAAATTACTTTTTGCTCAAGCTGTTTGGCAAAAAAGAAAAAAAATGGTTAATGAAGGGAGCATATTGCGAGCATTTTGAATAAAAAAACACTATTAACATATATGGTGAAATGCCTATATGAATTTGTACCAAACAAAGAGCCTTAATCGAGCATTTAAAAATCACTTTTGGGCACAGTATTTGTGCACTTGACCTATAACAAGGCTATTTATTCAGTCCAATTATGCCAAGTAAAGGGAAACCTAAGGACAAGAAAGGTCATTCCACTAAAGCTGTGGAATTTTTTTCTCCTAAACATAAAGAGAAGATCCAACTTCCACCTTTTGCAGACTCTCCCTTGCAGGCAGACAAACTTACACACAACAATTCAAAGCTCTCAGAAAGTATGTCTAGCAAAGACTCAGAATTGCATGATGATGAATTGCTGACTCCATCAAAAATGAGGAATATTTTGCAAGACTTTCAAGTTAATCTCCTAGCAGATATTAAACAGCAAATTATGGACAATGCTAAAGCAATAAGAGATGTTAACAACAGAACCTTGGAACTGGAGTTGAAGTTGGAGAATTTAACCCTGGACTACCACTCATTGTCAACTTAGAATATTAAATTAGAAGAAAAGGTTAAAGAGTTAAACAACCAAATTATTAAACTTGAAGATCTCTCAAGAAGCTCTAATTTACGTTTAAGGGGTATACCTGAAACAGTTAAAAATTCTGATCTATCTAATTTTGTGTCTCATTTTTTTGCTTCTTTGGTTCCCTCTTTTGCTAAGCTGGAAAACAAATTTGATGTGATATATCTTATCCCGCTTCCATCATGTTTACAAAATAAGGGAGCCAGAGATGTTATGGTTAAATTTCATTTTTTTCCACGAAAGAGAATATTGTAAAAGCCAGTTATAAGGTTAAATCTTTTGACTCTCCATATGAATCCATTAAAATATATGCAGATCTCTCTCCAGCGACTTTAAGCAGAAGACGTGAATATGCTCAACTAACCCAAATCCTGAGGAAAGAAGGTTTGATTTACAAATGGACTTTTCCAACTGGCTTATGAATCCAAAGAGACTCTGTTGGTCACAAAATTAACTTTCCAAAAGAAGGATTTGCTCTACTGTCAAACCGGCTTATATCCACATGAACTACTGGAGCGATTTTTTCAGACTTATTTATCTTGGGGTTTTTAACAAAGTATTAATCACAAGTAGATTAGCTATTATTACTTGATTAAGATACAAAATAATTTTACTAAATAAGAAGATTAATGTAAAAAATATTTTGCACCTTTTGTGAAAGGATTTTTTTTTCCCTTCTCTTCTCAACACTGTGTGCTTTATATTTTAAAATTTTCACACCTAATATGAATAGAAGTAGATATTTGATTTATTTTTTTTGTTTATCTAGCAATGTATCCCTGTTGCGTTGTTTTTTTTTTGTTTTGTTTGTGCTTTAATCTGAAAAATGTTTTGGCTGCCAAGTCGATAGCTTAACTGATTTTGATTTTTCAATTTCTCGTTTAATTGTTTTTTGCACTTATTTACTCTTTTTGTATTTAAATATTCCCTCAGGAGCAGATATTTCCCATTATAATAGGCCTTCCATTTCTAAACAATAGCGATTAGCGCCGCTTATATAGGCTGCCTCTATTCTGTGAGGCAACCTAGGTGTGTTTCTGTTTGGTTGTGTTTGCAGTTTGTTAGTATGAGATCTAAAGTAACTTTATTTCTTCCTAGCACTTGGACTGGGAAAAAGTATCTTGGATATGGTATGCTTGTGAACAGATTGGTTGTCCCTCAAGTATGTTTAGTGATGACAAAGTTGAGTATACTTCATCTTTTGATTTTTTTTTATGACGTTAAAAATATTGAGCTTTAACGTGAACGGCCTAAATTTCCCGGGCAAGAGGCATACGCTATTTAGATTTTGTAAGAAACAAAAAGCAGATATTGTCTTTTTGCAGGAGACCCATTGGGCTCATTCCAAAACTCCATTCTTGGGGGACTCCCTTTTTGGTCTCAAGCATATCGCCACCTTCAACAAGAAAACACGGGGTGTGGCAATTTTGTTTAAAAATAATTTACCTCTAGTAGAGGAATTTTGTATTCTAGACCTCCATGGTCGTTATATTCTGTGTGTGTGTGTGTGGGGGGGGGGGTGATGAATGACCATAAAGTCACTTTAGTTAACTTATACGCCCCCAACAACAATCAACTATCCTTTCTTAAACGTCTTGGGGCTTCTATCAAAACATTTTCTAATGGCTCTTTGATTGTAGCAGGAGATTTCAATGTTATTCCCAACTTTGAAAAACACAGAAAATCCCAAACCATTTGTAAAAATACAAATAGAATCCAGAATGTAGCATTTAAATTTTCGAATTGGTTTAATGGACTCAACTTACTTGATGCTTGGCGCGTCTTAAATCCAAATCAACGAGACTTCACCTTTTTTTCTAATGTTCATAAGTTATATTCCCTTATAGATCTGTTTTTGGTGGATAGCAACACTATGAACAATATAACAAAGGTCAATATTGACTCAATAACCCTGTGAGGAATTGACTCTGCTGGGTTTTGAACCCTGGTCCCCAGGCTGCTATACCTCTTCCCTACCACTGCGCCAGCCTGCCTTTTGTGAATTTCATTGAGATCTGATAAGCTTGACTCTGCTAGCAATAGTATCAGTACCTAAGTCTCTTCAGCTGTGTCTGGTCAGGTGTCTGGTCCTTGGCCTATATAAGGCACTTCCTTTCAAATGTACCTTGCCAGATTATTGTGTGGTTCCTGATCACTTCAATAAAGCTTGTTCCTGTTTCACCTACAAATTGCTGAACTGGATTATTGCTGACCTTGGCTGCGGGTCTCCACAACCTTGTGATTCCATATCATTACAGAATAATCTGGCCCTTTCATGGAGACCGCCGGGTCAGATTCTGCATTGGCCCAGCAGGTTGCTTTACTTGCAATAACTGTGCAGACCCAGGCACAGACTATTCAAGTGCTGCAGGACCAGGTGGCTGAACTGCAGGCCCAACAGGTTGCTTTTACTGCAAGAAATGTGCAGACCCAGGCACAGACCATTCAAGTGCTGCAGGACCAGATAGCTGAACTGCAAAATAAAATTCAGTCAATGCACAGTGAGTATACCAGCTACAGCAGGGGTCACCAAACTCGGTCCTGGAGGGCCGTCCCAGGCCTGGATTTGTGGATATCCTTGCTGCAAACAGGTGAGAATCTTGTTTCTTCAGCCATCCTGATTGACTCACCTGTTTGCAGCAAGGATATCCACAAATCCAGGCCTGGGTCGGCCCTCCAGGACCAAGTTTGGTGACCCCTGAGCTACAGGGCATGAGATGTTGCGGCTGCTACTGTTACACCTGCACAAGATGCCCGCTTGCCCCTACCAGAAAAGTTTGGAGGAGATCGCAAAAAATTTAGGGGTTTCCTAAATCAATGCCGTTTGCACTTCATGATGTTACCTCAACGATTTCCATCTGAAAGAGAGAAGGTGGGATTTATTTTTTCCTTATTTAAAGATGAAGCCCTGGCTTGGGGCTCCCCTCTTCTGGAACAAGACAGTCCAGTCTTGGGTAATCTAAATGACTTTCTTGAGGCCATGTGCCTAGTTTGTGATGACCCAAATCGATGTGCTACAGCAGAAGCCACTCTCCTTCATTTGCATCAAGGGAGGCGCTCGGTGGCTGAATATGCTGCTGAATTCAGACAGTGGGTTGCTGATACTACCTGGAACCAATCAGCCCAGAGGTTCCACTTCAGAAAAGGTCTCTCAGAAGCTATAAAAGATGAGCTAGCTCGTGTTGATCTTCCTGCTGACTTTGATGCATTTGTGCGTTTGGCTATCCGTATTGATCAGAGACTTTCTGAAAGAATATTAGAAAGACAGGGCTCTTTTAGACCAAGTACTACTCCAATTTTCTATTCAAGAACTTCTACTCCGATCCCACAAACACCTACAGACTCTGAGCCAGAGGCTATGCAGGTAAATCTAATAAGAGGGCCATTATCCAACAAAGAAAAACAGTGGCGACGCACTCACAATTTATGCCTGTATTGTGGTAGTGCAGGGCACTATGCCATCAATTGCCCTAGCAAATCCAAAAGAACAATAGCTATGGTGGCTGAGGGTGCACAGATTCAACACCAATCCCAGATTTCAGATCAACTGGATTCTGTCACACAACCCTTGTTTTCTCTGGCTCATGGTGAAGAGGGTATGTTGACTCAACATCCTCATTTTGTGGTGCCTATCACGTTGCAATGTGGTGATCGTAAAATTTCAACTACAGCTATGATAGATTCTGGAACAGGCGGAAACTTTATGGACATTAAATTTTGCAGCAGGAAATAGAATTCAGTCTATCCCTAATTCTTCACCTGTGTTAATGAAGACAGTTGACGGTTCTCCACTTACGTCAGGCCCGGTTACACATGAGACTGTGCCCTTAATGTTGACTGTGGAAGTGAATCACCATGAGGCTATCTCTTTCCACCTAATTTCCTCAACACAGTTTCCAGTGAATTTGGGGGTACCTTGGCTTGCTCTGCATAACCCACAGATTGATTGGAAGATCAGAACTTTGTCCTTTCCTTCTAAACACTGCTTAATGAATTTTCAACCCTCTAAGGTAACACCTGTTGCCACAACAATTAATGAAATGGTTGCTACAAACTTGACTAAGCTTCCTCTACATTATCAGGATTTTGCAGATGTCTGTGATAAGAAGAATGCTGATCAGCTTCCACCACACAGGCCTTATGATTGCCCAATAGAGCTGTTGCCTGGGGCTGCTATCCCATTTGGCCGTATATATTCACTCTCTGAGCCTGAATTGAAAGCTCTTCGTGAATACCTACAAGAAAATCTTGCTAAAGACTTTATTCGACCATCTACTTCTACAGTAGGAGCTCCTATTTTCTTTGTAGAAAAGAAAGATGGTAGCCTACGGCCATGCGTTGATTACAGGGACATTAATAACATCACTGTTAAAAAACGCTACCCCTTGCCTCTGATTCCTGAACTTTTGGAGAGACTTCGCTCAGCTAAAATATTTACGAAGCTTGATCTTCGGGGGGCATATAATCTGGTTCGCATAAGACCCAATGATGAATGAAAAACAGCTTTCAGAACCAGGTACGGGCATTACGAATATCTAGTAATGCCTTTTGGGCTGTGTAATGCCCCTGCAACTTTCCAGCATCTTATCAATGATGTACTACGAGATCTCCTGGATCAGTTTGTTGTGGCATATTTGGATGATATCCTAATATTCTCTGATAATCTTGAAAACCACAGAAAACAGGTCCGTATAGTTCTAGACTGCCTTCGTACCCACCGCCTATACATTAAACTAGAAAAATGTGAGTTTGAACAAACAGAAATTCAATTCCTGGGGTAGGTAATAACTCCCAAAGGTTTAAGTATGGATGCAAGTAAAATTAAAGCTGTGCTGGACTGGCCCATCCCCAAGACTGAAAAAGATGTTCAGAGATTTGTGGGGTTTACCAATTTTTACAGGCGTTTCATTAAGAATTTCTCTGCCGTTATTACACCGATCACTGAACTCACACATAAAGGGACTCCTTTTCAGTGGTCCGATAAGGCGGATACCGCATTTTCCCGATTGAAGACTCTGTTTACCTCTGCCCCTGTCCTGGTACATCCTCAGCCGGAATTACCATTTATTGTGGAAGTTGATGCTTCTGATTCAGCTGTTGGTGCTATACTGTCTCAAAGGACTGGACCTAAGATGCTGTTACATCCGTGTGCCTTCTATTCCCGCCAGATGGTGCCAGCAGAAAGAAACTATGACATAGGGAATAAAGAACTATTGGCTATAAAAGCTGCCTTCACCGAATGGAGACATCTCTTGGAGGGAGCTACCCATCCAATTACTGTCCTCACAGATCACAAAAATCTGTAATGTATTCGATCAGCAAAGAGACTGTCAGCCAGACAAGCACGCTGGTCCCTATTCTTCTCGAGGTTTAATTTTTTGGTTACATACCGTCCTGGCTCCAAGAATGGTAAGGCGGATGCCTTGTCTAGAATAGCTGACCCCCTCCATACTACCGTAACCAAGACCACCATCTTGCCGGAGGATATATTTATAGGAGTTACATTTCCTTCTGATCTGATGTCTCGCATTAAAAAGGGCTACGCTGAAGACCCAGTTCTTCGTGATCCTCCTCGTGACCTCCATATGACGATGCTTAATGGGTTTTGGATTTTTCACCAACGTCTGTTTGCTCCGGAGTCAGTGCGAGTGGACCTTTTATGTCTCTACCATGACTCAAAACCAGCAGGTCATCCAGGAATCCGAAAGACGCAAGACCTACTTGCCCGATCCTTTTGGTGGCCGAAGTATCATGAGGATGTTAAGAAGTATGTGTCCTCTTGTGATGTATGTGCCAGACATAAGACTCCTCGCTCATCCCCTGTTGGCTTGCTTCAGCCTCTTCCGATTCCTCATCGTCCCTGGGGATCTATATCCATGGACTTTATTGTGGAACTACCTCCCTCTAAGGAACACACTACCATTCTTGTTGTTGTGGACAGGTTAACTAAGATGGGTCATTTCATACCAGCTCGTGGTCTCCCTTCAGCTAAACAGACGGCTGACCTGGTTATTCGGGAAATATTTCGTTTCTGACAGGGGAGTGCAGTTTACATCTCGTTTTTGGAAACATTTTTGTTCTAATCTAGGTATTAATGTAAATCTGTCGTCAGCTTTTCATCCGCAAAGTAATGGACAGACTGAGCGAACCAACCAGACTTTGGAGCAATATTTGCGGTGCTATATTAGTTACCTGCAGGATGACTGGCTGGATTTTCTACCCACGGCGGAGTTTGCCTATAACAATGCCCAACACTGCTCCACTTCTTTGAGCCCATTTTTTGCCAACTATGGTTACCATCCGACCTTTCTAGTCAGTCTCCCAATTACTACTTCCATTCCTGCTATCACTGACCGGCTAACCGCCTTACGTGATTCCCAAGCACTGTTGAAAGAGACTCTTTTGGAGGCTCAGGAATGTTACAAAAGAGCTGCTGATAGGCATAGAAAGGAGGCCCCAGTCTATCACGTTGGTGACAAGGTGTGGCTGTCAACAAAGAATCTTAAGCTTCGGATTCCTTCTCATAAATTGAGTCAAAGGTTCATGGGACCTTTTGAGATCATTGCTCAGATCAATGCTGTCACTTTCCGTTTGCAACTCCCGAATTCCATGAAAATACATCCAGTGTTTCACGTTGCACTGCTTAAACCTTTTCATGAAAATACTTTCCCTGGCCGAGCCCTGCCTGCCCCACCTCCAGTCCTCGTGGATGGTGAGGATAAGTACGAAGTGGAAAAAATTCTTGACTCCAGGATCTTCCGTAACAAGCTTCAGTATCTGGTTCGCTGGAAAGGCTATGGTGAGGAGGAGAGTTCGTGGGAACCAGTGGACAATATTCACGCTCCTGATCTCCTTCAGTCTTTTCATGTGCAGTACCCTGCTAAACCAGGTAATAGGGCATCCAGAGGCTGCACCTATAGAGGCGGGGGTAATGTGAGGAATTGACTCTGCTGGGTTTTGAACCCTGGTCCCCAGGCTGCTATACCTCTTCCCTACCACTGCGCCAGCCTGCCTTTTGTGAATTTCATTGAGATCTGATAAGCTTGACTCTGCTAGCAATAGTATCAGTACCTAAGTCTCTTCAGCTGTGTCTGGTCAGGTGTCTGGTCCTTGGCCTATATAAGGCACTTCCTGTCAAATGTACCTTGCCAGATTATTGTGTGGTTCCTGATCACTTCAATAAAGCTTGTTCCTGTTTCACCTACAAATTGCTGAACTGGATTATTGCTGACCTTGGCTGCTGGTCTCCACAACCTTGTGATTCCATATCATTACAAACCCTTTCAGATCATGCTTGTATCTCTATGGAGGTTAATTTTAACTTGTATAAAATTGGTTGTCCGCGGTGGAAATTAGATGATTATTTGATTTAAGGAGGAATTCAGAAAACAGTTTTTAATCGAAGAGTCAACCAAGTTTTTTGAATTAAATAAAGATACAGTCTCCTCTAAGGGTGTTCTTTGGAATGCTTATAAGGCTTACATCAGGGGAATTTTAATAAAGCTCAGGTCCCAGGTTATGAAACAAAGGGGAGAGTCCCTTAGAAAACTATATATTAACTTAAATAAATTGGAAACCATGAATAAAAAGGTCCCTAGAGATTGCACAATGGCTGAAATTAAAAAGGTCCAGAACAAAATAAATAAAATTACCAACTTGTGTCAGACAAAAAGATTTGGCGTATGCAACAACTTTATTACCATCAAGATAATAGAACTAGTAAATTACTGGCTTACAAAATTAAACAGAAATCCTTAGGGACAAGAATTGACTATATAATGAACAATGGTCAACCTACGAGGTGCCCTAAGGAGATCACCAATCTGTTTGCCAATTATTATGAAAATTTGTATAATTTATCTAAAGACAATGAGTTCCATAAACCGTCAGTGTTGCAAATTCAATCCTTTCTCGATCAGTTTAAGCTCCCTGTTGTATCACAAGAGGAATTAGAGGAACTGACCACCCCCATTTCTGTTAAGGAAGTGAGGGAGGTAATTTCTATGCTAAAATCTTATACTTCTCCTGGCCCTGATGGATTTAGCAATTATTTTTATAAAAACTTTTCCTCATCATTATGTATTCATCTTATGAATACGTTTAATGAAATCAAGACGGAAGGGGTCATCTCTCTAGAAATGGTTAATGCTATTATAATTATGATTCCCAAACCTAAACAAGATTCACATTTTTGCTCTAGCTATAGACCTATATCTTTATTAAATGCAGATGTTAAGTTATACTCGAAAATCTTGTCAATTAGGCTTCAAAAGATTATTCACAAACTGATAGACATGGATCAGTTGGGATTTATTTCCGGCCGATCTGGTTTGGATAATGTTAGGAAATTATCTAATTTGATCTGTTTTTCAAAAGCGACAAAGATTCCAACCCTATTTCTCTCACTAGACACTGAAAAAGCTTTTGATAGGGTAGGGTGGGATTACATGAGAAAATTTGGTCTGGGAAACTTTGGTTCTCACGCTATAGGGGCTCTATATAAATCCCCTTCTGCGTCAGTATCTAATTTCGGTTGTCACTCTCGCCCCTTTGGGATATCAAATGGAACCCGACAAGGGTGTCTTCTCTCTCCCATCCTTTTGCTTTATTAATAGAGCCATTAGCAGTAGCCATCAGATCTAATCCTGACATTAGTGGCATTAGGCTGGGTGAGAGAGAACACAAAATTTATCTTTTTGCTGATGACATAGTGTTATCTATTACAAGCCCTGGCGAATCCTTGAAAGTCTTGATGTTACTGTTTAAATAGTACAGTTTAATATCAAATTACAAACTAAATGCACAAAAATCAGATACTTTAGCGATAAATCTCTCCTCAAACACCAGTAAATTTTTAAGGGAATCATACTCATTTAATTGGAACTCCAACTCTTTTACACATCTGGGTATTATTTTTTCAGTAGGGCTTAAAAATATGATTAAAATAAACTACAACAACCTCTACAGTAAATGGTTAAAAAAATTTAAGTGGTTGGAAAGGAGTTAAAGCACCTTTAGTGGTAAAATATCCATTATTAAAATGGCGCTTCTGCCTAGATTCAACTATCTCACTAGCTGTATTCCGATTAGAATTTCTCAATATCAAGTGAAAAAATTTCAAATTATTATAGATAAATTCATCCATTTTTCAAAACATATTAGATTTAAGAGATTAACTCTCACTAGAGCATTCTCTCAAGGAGGATTGTCTTACCCTATGCTACAATTATATCAAGATGCCAGTATGTTGACTCATGCCTTAAAATGGCTTAATTTAAATGGGTCCTAGTTTTATTCAACTAACGCGGCAGAAGGTTGCTTGACATCATTAGAAAAACTTATCAACTCTAACAACTATAGCCGCTTACTATCTAAATGCTATAATATTATAGGGAGACCCTTAGCCCTTATTAAGACATCGGGTATGGAAAATTGGGAAAGAGATCTTGGTATCTCTTTCCCTTGGGAGATATGGGAATCCTCACTCTATGGGACAAACATGATCGTTAAACACCCTTCGGATAGAGAACTCCACATTAAACTTGTAAATAGGTGGTACATGGTGCCCTCTCAAATTTATAAATTTTCACATAATCCTCAAGACAGTATGTGTTGGAGACTATGTGGTATATATGGTGATTTTCTTCACACATTTTGGGAATGCCCATTAATTAAACCCTTGTGGCTTGAAGGTTTTGATTTCATTGAATGCTCTATAGAATCTAAACTTTCCTTTCTACCTCAGTATAATTTATTGCATATTTTTCCAAAATCGTTAAATTTAGATAAGAAAGCTTTCATTATTTTAATTTGTATGGCAATAAAAAGATCAATTATTTCCCAATGGAAATCTAATAAAATCCCTACTTGGAATGAAATCTTAGTAATGATTCAACAAATAAGAGATCTTCAAGCCAATTGGGAAGTTACAGGCACTTCCCGCAACAACTCCCTTAAGTTGAAATTATGGGATTCTATACATAAAAGGGTTTCTTAAATCTGTAAACAACAATAGCTGCTACCTCTTGCCTAATGGAAATGCTTGCTGTTCCCGGCTTGGTTTCTTATAGTAATATTTTTGCTGTCTCTCTCTCATTGATTCCGGGTCTTTTTCTTTTAGTTTTTTTTTGTGCTTTTGTTAATTGTTTTTTTATTACTATTCATCTTTGTCAATTTAAAGCTTAATATCATGATCATTTAAATGAAAGTGTATGCATGACGAGTGAATGTTCTTTTTTAAATGTTTTATCTTATGTATTGTATGTTTTTCCTTTTTCTGTTGTTTATTTCGATGTACTGTGTTATTAACTGTATTTATGATATATACGATATTTATATGGTACATTGTTATAATTTTGTAAAAACAATAAATACTATAAAAAAAAACAAAAAAAAACATTAGGTTATGAAATTCAACATTCCAGTGGTGCTTGCCCCACCCACATAATTGAATACCTTAAGGGGTCCCCATGCCCAAGGACGACTCTCACCATCTACACACTTTTTACCACCATCCATTAAAATAATAAGGGCAAGCACATCCACTATACCTAGCTGTGACATAACATACAGTATAAACAATCCTGAAGGAAGAAACACATTATAAACATTGTTTTTGCATCATTCAGTCGTTTCCGACTCTCCAGGACCTCATGGACCGTAATATCCCAGGCACATCTTCATGTCCCTTTTCATGCTGATCAACTTGTTTTTAAGAAGGGAGCAAGAGCAAATCCTGGGAATTTTAGACCAGTGACCCTCACTTCTGTAGTGGGAAAGCTTTTAGGATGGTTAATAAGGGATAATATACAAGAATATGTCTATTCAAACAGGATTATAAGTAGGAGTCAACATGGATTTATGATGGATAGGTTATGTCAAATAAAATCTAATTTGTTTCTATGAGTAGGTTAGTAAATAAATGTAAAGTTATGCATTTAGGAAGGAAAAACAGCTATGCAATTTATAATCATAATGGAGTAAATCTTGGGGTATCATATATTGAAAGGGATTTGGGAGTGCTCACTGCCAAGCAGCAACTGCAAAGGCAAATAAAATATTAGCATGTATTAAGAAGGGTAAAGAAGCAAGGGAAGCAAATGTAATTCTGTCACTATACAAAGCCCCAGGTACGCCCTCATTTGGAATATGGAGTACAATTTTGGCCAGCTCTGCATAAAAAGGAAATTTTAGAGCTGGAAAAAGTACAGAGAAGGGAAACAAAACTAATAAGGGGAATGATGGCACTAAGTTATGAAGAAAGACTAAACAAATTAAAACATTTCTCTAGAGAAAAGGGGGGATATGATTACCTTATATAAATATATCCAGGGTCAATGTAATGCTTTGTGAAGTGAACATCCGTGTGCCTTCTATTCCCGCCAGATGGTGCCAGCAGAAAGAAACTATGACATAGGGAATAAAGAACTATTGGCTATAAAAGCTGCCTTCACCGAATGGAGACATCTCTTGGAGGGAGCTACCCATCCAATTACTGTCCTCACAGATCACAAAAATCTGGAATGTATTCGATCAGCAAAGAGACTGTCAGCCAGACAAGCACGCTGGTCCCTATTCTTCTCGAGGTTTAATTTTTTGGTTACATACCGTCCTGGCTCCAAGAATGGTAAGGCGGATGCCTTGTCTAGAATAGCTGACCCCCTCCATACTACCGTAACCAAGACCACCATCTTGCCGGAGGATATATTTATAGGAGTTACTTTTCCTTCTGATCTGATGTCTCGCATTAAAAAGGGCTACGCTGAAGACCCAGTTCTTCGTGATCCTCCTCGTGACCTCCATATGACGATGCTTAATGGGTTTTGGATTTTTCACCAACGTCTGTTTGCTCCGGAGTCAGTGCGAGTGGACCTTTTACGTCTCTACCATGACTCAAAACCAGCAGGTCATCCAGGAATCCGAAAGACGCAAGACCTACTTGCCCGATCCTTTTGGTGGCCGAAGTATCATGAGGATGTTAAGAAGTATGTGTCCTCTTGTGATGTATGTGCCAGACATAAGACTCCTCGCTCATCCCCTGTTGGCTTGCTTCAGCCTCTTCCGATTCCTCATCGTCCCTGGGGATCTATATCCATGGACTTTATTGTGGAACTACCTCCCTCTAAGGAACACACTACCATTCTTGTTGTTGTGGACAGGTTAACTAAGATGGGTCATTTCATACCAGCTCGTGGTCTCCCTTCAGCTAAACAGACGGCTGACCTGGTTATTCGGGAAATATTTCGTTTCTGACAGGGGAGTGCAGTTTACATCTCGTTTTTGGAAACATTTTTGTTCTAATCTAGGTATTAATGTAAATCTGTCGTCAGCTTTTCATCCGCAAAGTAATGGACAGACTGAGCGAACCAACCAGACTTTGGAGCAATATTTGCGGTGCTATATTAGTTACCTGCAGGATGACTGGCTGGATTTTCTACCCACGGCGGAGTTTGCCTATAACAATGCCCAACACTGCTCCACTTCTTTGAGCCCATTTTTTGCCAACTATGGTTACCATCCGACCTTTCTAGTCAGTCTCCCAATTACTACTTCCATTCCTGCTGTCACTGACCGGCTAACCGCCTTACGTGATTCCCAAGCACTGTTGAAAGAGACTCTTTTGGAGGCTCAGGAATGTTACAAAAGAGCTGCTGATAGGCATAGAAAGGAGGCCCCAGTCTATCACGTTGGTGACAAGGTGTGGCTGTCAACAAAGAATCTTAAGCTTCGGATTCCTTCTCATAAATTGAGTCAAAGGTTCATGGGACCTTTTGAGATCATTGCTCAGATCAATGCTGTCACTTTCCGTTTGCAACTCCCGAATTCCATGAAAATACATCCAGTGTTTCACGTGCACTGCTTAAACCTTTTCATGAAAATACTTTCCCTGGCCGAGCCCTGCCTGCCCCACCTCCAGTCCTCGTGGATGGTGAGGATGAGTACGAAGTGGAAAAAATTCTTGACTCCAGGATCTTCCGTAACAAGCTTCAGTATCTGGTTCGCTGGAAAGGCTATGGTGAGGAGGAGAGTTCGTGGGAACCAGTGGACAATATTCACGCTCCTGATCTCCTTCAGTCTTTTCATGTGCAGTACCCTGCTAAACCAGGTAATAGGGCATCCAGAGGCTGCACCTATAGAGGCGGGGGTAATGTGAGGAATTGACTCTGCTGGGTTTTGAACCCTGGTCCCCAGGCTGCTATACCTCTTCCCTACCACTGCGCCAGCCTGCCTTTTGTGAATTTCATTGAGATCTGATAAGCTTGACTCTGCTAGCAATAGTATCAGTACCTAAGTCTCTTCAGCTGTGTCTGGTCAGGTGTCTGGTCCTTGGCCTATATAAGGCACTTCCTGTCAAATGTACCTTGCCAGATTATTGTGTGGTTCCTGATCACTTCAATAAAGCTTGTTCCTGTTTCACCTACAAATTGCTGAACTGGATTATTGCTGACCTTGGCTGCTGGTCTCCACAACCTTGTGATTCCATATCATTACAAACCCTTTCAGATCATGCTTGTATCTCTATGGAGGTTAATTTTAACTTGTATAAAATTGGTTGTCCGCGGTGGAAATTAGATGATTATTTGATTTAAGGAGGAATTCAGAAAACAGTTTTTAATCGAAGAGTCAACCAAGTTTTTTGAATTAAATAAAGATACAGTCTCCTCTAAGGGTGTTCTTTGGAATGCTTATAAGGCTTACATCAGGGGAATTTTAATAAAGCTCAGGTCCCAGGTTATGAAACAAAGGGGAGAGTCCCTTAGAAAACTATATATTAACTTAAATAAATTGGAAACCATGAATAAAAAGGTCCCTAGAGATTGCACAATGGCTGAAATTAAAAAGGTCCAGAACAAAATAAATAAAATTACCAACTTGTGTCAGACAAAAAGATTTGGCGTATGCAACAACTTTATTACCATCAAGATAATAGAACTAGTAAATTACTGGCTTACAAAATTAAACAGAAATCCTTAGGGACAAGAATTGACTATATAATGAACAATGGTCAACCTACGAGGTGCCCTAAGGAGATCACCAATCTGTTTGCCAATTATTATGAAAATTTGTATAATTTATCTAAAGACAATGAGTTCCATAAACCGTCAGTGTTGCAAATTCAATCCTTTCTCGATCAGTTTAAGCTCTCCGTTGTATCACAAGAGGAATTAGAGGAACTGACCACCCCCATTTCTGTTAAGGAAGTGAGGGAGGTAATTTCTATGCTAAAATCTTATACTTCTCCTGGCCCTGATGGATTTAGCAATTATTTTTATAAAAACTTTTCCTCATCATTATGTATTCATCTTATGAATACGTTTAATGAAATCAAGACGGAAGGGGTCATCTCTCTAGAAATGGTTAATGCTATTATAATTATGATTCCCAAACCTAAACAAGATTCACATTTTTGCTCTAGCTATAGACCTATATCTTTATTAAATGCAGATGTTAAGTTATACTCGAAAATCTTGTCAATTAGGCTTCAAAAGATTATTCACAAACTGATAGACATGGATCAGTTGGGATTTATTTCCGGCCGATCTGGTTTGGATAATGTTAGGAAATTATCTAATTTGATCTGTTTTTCAAAAGCGACAAAGATTCCAACCCTATTTCTCTCACTAGACACTGAAAAAGCTTTTGATAGGGTAGGGTGGGATTACATGAGAAAATTTGGTCTGGGAAACTTTGGTTCTCACGCTATAGGGGCTCTATATAAATCCCCTTCTGCGTCAGTATCTAATTTCGGTTGTCACTCTCGCCCCTTTGGGATATCAAATGGAACCCGACAAGGGTGTCTTCTCTCTCCCATCCTTTTGCTTTATTAATAGAGCCATTAGCAGTAGCCATCAGATCTAATCCTGACATTAGTGGCATTAGGCTGGGCGAGAGAGAACACAAAATTTATCTTTTTGCTGATGACATAGTGTTATCTATTACAAGCCCTGGCGAATCCTTGAAAGTCTTGATGTTACTGTTTAAATAGTACAGTTTAATATCAAATTACAAACTAAATGCACAAAAATCAGATACTTTAGCGATAAATCTCTCCTCAAACACCAGTAAATTTTTAAGGGAATCATACTCATTTAATTGGAACTCCAACTCTTTTACACATCTGGGTATTATTTTTTCAGTAGAGCTTAAAAATATGATTAAAATAAACTACAACAACCTCTACAGTAAATGGTTAAAAAAATTTAAGTGGTTGGAAAGGAGTTAAAGCACCTTTAGTGGTAAAATATCCATTATTAAAATGGCGCTTCTGCCTAGATTCAACTATCTCACTAGCTGTATTCCGATTAGAATTTCTCAATATCAAGTGAAAAAATTTCAAATTATTATAGATAAATTCATCCATTTTTCAAAACATATTAGATTTAAGAGATTAACTCTCACTAGAGCATTCTCTCAAGGAGGATTGTCTTACCCTATGCTACAATTATATCAAGATGTCAGTATGTTGACTCATGCCTTAAAATGGCTTAATTTAAATGGGTCCTAGTTTTATTCAACTAACGCGGCAGAAGGTTGCTTGACATCATTAGAAAAACTTATCAACTCTAACAACTATAGCCGCTTACTATCTAAATGCTATAATATTATAGGGAGACCCTTAGCCCTTATTAAGACATCGGGTATGGAAAATTGTGAAAGAGATCTTGGTATCTCTTTCCCTTGGGAGATATGGGAATCCTCACTCTATGGGACAAACAGGATCGTTAAACACCCTTCGGATAGAGAACTCCACATTAAACTTGTAAATAGGTGGTACATGGTGCCCTCTCAAATTTATAAATTTTCACATAATCCTCAAGACAGTATGTGTTGGAGACTATGTGGTATATATGGTGATTTTCTTCACACATTTTGGGAATGCCCATTAATTAAACCCTTGTGGCTTGAAGGTTTTGATTTCATTGAATGCTCTATAGAATCTAAACTTTCCTTTCTACCTCAGTATAATTTATTGCATATTTTTCCAAAATCGTTAAATTTAGATAAGAAAGCTTTCATTATTTTAATTTGTATGGCAATAAAAAGATCAATTATTTCCCAATGGAAATCTAATAAAATCCCTACTTGGAATGAAATCTTAGTAATGATTCAACAAATAAGAGATCTTCAAGCCAATTGGGAAGTTACAGGCACTTCCCGCAACAACTCCCTTAAGTTGAAATTATGGGATTCTATACATAAAAGGGTTTCTTAAATCTGTAAACAACAATAGCTGCTACCTCTTGCCTAATGGAAATGCTTGCTGTTCCCGGCTTGGTTTCTTATAGTAATATTTTTGCTGTCTCTCTCTCATTGATTCCGGGTCTTTTTCTTTTAGTTTTTTTTTGTGCTTTTGTTAATTGTTTTTTTATTACTATTCATCTTTGTCAATTTAAAGCTTAATATCATGATCATTTAAATGAAAGTGTATGCATGACGAGTGAATGTTCTTTTTTAAATGTTTTATCTTATGTATTGTATGTTTTTCCTTTTTCTGTTGTTTATTTCGATGTACTGTGTTATTAACTGTATTTATGATATATACGATATTTATATGGTACATTGTTATAATTTTGTAAAAACAATAAATACTATAAAAAAAAACAAAAAAAAAACATTAGGTTATGAAATTCAACATTCCAGTGGTGCTTGCCCCACCCACATAATTGAATACCTTAAGGGGTCCCCATGCCCAAGGACGACTCTCACCATCTACACACTTTTTACCACCATGCATTAAAATAATAAGGGCAAGCACATCCACTATACCTAGCTGTGACATAACATACAGTATAAACAATCCTGAAGGAAGAAACACATTATAAACATTGTTTTTGCATCATTCAGTCGTTTCCGACTCTCCAGGACCTCATGGACAGTAATATCCCAGGCACATCTTCATGTCCTTTTTCATGCTGATCAACTTGTTTTTAAGAAGGGAGCAAGAGCAAATCCTGGGAATTTTAGACCAGTGACCCTCACTTCTGTAGTGGGAAAGCTTTTAGGATGGTTAATAAGGGATAATATACAAGAATATGTCTATTCAAACAGGATTATAAGTAGGAGTCAACATGGATTTATGATGGATAGGTTATGTCAAATAAAATCTAATTTGTTTCTATGAGTAGGTTAGTAAATAAATGTAAAGTTATGCATTTAGGAAGGAAAAACAGCTATGCAATTTATAATCATAATGGAGTAAATCTTGGGGTATCATATATTGAAAGGGATTTGGGAGTGCTCACTGCCAAGCAGCAACTGCAAAGGCAAATAAAATATTAGCATGTATTAAGAAGGGTAAAGAAGCAAGGGAAGCAAATGTAATTCTGTCACTATACAAAGCCCCAGGTACGCCCTCATTTGGAATATGGAGTACAATTTTGGCCAGCTTTGCATAAAAAGGAAATTTTAGAGCTGGAAAAAGTACAGAGAAGGGAAACAAAACTAATAAGGGGAATGATGGCACTAAGTTATGAAGAAAGACTAAACAAATTAAAACATTTCTCTAGAGAAAAGGGGGGATATGATTACCTTATATAAATATATCCAGGGTCAATGTAATGCTTTGTGAAGTGAACTTTTTGTGCCAAGAGGTTTTCAACTGACAAGATGACATCCTTTGAGTTTAGAAGTAAAAAGATTTCACCTTAAAAAAAGAAAAGGGTTCTTCACACTAAGGGTGGTTAAACTGTTGAATTCTCTACTAAAGGAGGTGGTGACAGGGAATTTGATAGCTAACTTTAAAAAGGGTTTCGATATATTTCTAAATGAAAAGGGCATTCAGGTTATCCTGGTTAATTAGAGAGGGAGTATTGATCCAGGGAGGAGTTCGATCGTCAGTATCTGTGGTCAGGAAGAAATGTTCTCTTTTGAAACAATTGGCAAGTTTCACTTATTTTTTTTCTCTTTTCCTTCCTCTAGTATAATTAACAGTCAATAATTAATCTGAAATCTGTAGATCAGAGGAGATCTTAAAGTATTTTTCAACCTCAATTACTATGTAACTATGTAACTATGTAACATACAACACAATCTATTCAATATCCTACAAGTTGGGTGATCTTGTCCAGAAATACAATGCGACACAAGCATCTTCATTTGATAAACACAGCTTTGTCCTTCTCTTACCTCACTTAACAGTTGTTCAGTATCTGTTTCTCCAACACCTCTTCCTCCTACATCAGTGTTTCTGTTGGTATGCCTCAGAGGTTGAGCCCACTTCTCTTTTTGCCCTTGGTGAATTCATCACGTTATTTGTTTTCAAAAGTCATCTATGTTGATAACACACAACTCTAATTTTCAATCCCTGATCTTAAACATTCAGTTCTAGAGAAGGTAGCCGAATGTTTTAATGCATTTGGAACCTGGATGAACCTCCATTGTCTTAAACAGAATTCCTAATATATCCTCCCAAACATTGTAAGTTTGCAAGTTTTCAATCTTGCATGGTGCTTTGGGGAAAGCACTACGGACACTGGAATCTAAGCTCAAAGACAGGGCCCTCCATCCTTTACAAAGTGTTAATGTTGCTATTGTTTTTGCCTTGAACTTACCCATTTATAGCGCTACGGAATATATTGCGTTACAAATAAACAATAATAATAATAATATTAGTAATAAAACATGGCTCTATTATCCCCTTCTCTATCAAGGTCAGTGGCACAATCATCCATCCAGTAAAAAAAGCACTCATACTCAATTTCTTGCCTTTCATTCTCCTCTCACATCCAAACCCTCCACTGCCACATTTTTTTTCTGGCTCTTATCCTATCTCATCAAGACAACTGCAACATTTTACTCTCTGGTCTACCTGCCTCTCTTCTCTTTCCTCTGCAATCAATTATAAAAGGATGCTGCTCAAATCATCTCCCACTCTTTTAAATTTGTTTCCTTCTACTCCCATGCTAAATTCGCTCAACTGGCTTCAACCAAAGTCAAGAACAGCATATAAAACTGATTGAAGCTTGATCACTCCTCAGTTCATCCTTATACCCATTTCCTCATTACTATACCATAAAGAAGCTTTCAGGTGGCTCACTTAGCAAATGCTCTAGTAGATATTTAGCAGCATACACAATTACACATGTACTTATTTTCTAATCATAATGTGTCTATATGTATATTTCCCCCCACATTCATAGACTGCAAGATCTTTGGGGCAAGTATTATGTAACTCATTGGTTATCTTTATGTTAAACTAGCGACTTGCCCGTCAAAAATTATGGCAATACAATTTTAATGCTGGCAATGCTGTTTGCCACCCAATGTGAGCACCTTCGGCGCTCACCGTGAGCCTCTCCCCCTGTCTACTTCCTCCCTTGTGTCTCCTTTCCTCCCTACTCTCACTCCCTTGTGTCTCCTTCCCCCTCTCCCTCCAGTATGTCTCCTTTCCTCCCTCCTCTCCCTCCCCTGTGTCTCATTTCCCCCTCCTCTCGCTCTCCTGTGTCTCCTTTCCCCCTTCTCGCCCTCGCCTGTGTGAACTTTCCCCTTTTCTCTTCCTCACCTGTGCCTCCTTGCCCCCCTCTCTCTCCCCTGTGCCTCCTTTCCCCCTTCTCTCCCTCCCCTGTGCCTACATTCTCCCTCCTCTCCCTCCCCTGTATCTCCTTTCCCCCTCCACTCCCTCCTGTGTCTCTACCCCCCCTCTCCCACCCCTGTGTCTCCTTTCCCCCTCCTCTCCCTCCCCTGTGTCTCTCCCCCTCTCCCTTCCTTGTGTCTCTTCCCCCCTATCCCTCCCCTGTGTGTCTGTTCCCCCTCTCCCTCCCTGTGTCTCTTCCCCCCTCTCCCTCCCCTGTGTGTCTGTCCCCAACTCTCCCTCCTCTGTGTCTCTTCCCCCTCCCCTGTGTCTCTTCCCTCAACTCCTCTGTGTATCCCCCCTCTGTCTCTTCCCCCCTCCCACGTGTCTCTTCCCCCCTCTCCCTTCCCTGTGTGTCTGTCCCCCACTCTCCCCCTCCCTCCCCTGTGTCTCTTCCCCTCCTTTCATGCTCCTGTGTGTCTATACCCCCTCTCCCCCCCTGTCTCTCTCTCCCCCTACCCAGTGTCTCCCCCTCCCCTGTGTCTCTCCCCTCCCCTGTGTCGCTTCCCCCCTTCCCAGTGTCTCTTTCCCCCTTCCCCAATGTCTCTTTCCCCCTCCCCTGTGTCTCGTCACCTCCCTCCCCTCTGTCTCTCCCCCTTTTCATCCTCCTCCTCCCTCATCCTCCTCCTCCCTCCTCCTCCCTCTTCCTCCCTCCTCCTCCATTTCCCCCTTTCCAATTCCCCTCCCCCTCTGCCTGTCCCCTCACTTACCTTCATCAGCTGCTCCTGCTCTGCTCCATTGCATCTTCCGGCTGTGGCGGGACCCAGCATATGCTAATGACGTGACACGCATGTGACGTCACGTCATTAGCATATGCCGGTCCCTACACAGAAGACATGATGGACAGCAGCAGGTGATAAAGGTAAGTGAGGGGAGGGGGGTTAATTAAATAGGAGGAAAGGGAGAAGGAGGGAGGAGGAGGGGTGGGACGGAAGGAGGGAGAAGGATGATGAGGGGATGGAGGGAGGAGGAGGATGAGGGGAGGGAGGGCGGAGGAGGATGAGGGCAGGGAGGAGTAGGATGAGGGCAAGCAGGGAGGAGGAGGGGAGGCAGGGAGGGGGGTGAGGGGGATGATGGAGGAGACAATGGGGTTGATGTGAGCCCCCCACCCCTCCCTCTCCCCTCACTTACCTTGCTCAGCTGCTCCTGCTGCTCTCCATTGTGTCTTCCGGCTGTGTCGGGACCCGGGACTCTTGTCATGTGATGGTTTGGTACTTTGTTTCTGTATTGCACATTGATGAATCTATACAAATAAAAATACATACATACATGTTCAGAACATTCAGCATTCAACACAGGTACAAAGTCTGAAACACAACGGTTTCTGCTTCTCTGTGTATTTATGCTCTCCTCTCATGTTGCTGTGTATGAACTGGGGCCTCATTCAATTGGCCAATTGAATATGGCTCTATATAAGCACAAAGGATGTTTTTTTTACAGAAGTTTTTAGTAAGTAAACTTTGATCCAAAAGCAAGGTCTTCACTAACTAAAAACTTCTGTAAATAAATATGCTATGTGCTTATATAGAGCCCTATTCAATTGGCCTAATTGCAATTGAATGAGGCCCCTGGACAGGATGATGGCTGACTGTAGTCTGGAAAGTGAACTGCTTAGCTCACTGCAGTGATGTCCCTCTCTAAAGGGACTTTCAGAAGCAGCTGCTCATGACACTGTAAATTATATACAGTTTTTGCCAAATTATAACTTTTTTTCTTTTCTTAATTTATAAAGTGCATTTTTTATGTTTTTGCTTTTTTGCCAAGAATTTAAATATTTTAACTTACTTATTAATTAAGCAATTAGAGGGACCAAGTGTTGAAAAACTTTTTATATTATTTCACTTATGAAATTTAATTATAGTGGTTTTCAGTTATTTGATTGTATTGGTGTTGCTATAATTTGAATTATAATAAAGATCTGTATTTGTTAATTTATAATCCAATATTTTTATTGAAGACAATTTGGTAATATTATTACAGCAGTTTGTATCACATGTTAAGTCATACATTACATATATTTCATGCTGCTTATATAAATTTCTCTAAGAGCAAGAAAAAGAAACTGAATTAAAAAGTAACATACAATAGTATATTTCCAAAGATTTAGAACAGATAATATTGATCAATACTTTGAGATAAAATTCATAACACATAAAAGGAGGTTATTTTTTAAAACATAATTATACAATATGAGCAATGCACCAAAATACAGGCCTGATATGGTCTTTAAGGACCACTAAAGTGGTTATACAATTCAAATGCAATTGTTCCTTTAAAAGTGGATTAGCAATAAAGTTAATAAAACTCACAGTTGAACTTATTTATTTCAGGAACTAGCACAGTGCATGTTTTCACCCCTCCTATGTTCTGGAAGGAACTACCCAGGAGAAGCAGCTCTCATATTCCCTGAAGTACTACATTAATAGTTTTAAATGATTGTCGGGTATTTTGTGCTTAAAGGTGATTTGATTTTGAAGATATACAGAGGAATTAGCATGAGGTGGGCAGTCTGTGGCTATGTATGCTGGATTTCCTCTTTGTAGCACTGTGGTTGTGTGAGCAGTGGTGTGCTGGAAGGAGTCGTGCTCCTGCTCTTTGATGATATCATGTGGTGTGAGGGAACAATAGTGAGGGGACTTAAATTGCATTCTTGGCTGGGGCGTAGGAGTGAGATATGCCCCAAGGTGGCCATTAATACAGATCCACATTTACAACACATATACAATATCATATAAACAACTTCCCTTTCTATTACTTTATTTTATTATAGTATTCTTTATTTGTAATATGCCAACTTAAGCCTTGATTCCATGTCCTTCTTGGAAAAATAAAGAGTAAAGTTTACTTGTTAATAAGCTACCAGCAATCATTTCACACACCATAAAAAATTCCAAGAAATGCCTTGTGAATGCTAACACCATAATTGTGACAGTTTTGAGTCTTGATTTCTCAAATCTGAAACAATTAAGGGGTGAATACCGCTACTCCCATGAGCCAGGGAATCCCCGGGATCCCTCCTCAATACCTGCTATCTTATATCATTCGTTGCATGTCCCAGGATTTCCCCATGCTCAGACCCTCATGGCATTTATTCTTAACCTCTAAACCACGAGAGTTTGTATCAGCCCCCCATGCTTTCTAAATTGAACCTTTTATATCATGGTGGTTCTTAATCGACTCCAGTGACTTTTCAAATTAACCCCTGTACCATGGAGGTCCTTAGGAACCAAGGTGGCAACAAAAAATAGCCCTGTGCAATTGGGTCCTCAACAGACCCCCATGGCTCCTTACATTAACCCCACGCATGGGGGTCCTCATAGATCCCCATGGTACCTAACATTAACGCCTGTGCCATGGAGATCCTCAAGGGCCCCAATGGCATCCTTTCTTCCAACACACATGTCCATATTGGCTACCCATGTAACCGAACACACCCCATGGGTCCATAAGGTTCCCCCAAAGTCTCGAACAATAAAAAAATACCAAAAATAAAAAAGACTACCCAAAAAAAGACAAATCAGCATTAAAAAGAAGGGGAAAAAATAATTCTTTACCTATCCTTGGATGCCCTCTAGCGACGATCAACAAAGCCCCAGCTATCAGTTTTTGCTCTGTATAAAAGGTCCATGCTGATTAAAGATTCAGTTCTCTTCATTCTTCATTTCGACCCTTTGAAATGGGCCTCCACCTAAAAATTGGCCACTTTAAAAAAAAATACCATTATAGGAGCTTCTCCTCTGAGGAGATTGCGCTGACTAATAGGATTTGGCACACTTTCCATCCTTAAATAGACATTTTGAGGATTCTGATTGGCTGAAATATGCTTCACTCATATTTCGGCCATTCAGAATTGAGTATTTATTGTAATCCTGCTCAGTCTCTAAATGGTTAATTGTCTAACAATTAGAATTCATGGATTGATTGAATCTTTAATCGCCATGGGTGGCCGATTATCCAGGGCAGAAAAGTGAGGATTAGGACTTCATTTAGGTGCCATGGAAATCCATGGGGACCCCTAATTGTTATGGTTAGTAATACCATGGGGATCCGTTAAGGAACCACATGGCACAAGAGTTAATGTGTGAGTATGTGTCTATAGGGACCCTAATAGTTATAGTTCAAAATACCATGAGGGTCAGTGGAGACTCCATGATATAGGGTTTTATTGTTGATGCAATGGGGGTCCATGATAAAGGGTGTAATTTTAGACGTCACAGGTCTCAGGTAAAGACTTCCATGGTACTGAGGTTAATTTTCACAACCATTGGAGTCTGTTAACCACCTTCTTAAAACTAAGGTTAAATTTACATGCCGCTAGAGTCCGTAGGGACCCCCTATAGTTATATAAGGGTTAATAATAGATGCCATGGGAGTCTATAGGGAACCCCATAGTTATACTTTAGGTGCGAGATCCCTGGGGTCATTCGGCTAGCTCATGTGTAGGGCAAATCCCAAGGTTTCCCCAGGCTCATAGCGCGTGGGCAGGGGGAATCCTACTGCTAGTGTAGTGTGTTCACGTTGTAGGTACCATTCCACAGCATGCTATGGAGATTAATGAGCTTCAGACTGCTAGCACACATTGGGGCTAGACAGCAATGGTAAAACAGTCCTTGGTGCAAGTCAGTTTGTTTTACTGTTTTTGTTTGACAGTGGCCATAGAATGGCTCTATATCTAATGAGAAAAAAAGCTCCAACAATTATGAGGGAAGCTTTTCTTGCTTATAATTTTACACATGCAATGGATGCCATATTCCATAGCGCTATACTTCGGTTAAGTACAAAGAAAAATAGAATATCAACAAATGGCAAAAAAGGAGGGCCCTGTCATTCATCTTAAAATCTTATGTACATAGTACTTTTTCTATCGATTATGCTCTTAAAAAAATAATCTGTATACCCACTCACAAAATAACCTATGACAGTATTCATGCTACAGTAGTCCTGTTAGCTCTCCTTGAAATATATTAATGCTCCTTCCTCTTCATCTTTGTGTCATAAACAGTTCTTTATGGTAGTAGATAGTAACTTTCCTCTTTCTTGTATCCTAATAATTAATACTCGATCACTATTTGAATCTGAAACAAAGATGCAATCAGGAAACACATAATTTTACTGAAGAAACAGCAGGAGAAACCACCTCCACATTGCCAAATGTTAGTAATTGCTTTAAAAGCTAAAGACAAATTTCTTCATCACTAGACAATGTTCGGTTATTTTCTACTTCTGTTACATATAATCATAATTTTCTTTCAATATTTCAAGTGAAGATTTGAATAAACATCTTAAATCCACTAGAAAATTATCATTTCCATGTATGAAATAGTAGAAGGAACTCGGAGTAGACACAGCCAATGGGGTGTCCCTGCCTCTCTCCGGACGCCATGGGGATTCTGACCATCTGGCCCTCCGCGGGCTCCGTCCTCTCTCTGATCCGCAGGCACAGCTGCAACAGCAAGATCTCCTGCTCCTTGATCTTGAACGTCTTCCGGACCTATGGGTGCAAGAGGAACAGTCACTAGCTCTCCGTGACCTGCATGCCCGTGCCCATACCATCTGTTCCTCCCCGAGGACTGGTCGTGGTCACCTAAGCTTGCACGGCTGGAATGGGCTAGCGCCCCGGGCTCTGCAGCCTTCTGTACTAGTCCCCTCGACACTGCTTGGGGCGTTACAAATTCTACCTGTGGGTCAGGATTAGTCTCTTTTTGCTGTGGCCTAACCGTTCTCTGACGTCTTAAGGGGGTGTGGGTCAATAGCAGTGGACTGTACCTGCTTGTTGTCTTCCTAGCTCTGGTGGGGCGCGCTGGCCTGGCCATCGCCGCTGTTATGGGCATGTCGTCGATCACGACCATGCTGTCCTGGCTATTCATTTCACTGACCACTCTGTTTCTTCTCTCCGGTGTGGTAGCCATGCCCAGCTCCCTGCAGTGGCGGCGTCCCTGCAAAGCACCAGAAGCGCTGTTATTATGGGAAATAGAGGGGACCGCATGGTCGGCACTTTGGGGATCTGTAGGAGCTTTTTTAGGGCTCCCGGCTTTTTTATTACCCCTTGTGCCCCCTTTTTGGGGTGGTAAAGGGACGTTCTTTGTCCTTTGCTGCGTCCCGGGCCCCTTGGGCAAAATTACTGGTGGTGGCCGGAGTTCTAAGCCCTCACCCTCACCGCCCATGGGCTCGACTCTTTCTTGCCTGAGGGGTAAAGGGTCCTGGATGCCCTGCCCCGTGTTACCCCTGTCACCTTTTGCCTGGTCATCCACTGGACGGTGATCTAATGGCTCTGCACTATTGGGATGGGAGGCTAGCCCAGTGGCATCCGCAATATTGTCTAGGCCTCCAGCTACTACATGCTGAGCTTGTCCAATGTAAGGGGGCCTCCTACAGAAGGCATGGGCGGGCCCAGCCTGTCCTGCACCCACCTGACCCCTTGGCTTAAGGCCCGGCTCCTAACATCAGCCAGCAAGGCCTTTAGCTCAAAAGCATCCATACCCCAAAGGCCCCCCCCAAGACATACAAAAACGGACCGCGAGGACAGTAAAAAGCACAGAAAAAACACACACAACACGCAGACAGGCACTCTCACGCTGCCCCTTATGTGCTTTAATAGCTGGGGAGTATTCTCAGTCTTAAACCTCCTACTTTCTGATATTTTTTGCAGGAGCCCTCAGACCTCCGTCCGTTTTCCAAGGAGGCCGCGCCGAACTGACTCCCGGCATGCGAATGCGGCAGAAGTCCCGCCCCTGCCGCTTCTGATTGGCCACGCTGCGGGCTGACCCAGGGAGCCTGTGCAGCCTCCGCGTCATCAATGTATTTTGTTTTTGCATTTCATTTTAGTTTCTGTAGTATAAGCGGCCTGCTGGTTCCCTCTGGGCCCCTATGCCTAACTGGGACTCCTTGGACGCACACTCAACCTGGATAGAAATTGGTGTGTGCCTGTTTAAAAATAAACATTTCTACAGAAGCTAAAAGAGGTGGCAGTGTGGATGTGGGTCAGTGAAGAGGTGAAGGAGCAAAAGCTGAATGACAGCAAAGTAGAGGGGGGGTGTTCTTTGTGGTCAGAGCACAGGAGATAGGTATTGGTGTGATCTTTGAAAAGAGGATGATAATTGGCTTTCGGACCAAGGCTGGCAATATTTCTGAAACAGCGCACTTCGTCAACTGCTCACGTGCTGCTGTGGTTAAAGTGTACTATGACTGGATAAACGGTACCTTTGCGAATAAGCACCGTAGAAACTGCACAACATCACGTGTCATTGATGTCAGACGTGAACGTCGGCTGTGAAGCTGTGTGAGTGTCAACCGACACAATACAGTTGAGCAACTCACCATCCAAATGAACTAGGGGGCTACCAGACATGTGTCTAAAATGACAGTATAGCGAACCCTGTTGCATAAGTAAACGGCTGGTCACTGCACCCATGCTGTCAAGGTTTCATCATCAGAAACACCTTCAACTTGCAAAACAGTACCAAAATTGGACCTTTTCTGATTGGCAAAGGGTTGCCTTCTGTGATGAATCACATTTTCTGCTCCATCGACTGGACAGATTTTGGTGTGTCAGGTGGGAAACCTCAGAGAACAAACTCTCTGCAACCATTGTTGTAACAACATAAGCTGGTGGTGTCAGCGTATTTTTCTGGGAAAAGTTTTCCTGTCATTGTCTGGGTCCACTCATACCTCTCCACTCTCAACCAAGTGAGTTATCTATCCATCCTTGCAGACCAAGTACACCCATATATGTTGACTGTCTTCCAGCGGGCGGATAGGATCTGCCAGCGGGACAATGCATCATGTCATACAGACAGAATTGTCCGGGAGTGGTTGGAGGAGCACTACAAAGACTTTCAAGTACTCCAAATTCCCTTGGCTTGAAACCCATAAAGCACCTGTGGGACCACCTAGATCGACAGTTTTGCAGTATGGATCCTCCACTACACACTCTTTAGAAGCCTGACGGATGCACTGCAGCCTGTATGGCTGCAGATACTCTTGGCAACCTTTCAGCATCTTATTGACTCACTACCAGACCATCGAGCTGCTGTCCGTGCTGCACACTGTGGTTGTTCGCAGAATTTGCTTGTGGACATAATAATAACATAGTTACATAGTAATTGAGGTTGAAAATAGACTTCTATTCCATCAAGTTCAACCTTTTAAGATATCCTCTGATCTGCAGTATTCAGAATAATTATTAATTGCTAATTAATGTGACTCTACCATATATGTATAATATATATACTGTATGTGTATAATCCAAACTTGTCTTTGCATAAAGGCTGTGTAATGCAGCGGGCATAAGCTTAAAGGAAGCCATGTCTAAAATGGTTTATTTTTACACCAGGTATTAGATAAGAGAAAACCAGTAACAAAAGTTTGGGCTGTAAATATCCCCAATGTGATTTACTTCTGGAAAGTTAAGGGTGTTTCTTTAAAGTGTGCTCTGATATTGTACAGGTGAGAGGGGAGTGGTTTTGCCTGTTAGGTTACATATAAGGTTGTGACTTGGGTGGGTCTGTTTGCAACTGTGCTTTACTTCTAGAAAGTTAAGGCTGTTTCTTTGCAGTGTGCCTGATATTGTACAGGTGAGAGGGGCGTGGTTTTACCTGTGCTAGCTGACATATAAAGGTGTGACTTGTGTGGGTCGGTTTGCAACTGTGCTTTACTTCTGGAAAGTTAAGGGTGTTTCTTTGCATTGTGCACTAATTATTATACAGGTCAGTAGTCAGAATCTCATTTAACCAGGGGAAGGAGCAAACTTGTGATCTTGCAAACAGTTATATTAAAGTGCAGTTCTAGTATAAGTTTGAGAGTTTAAATAAAAGGAGGAAGTTAAAAGAAAAGGGGGTAAATATAGCGCATACAAATGGAGAAAGAAACAGAAGGAATGGTAAATATATACATAAATATATTCATTTTTTTCTCACTGTATTTTGTAATTATGAGTCAGTTCAGTGGCAACCTTACTCGGTGTACATCCTCCCACATGTATGCACTGCTGGAACAGCTGATCCAGGGTCCACATCCTTGTGACATCTGTGAGTATGTTGCCTCTCTCAAAGCTTAAATTGGAGAACTTGAGAGGAGGATTGCAGCACTTGAGTGAAACGATTGGGGTTGTCCATTCAGGAATGGCAATGCCTGATAGATCTGTTGCTTCTGGAAGCTGGGAGAACAGTTCTGCTGGAGGAGAGGGACGTCAGAATAAGCAGAGCAACAAACAGGTTTTCGTTGTAGGAGACTCTGGTATTAGGAAGGTCGAAGCAGTGATTTGTCACTTATCAAACAGTTTCCTGTCTCCCTGGTGATCGGAAGCTGCTGAAATGAACCGGAACTCTTGGTACATATGGAGAAATTAAAAAGTTTGTTGCAGGTGGAGAGTCCTAAAAAATTATTTAAAAGAACTAGGCAATAAGCTCAAGGCAAGGACATCCAATTTAGTATTTTCTGAGTTACCAGTGCCATGTGTTAGCCCAGGGAGACAGAAGGAGCTTAGGGCGGTTAATGAGTGGTTAAAAAAGAGTGCATTAAGGAGGGGTTTGGGTTTTTAGTGAACTGGGCTGACTTCTCACTTGAGTACAATCTCTTGCACCTTAGTCAAGAGGGAGCTTGTGTGCTAGAGGATGGTAGAAAGGCTAGGGGAGCTTTTAAACTAGTAGGGGGGGGGGACTAGATAAAAGTAATAGGGTAGAAAGTGTAGAGGGGGTAAGGAATGAATGAAAGCATGGGAGAGGAGAAGTTGGATTGTTAGTATAGTCAATAGGGAGGTATGGCTAAGTAACCCAGTGACAGGCATGTCAGAACGACAGACTCATAACATAAAGTGTATGCTTGCAATGCCAAAAGATTGTCAGGAAAAATGGACGACGAAGGGTTAGTATAGTCAATATGGAGGTATTGCTAAGTAACTCAAGTATAGGGTCAGGCACTTCAAAACTACAGACACATAACAACATAAGGTGTATGCTTGCTAATGCCAGAAGCTTGTCAGGAAAAATGGGCGAGTTAGAATTATTGGCAGTTAATGAGAAATGGGATTTAATAGGCATTACTGAAACATGGTGGGATGACTGCCATGACTGGACTGTTAATCTGGATGGTTATAACCTATTTAGTAAAGATAGGGGCAATGGTGTCCGTGCTGCACACTGTGGTTGTTCGCAGAATTTGCTTGTGGACATAATAATAACATAGTTACATAGTAATTGAGGTTGAAAATAGACTTCTATTCCATCAAGTTCAACCTTTTAAGATATCCTCTGATCTGCAGTATTCAGAATAATTATTAATTGCAAATTAATGTGACTCTACCATATATGTATAATATATATACTGTATGTGTATAATCCAAACTTGTCTTTGCATAAAGGCTGTGTAATGCAGCGGGCATAAGCTTAAAGGAAGCCATGTCTAAAATGGTTTATTTTTACACCAGGTATTAGATAAGAGAAAACCAGTAACAAAAGTTTGGGCTGTAAATATCCCCAATGTGATTTACTTCTGGAAAGTTAAGGGTGTTTCTTTAAAGTGTGCTCTGATATTGTACAGGTGAGAGGGGAGTGGTTTTGCCTGTTAGGTTACATATAAGGTTGTGACTTGGGTGGGTCTGTTTGCAACTGTGCTTTACTTCTAGAAAGTCAAGGCTGTTTCTTTGCAGTGTGCCTGATATTGTACAGGTGAGAGGGGCGTGGTTTTACCTGTGCTAGCTGACATATAAAGGTGTGACTTGTGTGGGTCGGTTTGCAACTGTGCTTTACTTCTGGAAAGTTAAGGGTGTTTCTTTGCATTGTGCACTAATTATTATACAGGTCAGTAGTCAGAATCTCATTTAACCAGGGGAAGGAGCAAACTTGTGATCTTGCAAACAGTTATATTAAAGTGCAGTTCTAGTATAAGTTTGAGAGTTTAAATAAAAGGAGGAAGTTAAAAGAAAAGGGGGTAAATTATAGCGCATACAAATGGAGAAAGAAACAGAAGGAATGGTAAATATATACATAAATATATTCATTTTTTTCTCACTGTATTTTGTAATTATGAGTCAGTTCAGTGGCAACCTTACTCGGTGTACATCCTCCCACATGTATGCACTGCTGGAACAGCTGATCCAGGGTCCACATCCTTGTGACATCTGTGAGTATGTTGCCTCTCTCAAAGCTTAAATTGGAGAACTGGAGAGGAGGATTGCAGCACTTGAGTGAAACGGTTGGGGTTGTCCATTCAGGAATGGCAATGCCTGATAGATCTGTTGCTTCTGGAAGCTGGGAGAACAGTTCTGCTGGAGGAGAGGGACGTCAGAATAAGCAGAGCAACAAACAGGTTTTCGTTGTAGGAGACTCTGTTATTAGGAAGGTCGAAGCAGTGATTTGTCACTTATCAAACAGTTTCCTGTCTCCCTGGTGATCGGAAGCTGCTGAAATGAACCGAAACTCTTGGTACATATGGAGAAATTAAAAAGTTTGTTGCAGGTGGAGAGTCCTAAAAAATTATTTAAAAGAACTAGGCAATAAGCTCAAGGCAAGGACATCCAATTTAGTATTTTCTTAGTTACCAGTGCCATGTGTTAGCCCAGGGAGACAGAAGGAGCTTAGGGCGGTTAATGAGTGGTTAAAAAAGAGTGCATTAAGGAGGGGTTTGGGTTTTTAGTGAACTGGGCTGACTTCTCACTTGAGTACAATCTCTTGCACCTTAGTCAAGAGGGAGCTTGTGTGCTAGAGGATGGTAGAAAGGCTGGGGGAGCTTTTAAACTAGTAGGGGGGGGGGACTAGATAAAAGTAATAGGGTAGAAAGTGTAGAGGGGGTAAGGAATGAATGAAAGCATGGGAGAGGAGAAGTTGGATTGTTAGTATAGTCAATAGGGAGGTATGGCTAAGTAACCCAGTGACAGGCATGTCAGAACGACAGACTCATAACATAAAGTGTATGCTTGCAATGCCAAAAGATTGTCAGGAAAAATGGACGACGAAGGGTTAGTATAGTCAATATGGAGGTATTGCTAAGTAACTCAAGTATAGGGTCAGGCACTTCAAAACTACAGACCCATAACAACATAAGGTGTATGCTTGCTAATGCCAGAAGCTTGTCAGGAAAAATGGGCGAGTTAGAATTATTGGCAGTTAATGAGAAATGGGATTTAATAGGCATTACTGAAACATGGTGGGATGACTGCCATGACTGGACTGTTAATCTGGATGGTTATAACCTATTTAGTAAAGATAGGGGCAATGGTAAAAGAGGAGATGGGGTCTGTCTGTATGTTAAGCCTGAATTGAAGCCTATTGTCAGAGAAGATATTTATGCTGGAACTAGCCATAATGTTGAATGCTTGGGGGTAGAGTAAAATAGTGGAGCAGCAACTTCTAACAGAATATTGGTAGGAGCCTGCCATAAACCCCCATATAATTGAAAGTGAGGAACTGCAATTTTTGGTACCGATTGGAAATGCAGCTAAGCATGGCCAAGTTTTAGTAATGGGTGATTTTAACTACCCTGAAGTAAACTGGATGAATGACACTAGCAGTTCAGCTAAGGGGAGCAGGTTCTTGAGTACACTCTAGAAATTAGACTACCTTGGATTTAGTCATCACAAATAATATTGATATAGTATCAAATGTTGAAATAGGGCAACCTTTGGGAGAAACACAGTAACATTTGAGATCAAATAAAAAAAACTGTAAGGGGCCAACAAAAACCCTTAATTTTAAAAGGGCAGATTTTAACAGTCTAAGGGAAGCATTACAAAGTATAGACTGGGAGAAGGAACTGATTGGTAAAAATAATAATATAAATGGACAGCATTCAAATCCTTACTAAATATACACACTTATCACAATATATCATGTAGTAATAAAAATGGTAGAAGAAGTAGTAAATCACATCCAATGTGGCTTAAAAATTATTTAAAGATTAAGAATACATATTGTGGTGAAGTGCCACCAGAGGGCAGAAGAGAGCTCTTCAAGACTTTTCCCCAGGAGTGAGAGAGTTAACAACCTGCTCAAAAGGCAGGGGTGTGGCTGCAATAGAGACCGGCTGCTGCGGCTGTCTCCAGGGGGAGAGCTGTTTGACAGAGCTGGAGTGCTGTGGATGTGTGCAGGGCTGAAGTCAGAAGCCGCACTGAAAACTAAACGACCAAAGCCAGAAGCTTTGAAAAGCGAGCATGCAGTTAAGAGGATCAGAAAGTCCCTGGAGGTAATGACCAAAGGAGGGATCTGCTTTGGGAAAAGAGGCCAGAGATACAGAGCTGAGGTGAGAGAGAAAGACACCTCTGCTACCTATATTTGGACTGTATGTTTTCACTTCTATGAAAGATAGTAAGGGAACTACAGTTAAGTTATGCAGGGCTTCAAGGAGAAGCTAGGACTTATTTTCTGTTTGCTTTATTTTCTGTTGTATGCTGACAAATAAACAGCATAAATCTGCTAAACATTTAAAGGGCTCCTGCTTTCTCCATTTTGGTGCTGGATATCAGGACACGGATCCTGAGAGTGACAGTGAATCTGTCACATTTATGGTGGCAGTGGTGGGATAGAAAATTGTCTGTGTTTAAGAAGACAGCCCACAGTACAGTACAACAATGGAGGAGCTATTGAAAACCCTGGCAGATGCCACTACATGCCAGAAAGTGGGCGGAGCTTGTCAGCAAGAAAGCCAGCAGAAAGGGCTGAAAGAAATTGCAGAAGACAGAGCCCTTGCTGCAAATGATGCTCGACTAAGAGATGCTGCTGCATGTCTGAGAGAGGCCACAGAGAAATGGCAGATACAAGTGGAAATAGACAGAGTCCACATGAGAGAATCATTGGAGGCACAGAAAGTGCAGCTGCAGAAACTGAGGTCTGCAAATAATACTGTGATTACAGAAGCAAGTGGAAGCATGAATCCTAATCGCTTCCTAAAGAGGATGACAGCTCAGGATGACGTTGGAACCTATCTCCTGAACTTTGAGAAGATTGCCACTAGGGAAGGTTGGCCTAAACAGCACTGGGCCACAGTCCTGGGTCCCTATCTGTGTGGAGACGCTCAGAGAGTGTATTGTGATCTGCCTGAAGAAAAGGCTACAAATTATTGTGTTCTGAAGGAAGAAATCCTTTTCAGACTGGGAGTGAAAACCGTACAGAGACTGCACTCCTGGGATTTTTTTGACAGACCGGCTTATTGCTATCCAACGAACATGCCTGTCTGCCCAAGTTTAAAATGCAGTTTCCCTGTTAAGGGAAGGCAAATCAAACCTGATGAAGAAAGAAATCAGGAGTTAGAGACCTGGTGGGTAGCAGAGCGAGTGCAACAAGCCACCAAGAGAGCGTCAAAAAAGACTGCAGAGCAGGCGAGAGAGACTGCAGAGCAGACGAGAGAGACTGCAGAGCAGACGAGAGAGACTGCAGAGCAGACGAGAGAGACTGCAGAGCAGACGAGTGAGACTGCAGGAGCCGCTGCAAGTGAGACTGCAGGAGCCGCTGCAAGTGAGACTGCAGGAGCCGCTGCAAGGGAGACTGCAGGAGCCGCTGCAAGTGAGACTGCAGGAGCCGCTGCAAGTGAGACGGCAGGAGCCGCTGCAAGTGAGACGGCAGGAGCCGCTGCAAGTGAGACGGCAGGAGCCGCTGCAAGTGAGACGGCAGGAGCCGCTGCAAGTGAGACGGCAGGAGCCGCTGCAAGTGAGACGGCAGGAGCCGCTGCAAGTGAGACGGCAGGAGCCGCTGCAAGTGAGACGGCAGGAGCCGCTGCAAGTGAGACGGCAGGAGCCGCTGCAAGTGAGACGGCAGGAGCCGCTGCAAGTGAGACGGCAGGAGCCGCTGCAAGTGAGACAAGTGAGATTGCTGAGAGAACAGCAGAGAGCACAAGGGAGATTGCTGAGAGAACAGCAGAGAGCACAAGGGAGATTGCTGAGAGAACAGCAGAGAGCACAAGGGAGATTGCTGAGAGAGCAAAAGAGACCGATGATGCTGATAAAGTCATTGAGGAAGAAGGGAACCCAAACAGATGCGGAAATCTTGTGGACAAGTGCGAGGAGAAGGCCTCCATAAGAGACCTGGACAGACACAGCCACCTGTCCTTGGTGAATACTCCTGAGCTGGAGAGTACTAGAGAAAGAAAGTGCCTGACAAAGATCTCTGACCTAGAGAAAGGAGAGACCAAGTGGAAGAATATAGCCAGTGTTCTTAGAAAGGAAGAATGTCATAAAAATGATAAAGAAACTGGAAATCTTTCTAAAATAAAAGATAAGGAAGAAAAGAGTCTGGAGATTGAGATGGAGAAAGACAAACCACTGTCTCTGAGAGAACATATGAAGCAGGGCATGGAGGTGTGTCCTTCTAAAACAATTAAGTGTCCCGAGAGCGTTCTGTCTCAGTTTGCCATAGAACAAAGTGCTATGGATAAAGAGAAGCAAGACGGGAAACAAGTAAAGCAAGGAGTACGGTTGAACTCTATCCCAGTGGGTTTCAAAAAGCCGGAAGTAGAAGACAGGCAAGTTGCTACTGAAATCAAGGGGATCAGGATGATGCCAGGTTATATTCCTGAATGGAGAAGGAAGCCTGTGTTTGAGGACAACAGAGTGTCCTATAGGAAGAAGACACCGATGTCTAATTAGGAGCAGTGGAAGAGTCCCCCCAAGTACACGATAAATGAGAGAATTATGCAGAAGCGGCTGTACAGTGGCGAACAGGTGAAGCGAGATCTCCTCACTGACTTTATATCCCAGAGGGAAGCAGCTGCAATAGAAAAGGAGCTCCTGTTCCATACTCCAGAAAAGCAGAGGGTGAGAACACTCCCTGATATTGAGGCACAGTTGAAGCAGAGTGGAGTTGAGACTAAGTCCGATCTTCAGGAACTGTGTGCACAAGATGATACATTGAATGCAGAGCGATACTTGCAGAAAGCTCATATGCGAGGCATAGCCAAGGAGCTTGTACAAGAAAGACAGAATGGTGAAGAAAACACGGCTGAGCAGCCAAAGATAATCGGGGAGGACCTGATAGAAGAGTCAGAGGAGATTCCTGAATTGAACATACAGCAAAAGATCCAGTACAAGCAGAGTGAACTGGATTTGCAACAAACTAATGAGGAGAAACTGCGGCTGAAGGATGCCAAAGACGATGAAAAGCTGGAAGCCTTGGAGGCAAAGCAAGTAGACAAGCCACTGAAAGAAGATATAATACGGATGAAGGCTGAGGATGCCGGAAATAAAAGTGTTTTCCAGGAATCTAGGATTCAAGAGGCCACTAAGAAGTGTACTGGCCTATCTGCTGAGTGTCAGCCTGAAGTTGGTGAACAGCTGGAGATATTCCAGCAAAACCCAACATCTGAGAGATCCTTCCTGGCAGAAGTAGAGAGTTGCAGACCTTACAGGACTAAAAGCACAGTGGTAATGAGTAGTCCTGCTGTGAACCGCAAGAAAGAGGAGGTGCGGACCCAGGCACAAGAAGCAGCCCTGAGAGAGGACATGCTTGTGGAGCCTCTTAAGGATGCTGTACCAGAAAAGAAGCAAGATGACTGGATGAGGCTGATACGTTTTGGTGAGAGTTGTCAGCCAGCCAATAGGAGCACCTGGTACCAAGAGAGCCAGAAACAGAAGGAAGAAAGGCAGCCCAAGAAGTTGCTGTTTCATAGTGAAGTTGAAAGGGATGAGAAAGCTGTGGATAATCTCCTGGAAAAGAAAGAACATTTAACAGTATTAAAGGAGCAAATGAACTCCAAGCATAAGGAGGCCGAAGTGAGGAAGCTCCAGTCCCAGGCTCCCGGTCTGCAGATGAGGCGTAGATGCTGCTGGGGTGGATTTGAACAGACGAAACCACACCATCTGGCCACGAACTGTCAGGGAGTAACCAAGCTGGAGAGTGAACTGGCGAACATCAGTCCTTGCATTAAAGCTATAAATAGGATAAGTCAGAGCTGCAAGAATAAGATGATGGGTCTAAAAGAAAAGATGCATCCGGTGAAAGACAAAGTCACAGAAACCGGTGATGTACCCCCAGGGAAGCGACTGTATGGAGAAACATATTCTCATACCAAAGTACAAGAAGTACTTTTCAAGGGTCCCTGGGGCAGGACACTCGGAGAGATGGGCGGGCCGGTGTCCTACCCTCAAAGTTTAAGTGACAGCAGGCCGAACGGCAAAGAAAGCAGAAAATATGAAGTGAAAGGAAGAGCGGGAAAAAGAATTGTCTCTTCACCCAGAAAGAAAACACGGTTCCAAGGAAAGACAAAGGAATTTGAAAGCAGTGATGAAGAAGGTAAGCTGCGAAATGGAAATTATAATAATGATGATCCTAATGAAAGAGTATTGAAGACCCTACAGAAAGGTCTGAAGGGAGCCCGACAAGCTCAAGCGGTCACGGAGGTTGACCAAGAGTTGTACAGATCGACCAAAGAAAACCAGCTGCTATCTGAGCCAGACACAAGTACCCAAATGGGCGAGTTGAAAGCGCAAATTAATAAAGTGGAAAAGTGTGCAAGGTGGAAAGCAGCCAAAATTCCTACAATGGAGAATACCCTCAGCGATGGAAGACCAGGGGTGTCACAGTTGTCGCAGAGTGAAGTTAGGAATGCCACGATACAAGTTGAGGCTCCGAAGATTCACAGAGCGATAGTGAACCAAGAGGTCACGATCACTAGCAGATCGCAGGAGGTACCGAAGAGAACACTGATGATACAGAGGATGCGTTGGATTGCGGATACGGCCTCACGGCGTTGGACGCTCAACCCCATGGTGTCGAGCTGGGGTGGGGGATATGTGGTGAAGTGCCACCAGAGGGCAGAAGAGAGCTCTTCAAGACTTTTCCCCAGGAGTGAGAGAGTTAACAACCTGCTCAAAAGGCAGGGGTGTGGCTGCAATAGAGACCGGCTGCTGCGGCTGTCTCCAGGGGGAGAGCTGTTTGACAGAGCTGGAGTGCTGTGGATGTGTGCAGGGCTGAAGTCAGAAGCCGCACTGAAAACTAAACGACCAAAGCCAGAAGCTTTGAAAAGCGAGCATGCAGTTAAGAGGATCAGAAAGTCCCTGGAGGTAATGACCAAAGGAGGGATCTGCTTTGGGAAAAGAGGCCGGAGATACAGAGCTGAGGTGAGAGAGAAAGACACCTCTGCTACCTATATTTGGACTGTATGTTTTCACTTCTATGAAAGATAGTAAGGGAACTACAGTTAAGTTATGCAGGGCTTCAAGGAGAAGCTAGGACTTATTTTCTGTTTGCTTTATTTTCTGTTGTATGCTGACAAATAAACAGCATAAATCTGCTAAACATTTAAAGGGCTCCTGCTTTCTCCATTTTGGTGCTGGATATCAGGACACGGATCCTGAGAGTGACAGTGAATCTGTCACAATATTAAAAAACATGCATTATTATTATTATAGTTATACAAAAAAGAAAGAACAGAGACTGCTTTATGTAAATTCAAGGAAATCATCAAGGCTTACAAAAGAGCTGTTAGGCTGGCTAAAGTAGAAAATGAAAAGATAGTTGCAAAGGAGAGTAAGACTAACCCTATTTTTTTTAAATACAGTATATTAATGGGAAGAAGGTCAGGAATAAATCTATAGGAACATTACAATGTGAAACAAGCCATCTGACAATTAGGCAGATGAGCTGAATAAGAAAAGCAGATGTGATACATTATTTAAGAATGGAACAAGAAATAATCCTTTGAATTACAGACCAGTGAGCTTCACTTCTGTGGCGGGGAAGCTTTTAGAAGGGTTAATAAGGAATATTATGCAAGAATATGTCTATTTGAACAAAGTTGGAGTCAACACAGAGGGATAGGTCATGTCAAACAAATGTAATTAGTTTCTATGAGGAGATTAGTAGGAACATGGATCAAGGAATCTCCGTGAATGTAGTCTTTTTGGATTTTGCAAAGACTTTTGATACAGTGCCACATGCAAGACTATTTTGCAAACTAAGGGATACAGGAATTGCAGTAAATATATGCTCATGGATTGAGAGCTGTCTAAAATACAGGAAGCAAAGAGTTGTAGTAAATGGAACATGCTCTGATTGGACTAATGAGTTAAGTGGGGTTCCTCAGGGTTTAGTATTAGGTCCTCTCCTTTTGAACATGTTTATTAATTACTTAGAAATAGGATTGGAAAGTATTGTCCCCTTTTTTGCTGATGACACAAAGTTGTAAAGGTAATTCAATCATAAAATGATGTACTTTCCCTCCAGAGGGATTTGGATAAATTAGAGAAATGGACGACTAAATGGCAAATTTAATATGGATATATGTAAAGTTATGCACCTGGGAAGGAAACATAGACATGCAATTTATAACCTTCATGGAGCAAATCTAGGGGTATTAGAAATCGAAAGGGATTTGGGAGTGATTGTGGACAACCAGGTAACAGTGCTTAATGCCAAGCAGCATCTGCAAAGGCAAGTAAAATATTAGCATGTATTAAAAGGCATATAGAAGCATGGGAAGCAAGTATAATTCAGCCACTATACAGTTACTTAGTACACCCTCATTTGGAATATGGAGTACAATTTTGGGAACCACTTAATAAACAGAATATTTTAGAGCTGGAAAAAGTGAAGAAAATTACAACAAAAGTAACAAGGGGAATGGAGGGGCTAACTTATGAAGAAAGACTTACCAAACTTAATGTATTTTCTCTAGAAAAAAGATGTCTAAGAGGGGATATGATTACCTTATATAAATATATCCATGGTCAGACCTTGTAAAGTGAACTTTTTTTACCAAGAGGTTTTCAACAAGAGGACATCCTTCGAGGTTAGAAGTAAAAGACTGTAAGATCTCTGGTTGTGACTACAGATATATGGGGCAGCACTAAATCCAGTCTGACTAAATATAGTTGTCAGTATTGATATCAATGAAATGTATGTACAATATCTTCAGTTACAACTGATTGTGAATAGCAATTTGCAAATCAATTTATGTTATTGTTATGTTCGCTGTTGGTTCAGAGTGCATGTAAAGCAAAAATGATTAAATCTCCATTGCAATTGTGTATTTATTGTCATGAGTTCCCCTATCCCTCTCTACCCCATGTTAAACTGGCCCATCCATAGCTTTTTTGCTTAACCCTCCTACTGCTTTGAACCCATCTACATCTTTAAACTAAGTATTGCTGTAGATCCAGATTGATTCTACATCCTCATGAGACTACATGTATGGGTGTGCACACTGCAGCATATGCGGATACAGACTCTGATGGACTGCAAGTGCATGTTGTTTACTAGCTTAACCTGGACCATGTCTCATTAGCATATTAACACACATTTTTGAGGACTGGTCTGGCTTACACACTGCCCAGCATATTCAGATGAGCACGTATCCTAATGAACTGCAGATGGCACACTGCACCAGCACTACACATATTGATATGTGCCATAGGACCTTTCCAGTTATCTGACTGTGACTGCTGTTAGCAGCAGTCGCAGTGAGCAGCCTCTAGATGTCGCTGCATTTTACTGACGATTAGATTGTCTAACAGACTTAGTGGGTTAGGGTGGGGGTTAAAGTAAGGGTTTAGGAGTAGGGGGAGGGCTAGGGCTTTTGGGTTAGTGTGTAAGGTGAATATGTTGTATATAATAGCAGCAGTGCCATCTAGCAGCCCCTTGCCGCCACTGCTGCTACCAGCAGTCACTGTCACATAACAGGAAAGATCCCAGCCAAGATCCACAATGCTCATGATGCAGATCAATCTTTATTTGTGTAGAATAATCACAGCCAATTACAAGTCACTATGATGTCAGGGATATGGAAACACACAGCAAACAGTTGTTCAGAACAACTCAAATACAATTGTTGTCTCATTTCAGTACCAGGAAGGCCTACCACAGCCACTGAGAGCCAGGCGTCGGCTACCCAGGACAATGGTGGATCTTCACCATCGCAGGGACAGGAACCTGAGGGCCCTGCACCGGGACCATCAGCAGTGGGACCATTGGAGGGAACACCCAACCCCAGGCCCTTGCATGCATTGTGGCACTGGGCCCAGCCCTTTGCCCCGAGCGCCATGTCCAGGAGACCTGACAGGAGGATGATGGATTATCAGGAGCCCTATGGGAATCCACTCCTGACTGTGCCACAGAAGATGGTGTCCCAGCAGATGTGGCACCAGCAGAGGGGGACACAGATGATGTTGCCCCAGCAAATGGGGACACAGTCGATGTGGCTACAGCAGGCCACACTGGTCCGCCAGGCCACACCGTTCTGCCAGGCCACACATCGTTCGAACAGGCCACAACCTAGTAATGGAGCACTATGTGCAAATGCTTCACATGGACAGACCAGGCCAGATGCCCTTTTAGGAGCCGCAGGTGCAATCGGTGGCAGTTCAGTTTAACATAATCCGGCCATCGGTTGCACAGGCTCCACCACCACCAATGCAAACAGAGCCTTCTGTCTCCATGTCACGCCCTTTACCCCCAACGTCTGGTGCTGAACAGGCACCCATCATGGATGCACCCATCCCTCAAACTCCTTGTGTCTGTGGAAGAGGGAGGAAGCGCACATCTATGGAGGCTGGGGGCCCAGTGCTACGCAAGAGGAGGTAGGTGAGAAAGTGGTTATGTTGCATATATAAGCAACTGATGTATAATATATATTGCCGTTGAGATAAGGTGATAGAGTCAATGCTTTTCACATATAATAGTTTTCAATCTGTGAGTTGTCAAAATGCTTGCGCCATTGTTGGGCTGCAACTGCGAGCCTCACAAAGATAGGTGAGCAGTTGAGGCACGCAGGACAAGCTGCAAAGAGCTCGCAAAAATACAACTTTAACGGCCGAACCAACGAACTGGAAAACATTCAAAAACACAAAATTATGCCTCAAATTTACTTACACACTCACACACAGCACAGGGGGAGATCCAGGGAGCCCATGAGTGAGGATGCAAATTAATTTGAGGCATATTTTGCCTTTTTTCAAGATTTAAAATCCCTGAAGCGAGAAAAAAATGGCTGGCGAAAAAACATAAACACAATGAAATGGAGGCAGAAAGACGTAAAACGAGGCCGAAGGATGTAAATACGAGCCCTGAGCACTAAGACTTAACGCAAACCAGTAACACTTAATACAAGGCAGTAACATTTAACTCAAGCCAGTAACACTGAACCCAAGGCAGTAACACTTAACCCAAGGCAGTAGGCCCCTAAACTACACAGGCATATAAAGTACACAGGGGAAGAAGCCCATCATGGGGGTCGCAATGAGCGCCGAAGGGGATCATTGCAAAGCAGGAAAGGTGCGGCTTGGCAAAAATGGCAATGAGCAGCGAAGCCGCTCATTGCAGGGCTCGCGAAGAGTGCCAAAGGTGCTCATTGCGGGGCCTTTAAAGTAGAAGGGGAAGAGGCTCACAATGAGCACCAAAGTTGCTCAGCGCAGGGCTCGCGATGAGCGCCGAAGGTGCTCAGAGGGGCCATATCCTCTCATTTCGTGGCAAACAGCATTGCCAGGCTTTAAATTTTATTGCCGTCATTTTTGGCGAGCAAGTCGCTAGTATTGTTATAATAGATATCTTGTGCTTAACTTTGTAGGTCTTAATCACCCAGACAACCGGACATGATACTACATGCGGTCAATGTAGATAATAAAAAATGATCTATTCATACTATTATCAGTGTTTCTTTTCATTTGTACTGTACCATGATTGTGAAACACTAGATTAATGTTCCAAAACAACATTTTTGTATTTGTACATAGATGAGAGCAGCCTCTCCATACATAAACGTAGACAAACAGATGGGGACCTGACCAGGACCATATCAGTCTGATGTAACTTATTTGAGAGATTCACTCACAAGAAAACAGGCAATATGAGGGGAATTTTATTCTCTGACTGAGCATTTATTCAATCTGTTGTTGCATATGCATAACTGGAGATTAACATAACCTCATTAACAGTTATGTTCCAAGCCTAGAGTTACTCTGCCCCATATGTACAGGGATGGTCACATCAGCACTGAAGAAGAGATCTGGATGGAAGTATGATGCAGGCTTCACAATAGTCCAAGTAGAGGAGAGTATAGAATGTTTAAAGCAATAGGTACATATGAATATACATAGAGTATGTGAGCATACACATGCTGTGGATATGCAAGCAACATCACATGACCGATGTCACGTGACATCTGCAATATATTGTGAAACCAACTCTTTACATAAATAGGCTATTAAGGAATGGTAATCGGATATCACACTTAGTTCTTAGTTATTTCTTATGCATACATGCATATGTTTACTGAAAATACTTACAATGTAGACAACATTGATGTAGCTGATGTTCTGTTGCTGTACAGGTTGTTTCCCACGTCTGTGTGGTTAACCGATGTGTTGACACACGGCAGCGGTTCTGTAATGGCAATATGATTATATGATAAAAGTCACACACAATCCACTTCAATCATTAATTTTTGCACAATGATTCATACTTTAAAAGGTTATCACATCTTTAGGACCTTTCCTGTTATCTGACTGAGAGTGCTTGTGCCAGCATTCGCTGTCACATAACAGGCGAGATCCCTTCTTTGCATCACATGTCTATATTAATGTGATGTTGTGATGTTTATTAAAGCGTATGAATGGATACATAATGATTCATGGGAAATTAGTTTATGGATCTGTGGGTCTGAACTTCATACTCCTATGACCAGATCACATTGGGTTATGCACAGCAACAAGCTATAATGCAATGGCTCAGCTAGTGGTACTCCCTTAGTCACATGTGAACATCAAAGCATTACAGTGGAACATGATGTATATGTTAGGGTATTATCTCTTGGTAAGATATGCTTGCCTGTGATTCTTTATGGGTACTCATCCAGTAGCCACCCAGATGGAGCTTGGCCAGTCTGGAAGTAGTGATGGGTGAATGAGTGACGCAGGATATGGACATTGTGAGCACTTCCTGGGAAGCCTGCAAGCACGCTTTGTATGCGCATGTTTGCATCAGAAACAACCTGGACATTGATTGAATGATAATGTTTGCGATTTCGGAACAGCGCTTCCTGATCTTTAGGAGGTATCAATGCTACATGTGCACAATCAATAGCACCGGGACACCTCCTAATCGATAGAAATCTGATTTGACCTTCAAGATCTCCACCACAGTGTTGGGTAAACTGATGTATCTGGTAGTTTTCATAACAATAGCAAGGAGGAATCTTTTCAGGAACCTTGAAATGCTTGCCTGAGACATTCCTTCTACTATACTACCAGTGTTCTGGAAACTGCTAGATGCAAGGAAGTGTATTGCAGCTAACATCTGTGTCATGCCTGGGATGGCTTTATTGGTCCATGAGGAAGGCTCAAGGTCCTCCCTCAGGACCGCACAGAGCTCCTCCAGGCTGGCACAGGTTAGCCTAAAACGCTCATACACTTCCACATCAGTTAACCCCTCTAATGTGACTCTCTCCCTGTAGACCTTGGGTGGGCACACCCTCCTGGCAGGCTCCTAGGCCTGCTCCGCCCCTGTGGGTCAGGCTGGGCAGGATCTGACAATTGTACGGCCACACCCACATCCTCCAGGGGTCTATCACCTGCCCCCCCAATCGCTTATCACTCACATCAATGTGGTCCTCCCTGTCTGCAGGTGCCCTTACATCCCCCTGTCCCTGGGCCACTAGAGCTCTGTCCCCTACCTGACCCCCTACCATGATCCTAGGCATATCCTGTGATGAGCCACTTGCCTGGCTTGGTTCCGGACCACCATCGATCACATCAACACGCTCACCCACATTCACTCCAAGCTGCGCCTCTCTGTCATTCCTCAGCCACTTCTTAGCCGTACGCCTTGCATCCGGGTCTTCACTCTGCAACATTCGGTACAAATATCCATGCTTATGACGGCACTCTCTCCTTACATGCATATAAACCGCATTTGAATGGCTGCAATCCATGATGGGTCAGAATTGCTTATGTGTTGTTGCTGCAGGTGTTTTATAGCTTGTTTATTACAGCACCAGTTAATATTCAGGTGGATTTCATGTTTGGAATTGGTCACTTGTGTATTTGAGACTTATCCGCCATTACAGCTGATTTAGGTTCAGGCCATGGGAATCTTGAGCAGGATAATCTGATGAACTTCCCTGCTTTTGGAATGTTTTTGGAAGTTATATTTGTAAACCAGAATGTTTTTGCCCACATTTAAATTTGTTCCCCTGGTACTTGATATAATCCATGTGGAGGTGAAATAAGGCCACTATTTGTATTTCAAAATGTAGATGTGATGAGTGAGATTTATACCAGATGAGGTTTGTATGTTTAGGGGCACATTATAGCCTCTGTGAGTGAGAAAATGGTTAATATGGCAGCCATTTGGATTTATATGTGTGGCAATTTCATGAGGTAGTGTGTCTGTAATAGCTTTCAGCATCTTGCAGCATGACTTGTCATATTTCCATATGCATGACCATTCCAACATATGACAATACAGATTTTCATTGTATTTACATATTTGAGCATTGGTGATTGTTGTCCAAGTAATTATAATGCCTTCCATTGCTTTTGTAAACTTTTGAAGTCCCTTGCAGCCCTATAAAATTCCAAGCTTGTAAGATTTGGCCGAGTTACAGAGCTACAGTGCCTTGCAAAAGTATTCACCCCCTAGACTTTTAGCTATTTTGTTACATTACAGCCTTAACTCAATGTTTTGTTCATCTGAATTTTATGTGATGGATCAGAACACAATAGTCTAAGTAGGTGAAGGGAAATGAGAAAAATATATACATAAAACATTTTTTTTTAAAAGAAAACAGAAAATTGGCATGTGCGTATGTATTCACCCCCTTTGTTATGAAGCCCATAAAAAGCTCTGGTGCAATCAATTACCTTCAGAAGTCACATAATTAGTGAAATGATGTCCACCTGTGTGCAATCTAAGTGTCACATGATCTGTCATTACATATACATATCTATTTTGAAAGGTCCCAGAGACTGCAACACCTAAGCAAGAGGCGCCACTCCAAACACTGCCATGAAGACCAAGGAACTCTGCAAACAAGTAAGGGACAATGTTGTTGAGAAGTACAAGTCAGGGTTAGGTTATAAAAAAATACCCAAATCTTGATCCCCAGGAGCACCATCACATCTATCATAACCAAATGGAAAGAACATGGCACAACAGCAAACCTTCCAAGAGACGGCCATCCACCAAAACTCATGGACCGGGCAAGGAGGGCATTAATCAGAGAGGCAGCACAGAGACCTAAGGTAATCCTGGAGAAGCTGCAGAGTTCCACAGCAGACACTGGCGTATCTGTACATAGGACGCCAATAAGCCGTACGCTCCATAGAGTTGGGCTTTATGGCAGAGTGGCCAGAAAAAAGCCAATACTTTCAGCAAAAAACAGATCACATCACCCAAAGAACACCATCCCCACAGTGAAACATGGTGGTGGCAGCATCATGCTGTGAAGATATGTTTTCAGCAGCTGGGACTGGGAAAACTGGTCAGAGTTGAGGGAAAGGTGGATGGTGCTAAATACAGGGATATTCTTGATTAAAACCCGTACCACTTTGTGCGTGATTTGAGGCTAGGACGGAGGTTCACCTTCCAGCAGGACAATGACCCAAAACACACTGCTAAAGCAACACTTGAGTGGTTTAAGGGGAAACATGTAAATGTGTTGGAATGGCCTATTTAAAGCCCAGACGCCAATTCAATAGAAAATCTGTGGTCAGCCTTAAAGGTTGCTGTTTACAAGCGCAAACCAACCAACTTAAAGGAGCTGGAGAAGTGGGCAAAATGGGCAAGGAGGAATAGCCAAAAATCCCAGTTGTAAGATGTGGCAAGCTCATAGAGACTTATCCAAAGCAACTTGGAGCTGTGACTGCTGCAAAAGGTGGCTCTACAAAGTATTGACTTCAGGGCGGTGAATAGTTATGCACATTGACTTTTTCTGTTATTTTGTCCTATTTGTTGTTTGCTTCCCAATAAATAAAAAAAATAAAAAAACATCCTCCAAGTTGTGGGCATGTTCTGTAAATTTAATGATGCAAATCCTCAAAAAGCCATGTTAATTCCAGGTTGTGAAGAAACAAAACACGAAAAATGCCAAGGGGGGTGAATACTTTTGCAAGGCACTGTATATCATTTGAGCTAGGGGCAAGTTATGGGCTTGAGACGCAAGTCCTTAAATATGGAATATGAAATATATTTCAATGGGTAATATTCTGGCTTAAATCAAACTCAGGAATCAATGAATTAGTACATATAATACATATCAGGCCACCTACAATGAGATTGGCTTCATTCAAATTTCATATTTAGGAAAGTGCAATGTGAGACCAGCAATGGATGTAGGCTTGAAAGTAAAATTGAGATGGGCGCGAGTTACGAGACTTAAGCCGTTAAACATTAGCCGCGCTTGCAAGCTGGAAAGGGGACGGACTAGCCGTGTTCGGCCTGAAACATCAAATTGCAGAATAACGCAGAGCGACACAGGCCTCTCAGCCAATCACATGAGGGCTAGACAATATGATTGACAGTGGTAGCTTATAAATTTGATTGACACACACCATGCATTGAGTGTGTTGTAAATTTCATTGAAAGTAGCACGCAGGTCCAGGAGCTGGTGTGTGAATTTGTTGGAGAGAGAGAGTAGTGGTTTTCAGAGAGGTAGATTCGGTTTTTGATTTTTTTATATTCTATTTCAACTACTTTATACTTAAGACATATTTACAAATTACACATATTTGCAATACACAAAGGTTAAAGAACACACATAGAGATATACTGTATATAGTTAGGACACACCACACCCCCCGATCCCATCCCATCCCCTACACTCCATCCCATTACTGGAATACTTTTTTTGATTTATCCTTTTTTTACTTTTGAGGCACATTACTTTTTTATCGATTTATATTCTATTTCAAACGTATTTACACTTAAGACTTACACATACTTACATATTACACATATTTGCAATACACATAGGTTAAAGAACACACAAAGAGATATATAGAATTAGGACACATCCCCTATCCCATCACCAACACTTATATTACAGAAATACTTTTTTTGATTTATCCTTATTTAGATTTTTTTTTAATGATAGAGGGAGAAGCTAGGAGGGGAAAGGAGGGGAGAGTTGGGGAGGAGGAGAGGAGAGGGAAGGTGGAGAGAGATGAGCGGCAGAAGGTCATGTGGAGTGGAGGTGTGGAGGAGGAGGTTATGAGTGTGGAGGGAGAGGAGGTGGAGGGAGAGGAGGGAGAAGAGGAGGGCAAGGAGGGAGGAGAGGAGGGAGGAGAGAAGGGTGAGGAGAGAGTAGTAGAGGGAGGAGAGAAGGGCGAGCAGGAGGGAAAGGCGAAGAGTGCAGTGGCGGGTGGTGACAGGGGGCACAAGCATCAGGCACACGTAGGAAAGGAATGGATTCTGGGGGGGGGGGTAGTTTGGGGAAAGGACAGGCCTCAGGGAAAAGTCAGGGAGGCCAGAGTCCCACGCCGTGAGAATGTGGTCCTCCTCAGTGCCATCCGTGGCTGCCCCATCATCCTCGCAGGGCAGAGGGAAATGAAGCCTGATCCTAGGGTTCAGGCTTGGAAGGAGGAAGCAGCAGAAGTGACAGCGGTAGACACAGCGCCTAGGGATGAGAGGTCTGTGAAGCACCGATTTGATGATATCAGGGCCAAGGTGAGGAGGATGATGTCAAGAGAGAAGCAAGGACGCCATGTGACCTATAATGAGTGGGAGAGGGTCGCAAGGGAACTTCTGAGACTGCAGCCGCTGGAGCTTCAGGTCCGGTGGTCCAGTAGGACCCTGCATCCATTTCAGGTGAATATGACATACACCAACGTGCCACCACATGTGCATCACACACACTAAACATGTACTGTACATGCTGACCAACAAAGACACTGACATGTCAGCTCCATGGAATAAATAAGGGATAGATGGATGCGTCATTAAATCCATGAAGCTGACAAATCCTTGTCATTGCTGGGCACCACAACGGTGAGCAAGTAATCAAAAGTCCATGTATTGGTGTGTCCACTGCAGCCTATTCAGTTACAGGCCGCAGCTGGAATCAACATAGCATTAGGAGTCAAGAATGATCAAGACCATAAACCTTAGAAAAGATCAAATCTAGCATATGATAGCGAATCAGAGTTGCAATGAGGAGAATCATCCATGTTTAAGCCTATATGTCAGATAGTTAGAAATGAACACATAGAAATGTATTATTCATCATACTAATGACATGCATCTTTCTTTTCTATCTCTCGGCATCTCGGAGGAGCATCTGGGTCCGTGGTGAGCCAGAGGCAGGGTCGTCGGCCCCCGCCAAGCAGGAACCAGCACAGGGGGAGGAGGAATGAGGAAAATCTGATGGCCCTGGCTCTGAGGAAGGGGAGGCCATTGTGGTGGGGAAGTCCCCCCCTGAACGGACAGGAAGTCATATTGGATTTGAGCCCACTATCCCCCTCCTCGAATGACTTTGGATTTCCCCAGGGCCCTCCAACTCACAAGCCAGGTGGCCAACACCTCCTTCCCCACACACTAGTGCGCTGGCCTGGCTTCCACCGCCACTAGGAACACAGACACCAACACCATCACCCCTGGCTCTAGCTGGGCTCAGGACCCTCCCCACTCCATCCACACCACCTCCTCACCAAGCCCTGCAACCAGCACCTCTTTCCCCACCACCACAGAGCCAGGCTGAACAGGCGGAGATGCTGGCCATAATGCGGTACAGCTGGACTGTCTTCAGGGGATCCAGGCTAGCATCTCTGCTAACCATGCTGAGGTGATGTGCAGCCTGGCCAAGTGCTCTAGGGAGGAGAGGAGGCATCATCTGATGACAGATTCTTACCTGGCTGGGCTGTTAAGGTTGGGTCTGGTCCCCTACCCCAGAGACATTGCCCAGGTACCAGCAGCCCTTTCCCTCCTCTCCTCCCAACATGCCTCCGCCCCCACCAGGTGTGGTGCCGCTGCCCCCCCCCCCAACATCACCACCAGTGGGGAGACAGCATCCGGCCGCGGAGGATGTGGGCCCTGTGGTGAGGCGGGGAAGGACATACAGGCTGCTTACATGTTTGTGCCATCTCAACAGCACTCATCAGTGACAATCTATTAATCACAATGTTAACCTAATCTAGCCTGGCTACAGAATCTTGGATCTTGGTCTATGTGATGGTGATATTTTGTTTGCAGATGGCTACCTATCATGACATGGTCCATGATCCTCTTCTCTGGGGACACATAGGGTTCTGTTTAATATGTCACCAATTGATGGTCACTGAGGAATGCTGTTGAGAAGAAATGCTGCAGTCCCTATGTTTTTTCAGGCCTTATATTTTAGTTTTTTGTTGTTTTTTCTTACATTTGATTATTTTTTTTGGGGTACAATTCAGGTCCATAAGGGCATCTCCTTTGTCTGCAAGCATTGTGGAGGAAATGTATGAGGTGTAAGGTTTTCCCAGTACCTCTCAGGAATACATTCCTTCAAATACTGTCCCCCCCCCCCCCTTAACATGTAGCTCCCACAATCTTAAAGCTACAATATAGCCAGATATCTCAGACATGATTGTTGTTAGCTTCAATGTAGACTAATACCACTATGACGGTGGACTTGCAAAGGCTCACAATTGCATGTTAATGACAGCCAGCATTAATATATGCACTAGCACAGCATGTGATCCTGACCTCAATATCGGTCTGAGAACAGATCCTTGGGTCTGATGTAAGTAACAGTGAACCTGGCTGCTGACCTTTGTGTCCTCTTTGTATTAATGGTTATTTGCCGATATTACTGATTATCCAGAGACCTAGCTAATAGTAATGCTTGCAGATGGGAATCAGGTGAGTTTGTATATTGGTACAGTATTTAGCACTCTACTGTACATGCATTGTGATTATTATTTTTTTTTAACCTCCTCCGCCTTTTTTTAGTTGACCACTTTTACATGTTTTCCATTTATTTGTCGTCACACTGTATGTGTGAAACTGGATTGGATTACCCAGTCAAGATGTTGACTCTCCTGTTTCATTTAGCAGATCTAGATTAGTTGTAAGTGCTATGCACATAAATGGTTTCTTCAAATAAATGGAGTAATTTGTGATAATCCTTTTTTTCATCAGTCAGGTTGCAGTGGTGTAGTGACCACATGTGACCCTAGTATGTGCTATGCATCATACTTATTCTAGACTATCACATTAGCCCCTGTAGGTATCTCCTTTTTTTCAATAATGGCCTCTTGCTCTCTCGGGACCCTTCCACACCACACCCATGATATTGATGTGCAGTCTTGACCACTGCTGATTGTAATCTGTGTAAAAACAAAGCTTTGTTATACCGTTGTAACCATGTCAGTGTGTTTTCAATGGTTGGGGTTATGGGATATCCACATGCATCATATTAGTGTCACATTCTTATAGATGTAAACTAATGAGCCCTAGCAAACATGCAATAGATCAATACATATTGAAATTAATAATAGTCATAATAGCATTAGATATCATATAATACAAAATATCAGATCTAATAATAATTAAAGGATTAATATACAGGCCAAGTCAAAATAGTGATACTGTGGAGTAGGAACATTCCCCTGAGGGCCTAAAATGAGTATGACAGGTAGCACTGGAGTGGGTTGCCAATTCCTTCTCTATTGGACTGTGATTTATCTGACCTTTCTGCTATGACATACCCACCTACAATGGCCCTACATGGTACAGCTTCATTGAAGTACACAAGCCCCTTCACCACCACCACTTAGCATATGTGGGAATGTAATTACTTGCACAATAATCCCCCAATAATAAAAATGCATTTCAAAATATATTTTTGTTATATGTTTTAATGGTCATGCACATGCCAATGTGAAAACCCATGCTGCAACATGCAGAACATAATTAAAGACACACAACCTGATTAAATAGCAACAGCAAAACATGAAACTCATGCCATATGAACCCTTTCCCACTCACAGAGGCTCTATTGTGGCCCCTAAACTATAAATATAATTACATATACATCTTGCTCATCCCATCTACATTTGGGAACACAAATAGTGGCCATATTTTCCCGCCACATCACATGGATCAAGTACCCGGTGAACATTCTATTATTTGTTGTTCAGTCCTGCAGTTGTGTCTGACTCTCTATGACCCTATGGACTGCAGCACATTCAGCTAGGTCTCTGCTTTGAGAGAGTAGGAGAGATTTCAAAGCAGTATATTGCGGTTTTGTTCATTTATATTCATCAATTTCCAAATTTACACTTAATCGTTGATTACACATATTTGCAGATTACACATAATACCAATACACATAAATTAAATTACACACATAGTTACACATAGAGCTATGTCACTCCATACACACACCCCCATCCCATCCCCCACACCCATCCCACAACAGTTAATAAATACACATAATACACAAATTATTTCCATATATATATATATATATATATATATATATATATACACTTATTTTTATTTGTATCCTTATATTCTTTTTGGGATTGTAATGGAGGGGGGAGAGGAGTTGGAGGAGGAGGAGGTGGAGGAGTTGGATGAGGCGGAGGAGGAGGAGGTGGAGAGTGGAGAGGAGAGTGGTGGAGGAATGGAGGAGGTGGAGAGCGGAGGAGAGGAGGAGAGTGGATTGAAGGATGTTGATGGAGGATGGGTGCCCCAAGAACTAGGCACATCTAGTCCAGGGACACAGGGGGAGGGGCCTGATACTGGGGGAGGGGTCATTTGGGGGTGGGACAGGCCTCAGGGGCAGTTCAGGGAGCTGAGGATCCCTGTCCACAGTCAGGAGGGCAAGAGTCTAAGGGCAAGCACAGGGCCCATAACTACAAGCACCAGGAGAATGTGGTCCTCCTTGGTTCCATCCATGGATGTCCCGTTATCCTTGCAGGGGGAGAGAAGTAAGATCAGCCCTAGGGCCCAGGCATGAAAGGAGGTAGAGGCTGCAGTAACAGCAGTGGGAACAGCGAAAAGAGATGTGAGATCTGTGAAGCACTGCTTTGGCTACATCCGGGCCAAGGCGAAGAGGATGATGGCAAAGGAGGACAAGCAAGCTGCAGCACCAAGTGGTGGCCCAAAAGTGACAGTCCATTACAAATAGTGGGAGAGGGTCGCCAAGGAACTATTGAGCCAAGTACCCACTGCTGGAGCTTCAGGCCTGGTGGCCCAGCAGGATCCAGCCTCCATGTCAGGTGAATATCACATACACCAACATGCCACCACATGTACATCACACACACTACACATGTTCAAGATGACCAACAAGGACACAGACATGTTAGCTCTATGGAATTAACAAGGGATAGATGGATGCATCATTAAATCCATGAAGCTGACAAATCACTGTAATTCCTGGGCACAACAACTGTATTCATCCAATAGAGAGTCTATGTATGGGTTTGCCCACTGCAGCGTATGAAGTCAAAATCAGGATAGTGTTAGGAGCCAAGAACAATCAAGATCAAGAACCAAAGAATAGATCACATCTAGCAAATGATAGCTAATCATTGATGCAATTAGGTGAATCATCCAGGTTCATGTCTAGATGTCAGAGAGTTAGGAATGAACACAAAACAATGTATTATTCATCATACTAATAACATATACCTTTATTTTCTCTCTTTCAGCATCAGGAGGTCTGGGTCCAGTGGTGAGCCAGAGATGGGCATCCGCTCCATCGGAGCAGGGAGTCGGATATGCAAGCCCCCGCCCAGAAGGAACCGGCGCAGAGGAGGGAAGAAGTGGAGCCGAGGACGTTGGTTCAGAGGAGGAGGATGACATCTGGGTGGTGGGGTCAGCAGCAGGACCATCGGCCACACCGGCAGCATTTGACCCCACTGTCCCCCTCCTCCAGAGACTGAGAATCTCACCAAGGCCCTCCTACTGGAGGGACCAGAGGGGCTTGACCCCATCTCCTCCTACCCTCACAGGTGCCGCAGACTGGCCACCACCACCACCAGGCCCAGCAATGACACCACCACCCCCATGGAGCGAGGCCCTTCCACTGGGCCACCACCACTGCCACCTCCTCCCACCAAGCAATGGACCAGGGACCTCCATTCCAACCACCAAGCCAGGCTGCGCAGTCGCAGATGCTGGCCATCATGCGGCAGCAGTTGAATTGTCTCTGGGGGATCCTGGCCAACATGTCCTCCATTCATGCATTCATTCATACACAGCCTGGCCAGGTGCAATAGTGAGGAGAGGATTCACCATCTTATGACAAAGTCGTGTCTTGCCGGGCTGCTCAGGATGGGGACAGACCAGAGTTCTGGTCCTCAGCCCTGACTCCTCCACCCCAGAGGCCTCCTTTGCACACCTGCAATCATAACTTACCCCCATGCCTCCACCAAGGCCACTGCCAACAGTACCACCACCTCTGTTCTTGTTGTCCCTATACCCCCCCCCCCCCACAATGCCATCAATATATGCATTAGTGAAGCATGTCATCCTGACCTCAATATCAGTCCGAGAATAGATCCTTGGGTCTGATGTAACATTGAATCTGTCTTCTGACCTTTGTGTCCTCTCCGTGTTAATGGGTATGTTCCCCTGTAGCTGATATCATGAGTATACTTTAACACATGCTAACACATAATCTCTTGCGGACAAGGCAAGAATTTACTTCTTCTGTTGACCAATGTTTGTCCCAGGTCGTGAGGCTGTCTAAACGCAAGAATGGGAGGCTTTGGAAATATATATTTTAATTCTGCATCCTCTGTTGGTGGCTGTAAAAAATATTTTTCAAGAGCTGGTATGTGGTAACCAGATAAAAAAAGTACAGGGTTGTATGACCCTGTAATACTCTGTAGCACTCCACCTAATTCGTAGGGGATTAGTTATCAATCCAATCTTTAGATTGCTCTAGTTTGTCTCTGAATTAAGTTTATTTATTCTCAAGTCCAATGTGATGGTTATAGCTAGGTGTGCTGCTTCTCTCGGAACACAGTTTACTGGTATGTCTGTATGGTATGCAACAAAGAGAAGAGGGGTGGGGCTAGCACACCAATTCCCAGTGCAAAATAACCGATATATTGTAATCCCAAACCCTTGTTCACAGAGATCAGTAGGTAAAGCTCTCACCTTTTCTAACCTCAGTCTATAAGGTATATTATAGATTTCCGAACACATGTTGGCTTGTAGGTTGGTACTTTACCTACTGATCTCTATGAACAAGGGTTTGGGATTATAATATCTTGGTTATTTTGCACTAGGAATTGGTGCGCTATCTCTTCCCACCACTAACCAGAACTGTACGTGAAGTGCTTTCTTTAGTTTAGTACTGTAAAAGTTGTTCACATGGTATTTTAATGGCGGAGGTTATTTCCTGTGTAATGATACAAGGCTTGTAACACTTCCTCTTGAAAGATTCAGACAGTGTTTTTAATATTTTTTCACGTTTTTTAGTGTTTGAGCATAAGCGGTATTAGCTAGTCTACGTATGATGGCTTTCTTAGTATGGGAGGGATAGAAACTGGAGCTGTAAAGGTAGTATCATATGTCTGTAGGTTTTTTATATACAGATAATTGGAGTGTGCTATTTGTGATGCATAGGGTAGTGTCCAAAAACTTTACCTGTTCTGCAGAGTAATTATTTTAAGTTTAAAAGATGGGTGGAAGGTATTGAAATAATTGTGTGTGTGCATATATGTACATATAAAGGGCCTCATTCTATTATCGGCCGCAGCCGTTGCGGGGCCGCAAGGACCGGCCGCAAGCTATTCTGCTATTCTATTCCCTTACGGCCGGGGATTCCGGCAGGCTTGCGGCCGGTGCCTTGCTATCTCTTGCGGCCGCTCGCGCCGGAGGAAAGCCTTTGATCTAAAACGGCCGCAAGAGTTTTGCAATTCAATTGCTCCGGGAAACCTCTCTGCAAGGCTAAAAACGAGCCGCTGCTTACTTGCAGGAAAGAGGTCTCGCTAGCACCAATTAAGCACATAAAATACCTCAAATAAAGCCATCCTGCACTTTGAGAAGACTATAAAGGGATTTTAGGTGTTAGAAAAAATAGCACATAATTATCCTGTACTCAAATCCGTAAAATATTTTATTTTTAATATCCGTAAAATATCCATGTAAAAAGTCCAGAGTGCTTGGAGCACCTCAGACACACCCACGCCGCAGCCGGAAAATAAACAGTTAATTTGAACTCGGGTTTGGGCAGATGTGCAAGCTTGAGAGTGGGTTCCTTTTAATCCTCATGTCCCCCAATATGATCCCTAGCATTTACAGAGCTGTACAGTGCAGGCTTGAATTTATTTTTGCGTTTTTAGATTTCTGAGATTACGGCCGGTTCCAAGATATGCGGCCGGCCGTAAAAGGAGATCCTTGCGGGGCCGTATAATAGAATCGCGAGTTAACTGAACCCCCGCAAGGAATCGCAGCCTTACGGACGATTTACGGCCGATAATAGAATGAGGCCCACAGTATATACTATGGCCCTCATTCAATTGCAATTTGGCCAATTGAATAGGGCCCTAAATAAGCACATAACATATATTTTTTAAAGAAGTTTTTAGTTAGTAAGTGTCTATCCAAAAGCAATATTTTCACTAACTAAAAACTTCTTTAAAAAAAATATGCTATGTGCTTATTTAGGGTCCTATTCAATTGGCCAAATCGCAATTGAATGAGGGCCTAAATATATATATATATATATATATACTAGCGAATTACCCATCAAAAAATGACGGCAAAAGAATTGTAAGTCAAGGAATGGTATTTGGTACACAAATTGATTTTTATTTTTTGCGCTGATGGTGAGCCCTGTGGGGAGAGCCTTTGGCGCTCATTGTGTGGCTGGCAATGAGTGCCTTTGCCGTTTATTGCGATTGTGTGTTGTGGTGTTTTTTAAAGTTTTGTATATATGTATGTTTTAATGATAATTAATTACTAAATAAATGAAGTCATAAATTAATATAAATTAAATGAAAATGAAATGATAAATTAATCTGTTTTGATGTTCCTGCACCATCCAATGTAGATTTGCACTGTTGTGGAGCTGAGGTGTAAGTGTCAGCAATGTGTGCAGTGTGTAGTGTAAATAGGCTGCGTGCGCGAGGGGAAGCCGTTAGTGTAGCTGTGTACTTCCGCATTGTGCAAGTTAGTGTTGTGAAATGGCTGCGAATGTGTATACGTTACGCGGGTGTGGATGATTTAGCGTCCTTGGTAATAGTAGGCCGTACAGCTTTTTGTAAAAGTTGTATGTGATTGGTGGTGTTTTGCGGCTTTAGGGGTCGTGTAGCCATGTTTTCGTTATTTTCGGCAGCCATTTTTCTCTTGCTTAGGGGATTTTCAAGTGTGTAAACTGTGAAAATTGTAGTTAAAGTGACGTGTAAGATGAATTGCAGACGTCCTGGGTGTCCCCCTTGCTGTGTGTGATGTTTTTATTTTATTTCGTGTTTTTTGATGTACGCTGTTCGACCTTTAAGTTTGTATTTTTTGCGGCTCGTATTTTGTTTTATGCAAGTGGCTGTTTCCTTTTGTAAGTGTTATGGGCTGTATATTTTTTTTGCTGAATTTTTTTCAAAATGCTATGGGTCTCGCAGTGTGAATTGTGTATTTGAGTGTTGTGTTCAGGTATAGTCCCGCGGGTAATAGGTATTATGGTAAAGTGTTGCGGGGTCTTAGGGATGAGCGCCTATGGCTGCATGAGTACATGGAGAGTTTGGTTACAGCTCTATGGTTCCTTAGATGTGAAACTATTTAAGACCCCAATGTACTTACTCTGGTCTGCACACACACTTGCATGGCTGGCTGATCAGAACATTATTTGTTAATCCTGGAATTTTTTGCTGTATTTGTGAATCTATAATCAGTATTGACACTTACTTGACAGAGGAATGCTCTCGAAAGCTCGTCATGAAACCTATGAATATGTTTGTCCAATAAAAAAAGGTATCACTATATACTGCAATACTCTGATTATTCATCTGGATTACTGGACATTCACAGCTACCTCACTCTTCATATATATTTATATATATATATATATATACTGTATATATATTTATATATATATATACAGTATATATATATATATATATATATATATACACAGCATATATATACAGTATATATACATATATACATATATATGTGTGTATCATTCAGCCTTGTCCAACTCTCTGTGACATCATGCTGATCCACTTAGAGATCCTGGAGTGGGTAACAAGTTCCTTCTCCAGTTGGCCACAACATACAGCTCCTGGAATTCTTAAGACATCTCCCATCCAATTAATGACCAGGCCCCTTGGTTCCCTGACCGAAATCAAACCCAGGTTCCAGCATTTAAAGTACTGAATCCTAACCACTGGACCACCATGGAACCCATATATACAGGAATACCAACAAATATATATAGCCCCCTCAGCTTCCCCAGTCATTCCTAGAGAATGTTGCCAGAAAGTGGAGTGTGCGTGTCCTTGAGCTTTGCTGCAGACAGGTGCTAAAGGAAGTGGTACTGTTATGGATCAGGATCTACAAGAAAATGCATTTTATGTTTGCCCTACTCATACATTTTCTCTTTTCAGTATTACGTAATCTTATTAACAATGTTGATTATTGGAGACTCTAAGATGGAGGATTTGCCACTTCCGCATGCAAGATGTTGGCAACACTACTTCCGGTCTGTTAAGGATGACGATGATTACCACACCCTGGGCACAAGAAGGAGAACGCCATCTTCCCTTTGTTCCAACCTTCTGACCAATGAGAGAAAGACTCATCCCACTGTGGGATGACACCTAGAGACTCCTTAATGCATTAACCCAATGCCTTGCTGAGATTCTGTAAAAGCGGACACCTCAGAACCAATGAATTACCGAATAAAACTGAAGTTTTGCTTAGTTGCAACATTTATCTGATTGTTAAATGTTATATATGGCGGCTGATTCAATAAACAGTAGGCGAGAGAAAGCTTTATACCAGAACTCTGTATTGGTGTATTATTTCTCTAAGGTGTGCACACTATCTGTATATTGGTAATTTGGCCAGGGACAGATATCTCCGAGAACTATTTCAGTTTTCTCCAAATCAGTACAGCTATGGAAAGGGGTCTTGTGAGGGCTGTTATGAGAAGGGATCTTAGGCATGAAGGCTGTTATGGGAAGGGGTCTTGGAGAAGGGCACTGGGTTAATTGCACCATGGCCCTCCATTTTCTAGCTCTGTTACTGGGAAATGTTTTATAACCCATAGATGAATATTTAGATTCTATTTTACAATCTCTGGCTATTTATTTAAAATATACCTCTATGCTAATAGAGTTCTTGAATCCCATGACTTTAACAGTGGATGCATATATTTGATTAGTATCCATTGATGTAAACAGTTACTGTTACTCCACATTTGGGAGGAACAGAAGCAATGTTTTCCTATGAAGGATTACCTATGGATTTTATTTGAGATTTATTGTTATTAACATGCAACATTTAGCTACTGCAATAGGTGCTTTAATGTCTCCAGCATAGGCAAATATCTATATGTATTTGAAAAATATATATATATTTTGGGTACAGTGTACAAACATTATTGCTTAGAATATTTCAATGGATGTATTGTGATTGGATAATATCCTCAGATTATGGTTAAATCCAGGATTTCTGTTCATTTTTCAAACATTTATAAACCTACAGATTATACATTACTATACACTAGCGACTTGCCCGTCAAAAAATGACGGTCAATAAAATTTGAAGCCATGGTAATGCTGTTTGGCACACAATGTTAAGCTTTTTATACTCTAAGGACCTTTGGCGCTCATTGCGAGCCTCTCCTCGCGTATCTTTTGGCTCCTCTCTGTATTTTTTTAAATACTAATTAAAGAATTAATTGAATAATAAATTAATATAGTTTAGCTTTTTGCAATTAATATATGTAACAATAAATAGCCTGAAGGGGTAACAATCTATTTTTATTGTCCTGCAGCATATAATGTCCAGTTGGACTGTTGCTGGCCTGAGTAGATAGTGATATGATTGTCCCAACTGTGCATTAGAAATAGGCTGCGTGCGCGAGGCAAACCGTTGGTTTATTTGTGTAAAGCGCTAGTTTAGATGCGTAATGTAGTTAGTGTCAAGTTATAATTGTAAAAATATTGTCGTTTGTTTACGTGCTACGCGGTTCGCGAGCATTTGCCATCCTTTGTTATAGTGTATTTTGTAGCTTGTACGTTCCTGAGTGAAAGTGGTACGCGGTTGGCTGTGTTTTGCGTGGTCCAGGGTCGTGTAGTCTCGTTTTCATTTTTTGGGGCTGCCATTTTTTTTCTCACTTAGCTGATTTTCGAGTGGCGAAACTCTGCAAAATGGACTAAAATTCGTGTTCCACCTCCCTCCCATTCATTATGGCTGTTCCCCCGTGCTGTGTGTGATGTTTTTGTTGTATTTTTAATTTTATTTTTTTGTGTGTTTCGTGTTTTTTGCTTTTCGCGGTTCGGCCTTTAACTTCATATTTTTTCCTATGTCGTCTAGTCCAGCGCCTCATATTTTTTCCCACGTTTGTCAAGTGCTTTCAGCCTAAGGCAATCCTGCGTTTCCTAAGTGTTTGGAGGCTAAGTCCCGCGTTTTTCATTGCCTCCTTCGGCGCTCATTGCCCAAGTGCTGCGAGTTTTAGTGGTAGTTCGACAATTATAATATGTGATTACTATATGCTTCAAGTCACCATGCATCACACATTAAGACATATTTGCCATATTCCCAATGTCTTAAGACTATTTGTGACATCTCTGTAGTTATTATGAGACATGAGCAATTAGAGGAGGCCTGTAACTGATTTTTAACAAGATCCACTGATGTTTAATAATAAGCAGATAGTATACAGAATAAAAAGAAAATCATTAAGAATCCATGGGACAAAAGAATATAGGTTTAAGTATGAGAACAGGTTAACATTTCTTACTAAATGCAATACATCATCTTCAAACATTAAAAAAACAATAACATGTTGGCCTATAATAGCCACATATAAGACTTTGCCTTCCGAATGTAAGACATTGCCAAGATTTGCATATACAAAGATATTGTTTATTATTGTCAAAGTTTATATTGTACCACATGTAGATATATGACCCAGGGCAATAAAACTGCATAACCACAGATGAGCAAGCAAGTCAAAATTAAGCCTGCTATTACTTTTAAATCAGAGTATGTTGCCTATTTAATAACCTGTCCATATCAATTATCATATGTCGGTAAAACAGAATGTACAATGAGGGAATTCATGGAGGGACATCAGTCTGCCATGCATTTGACTTAAAGAGATGGATAATCTGGTAAACCTCAAGTTCAATATTTTTTTGATAAGGGTGATAATAGAAAAACAGATAATGTTACAATGTGAACAAAAATGCATACATTTATAAGGCACTGCCTCTCCAATGGGATTATCAGATTATTATTTTTTATTAGAAAGATACATTTGTTAATTGTTATGATGTTTGCAATTATTAGATGTGACATTTTTGTGCGTAACAAAAAGTTATCAGAAATCCATTTACCATTGTAACAGAACTACTGCATATTTTGTAATGATTATATTTCTGTTATTGAGCATATGTAAACTTTAATTTATTTCAACAGTTTTTTTTATCTTATACCAATATTGAATACATTCAATATTTATATCAAGCAATCTAGTTTGAGATGGTATTTTGAATAGATACCTGCAGGCCCATATGGGTCATTTTGATACAACTAAGTATTGATATTAGTGGAATATTCCTTGGATTCTGCCCACTCCCATATATATGTATTACCAATACACCCATATTAGATTAGATGCTCATGAAGAAAAGAAGTACCTACAAGCCAACATATGTTGGGAAGCCTAAAATATACCTCATAAACTGGGGTTATAAAAACATGAGAAATGTACCTTATGATCTGCAAATAAGGGTTTGGGATTATTATAAATACTTGGTTATCTGCCCTAGGATTTGGTGCACTTTCTCTCCCCACTCGTCTTCTCTTTTTTTTACAAGTAATGAAATTAATTTAACTTTTAAACATACTTTTTTAAAGCAGAGTGTGTTGGTCTAGCATTTTGTTTCATAAAATGTTTTCATTAATAATTCATTGGTTCTAAATGAATGTCTTTTTTTTATTGACTAATGTATTTATTAACACACTTATGATTGATATATACAAATGAATACATAAGTACATAATTTAACCAAAACAAAAGTGGAAGGCAGGGGAATCAAACCTATGACTTGCCAATTATTTTTTTTTAATATAATACCCATCACTGCACTATAACACTTGGATCTCAAACACTGTGTAAATCTATAATACATTTTGTATCAGTTAGATCCACATGATTTTCCACCCTCTAACTGATGGTGCAAGACACAAATGGCGACTTTTGTGGTCCTTTCAAAAACTAGTGATCAAATAAAATGAATGAATACAATTTAATATGTATTTCAATATAAACTATGATTTTTGTTTTACCACATCTTCTATATATATAAATATATAAGCATGCTGTTTTAAGATGCACTTCTAAAATAATTTGATTTAACCTGATATCATTTGCCAATGTATTTGTCAGGTCTAAAGTTTTACAAAAATATTAAATTACCAACACATTCTTATTTCCTTTTAATAATCTAGTGTCAACAGATTTCAAAAGTTACTTTATACAAACACAATGCCTGCAAATTGATATATTTTCCAGTACCAATTAAATTGGTTTGCATGGTGTGAAATATTTTCTATTGTCTGGTGACTTTAGTTAATTTGTTTATTTCCTACAGTGATGTTATATAAGCAGTTACAGTGAACCAAATAATAACAATTGCTGTTTACAAGGACTGCTAGAATATTGATATTTTATATGCAGTAGTTTTCCTTTTGAAAAATGAAAACCATGCAGTTTTATCCTTATGACTAAATACATTTATATTTCTCTTATCTGCAGGAAGGCTCTCGAGCTTCCACAACAACAAATCTTTTTAATAAAACTGTCTAGTAGAGAAAGACTTGGTTGCTAGGTAGCCAATGTCATGATTCCAGAAAATACTACTGAAGCATCTGTAGGTGATTTCTTAAAAATAATATATCGATTTTTTAAGCTTTTTTTTTTGTAAGGAATCATGACATTTTAGAAACCATCTGAAGCTTGGATTTTTATTTTCCTTAATCTTTATAGGTTTCTGAAATAGTCATATCAACTGGGTTCATATTTAAATTGGACAGGGTTGATATATAGTATACACTCTTGTCAATTTAGAAATTAAGGCGAGATGAAAACCTACTAAAATATGTGAAACTAGAATCTTATGCTCTTTTTTGATTTTTGTACCAAAAATGCTCTTTTCTTTTCTTTCCAAAATGTTCCTTCCTTTCAAAACCTTTCAAGTGCTAAAACTATATTACATCATAAAATAAAAACTGACGAATGAAGCTAGCAATGGCATGATATTTCAAATCCTAGAGTAATATAATAATTATGCAGAAATAATCCCACTCATCCTTGTATACATTGTTTAGATGTTTGATCAGGATCAACATCTAAACAAATTGGTTTCTACATCTAAATAGTTATACTGCATTATTTGCTGCTAGGGTAATGAAAATAGATAACCTATATATAACTCACACAGGAAAATGTATACCAATAATACTGAAATAATCCTAAACAAACATACCTGGAAATAGTTCACTAACAATACCTCATCTATATTTTCTTAAAATTCTCTATGGACAAATGTACTATCTATACATTTTAGGAATTCCAGCATCATATATATAGTTGACAGTGTTGGTCCCTTTGCGATGTTGGTCACGCAATGTAAAATAATTGCTGCCGGTAATGTAGCATGTTCATGTTAGGTAGTAGTAGGGAGCATTGCATGGCTTTGGAGATTGCTGAGTTTCAGGCTTAGAGTCTCCTACCCATACGTAAGACAGGTTAAGAGCACATGCTAGAGCTACATGCAATGGGCTCCAGTACATGGCCTATACTGAAATATTTGTGAGTAAAATTTACACCAAATCACTATCTAGCACGTACATGACACAAGAAAATAGCCCTACCAGAAGTGCATGTTAAATATAGTAAAAAACCTTCTCCTATGCAATAGCCCAATAGTCCCCTTACTATTGGGGTGTTTTGAGGAGATCAATACAGGGGATCCAATATGGATCCCTGGGGTGGTATGTAGGGTCATTGAGGGATGGAATGGGTATGGGGTATGGTATGGGGTTAACTTTAGCTGCCATGGAAATCCTTTAATGACCTCCATAGCAAGGGTTAATATTTAGATGATAAGGACATCTGTGGCATAGTATAAGTTATTGGATTCTCATAGGCCCTTATGGGATCCTCGTGGATATGGGTTGATGTTAGATGCCACGGAGGTCCTTACCTACCTTCATGGCATAGGGGTTAATTAAGGGTTAATTAGAGGTGCCATGGAGGTCCTTGCAGGATCACATTGGTGGGAGTTAATGTTAGATGCCACGGAGGTCCTGTGGTAAGGTGATCATTTTAAGAACCACTGGGGTCCGTTAGGGACTCTCATGGTTGGGGGGAATTTTAACTGCCATAGTCCTGATCCTTTAAGGAAATCCATGGCAGGAGGTTAACTCCCTGAACTCATAAATGCACTCAAAAGATTCAAAAAGTATTTCAACATACTTTTATGAGATCTTTAATGTGACGTGGTCCAAACTGTGCTGAATTAACTGGCCCTTTAAGGTTGTGCTTTATTTACACACAGTGTATGTACCCTTTCATGTTTTAGTTAAATTACATACATTCTTTTGTAAAAAAATATTTATGATCTCCTATACCTTGTTGGCAATGTCAGATTTTGTTTATATATTGTATTCACTTTCACTTATCATAACATAAAGGCAAAACATTCAGAAAATACAGAATAGGGTCACCAGTATGAAAGCATGAGTCAGACAAGCTAACTATTAGTTATTGTTGTCTTTTAATCTTATATGCTGTTAATATTGTCAACTAAAATAACTTGTTAATATGTCTAGCATTGTCTCCATTTTTTTTTTAATTCCACAAATAAACGACCAATAAAGAACATGACAGATGTTCATTTTTGTAACATTGCTAGGGGAAATGTTTTGTTACATACCACATTCATTTCATATGTTCTTTTATATTCTCTTTCAAAATGCTCTTCACTAAATTATTATTATATAATATTCAGACCTATATTAAAGTATGAGTTATGGTAAGTAAACAAAACATATTCAGTTTTACAAAATTGGTTAATAAACTAGTCTCTAATAGGTCAAATACTAGTAAAATTATATTGTACAATCGGAACAATTTAAATATTTGTCATGATTTAAAAAACTTTTTATAGGTCACTGCACTGCACTCATGTGCAATCCTGATTATCGAAACTACATACTAACATGAATTAAAATAGGTATGTCTCTTACTCTTATTTTGTTAGGGTAATGCCTGATTATGGGTTCCCTTGTGGTTCAGTGGTTAGGATTCTGTGCTTTCACTTCTGTGACCTGGGTTTGATTCCGGTCAAGGAACCAAGAAGTCACACCACCCTGAAGCCAAGCAGGGTTGGGTCTGGTTAGTACTTGGATGGGAGACCACCTTGGAATACTAGGGGATGTATGCTGTAGCCCACCGGAGAAGGAACTGGCAACCCACTACAGTATCACTGCCATGAAAGCCACGTGAATCAGTATGACCATGGAAATAAAGATGTTCCTGGTGTGTTGTGGTCCATGAGATCACAGCAAGTCGGACACAAGTGAACAACACAACGACAATTTAAAGTATAAACATTATATGTTAAGGTGCTACTGTATATATTCTGTTTTTATGACTATTAAGAAGTAAAAATCAGTATAAGCAACTTTTTACTTTATTGAGGGTAAAAATGTTAATATTACATGTGTTAACTTTCTCTCAAATACCCCTTGTGTCTGTGTGTTTGGGACATTGTGTGGCTAACTGCCTTATATTTATGATTATATCCATGTTAAACAATTCTGATATTGGTTTATATTTTTATATGTAGTTTTGTAATTCATAAACTATGATCCAAGGACAGGTCTAAGAAGTCCATTGTAAAACTAAAACAACAGAAGGAATTGAGCATAAAAGACCTCCTTGTCAAGTTAAGTTAGTTTGCTGGCCTTCCTATCTTAATTATATTGCCTTTTATCACACTCCAGCAAGACTAACTGAATTACTGGGACTTTTTTGTATCTACCCTGTTTGTTTCAATAAAGGACATTACTCCTTTTGAAAGTACACAAGCATGCAATTAATTTAACTCCCCTTTAAAACAATTGGCAAGTTTCACTTGTTTTTTTTCTGTTTGCTTTCCTCTGTATCAATTAATAATTAATAATTAATCTTAATACTGCAGATCAGAGGAGATCTTAAAAGGTTGAACTTGATGAACTAAAAGTATTTTTTCAACCTCAATTACTATGTTACTATGTAACTATGTCAGATGTGAGAAGGAGTGAGGAATAGCTTTTAAATCACATTCCACAAGGAAAGGAAATAAAAAATATAACTTTTACTAATTGTCAGTAAAATCATTAAATACATTTAAACTAATGCAATGCATTAAAACTGTGCCATTGGTCTCACGCTTCTGGATTTGTACGCTAAAGCTGACAATTTGCTAGATAGATATTTCAAAGAGACTGGTTATGAACCTCCATGGGTTCCTCCTATTTGGAAAGCTGCACTAGTTGCGTGCTACTAATTCTTACTCGGTCCACAATTACTAAATCAGTTGAAACATGCAGTGATGCGTCTCTCTGGAAGTTGAAGCGTTGATAGTGATATAGTAAAGTGGGTAAACTGCATTTAGTGAGCAGCAGTGTTATTTTTGGATGCTGTTATGCAAACAGCATGATTGTGCTTACTACAGATGGCAATTGCAAATTAAAGCACAACACATCTACTCATATATATACAGTATATATAATTTCTTGGAGTCTAATAATAATTCAGCATTACCTACCAATCAGACATAAATATTATTATCCTCATCACATATATAGTTGTGAGCGTACAAGTTGTTGCTAACGCTGCGGGCTCGCGTAGCGAGCCCGCGGCCCTCGCGAAGCGAGGGCACTGTACCAGGTTCTCAGTTGCTGGCTTGGAGCGCCACAGGCGCTCCATGAAAGCACCTGAGGACCTCGCAAAGCGAGGGCTTCAGTTGCAGCAACTGCGACCCTTGCAAAATTCACAACACAAATTCCCAACCCAAAGAACTGCGAATCTCGCAAAGTTCACGTCGCAACCCAAAGAGCACAACACACACATTACGACACTCGCAAACAACATACGACACACGTTCACACACATTACGGCCTCGCAACACTCGGACGCAACTCGCGAACATTACAAAATTAAAAACACAATACATACACACAGCACATACAAAAAAACCTTACCTACAGAAACAGGAAGCACCCAGGACCTCAAAAATGCAACTTACAACTTAATTGCACTCAAAATAAAAGAGTTTAGACACTAAATAATTTGCTAAGCGACACAAAAAATGGCTGACGAATAAAACGAAAACGAGGCTACACACGCAAACACCATACGAGACACGTTACCACACATTACGACCTCGCAAACATCGGACGCAACACGCCGACATACAAACATTTAAAACTTAAGAAAGACACACAACAAACACATAAAAAGCTTACCTACAGCAAGAGGAACCATCCAGCACCTCAAAAAAACAAGTAACATCTACATTTAAATCAAAATAAAAAACTCTAGACACTAATATCATCGTTAAGCGAGAGAAAAAATGGCCGACGAACAAAACGAAAACGAGGCTTCAGACGTAACTACACTACACTTACTCGCAATAATGAAACACATACTATGCGGAACGTATCACAATCATATTAAACACCATTTTGAACAGTAATACGCAGAAAATGGCGGATGGAACGCAAATTGTAAGCTGGAATGCAAATAGCGCATGCGTATTGCGTTCTAACGGTCTCACTTTCCAGAACTTTCTACAAGTTTATAAATACTGCCTATTTCACACAAAAAAATACATTTCTCCTCAGGTGATGAACGGAATGACTTCAGAGATAACTGCTGCTTTTACTTGAGAAGACAATTCTTTACTAATTTACTACTTTACATTGTGCAAATTACAACTGAGAGGTAAGCTATAATATATTACATTTTATTATCAGGACAGGTCAAACAAATAAAAAAATAAACTAGGATTTATGTAGTGACATATATGGCACATTTATGTGTATAGGCTCACAAAAAATATACGGTTCATTTAACAAAACAACAAAAAACCATAATTCAATATTAAACAGAGGTTTATGTATATTGACATGTGACACGCACATATATGTCTATAATGTATAGTGACATCTGACACGCAGATATATGTCTATAATGTATAGTCACATGTGACACGCACATTTATGTTTATTGCCCCTGCATAGTGACATGTGACACGGACATATATGTGTATAATGTATAGTGACATGTGACACGCACATTTATGTGTATTGCCCCTTCAAAGTGACATGTGACACTAACATATATGTGTATAATGTATAGTGACACGCACATTTATGTGTATTGCCACTGCAACAAAATTAGCTTAAAACAAAATCAGTAAACAACTACATTTAAATGACATTATATGTCATGTATACTGATATGTGACATGCACATATATGTGTATCATCTATAGTTACATCTCACACACAGACATTTATGTGTGTTGGAAAAAAACAATATAAGGTTAATTTAAAAATTAAATATGATTCATGTATACTGATATGTCACACGCACACAAAATAATTACATTAAAATATGGAATGTGCTTCATGTATGTGACATATGTGTGTAGCCCCCACCAAAAAATAAGGTCAATTGAAAATAATTACACAAGTATATTTAAATGACATTAATTTACTGCAATTCAATAGATCATATAAAGCTGAATCTTTCTATTTCTTTTAATATTCAAACAGACTCTGCATCAACAGCGTCACTCAACAATTTGCACCGTGCACTGTGAAGCACAATCCCTTTTAAAGAACACCAACAAAGAAGAAGAGGTAAGATACAACAAGACATTACATGCTCAAAAGGCCATGCTTTGCTAGATGAAAAATTATAAATATACAAATAACTATTTCACTTTCTTTTTCAAACAGACACTACAAGAAGACCGGCGGATTAAGATTGGCAGGAGGGGACCGTCTGTCATTCGACACTTCAATCAAGGTAAAGTATTCAGTATAAAAAAGAAAGAACCATGAGCCTTATTCAATTGCGACTTGCTCAATTGAATAGGGCTCTATATAAGCACATAACATATTTTTTATACAGAACTTTTTAGTTACTGAACTTCTAACCACAATCAAGGTTTTCAATAACTAAAAACTTTGCTCAATAAATATGTTATGTGATTATATAGAGCCCTCTTCAATTGGAAAAATTGCAATTCAATGAGGACCTATATATGTTTAATGGCCAAGGGCCTCACTCAAATGTGATTTGCCCATTTCAATAGGGCTCTATATAAGCACAGAGCATATTTTTTAAAGGAACTTTTTATTTAGTGAACACGTTGCTTTTGGATACAAGTTCACTAAATACAAAATTCAGTAAAAAAATATGCTCTGTGCTGATATTGAGCTCTATTCCATTGGCCAAAACACAATTGAATGAGGAGCTGACAATATAACAAATGTAGTAACCAAAGGCCCTCATTCAATTGCTATTTTGGACAATTTAATATGGCTATAAATAAGCACTTTTAGGCCCTTATTCAATTGCCATTTTGCTAATTCTATAGGGATCCAAATAATCACATAACATATATTTTTTAAATAACTTTTTGTTAGTGAAAACCTTGCTTTTGGATAGATGCATAGGGCCTCATTCAATTGTGATTTGGCCAATTGAATAGGGGTCTAAATAAGCACATAGCATATTTTTTTTAAAGAAGCTTTTAGTTAGTAAGCATCTATCCAAAAGCAAGGTTTTCACTAACTAAAAACTTCTTTAAAAAAAATATGCTATGTGCTTATTTAGACCCCTATTCAATTGGCCAAATCGCAATTGAATGAGGGCCTTAATAACTAAAAACTTCTTTAACAAATATATGTGATGTTCTTATTTTGAACTCTATTCAATTTTCAAAATTGCAATTCAATGACGGCCTTAGAGTACTATTACATTGTAAAAAATTCAATTGAATGAGGGGCAAACTATGCAACATATGGTACACACAAAGGCCCTCATTCAATTGCAATTTGCCCAATTGAATAGGGCTCTAAATAAGAACATAACATTTTTTTTTAAAAGAAGTTTTTAGTTACTAAAAATCTATCCAAAAGAAAGTTTTTCACTGACTAAAAACTTCTTTTAAAAAATATGCTATGTGCATATTTAGAGCACGATTCAATTAGCCAAATGGCAATTGAATGAGACCCAAACTGCTACACACAAAACAGAATTTCTTATTCAATGTTTAACAACCTATAAGCCTTACAAAGAAGCCAAAATAATAATAACAAAAGTGTTGCGCACTTAATAGCATTGTACAAAAAATCACACAAACACATAGGAAACTACATTAACATTCTTCTTTAATGTTTAACAAACTATAACCAGTACAATCAAGAATAAATAACTTTTGCACAAGTGGTGCGCACAAAACAGGATTGTAAAAAAATAACACAAACACATAGCAAACTACATTAATTATATTATTTCATGTTTCACTAACTACAACCATCCCAATAAAGGTTAAATAAGTATACCACACGTGGTGCGCACAAAACAGGATTGTAAAAAAATAACACAAACACATAGCAAACTACATTAATTATATTATTTCATGTTTCACTAACTACAACCATCCCAATAAAGGTTAAATAAGTATACCACACGTGGTGCGCACAAATAGGATTGTACCAAAAACTAACATAAACACATAGCAAAATAAATTCATATTCTTATTTAATATATCACAACCCACAAGCCTTACTAAGAACCTTAAATAAGAATAACAAAAGTTGTGGGATTGTACAGAAAGTAAAAAATAAAAAATAGAAAAAAATAACCATAACTGATACAATACAGCCAAATTCATACATTTTTTACTTATTTAAAAGACATTTCACTCAAACAACATTTTCTATTTTATATTACAGTAAAACAGATACTGCGCGAAGACAATCGGACGAGGACTTTCTCCACAGGACCAGACCATCGGACGAGGACTTTCAACACAGGACCAGACCAGCAGACGAGGAATTTCAACACAGGACCACACCATCGGACGAGGACTTTCACCAAAGGACCACAACATCGGACGAGGGCTATCGCCACAGGACCACAACATCGGACGAGGGCTATCGCCACAGGACCACACCATCGGACCAGAACTTTCAACAGAGGACCAGACCATAGGACCAGGATTTTACACAGAGGACCACACCATCGGACCAGGACTTCCAACAGAGGACCACACCATTGGACAACGATTTTGAACCGAGGACCAACAAACATTCGGATTTAAATCACACTTCAACCAAGGTACAGTATAATAAGTACTAAAGTAGAAAACTAAAGAAACTGCTTTCAGTTGCATCCGTGTCAACAGAAAAATAAAAATAAAAATTTACTATCTCCCTTATTCTATTTAAATTGATACTATGCAATACATAGCTCAATAACCACATAAATTTTTTTTTTTGCAAAGAAGTTTTGCAGTGGTAAATATCTATCCACAAACAAGGTTTTTAATAAATAAAACCATTATTTTAAAAACATATGTTACATGCTTATTTACAGCAGTATTCCATTGGCAAAATTCTTAGCCAGTGAGGACAGGAATTATAATTTTAACTAAATATAACTGATACATTAATGATTTGCCTTTTATTTCACCAATTGTGCACAAGAATCTTTAACAGGAATTACAAATTAAAATATACACAATTACATTTTTTTTTTGCCTTTACAGATTAATATGGCTGATAACGAGACCAAAGAAGAGAAGAAAAGACGTCAAACTAGAGAAAGACAAGAGAGATGGGCCGCCCAGCAGACACCGGAGGAGAAAGAAATTCAACGAGAAAAAGAACGCAAAAGACTTGCAAATAAAAGAATATTAGCTGCAAAAATGAGAGATACAACCAAAAAAAATAAAAAGATAAGAAAGCATTTACAAACTGTTCCTCAAACATCAGATGACATTTTACAAAATATCAGTCAAGACAGACCAAAAAAAGCAACTACAAAAACAAAGCATTTACAAACTCTTACTAAAAACTTACAGGACATTTCAACAAAACAAGGATAACATATACCAAGAAAAGCCACGAAAAAACTAAACATTTAGAACCTGTTGTTCAAACATTTCATGACTTTTCACCTGATGAATATGAAAGTCAACATCCGATATGCTTTGCAAATTGTCCTCTACTCAAGTCTTTAGCAGTAGAGGTTCATAGTTGTGGGGACATGAGTACTCAATGTCAATTTTGTGAGGCTTATTATTTTAAACAGGAGAGACCCAGAGATGGACAATTTATTAGTTGTTGTCAAAAAGGCAAGTTCAAACTTCCAGAAAGGAAACAATTTCCAAGCTATTTACAAAATATTATGACTGAACCTACTTTTCCAAATTACAAAAATTTTAAGACAAACATAAGATCCTACAATAGTGCCATATCATTTGCATCTATGGGGGCAACATTGGCTGCTAATGTACCAGGACATGGCCCTTACTGTTTTAAAGTCCAAGGACAAATTTATCATCGGACTTCACATTTACATCCAGAGCAAGGAGAGCAAAGAAAATTTGCTCAACTATATGTCCTAGATACAATGGAAGCTGTTGACCAACGTATGCAGATGGAAGAAAATAAAAAATGCTTACCCAGTGTTTTCATAGAGCTAAATAACATTATGGACAACAATCCCTACAGTAAAGCATACAAAAAATTGGCAGAAGTAGAAAATGAACAACAACTTCATGCACAAAGACATCAATTACCCATGCCAAAGGTTAATATGGTGCTTAAAAGAGATAGACATACTGATAAACGTTGTTATAACTTGCCAACATCAAATGAAGTTGCAATGGTATTTCAGAATGATGAAGGAGAACCACCATTTCAAAGAGACATTAGAGTATATCCCAGAAATGAGGAGCAACCATTTATTAATATTAATATCTTAAGTCCAAATTTAGATCCAATGACATATCCCATATTTTTCCCACATGGAGAAGCAGGTTGGCAACCAAAATTAACCCTTCCCAGTTACCCAAATGCTAAAGCCAGAATCCGAAATAATGTTTCTATGCTTGAATTTAAAGTAGCTCAAATTGCCATTAGAGATGAATTTAATCCAATTTTATGTGGTGGAAAACTAACACAACAATGGATTATTGATTCATATTTGCAAGTTGAGGCAAATAATTTAAACTTTATCAAATATCAACAAGATAAACTACGTGTAGAACAATATTGTGGACTCATGGACTATGTCGCTGACGTGGCTACAAGCAGAGACATGACAGCTGGCAAAGCCATCATTTTACCATCTTCCTTTCAAGGATCTCCTCGAAATATGAGAGAAAGATACAATGATGCTATGGCTATTGTGACAAAATTTGGAAAACCAGATTTATTTGTGACATTTACATGTAATCCACAATGGCCAGAAATTAATCAAAATGGACAAAGTGCTTCAGATCGAACAGATTTAGTAGCCAGAGTTTTTAAGATCAAATTAAATGAATTAATACGTGACTTCACTATAAATCAGTTATTTGGCAAATGTCTTGCTTATGTATATACCATTGAATTTCAAAAAAGAGGCCTTCCACATGCACATCTTCTCATAATACTCATAAGAGAAAGATAAATTAGATACTTCGGACAAAGTGGATGCAGTCATAGTTGCTGAACTACCAGATCCAGAACTATATGGTAGACTATATGAGATTGTTACTCATCGCATGATTCATGGACCCTGTGGAGACCTTAATCCACAATCACCATGTATGGAAAATAGTAAATGTTCCAAAGATTTTCCAAAAGATTATAGAGACAAAACATATGCAAATTGTGATGGATATCCACTTTATAAAAGAAGAGAAGGAGATAGTGCCATTATTCGTGGAAAAAAAGTGGACAATAGATATGTAGTACCCTACAATCCACATTTACTCATGAAGTACAACGCCCACATCAACGAAGAAGCCTGCACTTCCATCAAATCCATTAAATATGTCTACAAATATATTTACAAAGGCTATGATGCAGCTACTGTAGTCGTCAAAAGTGCAGACAACCCTGAATGTAGTGAGTTAGTACATGATGAACTTGCATCTCATGTAGATGCTCGCTATGTCAGTGCACCAGAAGCTATGTGGCGGCTTTTAAAATTTGAAATGCATGATAGATCACATGCAGTATATAGATTAACAGTACATTTGCCACAACGACATTTAGTCTATTTCCATGCTGGAAATGAAATGAATGCATTGGCCCAAAGTGAAGATCGTCACACTACACTAACTGCATGGTTTGCATTAAATTCAAATGATGCTCAAGCAACACAATACTTATATATTGAAATTCCATATCACTATGTTTTTGTGAATGGATTATGGAGACCAAGAAAAAACAGAGGCAATAAAATAATTCCACGAATTTACACAGTCAGTCCAAGAGATGTTGAACGTTTTTGCTTACGGATATTACTTTTAAATGTTCCAGGAGCACAAAGTTTTGAACAATTAAGAACTGTTAATGACATTGTATATGAATCCTTCCATTTAGCTGCAAGACATAGAAACTTACTCGCTGATGATACAGAGTGGGAAAGATGTTTAGAAGAAGCAGCACAATGTCAAATGCCACGACAGATGAGAGAACAATTTGCTTTTATTTGTAACTTCTCAAATGCTCCAAATGCATTAGCTTTGTGGGAGACTTTTAAAAGTAATATGGCTGAAGACTTTATGCGACGATACAATGAACCCATTGCACACTTAAAAGCGTTAATGGAAATCCAAAAAGTATTTTTAACTCATGGATTAAGCTGTGCAAGTTTTAATTTGCCTGATCCAGGTCTTATAGATGACATAAACTTTAAAGACTATGACATTCAAATACAAGCAGAAAGAACACAAGAAAGACTTGCAACTTTAAATACACTACAATTGCAAGCATTTCATGCCATTAAAAATGCAATAGATGATGACATGGTGACAGAGCGTTATTTCTATCTGGATGGACCTGGCGGATCAGGAAAAACCTATTTGTACAATTTATTAATGAGTTCAGTACGAGCACAAGGACAAATAGCAATGGCGTTTGCCACTACTGGAATTGCTGCACTTTTATTAGAAGGTGGAAGAACTGTTCATAGTGGATTTAAACTGCCAGTGCCTATTTTAGAAAATTCTGTGTCAGATATTCGCATGACATCCTTACAAGCAAAGAAATTTAAGAAATGTAAATTAATTATAATAGATGAGGCCACAATGATGTCATGCTATGCCCTCCAATGTATTGACCGTTTGCTTCGTGAAGTCATGGATAATATTTTTCCATTTGGTGGAAAGGTAATGTTGTTGGGTGGCGATTTTAGACAAACATTACCTGTTGTTGTACATGGAAATCGAACTGACATTATCGAAACCTGTATCAAGTCAAGCACAGTATGGAAACATTTTACCCATCTTCAACTGCAACAAAATATGAGATCAGAAGGACAAAATGATTTCAATGATTGGCTTATTAAAATTGGAGAAGGCAGAACAGAAAAAATACTACATTTAGCTGACGACACTGTAGAGATCCCACCTCAGATGATTTGTCAACAAGATATTATATCTGCTATATTTGAAGGGAGCATCAATAACGAAGAATATTCCGAGCTTGCCAACCAAGTCATACTGACGTGTAAAAATAAAGATGCATTAATCCTTAATAATGAAATCTTAAAAAAAATGTATGCACCGCAAAGAAATTATCACAGTGCTGATTCTGTACTTGCTGATGACAATGAAAGTCAGGCTAACTTTTCGACTGAATTTATAAACTCTCTAACTCCTTCTGGAATGCCACCACATATTTTGCAGCTAAAGAAAGGTGCAATTATCATGTTACTGCGAAATATGAACCCCAAAAAAGGCCTATGCAATGGCACAAGATTAATTGATCAACAATTAAAGGACCATTTTATAGATGCTGAAATTTTAACTGGGACCCATAAAGGAGAGAGAGTTTTCATACCAAGAATAGATTTAGCACCAAGTGAAAGTAGTCTCCCTTTTATACTTCAAAGAAGACAATTTCCCATTATTATGGCATTTGCCATGACCATTAATAAATCACAAGGTCAAACTTTCAAATCTGTGGGTATTTTTTTGGAAGAACCAGTATTTGCACATGGTCAATTGTACGTTGCATTGTCACGGTGCAAAAATCCACAGGCTATTAAAGTTTACATTGAAAAAAATGAAAGTCAAGGTGATTTATTAGAAGATGGACGTATTTTTACTAAAAACATTGTCTACTATGAAGTACTATAACTTTGCAGGATACAAATTAAAGATGCCAACATTTTTTAAAAGCATTCCAAAATACATAACAATTGGTTGTTTAATTCAGTCATAATTAATGGAAGTACTGTTTATGAATGATTCGCCTCACAAAATACTTGCCTTGCATTGTTAGTAAAAATTATGTTAAAATGTTAAGTCACTATGTTAATGTTTCTAATGTTACAAGTTTAAAAAATATATTTTCAAGTTATTTCATTCAACAGATTACAAAGTGGATGTTAAGAGGTCAAGCACCTTTTAAGTCACAATGTAAATATTGTCTGTTATCTTAAGATTACTACCTACATTAATGTTTATCGCCAGTTTATGTGCTCAGTAATGAATTACTTTAATTACGTACGTTTTAAGAAGAGTTTTACTGTATGCCTTCCTCTACATTCAATGTATATTCAAGTTAACAATTATTGTGATAGAAATTGCATTTTAATACTGATTAATTTAAAGGTCAATTGTTTTTACATTCAAATGTTAATACTTTTAATAAAAAATTAGGTTACAAAATGTATTCACTATGTTCCTGTTTATAATGTTTATAATGTTCAAAATTAGACCAATGTTTTGTCAACTTCTAAACTTACATAAAAAATAAAGTTCAAGTTTAAAAATATATACTTAGAAGGTTATTGCTTACATATATTTTAAACTTCATGTTAAAATTTGCGACGTTTAAAGAAGGCTTTTTACTTTTTGCTTTCCTATTCATTCAATGTATATTAAAGTTAACAATTATTCAGATACAAATTACATTTTAAAAAACCATTACATCAACATTTTACAAAAATACACGTTCATATTAAAATACTTACAAGTGACAAAAATATATGTTAATAACTAAACAAATTGACACACATATACATCACATTGCCGTCATTTTTTGACGGGCAAGTCGCTAGTTTGATATATTGTGCAGTGTTTCATCCGATTTAGTAATTAGGGATATGCTTTGGAGCATGCAACTAGTATGGCTTTCCAGGTAGGAGGACCCTATCTAGCAAATTTTCAGCTTTAACAAATCCCGAAGTGTAATACCAACTGCACGTTTTTTCAACATCTCATTAGCTTAAATTGACTTACTGATTTTAGTCACAATTAATAAAAGTTATATTTTATTTCCCTTCCTTGTGGATTGTTATTATTATCAGTGATTTTCACAGATCTTAAAGAAAGTCTCCTTCAAGGGATCACCTAGTAACCATACACAGAAAATTGTAGTGGAGAGGACCTAACTGGTGGGATCCATTCATTAGCCAGTCCAGCTATTCCCTCCCCATTACAAAATATTCTAACGAAAGTAAGGATATTGATGCACATATATCTCATAGGGTCGGCAGTAGGTCAGGTTATAAAGAATGATCTTAAATTCAGATAAACTAGAAATCTATACCAGAAGTTATGCTCTTCTAAGGAAGCTTAGCTTAGTTTGATGAGATGTAAGGTATAGGTCATTTAATAGTTTGCTTATGAAAACTTGTGATTACTTATATATGTCATAACCAAGAAGAATGGTCAACGAATGCAATAAAGACCCTTTGTTAAAGTTAAAATCAAATATTTATTTTATATTTAAAACTGAATGTAGCCTGGAGGAATTTACAACAAGAAAAACTTTAAAACCAAATGCGGACCTATGCAATCAGTTTTTTTTATCACTATAAAATCATGCAGTGCTGCAGTTTTATTGGAACAAGAAACACTAATTGCTTTACAGAAAGTTAAATCTATTAACACATAGTAACTTTGGACAAGGTTCAAATCTTATTTTTTAATCTTAAAGTTAAGATTACTTCAAGCTCACAAAAATGAACTTCCTATAACATAATGTAGCTACTTTATATTCATACAATTGCTATGATAGTAGTGCTGGCCTGAAAATGATAGCAGTTTCATACACTGTAATTTGTAGCGAATGATTACTTAAGCTAATATCTTGACTTTATTTGAATTGATGACCTCCTGCCATATAAATGTCCTCAATTAAACCTCAATATCTGGAATGTCCTTCATGGGTTAGCAGTTTGACTGGCGGCCATACCTCTATCCCTCATTCAATGTATAAAGGGATCTTTGAAACAAAGGAACTAATAAATAGAGGATTTAAAGTGAAGGTAGGATCGCTTCACTTGTTCTGACTTTTTGATCCCCTCATAATAACCAACATGCATTTCCCCACTTGTGGTGTAGCTTCTCTAAGGATGATATCCCCTAAATATTACTGATCCAACGAAAACTCCCAAATTATCATAATTAGTGATGTCGCGAACATAAAATTTTCGGTTCTCGAACCGCTGCAAATGTTCGCGAACCGGCGGACCCAGCTAACCGCCATAGACTTCAATGGGCAGGCGGATTTTAAAACCCACAGGGACTCTTTCTGGCCACAATAGTGATGGAAAAGTTGTTTTAAGGGGACTAACACCTGGACTGTGGCATGCCGGAGGGGGATCCATGTCAAAACTCCCACGGAAAATTACATAGTTGATGCAGAGTCTGGTTTTAATCCATAAAGGGCATAAATAACCTAACATCCCCCTCCATCATTATCCTCCCCTGTATCTCTTTACCCCCTCCCTCATCATTCTCCCCTGTGTCTCTTTCCCCCCTTCCTCATCACCCTCCCCTGTGTCTCATCCCCCCTCCCTCATCATCCTCCCCTGTGTCTCTTTCCCCCCTCCCTCATCATCCTCCCCTGGGTCACTTTTCCCCCTCCCTCATCATCTTCCCCTGTGTCTCTTCCCCCCCTCCCTCATCATCCTCCCCTGTGTCTCTTTCCCCCTTCCTCATCACCCTCCCCTGTATCTCTTTACCTCCTCCCTCATCATCCTCCCCTGTGTCTGTTTCTCCCCTCCCTCATCATCCTCCCCTGTGTCTCTTCCCGCCTCCCTCATCATCCTCGTCCTCCCTTGATGATAAGGGGGGGAAGAGACACAGGGATAAGTGTGAGGGGTGTTAGGGTAAGGGGTGTTAGGGCTAAGTGTGAGGGGTGTTAGGTGAGGCATGTTAGGAATAAGTGTGAGGGGTGTTAGGTCTTAGGAATAAGTGTGAGAATGTTAGGGTTAGGTGTTAGGGTAAGGGCTGTTAGGGATAAGTGTAAGGGGGTATTAGGGTTAGGTGTTAGGGTGAGGGGTGTTAGGGTTAGGTGTTAGGGATAAGTGTGAGGGGTGTTAGGGTTAGGGTAAGGGGTGTTAGGGATAAGTGTGAGGGGTGTTAGGGTTAGGGTAAGGGGTGTTAGGGATAAGTGTGAGGGGTGTTAGGGTTAGGTGTTAGGGTGAGGGGTGTTAGGGATAAGTGTGAGGGGTGTTAGTGTAAGGGGTGTTAGGGATAAGTGTGAGGGGTGTTAGGGATAAGTGTGAGGGGCGTTAGGGTTAGGTGTTAGGGTGAGGGATGTTAGGGTTAGGTGTTAGGGATAAGTGTGAGGGGTGTTAGGGTTAGGGTAAGGGGTGTTAGGGATAAGTGTGAGGGGTGTTAGGGTTAGGGTAAGGGGTGTTAGGGATAAGTGTGAGGGGTGTTAGGGTTAGGTTGAGGGGTGTTAGGGATAAGTGTAATGGGTGTTAGGGTTAGGTGTTAGGGTGAGGGATGTTAGGGTTAGGTGTTAGGTATAAGTGTGAGGGGTGTTAGGGTTAGGGTAAGGGGTGTTAGGGATAAGTGTGAGGGGTGTTAGGGTTAGGTGTTAGGGTGAGGGGTGTTAGGGATAAGTGTGAGGGGTGTTAGTGTAAGGGGTGTTAGGGATAAGTGTGAGGGGTGTTAGGGATAAGTGTGAGGGGCGTTAGGGTTAGGGTAAGGGGTGTTAGGGATAAGTGTGAGGGGTGATAGGGTTAGGTGTTAGGGTGAGGGGTGTTAGGGATAAGTGTGAGGGTTGTTAGTGTAAGGGGTGTTAGGGATAAGTGTGAGGGGTGTTAGGGTTAGGTGTTAGGGTGAGGGATGTTAGGGTTAGGTATAAGTGTGAGGGGTGTTAGGGTTAGGGTAAGGGGTGTTAGGGATAAGTGTGAGGGGTGTTAGGGTTAGGTGTTAGGGTGAGGGATGTTAGGGTTAGGAGTTAGGGATAAGTGTGAGGGGTGTTAGGGTTAGGGTAAGGGGTGTTAGGGATAAGTGTGAGGGGTGTTAGGGTTAGGGTAAGGGGTGTTAGGGATAAGTGTTAGGGGTGTTAGGGTTAGGTTGAGGGGTGTTAGGGATAAGTGTGAGGGGTGTTAGGGTTAGGTGTTAGGGTGAGGGGTGTTAGGGATAAGTGTAAGGGGTGTTAGGGTTAGGTGTTAGGGTGAGGGATGTTAGGGTTAGGTGTTAGGTATACATGTGAGGGGTGTTAGGGTTAGGGTAAGGGGTGTTAGGGATAAGTGTGAGGGGTGTTAGGGTTAGGTGTTAGGGTGAGGGGTGTTAGGGATAAGTGTGAGGGGTGTTAGGGTTAGGTGTTAGGGTGAGGGATGTTAGGGTTAGGTGTTAGGGATAAGTGTGAGGGATGTTAGGGTTAGGTGTTAGGCTGAGGGATGTTAGGGTTAGGTGTTAGGGATAAGTGTGAGGGGTGTTAGGGTTAGGGTAAGGGGTGTTAGGGATAAGTGTGAGGGGTGTTAGGGTTAGTATGAGGGGTATTAGGGATAAGTGTGAGGGGTGTTAGGGTTAGGTGTTAGGGATAAGTGTAAGGGGTGTTAGGGTTAGGTGTTAGGGTGAGGGATGTTAGGGTTAGGGATAAGTGTGAGGGGTGTTAGGGTTAGGTGTTAGGGTGAAGGATGTTAGGGTTAGGTGTTAGGGATTAGTGTAAGGGGTGTTAGGGTTAGGTGCTAAGGTGACGGGAGGATGATGATAAGGGGGGGAAGAGACACAGGGGTGTCCTGGCAGCAGAGATCAAAAGAGTCCTTCAGGACTGCATTGCACACTGTGTACAGTAGCCTAGCTATGGTTTTCCCTATTGATGCAGTATCACCTACACTCAGCCTCCTCTCAGTAAGACTGCAAGTTAGTTATGATTCCAAAATGTCTGCTGTCCATGAGGTAGAAGGCTGTGGAAGGCAGGGTATGATGCTGATTGGCTGGAATGTGTCTGCTGACTGTGAGTTGCAGGGTCAAAGTTTGCTCAATGATAAAGTATAGGGGGCGGTCGAATATCGCATATGTTCGCAGTTCGCCGCGAACGCGAACATGCTATGTTGGCCGGGAACAGTCTGCCGGCGAACTATTTGCGACATCTCTAATCATAATCCTTTCTAATGAAATACTTCACTGAATATATCTCTACCAATGTGAATGGTAATACTGACAGATACATGTTCTCATTCATTAACTAGAGTATATGAATCAATTTCAGATTGTTATTCTTTGAGTATACATTACTGTTTATATTGCAATATTGACCTAATTACTCATAAATGAACAGGTTCCACACTATCACTAAAGACCACCACAGTCTAGCTTTAACATAAGTCAATGCCCACAAAGAGGTGGATTATAACAGTTCGACCTGTTTAAAATTGACTACATAGATAGTTGCCAATAACCTAGCTAACGTCTAATAACATCTGAAAAATTCTGTTATAAATAAGCTTGTTAACTAACCATAGTCCAACTAAAGATCTCAATCAACATGTAAAATTAAATTTCTTAACACATGGAGCCTCATTCAGTTGAGAAATTGTAGCTTACGCGAGCCCGTAATGTAGCCCGTAATTTGCTATTCAATTGGCACCTTTTTCCGAGCTGAAAATGATATACCATTACGGGCTGAAAATCCCTGCGTTTGTCACAACCTTAACTTACGACCCACCTAAGCCTTTGATCTTTCACATCCGCAAGAGTTAGGATCGCTAAAATCACAAATTGCTATTCAATTGCTACAATTCCACAAGCCCGCAAATGTTTTCACACCTGTAAAAAGCAAATGTAGAAGAAAATCTTACAGGTACCAGATAGGAACTGCAAAGGGGTTAAAGACATGTCCGTAGCACTGTAAATGCAAATAAAAAATCAATACTGCACTGTAAATGATGGGGAAAGCGATGAAAGACAATAGAATGAATTGCACTAGTCTTAAGCTTGCATGCTAGGGAATATATTGTTCTCAGGCACCAATGAGTTAATACATATTAGGCCACCCATATGGATTAGAATTATTTTGTATTTTGCTGGTTTGCGAGTCTGATCGCAAATCGATTCTCTAAGCGCTAATTGATTGTCATGTAACCTCCATCTTATACTGCCGTAATGATATCTAATTTTCTTTTGGCTGTTTCTAAATGGGTAGTTACGGCCTTGCTTAATTCATCATTGAAATGCTACATACGATTGCATAGTTTACAGTTTTGGCTCTCAGCCTGTAACTTGCAGGCTTGTTTAATTAAATTGCAGCGTAATTGTAAAAGAGTTCAAGCTGGCAGCAAGCCCACAGACATACGGCCTGTATACCATAAACTGCGGCCTTGCAATTAAATGAGGCCCATGGATTACAGTATTTAATGAAGGTGGAGGTGCTTTTATCAAACTAGGCTGAATTCTACTGTATCCCTTGGCATAGGTGGAATATCTCATGAACAAAATTAGTGACCTAAGGTATATAGGATTATGGAATACTAGTGTAATAGGGGTTCGTTTTTGACGGTTTAGATAGGGGATGGTGGGGAATCTATTCCAAATGCTGAAATGCCAGCTGTCCTTGGATTGTGGCCCTGCTGAAGGAAATTCTGCTATAGGCCTGTCAGGATAGTCTGGCATGGTCATAGATACGGGGAGGCCTTGTCGATGGATCGGCTAAATGCAAGATTTATTTGCAATTCTCACAAGGTGGAGGTGCTTTAATTGTAGTAAAGAGACCAAGGTGTAAAGGAGTACTACATGGGTGATAACAATAATACTTTAAATAGCTAGGACAAAGGCGCATGGAAGAACATCTTGATCTAGTCATAATCAGAATGTATAAAGAAATGGGGAGTTACATCATAGCATATCAATGATCTCTAGAGCATATTATTATCCTCTAGCCATAAATAAGTGCTAATTTAACATAACTACTGAATTAGTTGGATGTTCCTTTAAGAATGGAGTATTTGAGTAAAACAATACAAAATTTAACTAATTAGATTGTGACATACTATGCCAATTATTGCTAACATATACAACAGTCAATATAGTTAAATAAATAGTAGCAGCATATGATTACTAATATTTAGGTAACTATGGCCCCTATTCAATTTCGGCCAGGTAGCTGCGGGCTTGATCAATTGAATCACTCTGTAACTGTTGCATATTTAAAGCCCACAGACTACCTGGCCGAAAGCCTAAACCGTAAACAATGCACCCCTGAGTAGCATTTTAAAGGCATGCTCATGATCAATTAAGCAAGGCCGTAACTACCGATTTAGAAACAGCCAATAGTAAATGAGTCCGTCATCATGACGTCAGTAAAACATGGAGATTAAATGTCAATCAATTAGCGTTAAGAAGTCCGATATGCTATCAGACTCTCAATCCGTGCAAAATAATACAAATGCATGAAGATACTGTTCTAGTCCATGTGGATGGCCTGATATGTATTAACTCCTTGATTACCGAGATCAATATATTTTTATTTGCATTTACAGTGCTACGATCAGGTGTTTAACCCCCGTGCGAGTCCTATCTAGTACTTGTATGATTTTCTTCTACATTTGACACTTACAGGTGTTAAAACAAATGCGGGCTTGAGGAATTGTAGTAATTGAATAGCAATTTGTGATTGTAACATTTACGGGCTTGAAAGCTCAAAGGCTTAGGTGAGTCAGATTTACAATTTTGACAACAGCAGGAATTTTCAACCTGTAAAATCCGCAAATAATTCACTGGTAGCCAATTGAATTGCAAATTAGTTTACGGGCTACATTACGGGCTCCAGTAACTAACAATTTCTGAATTGAATGGGGGCCTATGACTTTAAATATAACTGTGAGCAGAACCCAGGAACTGAGCTGAGATTTAGAATCCCATGGTTAGTGGGAGACAAGAGGAAACACGAATCATGTAAATACTAACGGAGCAGCAAAGAGCATGGCCAGTGAGGGACCAAACCGGCCAGAGGCATGGAGGAATTAAGAAGGGGGCTTGTGTTTGAAATCTCATGAGAGGCAAAGGTGGAGGTGTCCGGTTTCCAGGAGTACATGGCAGGAGGGGAATAGTGTGGTAGGTGAAAATGAATAGGCAAGCCATAACCAGGAAGTACGAGAGAAGGAGGGGGAACACAGAGAAGGAGAAGGAGCAGGGAAAGGGTGAAATGCTAGGTAGTAACAGAAATATATATACAGTATATATATATATATATATATATATATAATACATTTCAATTCGTAATTTGCATTAAAGACATATTAAAGTGATGTGGGTTATAAATGCATTTGATGATTGCATTTATTTGCATGCACTATGTTTTTTTAGCTTTACATTAAACAAACTGTTGCACGTGATGTTTACACCCAAGGATTAAGCTATTCTTCTCATGTTATGATTTTCTAAAAGTATACCCTGTCCATGTGAGCATGCTCAGCTTAGCAGCCAATCAGCAATGCTGTATGCAGTCAGCATAGATGACTACTATACTGGGTACTTAAAGGACCATAAATCGACATTTAAGTAGAAATGCTTGAGAGGTTACATGGTTGTTATTTAGACAAACACCATCTCCTTGATAAATTCAGACAAATTATAATTGTGCTGAAACCAAACATTTCAGCTTCTTCTTCCTATTCTAATCTGTCTTTTAGGCGAATAAGCATTTATGCTTGATTTATGGCCCTGCAATGACCTGCAAGAGCCAGCCATGGTCTCTGTGCATGTGTCTCTCTGTGAGTGAGTGCATGCAATTTACTAGGGCTGGGAGAGATCTCGGGGGCTGGGGGAGCTAATGGGGTAATTCACTGGGACTGGGAGAGATCACAGGGACTAGTGGAGCTAATGGGGCCAATCACTGGGGCTGGTAATGATCACAAGGGCAATTCACTGGGTCTGGGGAAGGTAATGGAGCAATTCACTGGGGCCTGGAGAGATCACAGGGGTAATTCACTGGGGGTGGGGAGGTGATAGGGTAAATCACTGGGGCTGGGGGGTTACAGGGGCAAATCACTGGGGCTGGGGGAAGTTTTACCTGGGATGTAGATAAAAAAATCAATGAATGAAGGGACACAGACATTGTTCTTGGTATTACAGAAATCTAAAGAAAGTCTGCAGCTCAATCCCCAGACCAAAAAGATACAATGTATTAGTTATGCTAATTTTCCCTGGGCACTTCAGGGGGTGTCAACATTGATAGAAAACTGTTTGCAAATGCAAGAAATTCAGGAAATCTCAGGTTAACTGTTTAAATGTTTATTTTGGTATTTTTTCATGCAAACAATTTGTTTCATACACTACCAAATCTCCTCTATCAGATGCATTCATAACCCAGCTCACTTTAAGATTTAACATTTCCATAAACCAGGATTAATCTACACTACTTTAAGCATCACTTTGATTATCAGGGAGAAAAGACAATGCTGAATATCATGTGTAGTTAAAAGCAAGATTTGTGTTTAGTAGATTTGGAGAACTTGAGTTTTCATTGTATGCTGCAAGTAACATGCCCATAACACACCTTAACACACCCATTAAACTCTTCATTCACTATAACGTGCGATCAGGAAAAAGACTGATAATGATCTGAGTTTCTGAATCTCAGGTTACCATGGGTCATCTCACTAGTGATCCTTTAGTAAATTCCCCCAAAGATCTGTACTTGCTTCCATTAAAAAATGCCCTTGTCAGATAGCCCTTTGACAATAGGTCCCATAAGGTATTGCACCACCTCAAAATACAGAGGCCCTCATTCAATTGCAATTTGGCTAATTGAATAGGGCTCTAAATAAGCACATAGCATATTTTTTTAAAGAAGTTTTTAGTTAGTGAAAACCTTGCTTTTGGATAGACGCTTACTAACTAAAAACGTATTTTAAATAAAAAAATATATATATGCTATGTGCTTATTTAAAGCCCTATTCAATTGGCCAAATTGCAATTGAATGAAGGCCAGACAGTCCAAGATAGAAGCTCATACAATTCAATCAAAGTCATCTAAATATAAGATTTTCTATAAAATGTTTTTATGATCTTATCTTGCATACCCACTAATCTTGTTATTTTTTTTACATATATCAAGCATGTGATTTTTTAAAATCAAACTACAGTGTTCTTTTAATTTTATCCTTTTCCATTTAATACAATACTCACTATCACTTTCAAACATATGAAGTAAGTATTGACTCACCTGTATGTAATGCACACATTTAGCAACCTTCTGTTTTATTCACTGATCTCTTCTGTTGCATCTATCTTTATTTTGTGTGTTTCTTAATATAAAAAAAAATGAAATCTTTTGGTGTCAGTGACCCGTTTGTTTCTTATTTTAGGCAAACTCTTGGTTAGATGCTTCTTGATAGTTTTCTTACCAAAACTACTATTATGTATTTGTTTCACTTTGCCACTTTCATCCTGGCATTCTAATCAAAACATAATTACAACATAATTACAATTGCGAAAAAAGTCGCTTTAAAAACGCTTTAAAATACTAAAAGTGAAGAATGGATTGTTGATGACTATTAATGGGATACAACTGATATTTTTAAGCTTTTAAATTTGTTTTTGCATGACAAAAAAATATATGTGGACTGATTGGTTTATATGTAAACGGAGAGGTTTGCCTTTGTTAGAGATCAACTACAACGAGAAGCATCAGGATTGCACAAGCTAATCACAATAGTTTAATTTATACTTTCTATTTTTATAGTTAAAATGATCTGTTCAGCCAAATTGTGTTAATACTGTATAATAAATTATTTGTCTCTCTAGATATAAAAATGTATGTGGTAATATGAGAACTAGTGAACTCTGAAGCTATAGCTATATTCACATGTTCAATTTATCTCACTCCTTGAATGTTGGACTATGGGAAGCTGGGAGGCTTGGGCTAAAATGTTTTGAGGACTCTAAAAATGATTAAGGAATATGTTCAAATGTTCAATATCCTGAAACACAGTGAACATTTAAATATAATCTGGTCTGTTAGTATTTGCTATCCATGAAGGTCTAGGTTGCTGAATCATTCATAATCCATATATTATTTGAAAGGGTGGACTAACATTCAAATGTAGACTTAAATGATTATCTTGATTTTCTTATTCTTTCAATATGACTACTGCAATGCTATTTTATCTTTTTCTACATCAATAGCTCCAAAAACAACAAAGTTCGAGGTGCTGAATCAGAGAATGCATTAACCTTAATAGGTTAGTTCTATGGACATGATAACCCTCTTTTTGCTCACTTGTGCCATTCACAGGGAGAAATATCCTGTAGTATATCAGTCTGGTCTCACTCACTAGACTGGTCCAGCCCTGAAATACCAGACAATTCTACCCTGAACAAGAGAAACAGCAAACCCCAGACGTATGCTTCAGCCTTCATTGGGCCTCGTCAGTGAGGTGTAGCTGAACCTCCTATGAGTAAGGGGTCCACGTCTGGATTCCCCTATCACCATTAGGGAGACTAATCCCTAAGGGTAATTTGCATAAACAGAACAGCAAAGTCAGAGGTGCTACCTCTTTTAGCTTGCTTGTGTTCTTTGATTGAGCACCTCTGAATTTGTTGTTTTTTACATTGTGATGTTTTACATTTCTTAATCTTAATAAACTTTTTGAAAATAACTCACAAAACCTATCATGGCCAGGACAATGGCTGCACAATGCTTCTCTACTCCTCAATGGCCCATGATGATGATGAGGTGTCTCCAACCCTTACAGCATTGTAAGTCACATCAACAAATGTGGAAGTATGTCACTGCTCTTGCCACATCCCCCATACTACTTTCAGTAGATGCCAGCACATCTCCTGCCTATCTAGAAGCTGCTAGTGTATTATAATAAAATATGTAAAAAAGTAAAGAGTCTTTGAGCACTGCTCGTGACTGCTCGTTTTGGTTACAGGTATTGTTGTTACATGATTTATCTTCCAGCTTTGAGATTCCCAGTGTGGAAATACCATAAGCGTTTCTGAGACAATCGGGGTAGGCGATTCATAAACTACAAGGGTAATCATTTTAATAACTGTGCTTTATTCACAACCTGTAAGTTATACACAGATTGTCATTATATTTATTTCATTTGTGTAGATATATTTTTTCCATGTAGCCTACCTATATTCTGCAAACTTCTATTTGGTTGAAGGATTTTTAAAAGGGGGGTTACCTATGATTTTTTTCATTTTTATGATGATTTACCCACAGTGTTAATATAATGCAGTTATTCAATATTTGTATTTACTCACTTGCACTTTATACAAATTTCCAATAGCGCTATTTTATTATAGTACAGCTATTAAGGTTAGAACATGTATTTATTTATATTTAACATAGTTATTAAATGCACTATTTATATATAACTATATTTTCTATTTATTTATCACAGATGTTTAATACCTAATTATTTGGGCTACAGTGTTTTTTTATAAGATTATTACTATATTACTATGAATATCCCTATTAGGATCTGTTATTTATGTTATTTATTAAAATGCACTGAATGTTAATTATTAATGTACAATATTTTAATAGTACTAGCGACTTGCCCGTCAAAAAATGATGGCAATAAAATTGTAATGCAGGTAATGCTGTTTGCCACACAATGTAAGTCTTTTAGTCATCTGAGTACATTCGGTGCTCATTGCGAGACTCTCCCCTTTTTTAATTTTTTTACTTAAATTCTCATTCAACCTCACTCCCAGACGTCCTGGGTGTCCCCCATGCTGTGTGTGATGTTTTTTGTATTTTTTGTTTCTTTTAAATTTTGTATTTTTTGTGTTTTTTGGCCGTTAAGTTCGTATTTTTTGCGGGTCATATTTTCTTTAAGTGGTGGTTTCCTTTTCAAAGTGTTACGGGCCATAATTTTTGCAGGCGATTTTTTAAAAGTTCTATGGGTCTCGCACTGTAAATTGTGTATTTGAGATATCTGTTGATCTGTAGTGCCGCAGGTCATAGGTATGATGCTTAAGTCCTGCAGGGACTCATTTCCACCAGCGCAGTGAGCAACTTGGGCGCTCCCTGCCTAAGTCGTACAGGGTTGTAGGGATGAGCGCCTATGACGCTTATCTCCACCAGCACAAGGAGCGCCTTCGGAGCTCCTTGCCTGGCCGCAACCGCAGTTGCAGCGGGCTTCGCGAGTCCGCAGTTTTAAAGGCTGCATTAACAACGGATTTTGGCAAGCATGCGCTGCTGAGAACTATACTGTATATGTGATACATATTATTAGCGATTTTGCGATCTTGCTTGCTGGTCAATTTGTTTGATCGTAGTATAGCACACAGCACTTTTTTGATATTTTCTATGGTATTCATCTCTTTATTACTGGGGTGTGTTTATTGGTCTTTTTGCCTTTTGCACGTGGCTGCTTGTAGCATCTTTTTTTATATAAAATACTTTATATTACTCTTGGGATATATATTCATCTTTAGTATCTGTATACATCCTCTCAGTGCATTATATAGCCTTATCATACACTGTGGTAACTTATCCCCTAAATTTGTATACAGCGTGCTTTAGAAGTTTTTACATTATATTATTACAATTTGGAATATTTACTATATATTTTACTTCTGGGTCCTCAAACTTTAGTTGTATGTAAAAAAGTAACATTTACAATTTACAGCGCCAATAATATGCAAATTTGACTACTTTCATGCCCCTTTGAATGTGTATACACAGCTCACTGGCAAAAAATATCACATATTTTTATAACAGCTCATTAGCTGCAGGGTAAAGCAGTCCAGGGCCATTAAACAATAAAAACAGTTTACTTACATCTTAATCTTTAAAACAAAAAAACACTATCAAATCACATTTAATAGTTGTGGTAATTGAGAGTCACGCAATTGCGTCACGCAATGTTAAAATTTACGGGCTTGCGCATATCGCAATGAGTGCCAAAGACGTTTAATGCGGGGCTCACGATGAGGTGCTCATTGTGGGGCACGAAAGTTGCGGGTTAGCAGAGGCCTGCAACGAGCGGAAAAGCCGCTCATCGCGAGGCCCGTAAAGTAGGGGGGGGGGGGGCGAAAGAGGCTCGCAATGAGCTCCAAAGGCCCGCAAGTTAGAGGGGGTAAAGTCTAGCATTGTGTCGCAAACAGCATTGCCAGGCTTTAGATTTTATTGCCGTCATTTTTGATGGGCAAGTCGCTAGTAGTATTAAATACTCTCTTTATGCCTCAAGGAAGTAAATGTGTTCTTTCAATGAAACTAATACTGACAACTGGAGAGCTACTGCTCCATAAATGTATAAGTGTAGACTATATTTACTTAAATCGGATTTGTTATTTTATTATTAGTATTAGTGATGTATTCCTTTCAGCTGAATGCAAGTTGTATATTGCAACCTGTTTTCTGTTGCAGCTGAAAAATGTTAAATGTAATATTGTTTTTTTTTTTTTAAACATAATTATTCTGAACAGTTCTTTACAACAAACTATGGACCTCATTCAATAGAACAACTGTAAACCATGCACCCATATGTAGCATTTCAAAGCATGAACATGATAATTAAAGCAAGGCCATAACTACCTTTTTAGAAACAGCCAATAGAACATGACATCATCATCATTACGGCAGTATAAGATGGAGGTTACATCAATCAATTAGCGTTCAAAGGTCTGATATGCGATCAGACCCGCAAACCCGCAAAATACAAAATAATAAAAATAAATGCTAACACTGTTCTAGCACGAAAGTTGTGAGTTGACAGGGTCTGCATTGAGCCCATACAGTAGATGGAGGAAGAGGCTCGCAATGAGGGCCGAAGGTACAGCATTCCCAGCCTTAAAATTTAATTCTGCCATTTTTGACAGGCAAGTAGCTAGTAGGGATATAATAAAGGGATAGCTAAACTACTATAAAAAAAATGTACCAATTTACTTTCTCCACATTTAACCTCACTATTTAATTATATATTAGAAAGAGATCCATTACCTCCAGAGATGAACTGTGCTGAAATTAGAATTTCTCCCAAGGCACGTAAGGATCCCTAAGAGGTCAAAAATGATAGACCTATATCACTTAGCTAAAATCTTAGCTAAGATTATGGCTGAAAGAATGGCTTTTTTTTCTCGCTAAAAAAATCCACAAGGACCAGGTAGGATTTATCCCTTAAAGACAAACTAGAAATAATATTATGAGAGTTTTAAATATATCTCATGATATTCATGAATCCAAAACCCTGACATGATTTCTGGCCCTAGACATAGAAAAAAGCATTTAACTTAAATCTTTTCGCAGTATTAGTAAATTTTGCATCAAATGTATTTTTATAAATATGATACATACATACTACCATTCCCCTAAAGCTGCTTTGAAGCTCCTAGGCCAGGGGACGACTAATATTCAAATAAAAAGAGGAATGAGACATGGATGCCCTCTCTCACCCTTCCTTTGCTCAGGCTATTAGGACCAACCTTGACATACATGGAACACAAATAGTTCTACAACACCTAAAATGAGATCTTTTAGTGGACTTATTATGTACCTTTACCAAACCATGTACTTTCATTCTTCTCCTTATGCACACTCTATCAAACGATGGATACTTCTTGGGCTTAAGGATAAGTGTAGATAAGATAGATTTAAAATCTCCTGGACAAATTAATTTGGCAAAACAAACCAGCTAAGGTAGCAGGACTTACAATGTATTGACACAAATCTAGAGGAGGACTCTCCTGTCCTAATTTCAAACTTTATTACAAAGCTGCTCAGCTAGCAATTTGGGTATCATTCGAAAACGTCCTTATGTCCCTTATTCTTGGGATATAGTCATTTGGCTTACTAAATCTGTCACTCCTCTACCCCTTATACATTATATACATTAACATATCAAACATTAAGAGACAGTTTTGACCTTCCTCTTCAGGAACATTTGGGCTTTTGCCAAGTAAAGCACTTTATATAACATCGGAAGAAAGCAGATCACCACACTGTGGACCACTGGAGAAGAAACTGGCATCCCATTCCAGTATCTCTGCCATGAATACCAAGTGGATCAACAAGGTGTCTTACGGTCCATGTGAGAGTAGGACACGACTGAACTACGCAAACACACCAAAAATGCAACTGGAAGGTAGAGCTACAAAATGGAATATAGGATCATCTTCATGCGTGGAGGAAGCAGTAACATGTAAGCAAATCTCTGATTTTTGGCCTGAATAAGGAAGAGACTAAGGAACCTTGCTTTCAAGCTCCCTGGAAGGACCGCATAGTCCTAGATTGTGAGTAGACATCCATACTTGATCTCTAATCTGTAACTGAGTAGCTGGTTTCAATCTGCGGCTGCTTTATACTGTTTTTGGTCTTGAACATCCATTGATGGACGCTGGGGTTAACGAAGAGGCAGCTAAAGATGAAAATGAAGGCAAAATGATGAAAATGAAGGTGAAAATCAAAGCAAAATGTATAGTTTGCATAGAAAGGTAAGGTCCTTGTACTGCAGTGTACTGAATTATTATAAAAGAACTCAGCTAGTGGTAAGAGTATGCAGACCAAAAAGGCCCCTCTATTCTGTTAATTCTATCTACCATAAAGATTAGCTTAGTTTAGCCTTAGGATAGTCAGTGTTTATCCTAGGCTTGCTCAAATTCATTAACTGTGTTTGACTCTATTACTTACACTGGAAGGATGTGCCACTTATCTACTACATTTCTATAAAGTAGAACTTTCTCACATTACCATCTTCCAAATTCAAATCATGACCTCTTGTTCTTGTATTCCTGTTTTTCCCAAAGATGCTTTTGAACGTTTTCTTTTCCCTATGTAGGGATTTCTGTCATACCACCCTCTATCTTCTGTCTTTAAGATATACAGTGAGGTCCATAAATATTGGGACATCGACATAATTTTAATCTTTTTGGCTCTATACACCACCACAATGGATTTAAAATGAAACGAACAAGATGTGCTTTAACTGCCGACTTTCAGCAAATCCTTTGCAGTCAATTACAGCCTGAAGTCTGGAACGCATAGACATCACCAGGCGCGGGGTTTCATCCCTGGTGATGCTCTGCCAAACCTCTATTGCAACTGTCTTCAGTTCCTGCTTATTCTTGGGGCATTTTCCCTTCAGTTTTGTCTTCAGCAAGTGAAATGCATGCTCAATCAGATTCAGGTCAGGAGATTGACTTGGCCATTGCATAACATTCCACTTCTTTCCCTTAAAAAACTATTTGGTTGCTTTTGCAGTATGCTTCGGGTCATTGTCCATCTGCACTGTGAAGCACCGTCCAGTGAGTTCTGAAGCATTTGGCTGAATATGAGCAGATAATATTGCCCGAAACACTTCAGAATTCATCCTGCTGCTTTTGTCAGCAGTCACATCATCAATAAATACAAGAGAACCAGTTCAATTGGGAGCCATACATGCCCATGCCATGACACTACCACCACCATGCTTCACTGATGAGGTGATATGCTTTGGATTATGAGCAGTTCCCTTCCTTCTCCATACTCTTCTCTTCTCATCACTCTGGTACAAGTTGATCTTAGTCTCATCTGTCCATAGGACGTTGTTCCAGAACTGTGAAGGCTTTTTTAGATGTTGTTTGGCAAACTCTAATCTTGCCTTCCTATTTTTGAGGCTCACCAATGGTTTACATCTTGTGGTGAACCCTCTGTATTCACTCTGGTGAAGTCTTCTCTTGATTGTTGACTTTGACACACGTACACCTACCTCCTGGAGAGTGTTCTTGATCTGGCCAACTGTTGTGAAGGGTGTTTTCTTCACCAGGGAAAGAATTCTTCGGTCATCCACCACAGTTGTTTTCAGTGGTCTTCCGGGTCTTTTGGTGTTGCTGAGCTCACCGGTGCGTTCTTTCTTTTTATGGATGTTCCAAACAGTTGATATGGCCACACCAAATGTTTTTGCTATCTCTCTGATGGGTTTGTTTTGTTTTTTCAGCCTAATGATGGCTTGCTTCACTGATAGTGACAGCTCTTTAGATCTCATATTGAGAGTTAACAGCAACAAATGCAAATAGCACACTTGAAATTAACTCTGGACCTTTTATCTGCTCTTTGTAAGTGGGATAATGATGGAATAGCAAACACCTGGCCATTGAACAGCTGAGCGACCAATTGTCCCATTACTTTTGGTCCCTTAAAAAGTGGGAGGCACATATACAAACTGTTGTAATTCCTACACCGTTCACCTGATTTGGATGTAAATACCCTCAAATTAAAGCTGAAAGTCTGCAGTTAAAGCACATCTTGTTCGTTTCATTTCAAATCCATTGTGGTGGTGTATAGAGCCAAAAAGAGTAGTTTTGTGTCGATGTCCCAATATTTATGGACCTGACTGTACATATTCTGACCATGAATATTAAGTATCTGGCTGATAGATTTGATCTGCTCATTAGTTTGAGGATTGAAGGTGGATTTGGAAGTTAATCTTTTAAGACTCATTTGGAGAAGATTGCTGCTTTTTATAGACAACTGAATACATCTGGCATCAAATGTATTTTTGATGGTAACTGTGTGGCACTTCCATTAGTCCATGTATGGTTCTCAATTGACAAAAAAAAGATAGGAGGACTGGCTGGCAAAATGGAGGGATGGATAACTCCCTAACATTAATTGCCCTGAATTTACTCCTTCAGTGTGTTTAGCTCAGGCTTAAACAAGGGACAGATGGTTACAAAGGTATCTTAACTCTAAGCAATACATCTATCATATTTATGACAAGATGAGTTTCAGCCTTGATTATACTGAAAAACATCAGCATATGATCTGCAAGCCACAGGCAGTCCTGGAAGATTCTGGCTATGTACTGCGGTACCACAAAGGGACAAGTACTTGAAGGCAAGAATCATTCAGGAGTTTTGTACCACTCAGAGGAGAAATGGATAGCATAGTGCTCCCAGTTGATGGAAGGGATATATAGATGAAACCAGGATGAAACCAGTGCAAAGGAAGCATAGGAGTATACACAATTTCAAAAGAATGTTTTCCAGAAAATTATGCTAGTCCTTCATCAGAAGTTGTACAGTCTAGTGAGAGATCAGGTGAGAACTAATATTGCTTTCTTTTATCATCTGGATGGTTATGGGGACAGTTTTACGTATACAGGGGATGTGAAAATCCTGTATCATCTTATTGTCAATAAAAGAAGAACTGGCATCAGAATCAATGAATATCTTCACCCCCCACAATAAGGAAGAACAGGCATATAACAGTGAGTTTGAGCCTATTGATGTGTAACCTACCTCCTGGAGTCTTTGCCTGGATAGAGCAGTCTTTAGTAAACTGTTCAGCATGGGTGCAATACATGCTGAGATTGTTGGTAACCTAGAATTCATCTTTCCTAGAGACTTTCTCTCTGCCCCAAGCTGCATGGATTCAGGATGAAGCAACGTGTGTGGGATCATATCTGGTAAGAGGGAAGTAGAGGCTTTCTCGTCTCTTCTCTCTAATGAGATGGTCATTTTAACACATAAACTATACGTCTATTTTAATATAGTAGGCATAGGCACAATTGATAAGCAGAACTGGTGTAGAAAGTAGGTTTGTTCCAGTGGGAGTTTGCTGCCAATTGCAGGAATGCAACAAGATACTGTCCAGTGGACAATTATGATTAAACAATTGTGTGAAGGTCATCATAAACACAGTCCAGACTCTGGTTCCCAAGCAGCTTATGATAATATAATTTGAAAAGAGAGATGACAGCACACACCCTTATATAATCAGGGAAATAGAATTGGCGCTAGTTGTAGAACAGGAACTGAGAGCAATTCTTGAATAACCTGTATTGGGTTTGGTTCTATTCAAATCTCTTTGGAAGGGGGATCTTTGGCTCTTGGTACAGAAACTCAGTGGGCAGTCTCCCTGCAGCCCCCAATGGGTGCTATCTGCATGTGTGTAAGCCTAGCCTGTATAAAGACAAGGTCAGACACTTGTTGAAGTAGCAGAGTTCAAGGTTAGGATGCACCTCTTGCGGTCTCCATCCTAATGCTTGGTTGTTGTGTAATGCCAGAGCACAGCAGGTAAAAGACCTGTAGCAGCAGGAAGAGAAACTTAGTTCTAGAACATTAGTACCAAGGGGCCTGGTGCAATCCAATGATCGGGGCAGGCTGAGAGCAGGTCCAGGAAACAAGTCAATTTGGTAATTCAGAAGAAATGCTTGAGCCAAAGCCAAGAAAAGAACTAGAAAAAGACAATCCCTGGCAGTAGCACGACAGTGTTATATATCACATATATAGTTGTCATACTGCGAGTTGTCATTACGCTTTGCAAGCTTCGCAAAATGACCATTTTAGCCACGCAGGACTTAGGCTGCAATGAGCGCCAAAGGTGCTCATTGCACTGTGAGCCGAAAAACATAGCATTTTGCCGCTGACCGCGAGGAACACAGTTTGCTAATTTAACGCCCAAAATTAGTTAAAGCGCGTAACTCGAATAACCTGAAAAACAAGCAAAAATAAATAAAAACACACTCACACACAGCACAGGGGGATAGCCAGGAAGCCTGTAACTGAGGTTGCAAGAATTTGAGCCATATTTGCCATTTTTTGTCAATCGAACATTGGCTTAGCAAGGAAAAATATGACGGACAAAAAATCAGAAACAGAATGAAAATGAGGCTGAGCAAAGCCAGGCACACAGGACTTAGAAAATACATGATGGCAAAGAGAATAGCATTTACACAAACAACACAAGGCATGCGGCCACGCAAACAATCAGTAGACACGCAGAGGAGAAAGTCACAGGGAAGGGGGGGGGAGATGCTGGAAAGAGACACATGGCATTCCCAAGCGCAAAACTTGAAGGATAACAAACCCTGCTATTAGCGGCCTGTATAGTAGGCAGGAGGAAAGGCTCTCATTGTGAGGCACGCGATGAGCCCAGAAGGTAATCATTGCAAAGCAGGAAAGTTGAAGTACACGGGGGGGGGGGGGGGGGGCACGCTCACCCCAGGGCTAGCGATGAAAGTAGCAAAAGCCTCACATTGTGTGGCAAACAGCATTTCCAGCCTTACAATTGTATTCCCATCATTTTTGTCGGACAATTTCCTAGTTATTAATAGTAATGATGTATGGGGTAGAAACTTAGGAAAGCATGGTGTTCAAACAGTTGCATTGGCCTTAGAGCAGCATAAATATTTTACTGGCCTTGCTAGCTGGCACTATTGTCTGGCACAGGTTGTTCTTTTGTTCTATTATTGTGAAGTATTATTGAAAACTTGAAGGGGATGAGGGCAGAAACATGTTCACTTTCGCTTTACAGATTGAACTTTGTATACATTGTTTTGTGGAGAGGCATTCTGTTGGGAGAGGGGTTTTCTAGAGAGGGGTTTTCTAGAATCAGCCCTGGAAACATACTGTACATTGAAAACGAAACACACTTTGTGAATCAGACATAAGCATGTTACATTGTACAGAAATCAAAGCAAGCGTACAATAAGTGTATACCAGCATTAGTATAATAAAAAACTACAGAATAAACATTGTTTCAATCAAATATTAGTTGAAAACATCCAAATTTGACTAATCAGGAAACTCCAGGAAACTCCTTGTATACTTTTTGTTATAACAGAGTAAAGACTTTAGAAACTTTGGGGTGTATTTATCAACTAAGGATAAAAAACAGTGGGGATAAACAAGTGGTGGAAACTATCCCCATGTTTTCTATGAGTGCAATTTTTAAAATAGATGTAAAGTTTGACTCTTTCAATGTTTATTCACGCTTGATAAATATACACCATAGTTTTGTTTGTTTTTATACAAATATATAATAAATTAATACGTTTAACTACATCTCATGGCTCCTTTATTGATTATTATTTGATTACTGCCAAGCCGCATGCTATTCTATGCTATGCTAATGTTATCATGAACATTAAAGTTAACATGTCTGGTCACTTATAAACCACAAGTTACATTTCTTGTTTTTCTTATCGCTTATAAGAGAGTAGCATATGTTAGCATCTCAATTCATATTTATAACTTAATTGTCTTCTCATAGTGGTAATTTATGGAACCTTGAACAATTAGTTTCTACACATTTATTGATTACTTCTTCAGTGTTATAGCATCAATCTTCTATTAATTGTTTCATAATTAATAGAGTTCTATATTTTCAAGCAAGTGCTGGCATTTGAAAAATGTATTTTGTTGCATTTCCAAGAATTAATGGCTTTTACTTTATTCTAAAACAAAGATAGGAGGAACATTACATGTTTTACCAAGTTTTCTTAAGTGTGCTATAAAGTGGCTGTTAAGAAAACACAATGTAATTCTAATATTTTAGAAAGAAATTGTGTTTTATTGTAAAAAAAATTGCAACAAATTAAAAAAGGAAATCAAGAAACAAAAAATATTTAATTTAAAAAAAAGGGAACGGAAATACTTCAGACATTGGTTTAAATGCTATAGTATTTATAAATATTAGTCCCCAAAACTTAAATCTCTCACTGAGCAGAAAAAAAACATCCAATACACATTCTGGAACAACAAAATTACCAAACACCAGTATTAAACAAAAAATGTCTTTGTGACCTATGTCAAACATCCAAAATGTGTACTTGATGACTGTCTTATAACCAAACACTGATGTAAATTGCAAACTTGCCTTGTGGCCTATGAGAAATAATCACAGCTCATTCTGGATGACTCAGTAGTAAACACAACACAATGTCAATTCAAATTTTAGAATGTGACCAATAAAAGCAAATACAAATCATTGTGAATGATTCACATGTGAACAGAACACAATTCAGTTTTGCTTTGTGATGTGATGTGAAACACCACTAAACTACCACAATGTGTTCTAACTGAATGTCAACTGTGGGGTTCCAATGTTTTGGGCACCAAAGGAGTAAGCAGACTATGATGCTAAGTAGCACATCAAATCAACTAATTGGCATTTTGATTAGTTTGAAATAAACACAGACAGACAACAATCATTACTCAACACACAGTAGTAATGTATTTTACAATATTATTATGAACATGATACATATTTGGGATTGAGTCCATGACTCACAATAATGTTTATGTGAAAATCACATGTTAAAAATGTTAAAAACAACTAATAATTTGCACGTGATTCTCCCAATGGTTCTATTTGCATCCACATGATACACAAACCTACCCAATTATGGTCCTAACCATACCCCTATGAGAGTCCATAAGGATCTCTATTCATCCCTAACACTAACCTCCCATAGGTGTCTCCTAAGTTACTTGAAGCCCTTGATCTCTGCTAGTGCTCATGGAAATGTTCCAATTCAAAAAAATGTACTTCTCTATAAAAATAAAAGAAAGACTCTACCTAAAACTAAGATAATCGAAGCGCAACCCATAACAAATAATGCATGTGGACATTGCCTCTATTTTTATACAGCATTCCTCTGATTGACTGAAATAGCTGTCAATCAAACTTAAGCAACTCAGAACTTCAAATTCTAGCAATTCTAACAATCTGATATTATATATATAATATTAGTCAGATTAGGGTATACTTAGATAACAACCATAAAGCAAAATTGTGATCGATATAGTTTTTTTCTGTGTTTGGTCATTTAATAAGTGACACAAAACATGGTGACTGTTTAAAATATTCAGAACACTGTTTTGTGGCTTGAATTAGGTAGTTTACTTAAGTGTCAGATTAAAGTTAAACACACTTAGCTTTGTAAGTAGGTAAGAAAACATGAATGATCATCACGGTTCTTTTCCTTATCTTGTTATATCATTAACATATTTATATTAATAAAAAAGCCCATTTCTAAACAATTAAAATATACTCACAATACACAGGAAAGTCTGATGATTGCATATGTTTTGTGATATCTGTCGTGGTTCAATCATCTCAGATATTTTAAGTTATATCATGCAAAGGGCTGCATAGATTCTAGAATGTTACTCACCATTCACATGATAAATACTGCAAACATAATGACACAGACAAATGAATGGTTGGGTATTATGCACACCTCCATAAGAATGAGCAATTTTAAGGTAGCATATGCCAAATGTCTAAGTTGTCTTTTCTCCAAATTCACAAAATCAAATGAAACTACCTGAGATTTGTGGTGGTTAATTTGATGTTTGATATTGGATGTTGCATGATGAAGGCTTGAACCCCTGTTTGTCTCCTCTTGTATGAACCTTTGCTGCCTGCCTCTTATGACGATTTTTGCCTCTGGCCCCTTTGGTTCTAATGTTCTCGGTTCTTGGCAAGTGTCATTGGAATTTTACATGCGTTCTGTTTGGCAATACAAGATCTCTCTAAGTACTGGACTTTCATTTTATAATTATTGTAGATTTTATCCTCTTCCCATTTAAATAATTAATATTTTATTGTGTGCGCTTTTCATCCCAGCTATACTGCACATGTTTAATGCTGCATTTATCAAGTTCATTGTGCTATGCTTTTTGTTGGCTATGTTTTTTCAAGGTGCTAATAAGATGACCTAATTCTCATAACATGTGCTCAACCTTCTAAGTCTCATACTTGGTCTGATGTGCACAACTCTGAGTGCTGTCACGTGACTGTTCAGGGTAAACAAACCATGGAAACAATATTTCCAGTTGTGTTTCAGTAAAGTAGAATAAAAAATGCCAGATATATTGCTTTACAAATATGACAATCTCTTGTGATACTAAAAATGGAAAATATCTTTTTACATTTGTAGTAAATAATTTCCTGTCTGTAATCCTATGAACAAAAACATTAAATGTTCAATAAACTATTTATAAATTTATAAATTATTAATAAATATTAACGTAATCTTAAATTTATGAATCAATTTATACTGAATGCATATAATAAGTATAATTTAATATATTAATAATCCACTTTAATTTATAATTATAAATAGATATATTTAACATATTAATTTTGGAAAACTGTATATGCTCAGTACAAAGACAGACAGTATTTATAAATATATTTCCATAAAATTATAAATTTTCACCATATAATCTGGGATATGTAGGATTATATTTACTAATGAATGAAGTGTTGAATAACTGTTGGAGATGTCAAAACCTAGTCCATATGCCCTACAGAATAAAATAAGAAAGGACAGAGTACAATATATGTATTCAACTTAAACCATGAAATTTGATTAAGTAGAAACTAAGACCCGATTCAATGGAGCAATCGTAAATTACTGAAGCCCATAAGTGAGGCCGTAAGTTAATTTACAATTCAATTGGAGTCTTTTTGCAGGCTCCGAACGGTTTACGGGTTATGGCCTTGAAAACCTTGCGGTTGTTAAACCCAGAATTTAAAGTATTCCAATTCCTTTGATCTTTCCCGTCTGCAAAAGTTATGATCGCTAAAATTGCTACAATTACCAAAGCCCCCACATGTTTTCACACCCGTAAACGGCAAATGTAGTAGAAAATCCTACAAGTACAAAAGAGGACCCGCAAGGGGGTTAACCCCTGTTCGTAGCACTGTAAATGCAAATAATAAATCAATACTGCACTGTAAATAACGGGAAAGTGATGAAAGACATTAGAATTAATATCACAATAGTCTCAAGCTCTCAAATCAGCAATACAAACTAAAAATGTTAATGTGTCAATTTGGGGTTATATCAATCTTGGGAATCAATGAGTTAATACATATCAGGCCATCCGCATGGACTAGAACAGTATTGGCATTCATTTTTATTATTTTTTATTTTGTGGTCGAGTCCCATTGCATATCGGACCCCCAAACCTAATTGATCGACATGTAGCCTCCATGTTTTACTGACGTAATGATGGCAGTCTCATTTTCTATTTGCTGTTCGAAATGGGTGGCTATGGCCTTGCTTAGTTGATCATGTTCTCGCTATTAACTGCTATGTATGAATGCATGGTTTACGGTGTCGCCATTCTGCCTTTAACTTGGGGGCTTGTTCAATTGATTAGCACCAGATTTGCCAGCAGCACGCCTGCAGACATACAGTATAGCCTGTATACAGTGAGATGTGGGCTTCTAATTGAATCGGGCTCTATATTCTTGAAAACTGATAGATTAGAAATCAGTAAGAGATGCATTTATAGTAAGAGATAGTGGGGTAAACAATTGAGTCAACTCACCTTTGTATATTGTACTATTTAGCATTTTGTTAGACAACAAAAACATTCTTTAATAAATACTATTTTATGGGATATTGAATTATAAGCTTCACCATATCACATGCATTCTGTTCACCATATTTAAAGATATACCCCAAATATACCCCAAACAAAATTTGCTATAATATATTTCAGTCCAAATATACTTCACTATACCTTTCAGAAATGACAAATATCAATTTAAGGCTGTAATGTAATGTGCAAGCACAGACCAACTTTTCAATTTCACAGTAACAAGCACAGTGCTCAGAAGACTGAAAAGTGTCAGTCTACTGTTTACTGGCACTGGTAGCCCCAACAGGCAACACCAATGTATTTGTTCTGATTCTAATTGGGTTTTACTGTCACTCACAGTAAATTTACTTGGTTGGGCTAAAATTGGATTTCTTATATCAGCTGGAAAAGTTTCTAGAGTGCCGATGGGGTTTGTCAGTTGAATGGATAAGGCTAGAAGTTTATTATACAATGTGAACAGTTAAGACAATGTAAAAAGTCATTTTGAACATTTCTCTGGTGTAACTTAGTGTTGTAGGACTGCAATCCCTATCAATAGTTTGGGGGCGATGGTCCTTCCAAAGAAGTGATCTATGTATCAAAAAATGAATTCTAAAAAGTTTCAAACTTACATGTCAATCTTGATTGAGTTTTCATTTATTTAGCTAAACCATTAAGATAGCCTTTAAGATAAAATTATCTTCATGAACTGCACATATTTTAGCAAACTATTTTGGTTCTAAATAAAACTAAAATATTTGTATACACATTTTAGGGACATTGTGTTGGTAAAACTAGTCATGGACATGTTAAAGTATAACTTTCCCTCAGCTGAACAGTCTAGATAGTTTTAATTATGGTAGATGGTTAGTATTAAAAGGCCATGACTTGTTTTGCCACTACAGTGTCCCTTTAATTCCAGTATTGCAAAATAATGCTTGGGTAGTGAGATGCTGGTTATTATAAGGAGCAAAAAGTTCACATTGTTTAATCAACATATTTTTAAAAGTTTGCTTATGGCCAGATAGGGTTGAAACTGCCAAGCTAGATAACAACCTTTCATTGGGGTCAGGTTCAATATACAATAAACAAGTGCATGATCTGAAATAACTATAGGATTTATAACAATAAGTATGAAACCTTTCTATGAAACAGCCACTTGTCAATTCTTGATAAGGAATTGTGAGTATTAGACATGCAAGTATCTTACCTCTCATTGAGGTGTGTAGCTCTCCTTAATTAACTAAACAAAATAGTTTAGTGATGTTGTTGATGCTAATTGGAAGTTTCAGAAGTTTATGTTTAAGGGCAATGAAGTGCTAACTGTACGAAATTTATCAAGACTTTATATCCCCTTCGAAAAATATCTTTTAAATTGCTGAAACTCCTGGCAAGTAATAGATTGAAAGTTGTGTACGTGTGGAGCCCTGTATTACTGTAGAACAAAATTCTTGTTCTTTTGTGTCCCAGGTGAACATGATGTCATCAATGTAATGATAAGCTACATAATATAATAACTGTACAGTCTCCAGGCCTCATTCAATTGAGCTTTTGCTTGATCCGGTAGCCCGTAATGGAGGCCGCAATTTAATTTGCTATTCAGTTGGCGTCTCTTTTGTATTTTTCTCATAGGTTGTAATGGTCATGCATATGGCAATATGAAAAGCTATGCTGAAACATGCTGAAAGTTATTAAAGACCCCATTAAATTGAAACACAAATACATGCAAATGGCTGATATATTAACCATTTCTCACTCGCAGAGGCTCTAATGTTGGCCCTAAAAATACAAAGATCATCTTATATACATTTCACTCATCACATCTACATTGGGACAACAAATAGTGGCCAAATAACACCGCCACATGGCATATATCAAGTACCAGTGGAACATTTTACATATGGTTGTTCAGTCCCTCAGTAGTGTCTGACTCTCTGTGACCATATAGACTGCAGCACACCTACTAATATCTCTGTCTGTGCGTAACCACAAGGTTTGAATGCCAAAGATACTGGAGTGGGTTGCCATTTCCTTCTCTAGTGGACTGTGATTTGTCTGACCTCTCTGCTATGACCTGCCCGCCTACAGTGGCCCTACATGGTATAGCTCATAGCTTCATTCAGATAACAAGCCCCTTCACCACCCCCAATCCAGAATGGCCATGGGAACATACAGCACTAATTTACTACTGTAAATTGATGAATAGCAAAACATAATGGGAGTTCACCAAATGGGAATGGGTATACATCTTGGCACATTGCCACCAGCAATGGCGTGGGACTTTCCAGGATGGGTGTAGCGGAGATTATCCCTGATGGAGGTGAGTTGGCTGTTGATCCACGTGCCTCTGCACAGCCTCCATGTGTTTTTGCGGCCCTTCCTGGTGTGTTAGAGTAGACTAGTGTGGTGTATGTTCCCCTGGTCCCCTTGTGGATTGCTAAATGGTGGCCGTGAAAGGGCTTGTGTACCTGAATAAAGCTGTGAGCTATACCATGTAGGGCCACTGTAGGTGGGAAGGTCATATCAGAGAGGTCAGACAAATCACAGTCCACTTGAGAAGGAACTGGCAACCCACTCCGGTATCAGGCCCTCAGGGGAATGTTGATACTCCACAGTATAACAATTTGGACAAGTGTATTAACCCTGTATTAAACTCTTTATTATTATTATACTAGGAAACTGCCCGTAAAAAATGACTGGAGTAAAATGGTAAGCCTGGCAATGCTGTTTGCCACACAATGCGAGGCTATGGGCTCTCTGAGCCCTGCGTTGAGCGCCTATGGCGCTCATCGCGTGGCTTGCAATAAGTGTCTTCAGTGCTCATTGCAAGCCTCTCACCCTATGTACTTTATAGGCGTCGCACTTTTGTGTTACTGTCTTGTGTTGTCTTACTGCCTTTGGTTAAGTGTTACTGTCTTGTGGTAAATGTTTGGATTAAGTGTGACTAGCTTGCGTTAAGTATTACTGCTTAGGGCTGGTTTTTACATTCTATGGGCTAGTTATACGTCCTTCGGCCTCGTTTTCGTATTTTTGCGTTTTTTCGGCAGCCATTTTTTTCTTGCTTAAGTGATTTTCGATTGTTAAAAAATGGCAACTATAGCTCAAATTAACTTGCAACCTCACTCACAGGCTCTTCGGCTCTCCCCCTGTGCTGTGTGTGTAAGTTAATTTGAGGCATATTTGTTTTTTTTTTCAGGTCTTTGGAGTTTTGTTGTTTGACCGTTAAAGTCGGATTTTTGCAATGCGCACAGTGCATGTACAGGTTTTGGTCCTAAGTTGTACGGGTGGTAAGTCCCTCGTGCGCCGCTGGCTAGGGCTGCAAACGTGACCTACATCGTAAACGTTCCCCACACTAACAACTATATATATGAGATGATATATATTATTATATGTTTTTTACTGCTATTATTACTATTATTATTATTATCATTATTATTATTAGTATTATATGTATTGCATAGTAGCTAGGGCTCATTAGTTTAGTTTACAGTGCTAATTACTGTAACTGTAACAATATACTAACTCACCTGATTCCCATCTACAAGCATTACTAACCATTAGCTAGTTCTCTGAATAACTCACTGGTCATGACAATTAATAATGATGTATCATCTCACAATAAATGCTTAGATGTGATGAGTGGTCAAGGTGTACTATTACTTTCGCAATATGATATTGTTCATCAACACTGATATCACATCCATCAGCTATACAGCTGTTAGCACATGTTAAAGGATAACCATCATATCAGCAATAGGGGAAAATACCCATTAATACAGAGAGGACTCAAAGGTCAGCAGCCAGAGTCACTGTTACTTACATCAGACCCAAGGATCTGTTCTCATACTGATATTGAGGTCAGAATCACATGCTTCACTAGTGCATATAATAATGCTGGCTGTCACTGACATGCCATTGTGAGACTTTGCAACTCTACCACCATAGCGGTATTGGTCTACATTTAAGCTAACAACAATCATGCCTTGGATATCTGGATATATGATAGGTTTAAGATTGTAGGAGCTACATGTTAAGGGGTGGCTTGTACCTAAAACAAAAGAAAAAGAAAAGAAAAAACACCTATAAAAGTCTCACAACTGTCGACTGCTTGCAGCCTAAGGGGATCCCTCGTTTCCTAGGTGTTTGGAGGCTAAGTCCCGCGTGTTTCAATGTGTGATGCTACTTTCTGGCTAAGTTCACTGTATTTTATTGCCTCCACTGCTCGCCTCGCCAAGTGCTGCGAGTTTTAGTGCCTTAACGGCTCACCACACTATGCAGGCGATGAGCTCCTTTGGCGCTCATCGCCTAAGTAGTACGCACCAAGCAAAGCTTGACGACGTCTCATAGTTATAATTAAGTTACAATTATAATATGTGATTGTGCTTTAAAGAGGGGACAATTACCTATCTGTATTCTGAGCATTGACCTAGTTGCTAAAGTAGCCTTTTTAACCAACAATGCTATTGTCACTACGGGCTCATGTGTGTGATTAGTTATACATAGAGATGTCGCGAAGAGTTCGCCGGCGGACTGTTCCCGGCGAACATAGCATGTTCGCGTTCGCGGCGAACTGCGAACATATGCGATGTTCGATCCGCCCCCTATACTTTATCATTGAGCAAACTTTGACCCTGCAACTCACAGTCAGCAGACACATTCCAGCCAATCAGCATCATACCCTGCCTTCCAGACCCTTCTACCTCATGGACAGCAGCCATTTTGGAATCATAACTAACTTGCAGTCTTACTGAGAGGAGGTAGAGTGTAGGTGATACTGCATCAATAGGGAAAACCATAGCTAGGCTACTGTACACAGTGTGCAATACAGTTCTGAAGGACTCTTTTGATCTCTGCTGCAAGGACACCCCTGTGTCTCTTCCCCCCCTTATCATCATCCTCCCCTCACCATAGCACCTAACCCTAACACCCCTCACACTTATCCATAACATCCATCAACCTAACACCTAACCCTAACACCCCTCACACTTATCCCTAAGACCTCACACCCCTCACACTTATTCCTAACATGTCTCACCCTAACACCCCTTAAACTTATCCTTAACACCCCTCACCCTAACACCTAACCCTAATACCCCCCTCACACTGATCCCTAACACCCCTTACCCTAACCCCTAACCCTAACATCCCTTACCCTAACACCCATCACACTTATCCCTAACACCCCTCACCCTAACACCTAACCCTAACACCCCTTACACTTAACCCTAACATGCCTCACCCTAACCCTAACACCCCTCACACTTATCCCTAACACCCCTTACCCTAACCCTAACACCCCTCACACTTATCCCTAACATGACTCACCCTAACCCTAACACCCCTCACACTTACCCCTAACATGCCTCACCCTAACCCTAACACCCCTCACACTTATCCCTAACACCCCTTACCCTAACCCTAACACCCCTCACACTTATCCCTAACACCTAACCCTAACATCCCTCACCCTAACACCCCCCACACTTATCCCTAAAACCCCTCACCCTAACACCTAACCCTAATACCCCATCACACTTATCACTAACAGCCCTTACCCTAACACCTAACCCTAACATCCCTTACCCTAACACCCATCACACTTATCCCTAACACCCCTCACCCTAACACCTAACCCTAACACCACTCACACTTATCCCTAACACCCCTTACCCTAACCCTAACACCCCTCACACCTATCCCTAACACCTAACCCTAACATCCCTTACCCTAACATCCCCCACACTTATCCCTAACACCCCTCACCCTAACACCTAACCCTAACACCTAACCCTAACACCCCTCACACTTATCCCTAACACCCCTCACGATAACCCTAACACCCCTCACACTTATCCATAACACCCCTTACCCTAACCCTAACACCACTCACACTTATCCCTAACACCTAACCCTAACATCCCCCACCCTAACACCCCCCACACTTATCCCTAACACCCCTCACCCTAACACCTAACCCTAATACCCCTCACACTTATCCCTAACACCTAACCCTAACATCCCTCACCCTAACAACCCCCACACTTATCCCTAACACCCCTCACCCTAAAACCTAACCCTAATACCCCCTCACACTTATCCCTAACACAGCCCTAACCCTAACACCTAACCCTAACATGACTTACCCTAACACCCATCACACTTATCCCTAAGACCCCTCACCCTAACACCTAACCTTAACACCCCTCACACTTATCCCTAACACCGCTTACCCTAACCCTAACACCCCTCACACTTATCCCTAACACCTAACCCTAACATCCCTTACCCTAACACACATCACACTTATCCCTAACACCCCTCACACTAACACCTAACCCTAACACCCCTCACACTGATCCCTAACACCTAACTCTAACATCCCTCACCCTAACAACCCCCACACTTATCCCTAACACCCCTCACCCTAAAACCTAACCCTAATACCTCCTCACACTTATCCCTAACACCCCTTACCCTAACACCTAACCCTAAAATCCCTTACCCTAACACCCATCACACTTATCCCTAACACCCCTCACCCTAACACCTAACCCTAACACCCCTCACACTTATCCCTAACACCCCTCACCCTAACCCTAACACCCCCCACACTTATCCCTAACACCCCTCACCCTAACACCTAACCCTAATACCCCTCACACTTATCCCTAACACCCCTTACCCTAACACCTAACCCTAACATCCCTTACCCTAACACCCATCACACTTATCCCTAACACCCCTCACCCTAACACCTAACCCTAACACCCCTCACCCTAACCCTAACACCCCTCACACTTATCCCTAACACCCCTTACCCTAACCCTAACACCCCTCACACTTATCCCTAACACCTAACCCTAACATCCCTCACACTTATCCCTAACAACCCTCACCCTAACACCTAACCCTAATACCCCCTCACACTTATCACTAACAGCCCTTACCCTAACACTTAACCCTAACATCCCTCATCCTAACACCTCCCACACTTATCCCTAACACCCCTCACCCTAACACCTAACCCTAATACCCCCTTACACTTATCCCTAACAGCCCTTACCCTAATACCTAACCCTAACATCCCTTACCCTAACACCCATCACACTTATCCCTAACACCCCTTACCCTAACCCTAACACCCCTCACACTTATCCATAACACCCATCAACCTAACACCTAACCCTAACATTCTCATACTTATCCCTAAGACCTAACACCCCTCACACTTATTCCTAACATGCCTCACCCTAACACCCCTTACACTTATCCCTAACACCCCTCACCCTAACACCCCTCGCTCTTAGCCCTAACTCCCCTCACCCTAACACCTAACACCCTCACCCTTATCCCTAACACCCCTCACACTTATACCTGTGTCTCTTCCCCCCCTTATCATCAAGGGAGGGCGGAGGATGATGAGGGAAGGGGAAAGAGACACAGGGGAGGATGATGAGGGAGGGGGGAAACAGACACAGGGAAGGATGATGAGGGAGGGGGTAAAGAGATACAGGGGAGGGTGATGAGGAAGGGAGGAAAGAGACACAGGGGAGGATGATGAGGGAGGGGGAAGAGACACAGGGGAACATGATGAGGGAGGGGGAAAGAGACACAGGGGAGGATGATGAGGGAGGGGGGAAAGAGACACAGGGGAGGATGATGATGGAGGGGGGAAGAGACACAGGGGAGGATGATGAGGGAGGGGGTTAAGAGATACAAGGGAGGATGATGAGGGAGGTGGGAGGATGATGAAGGAGGGGGGATGAGACACAGGGGAGGGTGATGAGGAAGGGGGGAAAGAAACACAGGGGAGGATGATGAGGGAGGGGGTAAAGAGATACAGGGGAGGATGATGATGGAGGGGGATGTTAGGTTATTTATGCCCTTTATGGATTAAAACCAGACTCTGCATCAACTATGTAATTTTCCGTGGGAGTTTTGACATGGATCCCCCTCCGGCATGCCACAGTCCAGGTGTTAGTCCCCTTAAAACAACTTTTCCATCACTATTGTGGCCAGAAAGAGTCCCTGTGGTTTTTAAAATCCGCCTGCCCATTGAAGTCTATGGTGGTTCGCCGTGTTCGCCGGTTCGCGAACATTTGCAGCGGTTCGCGTTCGCAGTTCGCGAACCGAAAATTTTATGTTCGCGACATCACTAGTTATACAGTGTAAGACAGTAACCTCTACCCCAATATCAAGCTGCACTGTAATTACACAAGGAGGTTTTCTGTGCAATGTGTCTTTTATACAATGGACTTCTTAGCTTTAATATGCTCACTCTTTAGTAGCAGGAAACCTTACAGGAGAAACTCAGGGAGTCCATGCTCCTCCCATACCTGCATAAAGGAGCATGGCTAAGACAGGAAAGGTGAGGTTGGGTCTTTCAATGTATAGCCACAATAAATTCAAAGCTCATATGTGCAACGTGAGACCCGCAAAGGCTGCGAGCTTGTGGATTTACTGAGCTATTAAATTAGAACATGCTGCGAGTCACAGGCTTGAGAGACAACCCCGTAAACCATTTTTCGCTCATTGGATGTGGGACCGTGAACGTGATCAATTAGTCAAACTTGTAGTTATGAGTTTAGATGGAACCAATGGAAACACAGATCGTCAGAATTACGTCACTGGAAAATGGAGGTGAGATTTCAAAGTCTTACAGGGTTCAATTACAAGTTACGATCGGACCCACATTCCAGATATAATTCAATATTGCTAAAGCCATAAATATGATATTCTATTGCATGCAAGTTCCATTATATGTATTAACACATTGATTGCCGGGATTGAGATAACACGGAAATCAAATGAGAAATACATAATTTTTTGGGCCGATTTGCGAGCTTGAGAGTGTTGTGCTATTAATTCCTAACAACACTTTCCCTGTTCATAAGTAAAGTAGTGTGTGTATATGTGCATTTTTAAAGTGCTACAGGTTGGACTTCATCCCCCTCTCTAGCACTCGTTTGCTGCTTGGCTCCATTTGCATGTTACAGGGTTGAATGCCAGTGATTCGAATGCAACTTAATAGCACAATTGGAATGTAGCGGTTACAGGCTTGACAGATCAAAGGATTTGGGAGCTCGCAAATCAAATAAAAAATGAACCATTTAGACAGTTGTGCAAGTCTGGTTGCTTTGTAGTAAGTTTGCAGTTCTGATGTTACTAGACCGCCTCTATTTTTTGAGGCTATCATAGATGCTCTATTTACTTTTTTTTTGTTGGTGGTTTCAAATAAAGCGGAGGATTGCCCCTTGTAGTTTCAGCGTGTCTTTTGTTTTGATTCCTGTCAGAATTGTTCTGAAGAGATACATCACTTTGGGGAGTGTGTTCATCTATTTTGCCTAACCAGAATGGTTTGTTTGGGTATATAGCCCAAGTATTTTATGTGGTGTTGTGACCATTTGAAAGAGAAGTTCAGAGATAACAATTTTTCTTTTGATCTGGGAGTTAACTTTACCAACATTCATTGTAACCATAGTGATATTATTAGCCATACATGAATACATGGGAGATAAATCTTATCAATTGTAATAAAAAGGAATGGATTTGTGAATGATTTGGGGCCATATTAAATTCCAGCCTTGTAAATCCAATGTCTAGCACGTAAGGGCTGCGTACTTCAAATTTTCCAGACTTATGTTGCTATTAAATTAGAAAGGGCTGCAAGCTATGAGCGAGAGATGCTATCTCGTAAACCAGTTTGCGACTGTCAGACTTGCATGTGCGAACGCAAACAATTGATCAATCTCATACTTACGGGTTTGGATGGAGCCAACGGTAAAAGAGATCGTAAGCGTTTAGTCACTGAAAAAGGGGAAGGTAGATTTCCAAGTCCTACGTGCTTCAAATCCAGTTTGCGATCGGTCCAACAGGCCAGAAATAATGCAATATTAATAAAGCAGCAAATATGATATTCTATTATATGTGAGTTACAGTATATGTCGTAACACATTGAATGCAGGGATCGATATAATACAAAAAATAATCCTGAAACAAAGTACTTTTCTGTGCTGATTTGTGGGCCTGAAAACGTTTTGCTATTAATTCATCACATCACTTTCTGTTATAATACATGTACAGTCGAATGATTTTTTTTACATTACCAGTGCTACGTATTGTACTTTACCCCCTTTGCGGGGGCTCTAGAGCACACATTGGCCTCTGGGCTCCATTTGCGTGTTATGTGCTTGCTCGTGAGTGACCACGTTGCACTTTAATAGCTGAATTAAACAATTAGCAGTTATGGGCATGACAGATCAAGGGATTTACGTGTGCACAGTTCAACGTTGCTCTCCACATAGCCTATTCTCGGCCGTCCTGCATGTTTACACCCAAAGCCTGCTGCGAGCAATGTTACAAGGCATCTTAGTAAGCAAATAGCCCTTTTTGCAAGTGGATTTTACTTTGTACAATTAAAGGCTGATAAACTGCAGAGTGCACTAATTGTGCCAAGGTGAGAACGCAGAAGTTAATATAAACAGGAGAAGGGGCGAACTTGTGAGCTTGCGTACATTTCCAGTATAAGTGCAATTCTAGTAAAAGTGTAGAAGTTTAAATAAAAGGAGGGAGTTCAAAGAAAAGAGGGGGAGGAGAGAGAAGGATTTTTTTTTCCTATAAAACTTTATACAAATACATTAGTTTTTATTCTTGTTTATTTTTCCCACTGAATTTTTGTAGACAATAATAATAATTATGAGTCAGTCCAGTGGCAACCTCGCTCTGTGAACATTCTGTCATATGTATGCAATACTGGAACAGATGATCCAGGGTTCATACCTCTGTGAGAGGTGTGAGCATGTTACCTCTCTGGAAGCTCAAATTGGAGAACTGGAGAGGGGACTTGCAGCACTTGCTCCACTGGAAAGGGAGTTGGTGCTTACTGAGCACAGTTTAGCTGGGCCTAGCATGGAGGGTGGAGCTGGGACTAGCGAGGATGTCCAGGGAGGTAGCTGAGTTACAGTTAGAAGCGGAATCAGGGGGAACAGGAGGAGGCAGGCCAGTTCTGAGTTTCCAAACATCAACAGATTTGCCAGATTGAGTGAAACTGTTGGGGATGTCCATTCAGGAATGGCAATGACAGATAGAGCTGTTCCATCTAATAGCCGGGAGAACAGTTCTACTGGAGGTAGTTTGGTGTCTCCCGGGTGCTCGGGTTCGGCATGTTGTGGATCGGGTAGATAAATTATTAAGAGGGTCTGGAAATGAACCACCAGTCTTGGTACACATTGGTACCGATGACAAAGTTAGTGGAAGATGGAGTGTCCTAAAGAATGACTTTAGAGAACTAGGTAATAAGCCGAAGGCAAGGACCTCCAAGTTTAGTATTTTCTGAGATACTACCAGTGCCACTTGCTAGCCTAGGGAGGCAGAAGGTGCTCAGGGAGGTTAATGCATGGCTAAAGATGTGGTGCACTAATGAGGGGTTTAGGTTTTTAGAGCACAGGGCTGACTTCTCAGTTCGGTACAATCTCTACAGCAGGGATGGATTGCACCTTAATGATGAGGGAGATTTTGTGCTAGGAAATAGGATGGTTTTAAACTAATAGATGGGGGGAGGGACTAGATATAAGTAATGGGGTAGAAAGTGTAGAGGGTATAAGGGATGAGGGGGAGGGGTAGTATAGTCAATAGGGAGGTATTACTAAGCAACTCAAGTATAGTGGCAGGCACCACCAAAATACAAACTCATAGCATAAGGTGCATGCTTGCTAATGCCAGAAGCTTGCCAGGAAAAATGGGAGAGTTAGAATTATTAGCAATTAATAAAACATGGGATTTAATAGGCATTAGCGAAACATGGTGGGATGAATCTCATGACTGGACTGTTAATCTGTATGGTTATAACCTATTTAGGAAAGATAGGGGCAATGGTACAAGAGGAGGAGGGATTTGTCTGTATGTTAAGCCTGAATTTAAGCCTATAGTCAGAGCAGACATTTATGGTGGAACCAGCGGTAATGTTGAATGTTTGTGGGTAGAGTTAAATAGCGGAGCAGCAAATTCCAAAAGAATATTAGTAGGAGTATGCTATAAACCTCCAAATATAGCTGATAGTGAGGAAATACAATTATTGTTACAGATTGGAAATGCAGCTAAGCATGGGCAAGTTCTAATAATTGGAGATTTTAATTGCCCTAAAATAAACTGGGTAAATGAGACCAGCAGTTCAGCTAAGGGGAGCAGGTTCTTGAGTACACTCAGGATCATTATCTGGCCCAGGTTATACAAGAGCCCACTAGAAATGAGGCTATCTTGGATTTAGTTATCACAAATTATTTTGATATAGTATCAAATATTGAAATAGGGCAATCTTTGGGAAACACAGTCTCATTTGAGATTTAATTAAAAAAACTAAATTTTAAGGGGCCAACAAAAACTCTTACTTTTAAAAGGGCAGATTCTAATGGACTAAGAGCAGCAATACAAAGTATAGATTGGGACAAAGTACTGACCATAAATCTACAACATTTAAAACCTTACTAAATATACATACTTATCACAATATACCAAGTGGGAATACAAGTAAAAGGAGTAAATCACATCCAATGTGGCTTAACAATGATTTAAAGATCAAGATACGGAGTAAAAAACAGGCATTTAAATTATACAAACAAGAGGGGACAGAGACTGCTTTACGGGAGTACAAGGAAATCAACAAGGCTTGCAAAAGCGCTATTAGACTGGCTAAAATAGAAATAAAAGTACAAACATAGGATTGCTAAGCTCCCAAGGTGTCTACCACCTATAATGAAATCATTTGCTCAATACAGAAAATAATATAACAAATCTTTATTATAAATATATCACAACGGCGAAGTTAAAAACTGGTTAAAAAATCCAGGATTGAACACACAAATTAAAAGAGGACAAGATAATATGGGACAAATGAGAGCCTTTCACTTCTCAGTGAAATTAGTTATATTATAATGTAATAACCCTTAAATAAGGGGGTACTCTTTATCCCACTTAGCAGTGTTGTGCCTTTTTTTTGTATGTGGGTATAATTACTCCATTGCACATGTGCCCCAAACCTTATTTAAGTTCTAGAATAAGTCTCAAAAGTTTTTACTTGTTAGTAAGCAATAAAGATTGAGTGTTATTACTAATTGGAAGATTTATATATCCAAAAAGAAAAGCAGATACGTATATTTCATAGTGAACCCCCCTCTCAGGTATATAGAGAGTCAAAATGGAATTCCAAGTAGGGGTTAAGTGATAATCATTAGTATTCACTGCCAGCTATCACAAGCTGGTAGGCTAATAGAGCTGATGGACTATAAAGTATAGGAGACTGTAAGCTGAAGTAACAGTGACAGAATGTGTCTAAGGTAACAAATCCTGCAGATCAACAATCGCCAGTCACATGCATAAATATTGGGTTAGGACAGGTAAGGGCACACAGACACTCTCATACACTGCTAGTACGCGATCACTGCGTGCTCAAACGAACGGACGCACGCAGCGTCGCACGCCTGACGCGTTTCGACGTCACTGGACGTCTTCCTCAAAGGCAAACACGGGTTGCTAAGGCGCCCGTCTATTTAACTGGTTAGCGTAACCATGGAGACCTTGTGTAATATCACGTGGGGTCAGAGAAGGGAAAACGGAGCTGCTAGTACTGAAAGGCTTATGTAAAGGGGACACAGCCCACTGGTCCTGTACAGTATGGCTCAAAATGAATACAAAAACGGGGAGAGAGTAAAATGTAAAAGAATATGGTATAATACAGGCAAGATATACAGTCAAAACAAAGATGGGAATCAATAACCATTGTAAAGGAGGTAATACTTATGAGAAGAGGAAAAGGAGGATAATATAGATAAAAGGAATAAAGTGAACTAGAGAGGGATAAAGCAAATAATCATGAAAGATATACTACATGCTACTGAACAGTAACAAGTAGTGAGAGAAAGAAGGTATGCTACTAAGAGAGGAGAGAGATAGACCCATGCAAAAATGAACATCCTACTAGAGTGATGTGTGAAGTGAAATAATGAAATAATGAAATATTATATATGTATAAGGCAGAGTGAGTATGTGATAAGAGGAGTAAGTCTAGAATGAAATACTATATATGTGTATGTGTAACATAGCAGGATAATCCTGCTAATTAGTAATAAGTGGCTATAGTGAAAAATAGGGATACTAAACAGGATCATAAGAACTATGACCCAAAAAGTCCCGGCTAAGGGAGACTTCTCTATCAAAAAAGGTAGAAGTGGTGTGAAAATACTACAGAGGGGATAAGATGGCTATCCCAATAAAGTGTGTGAGGAGTATAAGAATCAAAAAGGTGCATTGATATAATGAGTGAGATTAATAATCTCTAAAAAGTAATCTACTCCAAATTGCGGCCTACTAAGAAATAAGGAGGCTAAAGAGTAAGTAGTTTCCTTTAGATTATAAACTGGACTTATAGCTAAATGAAGGAACCTCTCTTAAATGAAGGAAGTGAAAGTAAAACCTTCATTCAGTCCTTGTGGTGATAATGCTTTAAGTTTGTAGATCCAGCGTGCTTCACACTGGAGCAATTTTCTATCCAAGTCTCCTTTTCTAGGGCCCATATGTACCCTTTCAAGTATGGTAAATGTAAGAACATCACTGTTGCCTCTATGATAACACCTCACGTGGCGTGCCAAAGGTGTGTCAAGATTATTTTTGATCGAGTAGACGTGTTCCCCTATTCTTCTGCGTACTTGGCGCCTCGTTTTACCTACATAGATCTTAGAACAAAGGCAGGTCGCCACATAAATAACGCTTGTGGAACAACAATTAGTAAATTCTTTAAGTTTAAATTCCTCGCCACTTACTGGATGTTGAAAAGACTTAGATGGTTTAATATATTTACAAAATTTGCATTTGCCACACCTGAAGCAGCCAGATAATGGTCTCAACCATGTGGGTTTAGGTCCTTGCTTTTTAAAGTAACCGTGGACCAACATGTCCTTAAGGTTTTTACCCCTCCGATAGGTGACCGATGGTTTAGGTGGTAGGCAGTCCTCTAGATCCTCATCATTTTTTAACAAGTGCCAATTTTTGGATAGGATGCTATGAATTCTATCTGAGTCATATCCAAAGGTCAGGATACATCTAGGTTGGTTCTCTTGCAAATTCTTACTTGCTTTCATCTTTTGGGTATGTAGCCCATTGAGGAGTTCAGTTCTATTACAATCCAAGGCGTATTTAAATGCCTTTTTCAGGCATTTATTGGGGTAACCCCTTTCTTGGAATCTTTTTCTGAGTTTGTCCGCTTCTAACTTGAATTCATTATCCGTACTGCAGTTCCTTCTGAGCCTAAGGTACTGACCTCTGGGGATCCCTCTTTTTAATGGTAAGAAATGCTGACTTTCCCATCTTAGCAGAGTATTTGTTGCCGTATCTTTCCTAAATGTGGTGGTAGATACTTTGCCATATTCATCTTTATTGATGAGTAAGTCCAAGAAGGTGACTTGAGTGGGGTTAATATCGTATGTAAATTTTAGACCAATTACATTTGTATTAAGAACTTTCATCAGCTCCTCAAATTGTATTCTGGTGCCTGTCCAGACAACCAGAATATCGTCTATATAGCGTCGCCACAAGATGGCGTGTTGCATGAGTGACATATGAATGTCGTCAAATACAATTTTCTCCTCCCACCAACCTAACAGTAAGTTCGCATACCCTGGGGCACAAGAGGTGCCCATGGCTGTACCTTTACGTTGGTGGTACCATTTATCATCAAAGATAAAGTAATTATGTTTGAGAACATATTCCAAAAGTTGAAGTAAAAAGAAGTTGAATTTAACTTCATTAGAGCTTTTTGTGCTTAAAAAGTATTTGACTGCTTCCATGCCAAAATCATGGGGAATACTGCTATATAGGGCCTCAACGTCAATTGACGCCAACCTAGGAATGCTCTGGGATATACAGGTCCTCTAGCTGTTTTAGGATGTCATTTGTGTCCATAACATAAGATGGTAAGCTTTGCACTAAATCTCTAAGATAAAAGTCCACAAAGATGCTTGCATTGGATGAGAGATTGTTCGAACCAGATATTATTGGTCTACCAGGAATAGGGGAAGTCTTCTTATGCACCTTAGGAAGGGCATAAAAGGTGGAAATGGTGGGACATTTGGGAAGAAGGAATGTGTAAGTCTGCTCATCAATGATTTTATCCAATTTGGCATTGTCTAAGATGTTTTTCAATGCTATTCTATAGTCCTTTGTGGGATTATTTGATAGCACTTCATAGGTGACAGTATCATCCAAAAATTTTTTACACATTTTTATATAGTCGTCATTTCCCATTAACACTATATTCCCGCCTTTGTCTGCAGGCTTAATTTGTATGTCCTGACATTTTTTGAGCTCATCAAGTGCCTTGTATTCATTCTTTGTGAGGTTATATTCCTTGCAAAGTTTAGAGTAGTCAAGTTCTTCAATTTCTCTAGTAACCTGCTGTAGGAATACCCAAATATTTGCAAAGTCCTTAAGAAATGGAGTAAAAGAACTTTTATTTTTCCATTTCTTTTGGTGCATAGTAGAATGTAATGGATCAGGGTGGTTTTCGTTCAATAATGACAAAAAGGTCTGAAAGGTTTCAATATCCTCCTTGCTCACACCTAGACTCATATACTCCCTTTCTTGTTTATTTTTGTAAAACTTATGTAAAGCAAGTTTCCTAGCAAAAAGATTCACATCTTTGATATGAGTGAATTTATCAGTTCTAGAGGTAGGAACAAAAGTTAAGCCTTTTTTGAGAATTGACTCATGATCACTGTTGAGATTAAAATCAGAGAGATTCACAATTTGCAGGCTTTGATCATTAGCTATGTTGTCCCTCTGCCTGTCTGATCTTCTTTGTTTTTTCTGTTCCTCATGATCCTTTCTGAGCCTCTCCTTGCATGTTGGCCTCTTTCTAAAAAACCTTCATTATTGTAAGCAGTAGGTGTCCTAGCATTTGTGAATGATCTCATCTCATATGGTTCTCTTCTATAAGTTGTATTGGGAAGTCTGGGCCTAGTAGTATGTCCTGTACTATCTTCCAGATCTGAATTTTCAAAATCAGAGGAGCTAATATCTGAACCTCTTGGTTTATTAGTAGAGAACCGTTTAAAGATCTTCCCATTTTTAAAATCAGTTTGGTCTCTCCAGAATTTTTTCTGTTTTCGTTCCCTGATCTCTTTTTTGAATCTATCCATATTGTCATTAAGTTTTTTGCAGTATACATCATACTCTGTCAATTCAGAAAGTTTATTAAACTCTTGTTGACAAAGTTGGATCTTTGGTTTAATACTCTCAAGATTTTGCTGTTCAGTTTCTATAATAAGAGATATCAGATCAAATGAACAATTGAGGAGTATTTCTTTCCATTTATTCAAAAAAGTTTCATTACTTAGATTTATTGCTGGGGTAACATTGACCCTAAGACCCCTGGGAACAATTTTATTTTTCAAATAATTCTGGAGACTACTTATCTCCCATACTGATTTTACTTGTTTTTTCATAGTTGTTAATAATTCACTAAATGTGTTTCTTATATCTTTATTGTCATTTAACAAAGGTTCTGATTTTAGTGAGAAGCTTTCTTCAGCCTCTTTCAAAAGTGACTCAATATCCATATTGGGAATGGTAGTATTCGACATTTTAAAGCAATCCCACCCTTCTCACAATCCACGTGTAAATTGATAAATAATAATTAGTGCTTCCAAGAAAAGTGGATTAAACCACAAAGTATAAAACTAAAAGTACAAACATAGGATTGCTAAGCTCCCAAGGTGTCTACCACCTATAATGAAATCATTTGCTCAATACAGAATTGGGAAAATAATATAACAAATCTTTATTATAAATATATCACAACGGCGAAGTTAAAAACTGGTTAAAAAATCCAGGATTGAACACACAAATGAAAAGAGGACAAGATAATATGGTATAAGTATTACCTCCTTTACAATGGTTATTGATTCCCATCTTTGTTTTGACTGTATATCTTGCCTGTATTATACCATATTCTTTTACATTTTACTCTCTCCCCGTTTTTGTATTCATTTTGAGCCATACTGTACAGGACCAGTGGGCTGTGTCCCCTTTACATAAGCCTTTCAGTACTAGCAGCTCCGTTTTCCCTTCTCTGACCCCACATGATATTACACAAGGTCTCCATGGTTACGCTAACCAGTTAAATAGACGGGCGCCTTAGCAACCCGTGTTTGCCTTTGAGGAAGACGTCCAGTGACGTCGAAACGCGTCAGGCGTGCGACGCTGTGATCGCGTACTAGCAGTGTATGAGAGTGTCTGTGTGCCCTTACCTGTCCTAACCCAATATTTATGCATGTGACTGGCGATTGTTGATCTGCAGGATTTGTTACCTTAGACACATTCTGTCACTGTTACTTCAGCTTACAGTCTCCTATACTTTATAGTCCATCAGCTCTATTAGCCTACCAGCTTGTGATAGCTGGCAGTGAATACTAATGATTATCACTTAACCCCTACTTGGAATTCCATTTTGACTCTCTATATACCTGAGAGGGGGGTTCACTATGAAATATAAGTATCTGCTTTTCTTTTTGGATATATAAATCTTCCAATTAGTAATAACACTCAATCTTTATTGCTTACTAACAAGTAAAAACTTTTGAGACTTATTCTAGAACTTAAATAAGGTTTGGGGCACATGTGCAATGGAGTAATTATACCCACATACAAAAAAAAGGCACAACACTGCTAAGTGGGATAAAGAGTACCCCCTTATTTAAGGGTTATTACATTATAATATAACTAATTTCACTGAGAAGTGAAAGGCTCTCATTTGTCCCATATTATCTTGTCCTCTTTTAATTTGTGTGTTCAATCCTGGATTTTTTAACCAGTTTTTAACTTCGCCGTTGTGATATATTTATAATAAAGATTTGTTATATTATTTTCCCAATTCTGTATTGAGCAAATGGCTAAAATAGAAAATGAAAAATTAATTGCAGAAGAGAGTAAGACTAACCCTAAAAAAAAATTTAAGTATATTAATGGGAAGAAGATGAGGAAGGAAGCTATAGGAACATTACAATGTGACACAGGCCATCTCATAATTAGTGACAAGGAAAAGGCAGATGAGCTAAATAGGTTCTTCTCTTTGGTATACACAAGGGAGGTACCAGTGGTTGGGACACTGCAACAAAATGGGGCCACACTACCTTCACCAAATAATTGATTAATACAGGAAGAAATCTAAAAGTGGTTGGAAAAAATACATGTTAATAAAGCCCCAGGTCCTGATGGAATACATCCAACGGTACTGAGGGAACTGGGCTCTGTAATAGCCAAACCATTATATCAAATTTTTCAAGATTAACTCAACACAGGGTCTCTACCAGATGACTGGAGAAAAGCAGAAGTGATACCTATATTAAAAAAGGGAGCAAGAGCAAATCCAGGGAATTATAGACCAGTGAGCCTCACTTCTGTAGTGGGAAAGCTTTTAGAAGGGTTAATACTGGATAATATACAAGAATATGTCTATTTGAACGGGATTATTAATAGGAGTCAACATGGATTTATGAGGGATAGGTAATGTTAAACATATCTAATTAGTTTCCATGAGGAGGTTAGTAGGAACTTGGATCAAGGCAACTAAGTGGATGTAGTCATTTTGGATTTTTCAAAGGCTTTTGATACAGTGCCACATGGGAGACTATTGTGCAAACTAAGGTATATAGGAATTGCAGTAAAAAATTCTGGTCATGGATTGAGAGCTGGCTAAAAGACAGGAATCAAAGGGTTGTTGTAAATGGAACATACTCTGATTGGACTAATGTGGTAAGTGGGGTTCCTCAGGGTTCAGTATTAGGTCCTCTCCCTTTTAACATATTTATTAATGACTTAGAGGTGGGACTGGAAAGTAGTGTCTCCATTTTCACTTATGACACAAAGTTGTGCAAGGTAATTAAATCAGATAATGATGTGCTTTCCCTTCAAAGGGATTTACATAAAATTGAGGAATGGGCATCTAAATGGCAGATGGCATTTAATATGAATAAATGTAAAGTTATGCATCTGGGAAGGAAAAATAGCCATGCAATGTATAATCTTAATGGAGCAAATATAGGGGTATCAGATATTGAAAGGGATTTGGGAGCACTTGTGGACAACCACCTAGGTAACAGTGTTCAAAGCCAAGCAGCAGCTGCAAAGGCAAATAAAATATTAGCATGTATTAGGAAGTGTATAGAAGCAAGGGAAGCAAATATAATTCTGCCACTATACAAATCCCCAGTATGCCCTCATTTGGAATATGGAGTACAATTTTGGGCACTACTTCATAAAAAGGACATTTTAGAGCTGTAAAAGGTACAGAGGAGGGCAACAAAACTAATTAGGGGAATGGAGTTGCTAAGTTATGAAGAAAGACTAACCAAATTAGGCTTATTTTCTCTAGAAGAAAGGCATCTAAGAGGAGAAATGATTACATCATATAAATACATCCAGGGTCAGTATAAAGAATTGTCAAGGGAGCTTTTTGTACCAAGAGGTTTTCAACTGACAAGAGGACACCCCTTGAGGTTAGAAGTAAAAAGATTCCACCTTAAAGAAAGAAGAGTTTTTTTCACAGTAAGGATGGTTAATCTGTGGAATTCTCTACCAAGGAAGGTGGTGACAGCAGATTCCATTAACAACTTTAAAAGGGGACTGGATTTATTTCTAATTAAGAAGGGAATTCCGGGTAATCCTGGATAATTAGAGAGGAGTATTAATCCAGGGAGAAATCCGATCGCCAGTATCTGGGGTCAGGAAGGAATTTATTTTTTTCCCCTTTTAGATGATTGGCTAAGTTTCATTTTTTTTTTTTCTGTTTGCCTTCCTCTGGATTAATTACTAATTAAAATAAAGAAAGAAAGAAAGAAATATTTGATTAATCATTAATTAACAAATAACAAATAATTAATTAATAATTAATCCTCATATTGCAGATCAGAGGAGACATTAAAAGGTTGGACTTGATGGACTGAAAGTCTTTTTTCAACCTTAATTACTATGTAACTATGTAACTATGTAACTAAGATGACAGTTACAAGCTACGTGTTAACACACATCTCCAATTTAATTAGGCTGTAGATACATAGATTTTACCTACAGGTCTCTAGTAGATACTGTGAAGTACAAGTTTACAAAAGCAGTAGCATTTCTGATAATCTCTTCAACACAAAACATAATTATAAACAAGCAAGGCGATGAGAGACTTATGCTCTCATCTGGTAATTATTTCAAAAGGGACTTCTGGTAATTAGAATAAATAGTATTATCAATTATAGAATGAGAGTTCCAGGCTCCTTGCCAGACTTCAAAATGGCCCTTTGGACAAGCTTAATACGGCAATGCCTGATTTCAAGTCAATTTCCATCACTGTCCTTATCTTGAGATAATGTTGGCTTCTCCCTGCTCTGAAACAGCGCTGGGTTTTGTCTCTTTTTACAGGCAGGGAGGTTGCCATTACTGCTCATATTGCTTCTGCAGTTTCATAAAGACCTTTATGTTCTCCATGGAAAACCAGTTATAAGAGAGCAAACATTATTCCAGCTGCTACCACTTGAATAGATTAATTAAAGTTATTTCCTTGCTTTATAAGCTTCTAAGGAATAGTCCTGGAATAAGGGTAGGTTTTGATTCAGCCATATTAAGTTGAGTTTTTTGTGAAAGGTCTTCATAAAAATCAATTTTAGAGAAAGAAAATGATCAGACTCGGTTAGCCTTTTGCCCTGAACGGGCCCAGCCTGTGAGTTCTTTCTTCTGGATGGGTACTAATTTTTCATCCAGTCCCAGCAATTTTGAAGTTCATTTGTTAGAAAGGTGAAAATTGTGTCACCAACAACTGTTTCAAGGACTCCAACCAGACAACAAATATCAAAAAACAAATTGTTGCATATTGTTTAGTTTTGCAAATCTTCGGCTTTAAGATGTAAGTGCTTATTTTATTCTTTATTTTTTTTTCAGATAGTTTTTTGTACTATAACATCTACAACTAGTGCTCTTTTCCCCCACTCTTTGAATACTGCTAACATTGAGCAGAAAACAAAATAATTAGATGATAACCGTCACCAAAAGGCAGAACTTTGCTGTAATACTAACCTGCATGCCTGTGGTGAGAATGATATAGGAGGTGGTGTTTAATTTGGTGGTTGTCCCCATTGTTGTGAAAGTCAAAAAACATGTCAGTTTATTGCAAAAACACAAAATGAACTGGACTGAGAATTGTTAAAAGAACAGAAAGGGTATTGAAATGTTGAAGTAGACAGAAATAAAGCAGTTATATCATATGTGCTGGATGGATGAGTGTGCCACAGAACAGTAGATCATTCTAGAAATCCAGAAACAGAGAAGGTAAACTGGTTGAAAGACAATATTTGAGGAAGGCAGAAACCTAGCAATTTCAAGAAATATGAACAAAATATGGCAGAAAGCGAGTGGACCACTAGCGTAGGAAGGAAGGGGCGCAGGGGACAGACCGCCTTGGGTGCAACCTCCTTGGGGGGGGGCGGCACGAGCTGCCGCAAGAACACCGGTCAGTTGCTGCTGATGCCGCCTCCGCACGAGTGTGTATCTGTATGTGAGTGTGTGTGTCTGTGTCAGTGTGTGACTCTGTGTGTGTGAGTATGTGTGTAAGCCTGTGAGTGTATGTCTGTGAGTGAGTGAGTGCGTCTGTGTGAGTGTGTGTGTCTGTGATTGTGTGTGTGAGTGTGTCTGTCTGTGATTGTGTGTGTATATGAGTGTGTGTCTGTAAATGAGTGTGTCTGTGATTGTGTGTGTGTCTGTTTGAGTGTATGTGCCTGTGAGTGAGTGTATGTGAGTAAATGTGTGAATCAGTGTGACTGAGTGTGAGTGTGTGTCTGTGTGAGTGTATGTAAGTCTGTGAGTGAGTGTGTGTCTGTGAGTGTGTGTGTCTGTGATTGAGTATCTGTAAGTGAGTGTATGTCTGTGTGAGTGTCTGTGTGACTGTGAGTGAGTGTGTGTGTCTGAGTGAAAGTCTGTATGTGTCTGTGAGTGTGTGTGTCTGTGTAAGTCTGTGAGTGTATGTGTGTGCGCTTTTGCAGGGGGGGCGTCACATTTTGGGGTAGCCCTGGGGGCAAAAGCTCTAGCTACGCCACTGGAGTAGACTATACTGAGGATATAAGCCAGAAAGATTAAACAAAGATCAGCAAATAAAGTACAAGTGGAGATAATGAAATATATATTTAAATTAAGACATTATCATTATTAGTTGATAATGGCTTAAAATAAATAAATGTTTGAAGGTAAATATAATAATTTCTGCTCAAGTGGGCATGCTATAAAATTATTTTGACTTCCTCATGTGATACCTTTAAAATTTGCTATGTATTCAACTTCTTAGAAAACGTATTTTTTCAAAGCAGTTTGTTTTTATTTAATAAATATTTCAATCTATTGGTTTTTAATGTATGCTTATGAAAGAATCATTCAATATGAATTTGTGAAGGGTAGTGAGTTATAAGGCTTTAATAACTCATCTAGGAGTAAATGTTTCCCTAAATAAGATTTACAGACACATTCATAAGAAGCATGTAGATATTTTACTGGGCTGGAACAGATTACTTTAATGAAAATAGTTTGGAGGCATTTATATTGGTATAAAATGTTTTTCTTACAGATTAACTGCCCTTAAATGGAGGCTGTCACCTGTCTCACTGATTCAGTCTCCTAATTGCGAAACCCAAAACATATTTCAGGGCAACACACTAAATATCAGGCCTAAAATACAATTGTAAAAATTCAAAATACACATGCGTGAGCTCAAACATCTGTCTTTCGTTGTATACCTAAAATCCAAATAAAGTACATCACATATATAGTTCTCAGCAATACGGGTCGTTGCTAATGCTTGTGGGCTCGTGTACAAACGCCCACAAAAGCGGGACTTTGAAAAAAAACACAAGACAAGCAATGACTAAATATGGACTTACACAAAAAAATACGAGCCACGGGACTTAAAAAAAAAAGTGGACTTATACAAAAAAAATACGAGTGGCGCGACTTAGAAAAAAAACATTACGGACTAGAAAAAATACGACCTTAACAGACAACCCGCGCACGCGGGAAAACATTAAAAAAACACAAAATACACATCAAAATAAAATAAAAACCTTTCCCACAGCAAGGGGGGACACCCAGGATGTCTGGAAGACAGTTAACACCTCGATTTCAGTCCAATTTACAAATTTTAGAAACTAGAAAATCCCCTAAGCGAGAGAAAAAATGGCTGCCGAAAAAAAAGAAAATGAGGCTACATGACCCCTAAAGCAGCAAAACACCCTCAAGCACATCCGACTTTTACAAAAACCTGTATGACCTACAACATACATTAGCAAGGATGCTAAATCATCCACACCCGCGTATCACATACACATTCGCCACCATTTTATAACACTAACTTACAGAATGCAGAAGTACACAGCTACACATTTGGCCTCCCCATCGCGCACGCAGCCTATTTACACTACACACTGCACACATTGCTGACACTTACACCTCAGCTCAACAACACTGCAAATCTACATTGTATGCTGCAGGAACATCAAAACAGATTGTTAGCTCTTCAGCACATTACTTGATGCATATATTAATTACAGATAGGTAAAGTATATTAATTTATGATTTCATTAATTAATTAGCATAAAAAATATATACACAAAACAACAAAAACAAAAAACACCACAGTATCGCAAAAAAACACAAAGACCCTCAAAAGGAGCGCCAACAGTGCTCATAGGACACAAAGTACACCAGGGGAGAGCCTTGCAATAAGCACCAAAATTAGATCAGCGCGGACCTTACAAAAAGCGCAAAAGCGTCTATAATAACAAAAAATACACCAACCCAGAGGCTCGCAATGAGAACCGAAGGCGATCATTGCGAGCCACACGATCAGCGCCAAAGGCGCTCAGCACGAGGCTTGCAATGAACGCCAAAGGATCTCAGACCACCAAAACACTTATTCTCTGTGGCAAACAGCATTACTTGCCTTACAATTTTATTGCCGTCATTTTTTGTTGGTCAAGTCGCTAGTGAATATATAAAATTAAAAGGGTCAGGTATTGGTAAAGGGCATTTATAGTAAAATAAATTATTGTCATATATTACTAGCGACTTGCCCGTCAAAAATGACAAGGCAATACAATTTTAATGCTCGGAAAGCTGTTTGCCCAACAATGTGAGTCTCTGACACCCTTTTGTTATCTACAAATAAGTACAACATTTATAATAAACATTTAATTTTTTTAACCTTCAACTTGTATTTCATCAACGGGTAAACCATCATTTTTGAACAATATTAACTATTTTAATTCTCATGTATGCAAAAATAATATAACAATGGCCGAGATGAATACGTATTGTAAACCATTACATAATAGTTTGTAACATGCAACCTATATTTAAAACAATGTTGAACCATTTTTTTTTAACAATAGGTATGCATAAGTAACATAGGAATAGGTCAACTTTATTTGAATAAGTATTTGCAATTATTACATAATGCTTTGTAACATTCAAATTTATTTCAAATACTGGTAAACCACATATCCAGAATCCAGAGGAAGGCAAACAGTAAAACCCCCCATTGAAACTTAGTCAATTGTATCAAAGAGGGGGCAAAAATAATCTGGTGATTGGATTACTCCCTGGATCAGTACTCTGTATTTAATTATACATTTCAATTTCTTAACAAATGGTTATCCTCCTACTAACATAAATCCTTAATTATATACAATGAAACAGCTTTGCACACCTTTTAAAATACAATGTTAACATGAAATAGTACCTTAAAATAGTAACATTTAACTCTAATTGTACGAAAATGGCACCTAATTGTTTTGTGGGGCCAATCATGCAAAAAGGTAACTTCTAACACATTTCAGTATGTCACTTTGTCTTTGCATTTGCTGTTGTTGTTTTCCTTATAGTTCTTGAAAATGGCACATAGAGTTTCCTATGTGAAATAGTGGTCCTCTAAAAAGAGCCAGACATTTAAAGTTCCTCCGCGGGGTATAACCACTGTTCTCTATGTTTTTTGTGGTATATTTTGTGATTTTTTTCTTTGATATAAGAAAAGTGTTCCTTTTTTAATGTTGTTATATATGAAGACATTGCATTTTTTTTGTATGTCCAAGTGGTTCCCTTAAAAAAGAGCCCAGCAGACTTGTAATTTTGTCTATGGGATATAAACACTGTTTATTGTTGTTTTTGTTTTGAACTTTTTGTTGTTATCCTTGTAGTTCGTGAAAATGGCACATAGAGTTTCCTATGTGAAATAGTGGTCCTCTAAAAAGAGTCCCAGTGACATAAAAGTTCGTCCTGGAAGTAAAACCATTGTTCTCTATGTTTTTTGGCCATTTTATAGAGTTTCTTAGTGAAATAGTGGTCCTCTAAAATGAGTCAGAGTGACATAAAATGTTGTCCTTGAAATAAAAACACTGTTCTCTATGTTTACAGAACCTCATAATAAACAAGGTTTTTGCTAAAAATGCATCCATCCTCCAATAAATCCCCTTGACTTGGGTTTTCTTCAATATGAACTTTAATTTCCTCTGGATTGTTGCATCTTGAAAATGCAACATAGAGTTGTCCATGTGCAAAGACAGGCTCCTTTAAAAAAAATACCCACAGACTTAAAAGTTTGTCCTTGGGATTTATTGATTGTCATGGCAAATGCCATGATAATGGGAAATTGTCTCCTTTGAAGGACAAAATGCAAACCACTCTCACTTGGAGCCAAAGCAATTATTGCCATAAGAACTGGTTCACCTTTATGGGTACCATTCATAATTTCTGCATGTAAAAAAAGATCCTTTAAATCCTTCACAATTAATCTGGTCCCATTACAAAGTCCTTTTTTGGGATTCATATTTCTCAGTAGCATGACAATTGGCCCTTTTTTAAGTTGCAAAATATGTGGTGGCATTCCAGAGGGAGTTAAAGAATTAAAAAGTTCCATAGTAATTATTCCTTCTCCGATCTGAATTAGCCAATTATTGAATTGATTTTAGCCTTCAGATCTCATATTTATTTCTAATTTAAGGTGTGTAAATATTTTCTCACAATTTACTTCTCTTTATACATGTTTCAACAATATCAGTCCTATTGCCATGTGGCACCACATGTAATGTTTGCCTAAAATCTCCTTCTAATAACATCACTTTTCCACCAAATGACAAATCATTACCCATAACTTCTTTTGCTAACTGATTAATACATTGTAGGGCATGACATGACATCATTATTGCCTCATCTATTATAATTAATTTACTTTTGTGATATTTTTTTGCTTGTAATGAATTAATTTGAATATCCGACACTAAAGTTTCTAGAATTGGAACTGGCAGTTTAAATCCACTATGCACAGTTCTACCACCTTCTAACAAAGTGCGGCAATCCTAGCGGTTGCAAATGGCTGTGCTATTTGACCCTGTGCTTGAATTATATAAATAAGTTTTTTCCTGATAAACCAGGGCCATCCAGATATGAAATAACTCTTTTGAGCATGTCATCTTCTATTGCATTTGTGATGGCGTTAAATGCTTCCAATTGTAATTAATTTAAAGTTCCAATTTTTTCTTGTGTTTTTTAGTATTTAATCTATGTGTCATACTCGTTACAGTTAATTTCATCTATAATTCCTGCATCAGGCAGATTAAAAATTGCACAATTTAATCCATGACAAAGAAAGATCTCCTAAATTTCTATTAATGCTTTTAATAGCCCATTGGTCTCATTGTGATGTTTCAAGAAGTCTTCACACATGTAATTTAAATGTTTTCCACAAAGCTTATGCATCAGGTACATTGCAAACGATGCAAATTAAAGCAAATTGTTCACTCATTTGCTTTGGCATTTGACATAGTGCTGCTTCCTCTAGACATCTCTCCCATTCCGTATCATCTGCCAGGAAGTTTTGATGTCTTGCAACTAATTGGAAAATACCATAAACTATGTCATTACCTGTGCCTTAATGTTCATAACTTTGTGCACCGGGAACATGTAAAAGAAGTAATCTTAAGCTGAAACGTTCAATGTCTCTTGGACTAACGGTATAAATTTGTGTGATAATTTTATGATTATCTTTTTTTCGTTGTCGCCATTGACCATTTACGAATACATGGTGCTGTGGAATCTCAATGTATAAAAATTGACTGGCATCAGTGTCCTGACAATTTAATTGAAACCAAGCAGTAAGTGTTGTTGCTCTATGTTCACTTTGTGCTGAAGCATTTCTTTCATTCCCTACAGTGAAACAAACAAATTGACTTTGTGGCAAATGGACAGCTAATCGCTACACAGCATGTGACCGATCATGCATCTCAAATTTGAGAAGAAGCCACATTGCTTCTGGAGCACTTACATGGCGAGCATTTAAATAAGATGAAAATGTGTCATGTAAAATTGGATTCATTTGTTCATTTTGTGCACCTTGCACAACAACAGTTGCTGCATCATATCCTTTGTATATAGATTTATACACATATTTGATGGATTTGACAGAAGTGCAAGCTTTCACATTGATGTGTGCATTGTACTTCATCAGCAAATGTGGATTGTATGGAACCACATATCTATTATCGATCTTTTGGCCACGGATAATAGCTGTTTGTCCTTCTCTTCTTTTATACAAAGGGTATCCATCACAATTAACATAAGTCTGCATTTGAAATTGTTCTGGGAACTTTTGTGCATTTTTTATTTTCCATACATGGTAAATTTGGATTGATATCTCCACATGGTCCATGAATCATTTTATGAGTTACAATATCATAAAGTTTTGAATGTTTTTCTGGATGTGGCAGTTCAGAAGTAATTACTGAATCCACTCTGTCTGCCGTATTCAATTTATCTTTTTCTTGCATGATTAAAAGTATATGTGCATGTGGCAGGCCTCTTTTTTTTTTATTTGAATGGTATAAACAAATGCCACACATTTCCCAAATAGGTGTGTTTTAGTTATATCATGAATTAATGAATTTCGTTTTATACTCTAGCCACCAAATCTGGTCAGTCAGAAGTATTTTGTCCAAGTTTGAAATGTTCTTTGATCCCTGGCCATTGTGGATAACATGTGAATGTAATGAATACATCTGGTTTGCCAATTTTAGTCACCATAGCCATGGCATCATTGTATTTTTCTTGCATATTGCAAGGATATCCTTGGAAAGAGGATGGCAAAATCATTGCTCTTCCAGCAGGAATGTCTCTGTTTGCAGCCAATTCAGCGACATAATTCATCAAACCACAATATTGTTCTACTCTAAGCTTGTTTTAGATTATTTGCTTTGACTTGTAGATAGGAATCAATAATCCATTGTTGTGAGAGCTCCCCCCCCCCGCATAAAATAGGATTAAAATGATCCCGAATAGCAGTTTGTGCCACTTTATATTCCAGCATAGAAGTATTGTTTCTAACACAAACTTTACTATTGGGATAACTGTGGAATTGTAATTTTGGTTGCCATTCTGGCTCCCCATTTGGAAAGAAAATGGGATATATCATTGGATCCAAATTACTACTTAAAATATTTATCTTTTAAAAGGTTGTTCTTGATTGCTTGGATATATTCTAATATCCCGCTCAAATGGTGGTTCATCATCATCATTTTTAAAGACCATGGCAACCTCATTTGCTGGTGGTAATTTATACCGTCTTTGATCAGTATGGTGATCTTTTTTGAGAACCATATTTACTCTTGGCATTGGCAATTGATTTATTTGCGCATGTGCCCGTTGTTCTTTTTCAACCTCTGCATATTTTTTGTATGCTTGACTATATGGTTTGTTGGCCATAATGTTATCGAGCTGTTCAAAGACTATGGGTAAGCATTGTTTATTTTCAGGATTCATTGTTTAACAGCTTTCATTGTATAAAGGACATATAACTGTGTAAATTGCTCTCTTGCTTCTGGGTGTAAATGTGAAGTCCCGTGGTAAATGTGTCCTTGTACTTTAAACTCTCCATCAGTTGGTCTTTCCTTCAGAAATGATAGGCCCCACAAAATTGACAAACCACATTCCTTAAACCACAATAATGAGTGTCTTCTGTTAGTCCTGTAAATAAAGCATTATCATGAGCTTCCTCAACATAGATATCGCTACAACTTTCTATATCTACATTGGTGTCATGTGCATGAACATTGGTTTCATAAGGCAATATTGGGTCATTAGGCAATGGTTTACAGACATTGTTTTGTTTACTTTTTCTTTTCTTTGAAGCTCCAGCACATTCAGTTTGTGCTTCCTCCGTTATTTTTCTTTTATTTAGAAGTCCCTGTCGGTCTTCTTCTCTTAAGCGTTGCAAAGTCTCAGTGGACTGTGCATCTCTCCATCTCTGCTTCCGTTCCCTTGCCATTCTTCTTTTATGTTCATTCTTGTCTTCTGCATTGTTCGCCATTGTAATTTGTAATTGTAAATGCAGGTGTAAGATATTGTTTTTTTTTTATTGTACATATTTTTTTCACCTGTCATCAATGCAAAACATAATGTTTTCCTTAAATGAATTAATGAATCAATCAATGGGTTAATTTTAATTTGCATACATTAAAAGCTAAAGAGCTAAGCATATATATATTGATCAATAATTTAATGGTAAAATATATATATATATTAGAAAGAGTTAAGAATTAATATATTCATAAAGTAAAGGCAGTCACAAATATACATTTTTTTTCACAATGATTACTAATTACTAATTACTAAATTAATGTCCATTAAAAATAAATTAATCAATTAATAAATATATTTATATTCATAGTATTCATAAAGTAAAGGCAGTGTAAAATAAAAGATTGTGCATTTTTTTAATATATATATATATATTTTATTAGTAACTAATTAATTAATAAATTAATATACCTATTTATAATTAATAGCCAGTGTATTTTTGTACCTCGTATAACCCTGGCAAAATCGTACGTGCCTGGCAATGTTTTGCACGCTTTGGAATTGTGTAGCCTTGTTTTCATTTTTTTCACCCACCATTTATTTTCTCGCTTAGCTGATTTTCAAGTTCCGAAACTCCTTAAATTCAACTTTAATTTGCATGCAACCTCACTCGCAAACGTCCTGGCTGTTCCTCCGTGTGAGGTATTTTTTATGTTTATTTACAAAAAAACTTATATTTTACACTGCACTAAAAAAAATTATATTTTACACTGCACTTATATATTTGTATTACTTCTCATTGGCTGATAGGGATCAGAACCTCAAAGCACTTCAACATTTACATCAGTTTATTATGCTCTGACACCTGCTACATTTCATATTTTATACTGCAAATTTTAAGCCATGGCAATGCTGTTTGACACACAATGTAAAGCTTTTTATACTCTGAGTACCTTTGGCGCTCAACACATGGCTCGCAATGAGCGCCTTTGTAACATGTGGAAAAAAGGGCCTTAAAAACATGGGACTACAGATTCCATCATCACCACATGATGACATTTCCCATCTCGCTAGATTAAGGTTACAGATCTTGTAAGAACCTACTAAAAACTACATAATTAACTACAAATCCCATTAATTCAATGGAATTTACCACATCTCCCAAGGTTAAATCCAAATATTGCCTCTCAGTGAATAATAAAATCAATTATCATACAATTATGACTTCAATTCCATGGGCCAGAGATTTCTCTTAACTCTTATCATAAGTCAAGTCTAACAGAACCCAAAGGTCTAACAAAACCCAAAGCTAATATGAAAATAACACTACATTACCATTTATCGTCTACTTGTATTTAGCCTATTGTACAATGCCCACACCAAAAACTGTATCCATGTATTCACTTCTATTGTAATAAATAACCTGCATGGTGAGAACACAGGAAGCTCGTGGATCTGTGGAGTGAGAGAGAGAATCTCCAGTATACAGAGGATTTGCAGGCCTATTTGCCAAAGAGAATCTGCAAAGACTGGCAGAGACATTGGATACGATAAGGTACCAGATTTATTATATTAAACCAGGGAAGAGACGGAGGATTTTGGACACCTGAAATTGTGGGAGGGTCCCTCTCCCCACTCCACCTATTTAAACCCCACTCACCTGTCTTCATCAAGCAGACCTACAGTCAATCTCCTAGGAGGAACCCTGCGGGTCTGCTCCTTCATTGTTCTCAGTCTCACCACTACCCCCGCAGCTCTCAGTCTCCACCACTAACCCCCGCAGCTCTCAGTCTCCACCACTAGCCCCCTCAGCTCTCAGTCTCCACTGAGAGCCAGGTCCTTTCACTGAATGCTTCCTCTCCGCCCGCCGCAAACATCATTACGCAGCCTCAGCGCCTTCCTCTCCCTTCTCCCATTGCCAGTACGCCTTGCCTCTTCCGTGTTGGCTCACGCACCCCACCCGTGTTCAGTTGCACAAACCACGCACTCTATCTTCCCCCTCTCTCATCTCTCTTTCTATTCTTCTCTGCTTCTACTGCCTGCTACCTCCATCCGGTCGCTGTTTGTTCCTCTACCATCCCTCACTCTGCATTTTTCTTTTCCCCACTGCTCGCCCGTCTCAACGCTCTGTCTCAGGGCTCTCTCAGCGCTCTACCCAGACCCCGGTCTCAGGAGCTCTACCCAGATGCCCGGTCTCAGGCACTCTACCCAGACACCCGGTCTCATGCACTCTACCCAGATGCCCGGTCTCATGCGCTCTACCCAGACGTCCGGACTTAGGTGCTCTACCCAGACACTAGGTCTCAGGCGCTCTACCCAGACACTCAGTCTCAGGCGCTCTACCTAGACCCTCAGTCTCAGGCGCTTAGTCTTAGGCACTCCACTCAGCTGCCCAGTCTCAGGCGCTCAGTCCCAGGCATTCTACCCAGCCGCTCAGTGTCAGGCGCTCTACCCAGTCGCTCAGTCTCGGGCACTCTACCCAGGGCCCGGTCTCAGGCACTCTACCCAGATGCTGGGCTCAGGCGCTCTACCCAGACACTCAGTCTCAGGCGCTCTACCCAGACATTCAGTCTCAGGTGCACTATCTAGTCGCTCTGTGTCCGGGGCTCAGTCTTAGGCACTCTACCGAGCTGCCCAGTCTCAGGCACTCCGTCCCAGGCATTCTACCCAGCCACTCAGTCTCGGGCGCTCTACCCAGTCACTCAGTCTCGGGCGCTCTACCCAGTTGCTCAGTCTCAGGCGATCTACCCAGTCGCTCAGTCTCAGGCGCTCAGTCTCAGGCGCTCTACCCAGCCGCTCAGTCTGAGGCGCTCTACTAAGTCTCAGGCATTCTACCCAGGCGCTCAGTCTCAGGCGCTTTACCCAGCCGCCCGGTCTCGGGCGCTCTACCCAGGCACCCAGTCTCAGGCACTCTACCCAGACGCCCGGCTCTCTACCCAGACAGGCGCTCTACCTAGATGACTGGTCTCAGGCTCTCCACCCCCCCAGCTCAGTCTCCACCACCACCAAAATGCTCCCCCCCGCAGCTCTCAGTCTCCACCACCACCCCCTGCAGCTCCCAGTGTCCACCACTGCCCACTGCAGCTCTCAGTCTCCACCACTACCCCCCCCCGCAGCTCTCAGTCCCCACCACTACCCCCCGCAGCTCTCAGTCTCCACCACTACCCCCCCACAGCTCTCAGTCTCCACCACCACCCCCCAACCCACAGCTCTGTCTCCCCCCCCCCGCGGCTCTCTGTCTCCACCACCAGGGTAGGGTAGGTGGACCTTAGCCCCGGTCCATGCAGCGCTCCATTTATGGTTGCTGCTCTCAAGTACCATACCCCTCTTCCCAAGCGCCAGGTCCTTTCACTTTGAATGCTTCCTCTACGCCCGCCGCGCACATCACTCCGCAGCCACAGCGCCTTCCTCTCCCTTCTCCCATTCCCAGTACGCCTTGCTCATGCACCCCACCTGTGTTCAGTTGCACCAACCATGCACTCTATCTTCCCCCTCTGTCATCTCTCTTTCTATTCTCCTCTGCTTCTACTGCCCGCTACCTGTTTGTTCCTCTACCATCCCTCACTCTGCATTTTTCTTTTCCCCACTGCTCGCCCGTCTCAACGCTCTGTCTCAGGGCTCTCTCAGCCTTCTACCCAGACGCCCGGTCTCAGGAGCGCTACCCAGATGCCCGGTCTCAGGCACTCTACCCAGACTCCCGGACTCATGCGCTCTACCCAGATGCCCAGTCTCAGGCGCTCAGTCTTAGGCACTCTACCCAGCCACCCAGTCTCAGGAGCTCAGTCCCAGGCATTCTACCCAGCCACTCAGTCTCAGGCGCTCTACCAAGTCGCTCAGTCTAGGCGCTCTACCCAGTCGCTCAGTCTCAGGTGATCTACCCAGTCGCTCAGTCTCGGGTGCTCTACCCAGTCACTCAGTCTCAGGCGCTCTACCCAGACACTGAGTCTCAGGTGCTTTACCTAGACACTCGGTCTCAGGCGCTCAGTCTTAGGCACTCTACCAAGCCACCCAGTCTCAGTTGCTCAGTCCCAGGCATTCAACCCAGCCACTCAGTCTCGGGTGCTCTTCTCAACTGCCATGCCAGATACATATCTGTCTCAAAAGAGAGCTAAGAGAAGCTTCTAACGGCTTACTTACAGCCTTATTAAATTGCGATTCAGTAAATTTAAAAGGGCTCTATTTAAGCACACAGCATATTTTTTTACAGAAGTTTTTTAGTTAGTGAACTTCTATCCAAAAGCAAGGTCTTCACCAACTAAAAATATATGTAAATAAAATATGCTGTGTGCTTAAATAGAGCCCTTTTAAATTTACTGAATCACAATTTAATAAGGCTGTTAATGTCTAGCCAATTTTTGGTCATCTTTTCAGGCCAAGATGATGTATCTTTGGCCACACACCAGCTACCAGGGGAGAGGGTCCCTACATCAAATAACGAGGTGAACACCTGAAATTGTGGGAGGGTCCCTCTCCTCACGCCACCTATTTAAACCCCACTCACCTGTCTTCATCAAGCACGAAGACAGTCAACCCACCCACCTCTCCCCTTTTTCACAACACTCTTTTCTATGACTTGGCCCTCTTTTCAGGCCAAGATGACGTAGCTTTGGCCACACATCCGCTACCAGGGGAGAGTGTCCCTACTACAAATATATATATATATATATATATATATATATATATATATATATATATATATATATATAAATAAATATATATATATATATATATATATATATAATACTCTATTAATTGAATATTTATAAGATGTAAGCTTTCTATACAACTTTCTAAATACTTAACTAACCAGCTTTCTATTATAATATTACATATTATTATAAATATTATTTGTGGGCACATTTGCATTTCCCAGTTCAACTTCCCAGAGTGCTGTGTAATAACTGTTTCTCTGAATTCTGAGCTGGAAGCAGATTTTTAAACTTGTTTTAGACATTCAAATGTGAACACAGATGTACTATTTATTTACTGTACTACTGTACGGTGGAGGGCTTCTATCGCACTTTTGCTCACCATATTATCAATGATTGCTGTGGTGAACAACCTTCTCATAAAGTCCACAACACAGGCTGAGATCCCGCTCCATGCTGATGATAGCCAGTAAGCTTGAAACAGCTGTACATGGATAGGATATTCAGCTTGTGTTTAATCCAACCTTGGCTTTGCATTAAAGCTGTGTAATACAGCATGCATAAGCTTAAAGGACACCATGTTTGATGATGGCTAAGGATTGAAGTGTGAGGCATTTGTGGGCACATTTGCATGTCCTATTTCAACTTCCCAGAGTGCCGTGTAATAACTGTTTCTCGGAACTCTGAGCTGGAAGCAGGTTTTTAAACTTGTTTTAGACATTCAAATGTAAACACAGATGTTCTATTTACTTATTATATATATCACATATATATTTGTGAGCATGCGGGTTGTTGCTAAAAGGCCAAAGGCGCTCCTTGCCAGCAACTGCGGACCTTGCAAAATTAACGGACTTACGACACAGAAATACGACACGTGTTATGACCCATTACAACCTCGCAAAAAATGCCCGAAACCTGCGCACATGAAAAAATGAAAGACATGTGAAGTTACAGCTCAATTAAACTCAAAATAAAAGAGTTTAGACACCCGAAAATCCCCAAAGTGAGAGAAAAAATGTCAGCCGAAAAAAACGAAAACGAGGCTACAGGACTCTAAAGACGCAAAACATCACCAAACACCTACGGATTTTCAGAAAAAGACCTACGAGATCCGAAAACAAGGACGCAACCCGCTCGACCCGAAAACCATTACAAACACAAGAAATACACATAACAAACACATAAAAAGCTTACCCACAGCAAGGGGGGCAACCAGGACCTCTGAAAGTTAAGTTACACCTCAATTTAAGGCCAAATTAAAGACGTTAGACACCCGAAAATCCCCTAAGCGAGAGAAAAAATGGCAGACGAACAAAACGAAAACGAGGGTAAGGGCGCAAAAATACTACAGTTACTTGCAAAACGGAAAGAATGCTCCAGTCAAGTTCACGAGGCACGTAACACACACTATGTGGCATGTACCACACTGCTATTAACCACCATTTTACATGAAAAAGACAACTTTTAGCCGGAAAATGGCGGCTGGAACGCAAATTTAACGCTGGAACGCAAATAGCACTTGCGTATTGCGTTCTAACGGTTTCAAGCACATAAAAGTTTATAAATACTGCCTACTTTCCAGAAAATTCTACATTTCTCCTCAGGTGATGAACAGTGTGACTGGATAGTTCACTGCTGCTGTTACTTCAGAAGAGAATTACTTCCTAATTTACAATTTCACAATCTGCAAATTCAAACTGAAAGGTAAGCTATAATATATTTAATTTAGTAAGAAAGACAGCAAAAAAAATAGCAAAAAAAGAAAACATTTCAAACATGCCCAATCAAAATGTCATTCATGTATAGTGACATGTGAAATGCACATTTATGTGTATAGGCCCTACAACAAGCTAATCTTAACTCAAAGTAATCAAAGAAGTATATTCAACTGATATTAAGTCACAGCAACTCATAGCAAAGAAAAAAGATGACACTAATACATATTTAACCTGAAGCTCAATCTTTCCCGTTTTTTTCACTATTCAAACAGACTCTGCATCAACAGCGTCAATCAAGAATTTGCACCGTGGACTGTGAAAGAGGATCACTTTTAAAGAACTGAAAGAAAGAAGAAGAGGTAAGATAGAAAAATACATTACATGCAGAAAAAGACCATGCTTTGCAAAATCCAAAAGAAGGAATATACAATTAACCATTTAACTTTCTTTTTAAAACAGACACTACAAGAAGACTGGCGGATTAAGATTGGCAGGAGGGGATCCTCTGTCATTCGGACAAGAAGAAGACTTCAATCAAGGTATAGTATAACAAGTACAAAAAGAAACACAAATCCCATGTTTAATGCCTGCCAATATGAGAAGTCAAACTAGAAAATAGAAGCCTCAATACAAATTCAAGCCAGACAAAAACACCACAGTTCAAGAAACTTGTCAAAGACATATACAATTTCGAAATAAAGACAATTGCACACACAAAAAGAAATGAGAACACAAAGTGGCAGACAAAAAACAGGATAGCATACCAAACATTAGCAACATACAGAAAACAAAAATATTCCTCCTCTTTACTGTACAACAACCTCTAACCATCACCCACAAGCCAAATGCAGCATCCCAAAAGTGGGGAACACAAAATAGGATAGTACATAAAAGCGCCACAACATATAGAAAAGTTAATTAACATTCCTGTTAACTGTCCAACAACCTGTAACGCTGACATACAAGCCAAATTAAGAATACCAAAAGTGGCAACTGGGGCATGCAAAATGTGGTGGACACAAAACCGGATTGTACAAAAAATCACAAAAACATATAGAAAACTAACTTAACATTCCTCTTTACTTTTGAACAACCTATAACCCTTACAAAGAAGCCAAAATAAGCATACCAACAGTGGCGGACGCTAAACAGGATACTACTGTAAATAGTTCCAACATAGAGAAAAGATAATTCACAGTCAGCTTTACTGTACAACAACCTTTAACTGTCATCCACAAGCCAAATACAGCATCCCAAAAGTGGTGGACACAAAACAGGATAGTCCAACAAACATTGTAAATAACATTAAAAATTACTGTAAAAAATTGTAACATAGAACTAAAATGAAACAATTTTAAAGTGGTGCACAAAAAACAGCATAGCATAAGAAATCAGGATAACAGATAAACAATTAACTATGCTATTCATGAGAAATACATTCCAATCAAATAACATTTATCTTTTTCTTTTACAACAGACACTGCGTCAAGACTATCGCACAAAGATTTCCCACAGCGGATCCAGGGTTTTTCAGCTTGAAATCACACTTCAAACGAGGTACAGTATAACAAGTAAAAAAAAAGAAAACAAAATAAACATGTTTGCTCTGCATCCATGTCAAGAGAAAAAACTAAATAAACCAACAACAAACCAACAACAATAAGCACCACAAATGAAAAGCTTTAACAAAATATTACTGACACATTTCTCATTTACCTACTAATTACCTTTTATGTACAACAACGTTTAACAGTAAACCCGAACTTCAAACTATAAAAAAAAATTGACCAAGATAAAACAGCATAGTCCAATAAATAGTCAAAACACATAAAATAAAAAAATTTAAATTCTCAATTCACAACCCGAACTTACAATATTAAGCACAAATAGTGATGTTGCGAACATAAAATTTTCGGTTTGCGAACCGCGAACGCGAAACGCCGCAAATGTTCGCGAACCGGCGAACCGCCATAGACTTCAATGGGCAGGCGGATTTTAAAACCCACAGGGACTCCTTCTGGCAACAATAGTGATGGAAAAGATGTTTTAAGGGGACTAACACCTGGACTGTGGCATGCCGGAGGGGGATCCATGTCAAAACTCCCACGGAAAATTACATAGTTAATGCAAAGTCTGGTTTTAATCCATAAAGGGCATACATAACCTAACACCCCCCTCCATCATCATCCTCCCCTGTATCTCTTTAACCCCTCCCTCATCATCCTCCCCTGTGTCTCTTTCCCCCCTTCCTCATCACCCTCCCCTGTGTCTCATCCCCCCTCCCTCATCATCTTCCCACCTCCCTCATCATCCTCCCCTGTATCTCTTTACCCCCTCCCTCATCATCCTCCCCTGTGTCTCTTCCCCCCTCCATCATCATCCTCCCCTGTGTCTCTTTCCTCCCTCCCTCATCATCCTCCCCTGTGTCTCTTTCCCCCCTCCCTCATCATCTTCCCCTGTGTCTCTTCCCCCCCCTCCCTCATCATCCTCCCCTGTGTCTCTTTTTCCCCTTCCTCATCACCCTCCCCTGTATCTCTTTACCCCCTCCCTCATCATCCTCCCCTGTGTCTGATTCCCCCTCCCTCATCATCCTCCCCAGTGTCTCTTCCCCCTCCCTCATCATCCTCCCCCCTCCCTTGATGATAAGGGGGGGAAGAGACACAGGGATAAGTGTGAGGGGTGTTAGGGTGAGGGGTGTTAGGGATAAGGGTGAGGGGGTTAGGTGTTAGGGGGAGGGGTGTTAGGGCTAAGTGTGAGGGGTGTTAGGGTGAGAGGTGTTTGGGATAAGTGTAAGGGGTGTTAGGGTGAGGCATGTTAGGAATAAGTGTGAGGGGTGTTAGGTCTTAGGGATAAGTGTGAGAATGTTAGGGTTAGGTGTTAGGTTGATGGGTGTTATGGATAAGTGTGAGGGGTGTTAGGGATAGGGTAAGGGGTGTTAGGGATAAGTGTGATGGGTGTTAGGGTAAGGGATGTTAGGGTTAGGTGTTAGGGTAAGGGCTGTTAGCGATAAGTGTAAGGGGGTATTAGGGTTAGGTGTTAGGGTGAGGGGTGTTAGGGATAAGTGTGGGGGGTGTTAGGGTTAGGGGAGTTAGGGTTAGGTGTTAGGGTAAGGGCTGTTAGGGATAAGTGTGAGGGGGTATTAGGGTTAGGTTTTAGGGTGAGGGGTGTTAGGGATAAGTGTGGGGGTGTTAGGGTGAGGGATGTTAGGGTTAGGTGTTAGGGATAAGTGTGAGGGGTGTTGGGGTTAGGGTAAGGGGTATTAGGCATAAGTGTGAGGGGTGTTAGGGTTAGGGTGAGGGGTGTTAAGGATAAGTGTGAGGCGTGTTAGGGTTAGGTGTTAGGGTGAGGGATGTTAGGGTTAGGTGTTAGGGATAAGTGTGAGGGGTGTTACGGTTAGGGTAAGGGGTGTTAGGGATAAGTGTGATGGGTGTTAGGGTAAGGGATATTAGGGTTAGGTGTTAGGGTAAGGGCTGTTAGGGATAAGTGTAAGGGGGTATTAGGGTTAGGTGTTAGGGTGAGGGGTGTTAGGGATAAGTGTGAGGGGTGTTAGTGTAAAGGGTGTTAGGGATAAGTGTGAGGGGTGTTAGGGTTAGGTGTTAGGGTGAGGGATGTTAAGGTTAGGTGTTAGGGATAAGTGTGATGGGTGCTAGGGTTAGGTGTTAGGGTGAGGGATGTTAGGGTTAGGTGTTAGGGATAAGTGTGATGGGTGCTAGGGTTAGGGTATGGGGTGTTAGGGATAAGTGTGATGGGTGTTAGGGTAAGGGATGTTAGGGTTAGGTGTTAGGGTAAGGGCTGTTAGGGATAAGTGTAAGGGGGTATTAGGGTTAGGTGTTAGGGTGAGGGGTGTTAGGGATAAGTGTGAGGGGTGCTAGTGTAAGGGGTGTTAGGGATAAGTGTGAGGGGTGTTAGGGTTAGGTGTTAGGGTGAGGGATGTAAGGGTTAGGTGTTAGTGATAAGTGTGAGGGGTGTTAGGGTTAGGGTAAGGGGTCTTAGGGATAAGTTTGAGGGGTGTTAGGGTTAGGGTAAGGGGTGTTAGGGATAAGTGTGAGGGGTGTTAGGGTTAGGGTAAGGGGTGTTAGGGATAAGTGTGAGGGGTGTTAGGTTTAGGGTGAGGGGTGTTAGGGATAAGTGTGAGGGGTGTTAGGGTTAGGGTTAGGGTCAGGGGTGTTAGGGATAAGTGTAAGGGGTGTTAGGGTTAGGTGTTACGGTGAGGGATGTTAGGGTTAGGTGTTACGGTGAGGGATGTTAGGGTTAGGTGTTAGGGATAAGTGTGAGGGGTGTTAGGGTTAGGGTAAGGGGTGTTAGGCATAAGTGTGAGGGGTGTTAGGGTTAGGTGTTAGGGTGAGGGGTGTTAGGGAAAGGTGTGAGGAGTGTTAGTGTAAGGGGTGTTAGGGATAAGTGTGAGGGGTGTTAGGGTTAGGTGTTAGGGGGAGGGGTGTTAGGGATACGTGTAAGCGGTGTTAGGGTTAGGTGTTAGAGTGAGGGATGTTAGGGTTAGGTGTTGGGGATAAGTGTGAGGGGTGTTAGGGTTAGGGTAAGGGGTGTTAGGGATAAGTGTGATGGGTGTTAGGGTTAGGTGTTAGGGTGAGGGGTGTTAGGGATAAGTGTAAGGGGTGTTAGTGTTAGGTGTTAGGGTGAGGGATGTTAGGGTTAGGTGTTAGGGATAAGTGTGAGAGGTGTTAGGGTTAGGGTCAGGGGTGTGAGGGATAAGTGTGAGGGGTGTTAGGGTTAGGGTGAGGGGTGTTAGGGATAAGTGTGAGGGGTGTTAGGGTTAGAGTCAGGGGTGTTAGGGATAAGTGTGAGGGGTGTTAGGGTGAGGGGTTTTAGGGATAAGTGTGAGGGGTGTTAGTTATAAGTGTGAGGGGTGTCAGGGTTAGGGTAAGGTGTGTTAGGGATAAGTGTGAGGGGTGTTAGGGTTAGGGTAAGGGGTGTTAGGGATAAGTGTGAGGGGTGTTAGGGTTAGGGTAAGGGGTGTTAGGGATAAGTGTGAGGGGTGTTAGGGTTAGGGTGAGGGGTGTTAGGGATAAGTGTGAGGGGTGTTAGGGTTAGGTGTTAGGGTGAGGGGTGTTAGGGATAAGTGTAAGGAGTGTTAGGGTTAGGTGTTAGGGTGAGGGATGTTAGGGTTAGGTGTTAGGGATAAGTGTGAGGGGTGTTAGGGTTAGGGCAAGGGGTGTTATGCATAAGTGTGAGGGGTGTTAGGGTTAAGTGTTAGGGTAAGGGGTGTTAGGGATACGTGTAAGGGTTGTTAGGGTTAGGTGTTAGGGTGAGAGATGTTATGGTTAGGTGTTAGGGATAAGTGTGAGGGGTGTTAGGGTTAGGTGTTAGGGTGAGGGGTGTTAGGGATAAGTGTGAGGGGTGTTAGTGTAAGGGGTGTTAGGGATAAGTATGATGGGTGTTAGGGTTAGGTGTTAGGGTGAGGGGTATAAGGGATAAGTGTAAGGGTTGTTAGGGTTAGGTGTTAGGGTGAGGGATGTTAGGGATAGGTGTTAGGGATAAGTGTGAGGGGTGTTAGGGTTAGGGTAAGGGGTGTTAGGGATAAGTGTGAGTGGTGTTAGGGTTAGGGTGAGGAGTGTTAGGGATAAGTGTGAGGGGTATTAGTTTAAGGGGTGTTAGGGATAAGTGTGAGGGGTGTTAGAGTTAGGTGTTATTGTGAGGGGTGTTAGGGATAAGTGTAAGGGGTGTTAGGGTTAGGAGTTAGGGTGAGGCATGTTAGGGTTAGGTGTTAGGGATAAGTGTGAGGGGTGTTAGGGTTAGGGTAAGGGGTGTTAGGGATAAGTGTGAGGGGTGTTAGGGTTAGGTGTTAGGGTGAGGAATGTTAGGGATAAGTGTGAGGGGTGTTAGTGTAAGGGGTGTTAGGGATAAGTGTGAGGGGTGTTAGGGTTAGGTGTTATTGTGAGGGGTGTTAGGGATAAGTGTAAGTGGTGTTAGGGTTAGGTGTTACGGTTAGGGATGTTAGGGTTAGGTGTTAGGGATAAGTGTGAGGGGTGTTAGGGTTAGGGTAAGGGGTGTTAGGGATAAGTGTGAGGGGTTTTAGGGTTAGGGTGAGGGGTGTTAGGGATAAGTGTAAGGGGTGTTAGGGTTACGTGTTAGGGTGAGGGATGTTATGGTTAGGTGTTAGGGATAAGTGTGAGGGGTGTTAGGGTTAGGGTAAGGGGTGTTAGGGATAAGTGTGAGGGGTGTTAGGGTTAGGGTGAGGGGTGTTAGGGATAAGTGTGAGGGGTGTTAGGGTTAGGTGTTAGGGTGAGGGGTGTTAGGGATAAGTCTAAGGGGTGTTAGGGTTAGGTGTTAGGGTGAGGGATGTTAGGGTTAGGTGTTAGGGATAAGTGTGAGGGGTGTTAGGGTGAGGGTAAGGGGTGTTAGGGATAAGTGTGAGGGGTTTTAGGGTTAGGGTAAAGGGTGTTAGGGATAAGTGTGAGGGGTGTTAGTTTAAGGGGTGTTAGGGATAAGTGTGAGGGGTGTTAGGGTTAGGTGTTATTGTGAGGGGTGTTAGGGATAAGTGTAAGGGGTGTTAGGGTTAGGAGTTAGGGTGAGGCATGTTAGGGTTAGGTGTTAGGGATAAGTGTGAGGGGTGTTAGGGTTAGGGTAAGGGGTGTTAGGGATAAGTGTGAGGGGTGTTAGGGTTAGGTGTTAGGGTGAGGAATGTTAGGGATAAGTGTGAGGGGTGTTAGTGTAAGGGGTGTTAGGGATAAGTGTGAGGGGTGTTAGGGTTAGGTGTTATTGTGAGGGGTGTTAGGGATAAGTGTAAGGGGTGTTAGGGTTAGGTGTTAGGGTGAGGGATGTTATGGTTAGGTGTTAGGGATAAGTGTGAGGGGTGTTAGGGTTAGGGTAAGGGGTGTTAGGGATAAGTGTGAGGGGTGTTAGGGTTAGGGTGAGGGGTGTTAGGGATAAGTGTGAGGGGTGTTAGGGTTAGGTGTTAGGGTGAGGGGTGTTAGGGATAAGTCTAAGGGGTGTTAGGGTTAGGTGTTAGGGTGAGGGATGTTAGGGTTAGGTGTTAGGGATAAGTGTGAGGGGTGTTAGGGTGAGGGTAAGGGGTGTTAGGGATAAGTGTGAGGGGTGTTAGGGTTAGGGTAAAGGGTGTTAGGGATAAGTGTGGGGGGGTTAGGTGTTAGGGTGAGGGGTGTTAGGGATAAGTGTGAGGGGTGTTAAGGTTAGGGTGAGGGGTGTTAGGGATAAGTGTAAGGGGTGTTAGGGGTAGGTGTTAGGGTGAGGGATGTTAGGGTTAGGTGTTAGGGATAAGTGTGAGGGGTGTTAGGGTTAGGATAAGGGGTGTTAGGGATAAGTGTGAGGGGTGTTAGGGTTAGGGTGAGGGGTGTTAGGGATAAGTGTGAGGGGTGTTAGTGTTAGGTGTTAGGATGAGGGGTGTTAGGGATAAGTGTAAGGGGTGTTAGGGTTAGGTGTTAGGGTGAGGGATGTTAGGGATAGGTGTTAGGGATAAGTGTGAGGGGTGTTAGGGTTAGGGTAAGGGGTGTTAGGGATAAGTGTTAGGGTTGTTAGGGTTAGGGTAAGGGGTGTTAGGGATAAGTGTGAGGGGGGTTAGGGTTAGGTGTTAGGGTGAGGGGTGTTAGGGATAAGTTTAAGGGGTGTTAGGGTTAGGTGTTAGGGTGAGGGTTGTTAGGGTTAGGTGTTAGGGATAAGTGTGAGGGGTGTTAGGGTTGGGTGCTAAGGTGAGGGGAGGATGATGATAAGGGGCGGAAGAGACACAGGGTTTCCTTGCAGCAGAGATCAAAAGAGTCCTTCAGGACTGTATTGCACACTGTGTACAGTAGCCTAGCTATGGTTTTCCCTATTGATGCAGTATCACCTACACTCAGCCTCCTCTCAGTAAGTCTGCAAGTTAGTTATGATTCCAAAATGGCTGCTGTCCATGAGTTAGAAGGATCTGGAAGGGAGGGTATGATGCTGATTGGCTGGAATGTGTCTGCTGACTGTGAGTTGCAGGGTCAAAGTTTGCTCAATGATAAAATATAGGGGGCGGATCGAACATCGCATATGTTCGCAGTTCGCCGCGAACGCGAATATGCTATGTTCGCCGGGAACAGTCTGCCGGCGAACTATTCGCGACATCTCTAAGCACAAAACCTAACCACACACATAAAATAGAATACTACAAGAAATACTACTAACACCTAACAAACAATAATACAAACCTTCTTTTCACAGCCACAACATATAAGCCTTTAAGTCAAATAGAAGAATAGTATTACAACAATCCCCTGCTGTAGAAATTAAAAAGAGCAAAATATTACTACCATTTTCCCCCTCTACTATGCCTCTAAGCCAACCCTACAAACCTACAACATAAAAAACAATGAACAAAAAAAAAAAAAAGCTAATTTAACACTATAAACCTACTACATCTACAATAAGCTATAATGCAATTACCTTGGGTGTGCTATGCATCTAACACAAAAATTACAATCTACAGCAGATAAAGTAAGAGCCAAAAAATAAAACAGACTCATTTAACAATACAAGGAAAGTTCATCTACAATGAACTACAATCACATACAAAGTTAATTTACAATCACAACAGTGTTGCAACAAAAAGATTTTATTAACCAACTTAACATCTGAAAGTAAGCTAATGATACATTATTTTCATTTACAGAATAAGATGGCTGATAACGAGACCAAACAGAAAAAGATAAGACGTCAAGCTAGAGAACGACAACAAAGATGGGCAAACCAGCAGACGCCGGAGCAGAAGGAAATTTGATGAGAAAAAGAACGGAAAAGACTTGCAAGCAAAAGACTATCAGCTGAAAAAATAAAAGATACACCCAAAAAAGCCACTAAAAAACAAAAGCATTTAGAACCTGTTCCTCAAACATCACATGACATTTCAAATGATGAATTAGAAATTGAAACTGATATATGCTCTTCAAATTGTCCTTTACACAAGACTTTAGCAGTAGAGGTTCATAATTGTGGTGACAGGAATTTCTATGTCAGTTTTGTGAGGCTTATCATTTTAAACAGGAAAGACCCAGAGATGGACAATTCATTAGTTGCTGTCAAAAGGGCAAGGTCAAACTTCCAGAAAGAAAACAATTCCCAATATTTTTACAAAACATTGTGACTGAACCTACTTTTCCAAAATGCAAACATTTCAAGACAAACATAAGATCCTACAATAGTGCCATCTATGGGGGCAACATTAGCTGCTAATGTACCAGGACATGGCGCTTACTGCTTTAAAGTCCAAGGCCAAATTTACCAATAATTTAAACTTCATAAAATATCAACAAGATAAACTACGTGTAGAACAATATTGTGGATTAATGGATTATGTCGCTGAGGTTGCTACAAGCAGAGACATAACAGCTGGCAAAACCATCAATTTACCATCTTCTTTCCAGGGATCTCCTCGCAATATGAGAGAAAGATACAATGATGCCATGGCTATTGTCACAAAATTTGGAAAACCTGATTTATTTATTGCATTTACATGTAATCCCCAATGGCCAGAAATTACACAAAATGTACTTCTTCCCAAAGTGCTTCCGATAGACCAGATTTAGTAGCCAGAGTTTTCAAAATTTAATTAAATTAATTAATACGTGACATCACTATAAGTCACTTATTTGGCAAATGTCTTGCTTATGTATATACAATTGAATTTAAAAAAAGAGGCCTTCCACATGCACATCTTCTGATAATCCTTCAAGAAAAAGATAAATTAGATACTGGTGACAAAGTGGATTCAGTCATTGTTGCTGAACTACCAGATCCAGAACTATATGGTAGACTATATGAGAATGTAACTCATCGGATGATTCATCGACCCTGTGGCGAGCTTAATCCACAATCACCATGTATGGAAAATAATAAATGTACAAAAGAATTTCCAAAAGATTATAGAGACAAAACGTAAGCCGATGGCTATCCATTATATAGAAGAAGAGAAGGAGATAGTGCCATTATTCGTGGAAAAAAAGGTTGACAATATATATGTGGTACCATACAATCCAAATTTACTTATGAAGTATAATGCACACATTAATGTAGAAGCCTGCACTTCCATCAAATCCATTAAATATGTCTACAAATATATTTACAAAGGCTGTGATGCAGCTTCTGTATTCGTCAAAAATGCAGACAATACCGAAAGCACTGAGTTAGTACATGATGAACTTGCATCTCATGTAGAGGCTGGTTATGTCAGTGCACCAGAAGCTATGTGGCGGCTTTTAAAATTTGAAATGCACGATAGATCACATGCAGTATATAGATTAGCAGTACATTTGCCACAGACACATTTAGTGTATTTCCATGCTGGAATTTAAACTAATGCATTGGCCCAAAGTGAGCATCGTCACACTACACTAACTGCATAGTTTCAATTAAATTCTACAGATTCACAAGCAACACAATTCTTATATATTGAAATTCCATATCACTATGTTTTTGTGGAGACCAAGAAAAAGCAGAGGAAATAAAAGAATATCAAGAATTTTACACGGTCAGTCCAAGAGACCTTGAACGTTTCTGCTTACGACTACTACTTTTAAATGTTCCTCGTGCACAAAGTTTTGAACACTTAAGAACTGTTAATGACATAGTATATGAATCCTTTCATTTAGCTGCCAGACATAGAAACTTACTAGCTGATGATACAGAATGGGAAAGATGTCTAGAAGAAGCAGCACTATGTTAAATGCCACCACAGATGAGGGAACAATTTGCATTCATTTGTATCTTCTCAAATGCTCCAAATGCATTAGCTTTGTGGGACACATTTAAAAGTAATATGGCTGAAGACTTTATGCAACGATAGAATGAACCCATTGCACACTTAAAAGCATTAATGGAAATCCAAGAAGTATTTTTTTTTAAATTATTGATTAAGTTGTGCAAGTTTTAATTTGCCTGATCCAGGTCTTATAGATGACATAAACTTTGAAGACTATGACATTCAACTACAAGTACAAAGGACAGAAGAAAAACCTGCAACTTTAAATACATTACAATTGCAAGCATTTTATTCCATCAAAAATGCACTAGATGATGACATGATCAAAGAGCATTATTTCTATCTTGATGGACCTGGCGGTTCAGGAAAAACATATCTATATAATTAATTATGAGTTTTGTACAAGGTCTAATAGCACTCGCATTTGCCACCACCTGAATTGCTGCACTTTTGTTAGAAGGTGGAAGAACTGCACATAGTGGGTTTAAACTGCCAGTGCCTATTTTAGAAACATCAGTGTCAGATATTCGCATGACATCATTACAAGCAAAAAAATGAAAACAAGTAAATTAATTATATTGGATGAGGCTACAATGATGTCATGCTATGCCCTACAGTGTATTGGCCGTTTGCTTCGTGAAGTCATGGATAATACTTTTCCATTTGGTGGAAAGGTAATGTTGTTAGGTGGCCATTTTAGACAAACATTACCTGTCGTTGTACATGGAAATCGAACTGAGATTATCGAAACCTGTATAAAGTCAAATACCCTATGGAAACATTTTACCCATCTTCAACTACAAAAAAATATGAGATCAGAAGACCAAAATAATTTTAATGATTGGCTTATTAAAACTGGAGAAGGAAAAACTGAAAAAATACAAAATTTACCTGCCGACACTGTGCACATCCCACCTCATATGATTTGTCACCAAGATCTTATATCGGCTATATTTGAAAGTACAATAAATAACCAGGACTATTCTGAACTTGCCAACCAAGTCATACTAACATGTAAATATAAGGATGCATTAATCCTCAATAATGAAATATTACAAAAAAATAATGCACCCCAAAGAAATTATCACAGTGCTGATTCTGTACTTGCTGATGACAAAGAAAGTCAAGCAAACTTTTCCACTGAATTCGTAAACTCATTAACTCCTTCTGGAATGCCACCACATATTTTGCAGCTAAAGAAAGGTGCAATTGTCATGTTACTGCGAAATATGAACCCCAAAAAAAGGCCTATGCAGTGGGTCAAGATTAATTGTTCAACAATTAAAGGACCATTTCATAGATGCTGAAATTTTAGCTGGTACCCCTAAAGGAGAGAGAGTTTTCATAAAAAGGATAGATTTAGCACCAAGTGCAACTAGTCTCCCTTTTATACTTCAAAGAAGACAATTTCCCATCATTATGGCATTTGCCATGACCATTAATAAATCACATGGACAAACTTTCAAATCTGTGAGTATTTTCTTAGAACAACCAGTATTTGCACATGGCCAATTGTACGTTGCCTTATCACGGTGCAAAAATCCACAGGCTATTAAAGTTTACATTGAAAACAATGAAAGTCAAGGTGATTTATTAGAGGATGGACGCATTTTTACTAAAAGCATTGTCTACTATGAAGTACTGTAACATTCCATCAAACAAACAAAAGCCATGCAAAACCAATTTCAAACCAAGTGCATAAACCTAAAAAACAACAATATAATCACACAAAAAATATGTGAAAAAGTAAACACAACTGTCCATTTTCTTCAAAAGCTCATTATTACGCCACAGAAATTAGGTTTACACCAACAATATTTTCATATTAAACTACATGACATTGTAAAACACATAGAGAACAGTGGTTACACATTGCGGACCACCTTTAAGGTCTTGCGTTCTCTTTTTAGAGAACCACTTTTCCACAGAAGAAACTCTATGTGCCATTTAAAACAATTAGTACACGAACAAACAAACATCAACCATTCAAAACTAACAATAAAGAAATAATTCAGTCATAATTCATGGAAGTACTGTTTATGCATGATTAGCCCCACAAAACACTTGCCTTGCATTATTTGACCAAATTCTGTTCAAATGTTAATTAACTATGTTACTGTTTCTATTCAATGTATATTTAACTTAACAGTTCTTGACCTAACCTTGCATGTTAAAAAAACATTACATCAAGTTTACAATATTGATTAATCTAAAATTCAACTGTTCTTACATTAAAATGTTAATACTTTTACTACAAAACTATTTAACAGTTACTCAAGAAGAAAAGAAAATGTTAAATCCTTTCAAGTTCCTTACTTAGACAGATAAGAAAGTTCAAGTTTACAAAAATATACTTTCAAGTTCCTTACTTAGACATATTACAAAGTTCATGTTAAGAGCACAACCACGTTTTCAGCCAGAATGTAAATGTTGTATTTCATGTTCAACATTAATCCAGGGAGTAATCCGACCGCCAGTTAATGGGGTCAGGAAGGAATTAATTTTTTTCCCACTTTGATACAATTGGCTATGTTTTAAAGAGGGTTTTTACTGTTTGCCTTCCTCTGAATTGAATGTATATTTAAGTTAACAGTTCTTTAGCTACAAGTTGCATGTTAAAAAAAAAATTTCCTCAAGTTTACAATACTGTTTAATCTAAAGTTCAACTGTTTTTATATTCAAATGTTAATACTTTTACTACAAAACTCTTTAACAGTTGCTCAAGACGAAAAGAAAATCTTAAAAAATTAAACATGTTTAATATAAGAATTGTACTTATTTCGACATAACTAAAACCTTAAAAGTGTCAAATACGTATATTACTAACTAAACAAATTTTCAAACATACACATCTCATTGCAGCCATTTTTTGATGGGCAAGTCGCTAGTATATATATAATAGATATAAAACAATAAAAATCAATAATAATAATTCTGCTCTAGTAATAAACCCAGCCGTCGTGGTTTACATAAATTAACGCATAGTTAATCTCAGGAAGACATTTATAAGGACTCACTAAAAACTTAAAAAAAATATTAAAATGCTCCTAGTCCAAAATCAACATAGTGTCATTGTATCCACATTGTGGCTTTATTGAGATCTAGGGATTTAGTTACACTTAGAACTTTATTATTTAGTTACATAGTTACATAGTAAGTAGTTGAAAAAATACTTTTAGTCTATCAAGTTCAACCTTTTAAGATCTCCTCTGATCTGCAGTATTCAGTTTAATTATTATTAATATTATTATTTTTATTATTATTATTAATAATTGTTAATTGATCCAGAGGAAAGATAACAAGTGAAACTTTGCCAATTGTCTCAAAACCAGGATAACCCTGAATGCCCTTTTTTTATTTAGAAAAATATCCAATCGCTTTTTTAATTTATCTATCAAATCCGCTGTCACCACCTCCTTTAGTAGAGAATTCCGCAGTTTAACCACCCTTACTGTGAAGAACCCTTTTCTTTCTTTAAGGTGAAATCGTATTACTTCTAACCTCAAAGGATGTCCTCTTGTCAGTTGAAAACCTCTTAGCACAAAAAGTTCACTTGACAAAGTCTTATATATCCCTTAACAATTTTTAATTATTATTAAAAGAAAGTTATCTTGATTCAGATAGAACTGAACAGCAGACAGACCATCCTCATGATTTATCACCAAATATAATGATGTCAATATTAACCATTATACAGTCTTCTGCACATTGTAAATTGCCTAGAAGCTTCAAAAGTGCTGTTCTGTTCCCCATATAAGAGAATAACTTTTGCAAATAAAAATCTAGAAATTGAGACTAATTAAAAGTTACTGTCATTAATATTAATTACATATTTTTTCCCTCCATCTGTTTGTATTCAATAAATGAGTTACTCTTGGGGAGAACATATGTATTTCTGTCACCCAGACTTTCATTCTGACATTAATCACTACTCTTGGGCCTTCATTCAATTGCAATTGCAAGTGAAATTCGCAACACTTACAGAGTGATTCAATTTAACAAGGCTGCTGCTACCTAGCCGAAAGCCTAAACTGTAAGCCATGCACCCATAAGTAGCATTTCAGAGCATGATCATCATCAATTAAGCAAGGCCGTAACTACCGATTTAGAAACAGCCAATAGTAAATGAGAATGGTTAAACGTCAATCAATTAGCTTTTAGAAGTCCGATATGCAATTGGACTTGCAATCCGGCAAGGTACAAAATAATAAAAATGAATGACGATACTGTTCTAGTCCATGTGGGTGGCCTGATATGTATTAACTCCTTGATTACCAAGATTGATATGATACAGAAATTAAACATATAAAAAATATTTTTTTATTGCAGATTTGCAAGCTTGAGACTGTTGTGCAATTCATTCTAATGTCTTTCATTGCTTTCCCCGTCTTTTAAAGCGCAGTATTAATTTCTTATTTGCATTTACAGTGCTATGATCAAGTGTTTAACCCCCTTGCAAACCCTATCTGGTACTCATAGGATTTTCTTCTACATTTGCCATTTATGGGTTTGAGGGAAATTGCGGGCTTTAGGAATCGTAGTAATTGAATAGCGATTTATGATTGTAACATTTACTGGCTTGAAAGACCAAAGGCTTAGATGGGTTGGGGTTACGATTTTGACAAGCGCAGGGATTTTAAGTTTCTAACCCGCAAACCGATTGACGCCAATTGAAAAGCAAATTACTGTATGGGCTCCATTATGGGCGCTTGTAACTACAATTTGCTCAATTGAATGGAAGCCATAGTAGTGTTCACTACTTATATTATCAACTCTATCTTTTCTAAATGTTAACTTCACATTTTTATCGGCTTTATTACTATTATTATTATGATGATTATTATTATTAATTAATTAATACAAGAACCCCTGCCGAAGAAATGGAGTAAGCAATCAAGTGGCCAAGAAGTGCCGGTTACAACCCAATAAATGACAGAATGATTTTGATTCAAATTCAAAGCAAGCCATTTAACATCACTGTGAGCCAAGTCTATACTCCAACCACGGATGCTGAAGAGGCTGAAGATATTCAATTCTATGATGATATTCCACACATCATAGATATAACACCATGAAAAGATGTTACTATCATCATAGGATATTGGAATGCTAAAGTAAGGAAACAAAAGACACCCAGAATAACATGCAAGTTTGGTCTTGGATTACAAATTTAAGCAGGTCAGAGAATAGTAGGATTCTGTCAAGATAATTCTCTGGTCATAGTAAACACCCTCTTCCAAAAGCATCAGAAAGCACTCGATACATGTACATTACCAAATCAGACTGGCTATATACTTTGTAGCCAAAGAAAGAGGAGCTCTATACAGTCAGCAAAAACAAGACATGGAGCTGACTGCAGCTCTTATTGCAAAGTTTAGAATTAAACTAAGGAAAAGAGGGAAAATCATCAGACCAGGCAGATATGAAATAATATCCCATGTGAATATGTAGTGGAGGTAAATAATAGATTGAAGTCACTAGACATGGTAGATAGAATTCCTGAAGAACTCTCAACACGATTGTCTGACATTGTCACGGAAACAGCAAAACAGACTATACCCGAAAGAAAGAAAGCTAAGAAGGCAAACTTACTGTCTGATGAATGTTTGAAATGAGTCCAGTAAAGAAAGAAAGTGAAAGGTAGTGGAGACAGGAAAAGATTTGTCCAACTGAATGAATAATTCCAGAGGATAGCAAGAATTGAAAAGGAGGTATTCAATAATTAGAGATGTAAATAGACAGAGGAATTTAACAGAATGGGAAAGGCAAGATATCTCTTCTAGAAGATTGAGGATCTCAATGGAACCACTCATGCCAATGTGGGTGTGTTAAAAGGCAAAATGGGAAGCATTCAACATAAGCAGATAAGATAAAGAAGAGATGGAAAGAATACACAGAAGATATATACAGGAAGTATCTCAATAGCATTGATAACTCCAATAGTTTGTCTAATGAGCTGGTGCCAGACATCTTGGAGAGTGAATTGAGATGGGCCCTAGGAAGCATTGCTGATAATAAGGCTCTAGGAGTTGATGGAACCTTAGCTGAACTGTTAAAAATCCTGCAAGATAATGCTGCGAGAGTTGTTTGCATTATGCCAAAAAAATTGAAAAACTCAACAATGGCCAGTAGATTGGAAAAGGTCAGTCTACATCCCAAGCCCCAAAAAGGCACTGCTAAAGAGTGCTTTAATTATTGAACAGTTGCACTCATTTCATATGCCAGCAAAGTAATGCTTAAGATCCTGCAAACTTCAACAATTTATGTTCCTAGAACTACCAGCTGTTCAAGCAGGGTTTCTCAGAGGAAGAGGCAAAAGAGATCAAATGACCAAAGTCCACTGGATAATAGAGAAAGCAAGAGGATTCCAGAAAAAAAAAACTTTTACCTCAGCCTCATAGACTATTTTAAAGCCTTTGACTGTGTGGATCATAGCAAAATGTGGAAATTCTTAACAAGAAGAGAATACCAGACCTTCTCATCTGCCTCTTGAGCAATCTGTATGTGAACTAAGAAGCCCCAGTCAGAACCAAACATGGAACAATAGAATGGTTCAAGATCAGGAAAGGAGTGATGATACAAGGTTGTATATTGTTACCTTATTTATTCAACTTATAAGCGCAATGCATAATGCGTAAGACAGGGCTGGATAAATCCAGTCAGAATTTATATTGCTGGGAAAAATATCAACAGCCTGAAAGTAAGGAGAAACCAAAGGGCATTTTGATGATAGTGAAACAATAGAGTGCAAAGGCTGGCCTGCTGCTCAATGTTAAAATTATGAAGATCATGGCAAACCGCAATCACAGTTTCTGGAAAATAGACGGGGAAGAAGTGTAGGCAGTGATACATTTTATCTTTCTGGCTCCAAGATTTCTGCAGATGATGAATGCAGCCATCAAATTAAAAGACTTTTTGCTTCTGGGGACCAAAGACTTTGCAACTTTGTGCAAGTTATTAAAAAGCAAAGTTATTAAATTATCAATAAAGCTCTGCATCGTTAGAACTATAGTATTCTCAGGAGTAACATACAGATGTGAGAGATGGACCATAAAGAAGGCTGAGCACCTTAGAATTGATGCCTTTGAATTCTGGTGTTATTGAAAACTACTCAGAGTCCCTTGGACTGCAAGAGCATCCAATCAATCATGATCATGAGGCTAAAGCTAAAATATTTTGGCCATGTCATGAGAAGACAGGATTCTCTAGAGAAGACTATGATGCTGGGAAAGATGTAAGGTACACAAAGAAGGGGGAGGCAGAGATAGATGAGGCAATTGGAACAATGAAAATGAGCTTGATGGAGCTCAGCAAGGTAGTGGCTGACAGATGCGTGTTGTGGTCCATAGGGTCTTGGAGAGTTGAACACGACTGAATGACTAGACAACAACATCATAGTAACAGTCAAGTTAAATCATTTTTAAAAACTCTTTATTTTCTATACCAATTGTAAGGTACTACCACTGAATTTTTAATTACAACCACTTGCAACTATATTTATTTTTATGTATATTTTTATTTCTGGAACCTTTAAGTAGTCTATTCTTAGACTGCAAAATAAAGTGCAAATTATTATCCACTTAAAAGTATTATTTCTTAAATAAGCAATTATCCTGATAACTTGGGAATTGTGTGTATTTATGATAAAAATATAAAATGATCTTGTAATGACAAATATTATTATTATGTGAATATTAAATAGTTGAAAAAGATTGAATATAACAATAAGAATGCTGCATTCCATAATCTGTCAACTATTTGTTTATTCCAAAAGGGCTGAAAACTGCCAGTATTTCACGTTTCTTCACTTCTTTTATCTTGCCATATGCATAATTTTTAGTCAAAAAACAGTAATATTAAAAAAAAAACTTTAATTTCCTTTAAGATTCATTTATTTCATCTTCTCACTGGATGAAACACATTTGTTATCTGAGTCTAAATGAAAATTTAAATCAAATTTGCAAAGATGTCAGAAGGCAGCATATTTTTCAAAAAAACTAGACAAAGGCAGAAAAAGGGATAATGCAAACTCAAAGTAATATGGTATATTACAATCTGCCAATGTAGAAAATATTGTGCCATCTACAAGGGGTGTTAAATAGTTCATAATGGATGCTTTCTAGGAATACTCCTACCTAAGCATACTTGATCTGGCCAAAATGACTGAGCCAACTAATTAACCAATCTGCACTCAAACAATGATAGCCTGTTGACACAATTGAACATTAAAGAACCACAGTAGTGTAAAACTAACTGCTGTAATGGTATTGATAATCCCCTTGGACATGCTGAAAAATAACATTACATTAATTAAGCTAATTCTTACTTGTGAAACTATGGTGTGGTTCTTGGCTCTATTGAGCAGATAATGTTATGTAACCGTGAGCAACAGATGTAACATATGTCTACAGAACAATAGCAAATAGCGGTAACAAATAATAGAAAAAGAGACATATTTTGACAACTATTATGACTTTTAAAATGCTTTTGACATTATGTTTTAGGTGGTTTCATAACAGTTTCCGAAGGACAGTTCTAAAACGTAATAAACATTGCACTACAGTGGTTCTTTATTTATAGAAAAATAAAATTAAAATATGTTTTTGTAAGCAAGACAAAATTATGCCATTTGATACATTTGCTACTAAATTTTAATTAAAAATGCAGGAGGATGAGAGAGCAAAAGTACTAAAGAAATAAAAGCAGGGAGGAATGGCAGAGAAATTGTGTTGATGGAAGGAAAAACACATGTTATATAAAATCCACACCAATCCTCCTCAGAACTATACAACTGTAACCCATTATCTCCTTATGCATACATGAGGATGAGGAGAGAGATAATAGCTAGTGTAGTGACTAGGAGTTAGGTGGTTGCAGATGAAAAGTCCTCTCGCCCATTGCTTTGCCCTCCCCTTAAACTGGCAATAGACATTGAAGGTGAAAACAAAAACAGGGGAAGAAGATGCCACATAAGGAAAGTAACAGAGCAAGATAAAGAATGAGTTTGTCATGGTCATCAAGGTCCTGCTGGCCACGCTGTGGCTTTACGTCTTCTTGCTTACGGCAACATATTTGGCTGCGCCCTTGCTGCATGTGTCGCTTGAGCCAGCAAATAGGCGTTCAACAGATGCCTTTATGGCACTGGACACACAGCTTGGGTAAAGGAAGATCTGTCATCCTGACCAAATTTTACATTTGTCAACTGCATTCCAGTTTTTTCTCTTGTCCATTCGATTAATCGGTTCTTGCCAGAATAAAGAAGTCCTGAACTTCTATAGAAACTTCAGCAGGAACTTTTCACATATTGTATAGTCCCTTACAATCTTAACCAATACTACCATTCCTTTCCTGATGCTCAAAAAGCTTTAGATACTCTCAAATTATTATCTACTTCACTTAAGATCATCTCCTGATGTATCTCTGTTCCACACAACCATTTATAGAGGAAGTTTATGCCCCTTAAACTGCCATTGGAATCAGTGATAACGGACAAAATAAATACTCCATCTAGTTTACTGCTTCTCCAAGCACCTGTTCCCAACTGAGAGGAACTATGATGTGGGTAGTAAAGAGCTTTTAGCCATAAAACTGGCCCTAGAAGAGTGGTGGCACCTGCTAGAAGGAGTTACACCTACCATGGTGGTAGATATGGCTATCAATACCTTGAATACTTGCTTAATTAAAGGTAAACACAACGGTCTCTGTTCTTTTACAAGACACAAACAACATATCACCTATCACCCTGGATTTATGAAATTGAAGCGGATTCCCTGTCTCGCAAGTATGATAAACCTGCTCAAGAAATTACTGAAAAAGATTAAGAGGATTCCTCAAACATACATTTCTTTGCCTGTGGGATATACCCGTCTTTCTAAGATTGGACTATACTACTTTGGTCAATAGAAGTTATGAATCTCCTGCTGCACTACAAAAATGCCATAATACATGATTACCTGGTTATCCTAGAATCTACAAACCATATTCTTTCATTCAAGGGCCCACCATGTGATGGTCTGTCAAAGCCTATATCTCCTGTATGATAGACAAGATATTTCATGACAGACTGTCCGGTTTCCTCCAAGCTATGCCTATCTCGTCCCTCCAATCATCAAAATTCACTCAAAACATGGTCTCTATTAGATGACTGGAGAAAAGCAGAGGTGATACCTATATTTAAGAAGGGAGCAAGAACAAACCCAGGAAATTATAGACCTGTAAGTATCACTTCTGTAGTGGGAAAGCTTTTAGAATGGTTAAAAGGGATGGTATACAAGAATATGTCTATTTAAACAAAATTATAAGTAGAAATCAACACAGATTTATGAGGGATATGTCATTTCAAACAAACAAAGGTTAGTAGGAACTTAAAGGCAACTCAGTGGATGTAGTAGCTTTGGATTTTGCAAAGGCTTTTGATACAGTGCCACATTGGAGACTATTGAGCAAACTAAGGGATACAGGAATTGCAGTAAATATCTGCTCATGGATTGAGAGCTGGCTAAAAGACAGGAAGCAAAAGGTTGTTGTAAATAGAACATATTCAGAGTGGACTAATGTGGTAAATGGGGTTCCTCAGAGTTCAGTATTAGGTCCTCTCCTTTTTATCCAGGGTCAATACAAGGTTTTGTCAAGTGAGCTTTTTGTGCCAAGAGGTTTTCAACTGACAAGAGGACATCCTTTTAGATTAGAAGTAAAAAGATTTCACCTTAAAGAAAGAAAGGATTATTCACAGTAAGGGTGGTTAATCTGTGGAATTCTCTACCAAAGGAGGTGGTGACAGCGAATTAGAGAGGGAGTATTGATACAGGGAGGAGTCCGATTGCCAGTATATGGGGTTAGGATTTTTTTTAAAATTTGTTCCCGCTTTTGAGACAATTGGCAAAGTTTCACTGTTTTTTTTTTTCTGTTTGCCTTCCTTTGGGTCAATTAACAATTAACAATGAATTTGCATATTGCAGATCAGAGGAGATCTAAAAAGGTTGAACTTGATGGACTAAAAGTATTTTTTCAACCTAAATTACTATGTAACTATGTAACTATGTAAGATGGCCTACTTAATAACACTGAAAAGACTATCAATAATAATAAAAGACAGTCAAAGTTTTTATTACAGAAATCATCAGACTTCATGGTATTCCAGATAAAAACATTTTTAGATTGACACAATACAATTCACACTTCTCTAGGTCATTCATTACGAGACTAGAAATACGACAATCTCCATCCTCTGACTTATGGGCACTAATTAGACACTGCAACATTATTTTCCTCCAGGATGCATCCAGCTGTTTCTACTTTCAGGATTTGCTTTGAATAACTCTGTTCATTCAGAACACTTTTCTTATACTAACCTTGCTTACCACCCACATTTGATCATAACATTCTAGCCCTGAAGTCACCTAGTGCTTGAAGCACCTCCAAAAGTAATTTATGCTCCTGCACCACATTGTTCGAACTTCCCAACAATTGTTCAAAAAAGGTGAGCCTGTTCAGTTTTTCCATTCAGAGCCTTCAATTAACCCGTCCTTCAATAAAACACACAGCTACAGTAAGTATGTAGGACTTTATTTAGTGGTTTTAAAAACTCATGGAAACCTGTTATCCAGGTTCATGCACCTAGAGTGCTGCAGCAGTACCAAATTTTTACACTTCACAAATCTGGGGCCTCTGGGAGCCAGAAGCTGCCCCTTTGGGGACAATATTATGGTCCTTGAGATTCTCCTGTCTACACTACTGTGGTTTTTACATTTTCTATCTTAGTGCAGTGTCTTTGGGTGCATCTACATTGGGTGTGTCACTCGAAGCAGAGTGTATGATTGCACCAAGTGTGCCTTCCCACACTGGAGATACAGTATGGTTAAAGTAAGACCGATGCTACTGTGATCTGGCCTAGATTTTAAATTTGTCTGCTCCATTTGTGTTGTTGAAGTTATCTATTCCGGTAATTGGCTATCTGTGGAATGAGGAAGTGCATCAAGGCTTATATATGGTTGCCGCAACTGAGCACCATTGCTCAAGCTCAATTGTTTTGCCATTCTGCTTGCATCTAGACATGCATTAGACTGTACAACATTATTCTGCTTGCTTTCTTTGACTATCTGTCTTCTGTAGATCACTGATTGTTTTGGGATTCTGAATCTGTGTTTGGGTACTTAACCTTGGCTTGCCTCCCATGTATTAACCTGATCCCCCGTTTGACCCTTTTAGTATTTACATTCTGGTAGCCAATTTCTACTGGGTTTCCTGGCTAATTCTGACAGTGTCATACAGTATGAATGAGAAGAGAATTGATCATTGAAATAGAAAAGTAGACATAAAAGGAAGCGAGGAAGTACAGAGACACAGTGTAGGAATTCAGGGAAATGAAGAAAATATATGTATCATAGAAAGCTGGTAGAGTAAAGCATTTTGGAAGGTTGTTTTAGATTTACCAATGTTGATACAACATAGGTAACACTTTGCTTGTAACTGAGAGATTCAGTATTGGGTTTCTTCCACATGTTGTGCTGCTATGAGGAGGTGTGTATCGTTTATTTTATTTATTTAGGATGTGATCAGGTAGGATGTAGGAGGGAGTGGGATTTGTTGGTTTATTGGATTACTTTGCATTTGACAATTTCAGACATCCCCCAAAATGCTCAAAGACAGGCAGATACAAATCCTGCTTGCTTTGTCCTTTAATGACTGCTCTGTACAAATCCTGCTCTTCTGTTCTGTCATGTCAGCCTCTATGCAGAAGCAAAATCAGGATGTGTATATACAAATATATTACATTTTATTCAAGCTAATGTACAAAAAATGCCACATTCAAATCTAAACATTGTTGTTTATCTGATTATTAAGTCTTTTATAAGATGTGCTCAAGTAAATTGTTACTTAAAACTGAAAAATTACCCATTTGGAGCAAGATAAATCATTAAATACTGGCTGAATATACAAAGAATGTACATTATAAAGTTAAGGAAGATGTAAGGTGAATTTCTTGTAGATTAACACACTTCCAAATGTTTTCATTCATTTAAAAATGTTGGCAGCAAACACTGGATCTGAGCCCATGTCCTTGCTGTATTTGCTGTAGGTTAAATCTCATTGTGCTGGCTTTCTGCCTAGTGAAACTATAGCTGGAATCCTCTTAAAAGGAAATGCAGTACTTCTGTTTCATCAGCCAATTAATCTAGAACTTTAAAGTTACTTAACAGTAAAAGAAACAAAAAAGTAAAACAAATTGTGGTACAAATTTTTATTCAGTATAGATTACATTTTAGTTTTTAATCATTATTCGATCTACAAGGAAAGAGTTTTAGAAAGTGCATACATACAGTGGTTAAATGATAACTGTTTCAAGCTCAAATTAAAACTGTGATGGTTTTGATTTGGGAGGAATGCAATATGTGTTAATGATATTTGGTAAGACATATATACTTTAATCACCTGTGATAATGAAATTTTAGAACACTTTTTAGTAGCGGTGCTATGCTTTGGTATAGTTCAAGGAATGATTAGCATAGAAACTATTGAAATTCATTTGTTTTCAATGATGCTGTTTGTATATCTTTGTTATTAAATTGCTCTTGACCTGGATTTTATAATCTTCATTACATGATCTGTCTTAGAGAAAAGGTTATGTTTTATTGTCAAAGCATTTAATAAAGTGGACATGTATGAATGCTAATTGTCTTGATAAAATAAAACCATCATCACAAAGTGACAAAGTGGACTTTCCAAATATAGTATAATTTAAACATATAGATAATAACATTTACTTTCAAAACTGAATTCATGCTTTTCTATAGCTCTAACATTGAAAGTATTCTATTTGTGTTCATCCATCTTAAGTATTAAACAATAGGTAGTAACTGTAATCTCATAGTTGTTGTGGTTGGTTTCAAATAGAATCATATTTGAACTAGTAGGTGGACATATACATTTCTATTGTCCAAAACATTTGTATGTGTCGGTGCTGCCCAGATAATGAAATATGAAGATAACCAAATAGCAAGAGAAGAAATATCTGTTCATAAGTGCACTCACAGGAATATACAGAACACATTTAAATAGAAACTTAACCTTTATTACTATAGTTTAAAATTATTAGTGTATCGGCTCAATTAAAATACAGACAATAACTTCTGACAGGCTCATGTAAGGCATACGAAATAGAAAAGCAACAAATTTATGTGAGTAGCAATGTAACCATAGTGAGAACCATTGAAATCCCTTCCAATTTCATTCAAATATTTATAGGTGTAAAATAAATATATGCATATATTGCATCTGGTACTCGTCAATAGCAGCAGTGTTATCTACAAATGGTTCAATTTGTTACAAGTATATTTCTATGGAGCAAACAGATCAAAAAAGGATCCCAATGCATATAACTGCTATTTAAAGGTATATAGAAGTTTCCTGGGTTTTAAATATTTCCTAAAAACAGCTACTGATTATCATAAAATATGCATTTTATTGAAAAGTTCAGTATACTTACAGAGTTATATGGAGCAAACTGAAATCCTGATTTGCACACCCCCAGGAAGGTTACATAACAATGTACAGTTGTGCCCAAAAGTTTGCATATCCTTGCAGAAATTGTGAAATGTTGGCATTTATTTTCAAAATATGACTGATCCAGAAAACAATTATTATTGAAGGATAGTGATCATATAAAATCATTTATTATAACATAGTTGTTTGGGCCCTTTTGAAATCATAATGATAACAGAAGTCACCCAAATTCCCCTGATCAAAAGTTTACATACCCTTGAATGTTTGGCCTTGTTACAGACACACAAGGTGACACACACAGGTTAAAATTAAAGGCTAATTTATAAATAGTCAATGAGTTTGTTAGCTCTCACATGGATGCACTGCACAGGCTAGATACTGGGGCATGGGGAGCAGAAAAGAATTGTCAAAAGATCTACGTAACAAGGTAATGGAACTTCATGAAGATGGAAAAGGATATAAAAAGATATCCAAAGCATTGAAAATGCCAATCAGTACTGTTCACGTATTAAGAAATGGAAAATTCTGGGATCTCTTGATACCAAGCCAAGTTCAGGTAGACCAAGAAAGATTGCAGCCACAACTGCCAGAAGAATTGTTCGGAATACAAAGAAAAAAAAACACAGGTAACCTCAAGAGAAATGCAGGCTGCTCTGGAAAAAGATGGTGTGGTTGTTTCAAGGAGCACAATACGACAATACTTGAAAAAAAAATTAGCTGTATGGTCAAGATGCCACAAAAAAGCCTGGTTACAATATGCCCGACAACACCTTGGGGCGCCTCACAGCTTCTGGCACACTGTAAGACCAAAATAGAGCTTTACAGTCACAACCATAAGTGTTATGTTTGGCAAGAGGTCAACAAGGCCTATAGTAAAAAGAATACCGTCCCCACTGTAAAGCATGGTGGTGGCTCACTGATGTTTTGGGGGTGTGTGAGTTCTAAAGGCACAGGTAATCTTGTGAACATTTATGGCAAAATAAATGCAGCATGTTATCAGAAAATACTGGCAGATAATCTGCATTCTTCTGCAAGAAGGCTGCGCATGGGACACTCTTGGACTTTCCAGCATGACAATGACCATAAGCAAAAGGCCTAGTTGATCCTCCAGTGGTTACAGCAGAAAAAGGTGAAGGTTGTGGAGTGGCCATCACAGTCTCCTGACCTTAATATCATTGAGCCACTCTGGGGAGATCTTAAACTTGCAGTTCATGCAAGATGACCAAAGACTTTGCATGACCTGCAGGCATTTTGCCAACAGGAATGGGCAGCTATACCACTTGAAAGAATTAGGGGCCTCATAGTTAACTATTACAAAAGACTGCATGCTGTCCTTGATGCTAAAGGGGGCAATACACAGTATTAAGAACAAAGGGTATGCAAACTTTTGATCAGGGCAATTTGTGTGATTTCTGTTATCATTATTATTTAAAAAGGAGCCAAACAACTATGTGATAATAAATAGCTTCATATGATCACTATCCTTCAAGAAAATATTTTTTTTGCATGATCAGTCATATTTTCTAAATAAATGCCAACATTTCACAATTTCTGCCAGGCAAACATTTGAGCACAACTATACTTAGCAGGAGAGTATCCAGAGATGAATTTTAATCGTTTTGTTGTTCTACAAATGGAAGTGCAGCTGCATCAGAGAAAGAGAGAGAGAGAGAAATGCAGGGAATGGATAATCTGCAGGGGTGGTAATGACACAAGCAGGCACGGCTACTGCTTAGCTCAGCCAAGCAGAGAAGAACCAAAAAATAAAAACAGCAGCAGCAGTAGTTGATACAGAAAATGGACAATCTGCAGGGTGGCAATGACACAAGTAGGATCAGCTGCTGCTTACCTCTGCCAAACAGAGATAGGAAGGGAAAAAACAGCAGCAGTAGTTGATGCAGGGGTGGTAATCAAGTTTGGATATGTGCCAGACTACATATTAAAAGCTGCTTTGAAACATAGGAACCTCAGAGTTTGATATATATGTTTCAGCCTTTGCTTTCTCCTGATTAGCCAAAACAAATTATTAATTTTATGCTAATTTAGCCAGAGCTTGGAAGGTGTGTTTACTCTAAAGTCCAACTGACAAAAATTATATATATATTTTTAAATATTTATTTTGGTATTTTTGTATGCAAAAGAAATGTTTTCATACCCCACTGATTCTCCTCTATCAGATGCATTCATAATCCATGAAAATTAGATATGCCTTTAAAAAATATATTATTTTAGGGAAGGGATTAAATAAAGTGGGTTCCCCTACACTCGGGTAAAAGTCAGTAATGGAACACCAAGCTTTAGATATTCAAATATGGTCTGGCAGAACAGAATAGCTGTGAAAACAGAACATATCTAAGTGTTGCATTGTTCTGCGTGCTACATAGAAAGGTACAGTAGACTCTCAGTTATCTGGCACCCACAGGGATTGGTAGATGCTGAATGAATGAAGTTTCTGGTAGCTTAAGAGTCACTATTAAAAGAGGGCTATATTAGCTGCACATAGGATGCTCTGCTAAGTATTAAATTGCCATTAAGCCAATTGAAAAAGGCTCTATTTAAGCACAGAACATATTTTTTTACAGAAGTTTTTAGTTAGTGAACTTCTATCCAAAAGCAAGGTCTTCACTAACTAAAAACTTTTGTAAAAAAAATATGCTCTGTGCTTATATAGAGTCCTTTTTAATTGGCTGAATCACAATTTAATAAGGCTGTATATTTGTCAGTGAGGGCTGTTCTAGCACCAGTAGCTTTCACTCCTCACTTACAAACAGGTACGTTCAGCTGGAGGGTGCAGTGCTGAACCCAGGGAATGTAATGCCAACACTGCACTGGCTCAGTCACTCATGCCTGTCTGCCCTCCAGGTAAAGCTGAATTGCAGAGACATACGTGGATGAAATCTAGTTACCTGTAAGCATTTTGTGGCATGACAACCTGGCTCCTGGCATTTGTTGAGCCATGTAAAAAAAAACTTATTTTTCTGGTTGCTTGAGAGTTCTGGTTAACTGTGAGTTTACTGTACTTGTAACAAAGTTGTCCTTTTTTAGCTAATACTGCTGCTGCTGACTGTATTCTGTGTTGTTTCTTACACTTATTTTTGATATATACTAGAAACAATACATACATATATTTTACACCAACTCTAAATATTTGAATCACAAAGGGATTTCAATGGTTCTCCCTTGGGTTACACTGTTACCGAAAATAGCTTGTTGGTTTTCAATTTGTAAAGATTACAAATTACAGATTATATAAGCCTGTCAGAAGCTGTTGTCTGTATTTTAATTGAGTCAATATGGTTATAATTGTAAACTGTGTTAATAAAGGTTAAGTTTTATTCTATTCTACTTTGCTTTGTATAGTCCTGTCAGTTAAGTCTATGAACCAATATTTTTTGTCTTACTTTTGGCTGTCTTTAAATAGGATCATCCATTATTCATTTCTCACTAACAATAGAAAATACTGAGGGCCTCATTAAATTCCAGCCTCGTAAATAAGAGGCTTCTACGTAAGCCATACGTACTGCAAAGTTTCTCTAACTTACAATGGTATTAAATTAGCGCTGCTGCGAGCAACGTATGAGCTACGCAGCAGGGCCGTACGTATCTACACTGCGTAAATGTACATGAGGAGTGACAGCCTGCGAGATGATATCGCAGGCTCCCACTCCTCATCAATTGCTGCGGGGGTCCTAAAAGGGACCTCCGCGGCAGTCCCCCACATAAGCCCTGCCGTGGGGGTACTCCAAATACCCCCCCCCCGGCACCTAAAAATAACCCCCCCAATGCGGGGGTCCCCGTCGGGACCCCCGAAGTGTCCCCACATACACCCATTGCAGGGGGGGTCCCCGATCTGCATAGATCCGGCCCCCCGCTGCATTTAAAACTTTTAAATTACCCGCCGCGGCTCCTTAATGGGGCCGCGGCACACTATTATCCAATTCCGGCCGCGGCACCTAAAATTAACCCCCCTCTATGCTGGGGGTCCCCATCGGGACCCCCGAAGTGTCCCCATATAAACCCCCTGCAGCCGGGGTCCATGATCGGCACCGATCGTGACCCTGCTTGAATTCAATTTAAAATGTCCCGCCTCGCGGGTCCTTAAAGGACCGTAAAGGTCCTGAAAGGACTTGCACTAAAAATATTAACCCCAGGCAACTATAATTACCCCATTAACTCATGGTGGTCAATCCAGACCACCATAAGGCCTAAATTAACCCATTAACTCATGGTGGTCAATACAGACCACCATAAGGCCTTAATTAACACATTAACTCATGGTGGTCAATACAGACCACCATAAGGCTCTATTTAACCCATTAACTCATGGTGGTCAATACAGACCACCATAAGGCCTTAATTAACCCATTAACTCATGGTGGTCAATACAGACCACCATAAGGCTCTATTTAACACATTAACTCATGGTGGTCAATACAGACCACCATAAGGCTCTATTTAACCCATTAACTCATGGTGGTCAATACAGACCACCATAAGGCCTAAATTAACCCCATCAGTCCCATAAGGGTATATTATTACCATTATGGGCCTGTTACAACCCAACATTAACCACATAAGTGCCATGACGGTCCTCAAGGACCATCATGACACTAACTACAAACACTACACTATAACCCCCAATAAACCATTTAATCTAAACTAACCCCCCTCTACACTAATCTCTACACTACCTACCTACACTACCTACCCCCTAATAAACCTCTCCAACACTCTAATTACAAAAAAAACCTACCTTACAGAAAACAAAAAAACCTACAGTACAGAAAAAAAAAAATACAGTACAGAAAAAAAAAAAAACATTACAACCCCACTCCCCACTACAGAAAATAAAAAAATTACACACCTGAAAAGGAAAGACAGATAAACACAATACAATACATACATATAATACATTACATACATGACATACAATACATGACATTACATACATTACATATAATATATTAAATATAATATATTAAATATAATATATTACATATAATATATTACATATAATATATTAAATATAATATATTACATAGAATATATTACATACAATACATGACATACAATACATGACATTACATACATTATATATAATATATTACATACAATACATGACATTACATACATTACCTATAATATATTAAATATAATATATTACGTAGAATATATTAAATATAATATATTACATATAATATATTACATATAGTCCAAATCAAATACCCCCTATCTATCTAACATACAATCTATTTAATTTAAAATAAATCCTAACTATATCAAATACATCCCCCTATCTATCTAATATACAATAAATCCTAACTACATACACAGGGCCTCATTCTATTATCGGCCGTAAATCGGCCGTAAGGCTGCGATTCCTTGCGGGGGTTCAGTTAACTCGCGATTCTATTATACGGCCCCGCAAGGATCTCCTTTTACGGCCGGCCGCATATCTTGGAACCGGCCGTAATCTGTGAAATATAAAAACTGAAAAATAAATTCAAGCCTGCACTGTACAGCTCTGTAAATGCTAGGGATCATATTGGGGGACATGAGGATTAAAAGGAACCCACTCTCAAGCTTGCACATCTGCCCAAACCCGAGTTCAAATTAACTGTTTATTTGCCGGCTGCGGCGGGGGTGTGTCTGAGGTGCTCCAAGCACTCTGGACTTTTTACATGGATATTTTACGGATATTAAAAATTAAATATTTTACGGATTTGAGTACAGGATAATTATGTGCTATTTTTTCTAACACCTAAAATCACTTTATAGTCTTCTCAAAGTGCAGGATGGCTTTATTTGAGCTATTTTATGTGCTTAATTGGTGCTAGCGAGACCTTTTTCCTGCAAGTAACTGCGGCTCGTTTTTAGCCTTGCAGAGAGGTTTCCCGGAGCAATTGAATTGCAAATCTCTTGCGGCCGTTTTAGATCAAAGGCTTTCCTCCGGCGCGATCGGCCGCAAGAGATAGCAAGGCACCGGCCGCAAGCCTGCCAGAATCCCCGGCCGTAAGGGAATAGAATAGCCGAATAGCTTGCGGCCGGTCCTTGCGGCCCCGCAACGGCTGCGGCCGATAATAGAATGAGGCCCACAGACCCTTATTCTAAACTAAACTAAAATAATTACAGTCCTAACTACACAGACCCTAATTCTAAGCTAAAATAAAATAATTACAGTCCTAACTACACAGACCCTAATTCTAAGCTTAAATAAAATAATTAAGACCACTTACCTTTAAGATGTTGCTTCAGATCACTAACCTATGGGTCAAACAAAACAAAATAATTAGTACAAAACATTAACATCAAATAAATAAACATTATATACATTCTAAATAATATACTCACCTTTACAGCATGTCCCGTCATTGTTTAGCTCTTCCGGCGCGGCCCTGTTAAAAAAAAACACAATACATGAATACATTAATACAATATATAAACAATAAATAAAATAAACATATAAACATCTAAATATACATTTAACTTACCTCCCCGCGATGTCCCCGGCCTTCTCTCCTTCAGCCCCGGCTGGGCCGCGGAACCATCCGCGCTCTAAAAAAAAAAATTAAAAAAACTAACGGAGGTCTGCACTGGCAGACCTCCCCGACGCTAATGAGCCTCCCGGAGTCGTTTCCCGGGAGGAAATTGGCATTGGCGGCTTGTGATTGGCTGAAAAAGCTGTCTATCAATTTCAGCCAATCAAAAGTCGTCAATGTGTGAGCCAATCAGGATGGGATACACCCCAATATCCCATCCTGATTGGCTAAAACACTTGTCTATCTTTCTGGGAATTCACAAGGCTCAGATGCCTTCAGCCAATCACTATGGGATACACCCCCACGGAGTGATTGGTAGAAGACATCTGCGCATCCTGATTGGCTCCTACATTGGCAACTTTTGATTGGCTGACAGCTTTTTCAGCCAATCACAAGCCGCCAATGCCAATTTCCTCCCGGATGTTAATGTTTTGTACTAATTATTTTGTTTTGTTTGACCCATAGGTTAGTGATCTGAAGCAACATCTTAAAGGTAAGTGGTCTTAATTATTTTATTTAAGCTTAGAATTAGGGTCTGTGTAGTTAGGACTGTAATTATTTTATTTTATTTTAGAATAAGGGTCTGTGTATGCAGTTAGGATTTATTGTATATTAGATAGATAGGGGGATGTATTTGATATAGTTAGGATTTATTTTAAATTAAATAGATTGTATGTTAGATAGATAGGGGGTATTTGATTTGGTCTATATGTAATATATTCTATGTAATATATTATATTTAATATATTCTATGTAATATATTATATTTAATATATTATATGTAATGTATGTAATGTCATGTATTGTATGTAATATATTATATGTAATGTATGTAATGTCATGTATTGTATGTCATGTATTGTATGTAATATATTATATGTAATATATTATATTTAATATATTATATGTAATGTATGTAATGTCATATATTGTATGTCATGTATTGTATGTAATATATTATATGTAATATATTATATTTAATATATTATATGTAATGTATGTAATGTCATGTATTGTATGTCATGTATTGTATGTCATGTATTGTATGTAATATATTATATGTAATATATTATATTTAATATATTATATGTAATGTATGTAATGTCATGTATTGTATATAATGTATGTAATGTATTATATGTATGTATTGTATTGTGTTTATCTGTTTCCTTTTCAGGTGTGTAATTTTTTTATTTTCTGTAGTGGGGGTGGGGTTGTAATGTATTTTTTTTCTTTCTGTACTGTAGTTTTTTTTGTTTTCTGCACTGTAGGTTTTTTTTTTGTAATTAGAGTGTTGGGGAGGTTTTTTAGGGGGTAGGTAGTGTAGGTAGGTAGTGTAAGTGTTAATAGATTAGTGTAGAGGGGGGTTAGTTTAGATTAAATGGTTTATTGGGGGTTATAGTGTAGTGTTTGTAGTTAGTGTCATGATGGTCCTTGAGGGGTTAATTTAGGCCTTATGGTGGTCTGTATTGACCCCCATGAGTTAATGGGTTAATTTAGGCCTTATGGTGGTCTGTATTGACCATCATGAGTTAATGGGTTAATTAAGGCCTTATGGTGGTCTGGATTGACCACCATGAGTTAATGGGTTAATTAAGGCCTTATGGTGGTCTGGATTGACCACCATGAGTTAATGGGTTAATTAAGGCCTTATGGTGGTCTGGATTGACCACCATGAGTTAATGGGTTAATTTAGGCCTTATGGTGGTCTGGATTGACCACCATGAGTTAATGGATTAATTATAGTTGGGGTTAATATTTTTAGTGCGAGTCCTTTCAGGACCTTTACGGTCCTTTAAGGACCCGCGAGGCGGGAAATTTAAAATTTAATTGCAGCAGGGTCACGATCGGGGCCCCCCGCTGCAGGGGGTTTATGTGGGGACACTTCGGGGGTCCCGATGGGGACCCACAGCTTTGAGGGGGGTTCATTTTAGGTGCCGCAGCCGGGATTGGGTGATAGTGTGCCGCGGCCCCTTTAAGGAGCCGCGGCGGGGAATTTAAAAGTTTGAAATGCAGCGGGGGGCCTGATCTATGCAGATCGGGGACCCCCGCTGCAAGGGGTTAATGTGTGGGTGCTGCAGGGGTCCTGATAGAGACCCCTGCAGCATGGGGATGTGTATAGGGTGCAGGGGAGAGCCTCACACTGCTGTCTCGGGCTGTTCCGAGGCAGCACGTAGAGGCTTTCGGATCCCTTGCGTGGACTTTTTGTCCACGTAGGGATTCTTACGATATACGAGAATCATGCGTAGATTTAATGCTACGTAGCTCTCTCGGAGCCTATTCTCGGCCATTTTCTCGCAGTCATATCGCAAAGCAGGCTGCGAGAGATTCGGTACTCGCAAACAGCAGGAAAACTACCTTTTGTGAGCACCAAGAGAACTACGAGGGAGAATTTAATAGGGCCCTGAATCTCTCAGTCAAAAGTAAAGTCTTCTAAAACATGTTTTTATGTATAATCAAGGAATATCCTTCTTTTATTTTGCTGAATATGCCGTAGTGAATCAGTGTTTACCAGTTTTTATTGGGGACTGTTTAGCATTATATAGACAGTTTTACTTTATATTTATGTAACCATTACGGTGGTACTTTGGGTTACAACGCTAATCCTTTGTGGACAGGACCGTGTTACTCGAGGTAGCATTTCCCATAGGAATCAATGTAGATTCAATTAACCCGTCCGGACCCCAGATTTTTCACATTTTAGTTTGAACTGACGGTCTTGTTTTTGGATACCACGCCTTAAAACTAAACAGAAATTTATAAACAACAATAATGAAATCAAATAACTTCACTTTACCTGTACTGAGAGGACTCGAGGGCTCAATGGCATGGTGGGGATGTAGAGAAGGAGAAGGAGGACACATATTATTGCTTGGAACATTGGCTCTTATGGGCACAGGCTGGGGACATTGTCTCATAGGCATAGGCTGGGTTCATTGGCACAGGTTGTTAGGGCTCTTACCAGCACAGGCACATTGGGCTCTTGCAGGCACAGGCAAATTGGGCTCTTGGAGGCACTTGCAGGTACAAACTATAAGGTAATCGTGCTTACAGTGTTTATAGCTTGATTCCTTCTTTTAGATTTGATTGCGTGATTGCAATTACAGTGCTTATAGCTTGCTTCCTTCTTTCAGTTTATATTGCATAACCTGAGGTAGCGTTGTAACCCGAGGCAGAAAATTGTAAAGGAGAAGCAGTGTAAAAAGAGGTAACGTTGTAACCCGAGGCAGAAAATTGCTGTGGAGAAGCAGTGTAACTCGAAAAACAGTGTAACCTGAAAGCATTGTAATCTGAGGTACCACTGGATCATCATTGTACCAAACAGCCGTCGGTGAGAAATCTGTAATAAATTACTGTGGTACCTGCTTCTCCTTCTTTCCCAAAGGAGTTTAGTCCAGTCTTCCCAAATAGAATCCCTATCATTGGAGAGTACAAGGTGGACAATGACATCCCTAGACTTTGTTGTTTCCAGCCCAGGGCTACTCCTGTGATAACCATGGTTTCCGCTTTTTGGACTGTCGAATTTCTGAAGACCTTCATCGCCAGTAAATATTTCTTGTTATCTACCACTTGTATCTATGTGTTTTGGACAATGTATGGCTAACCGCTTGTTGTGCTGATTGTATCCATGTTGGAGATGCCTTATGTTGGTATTTGTTTTTTGTGTGTAGTTTTGTAACTCATTTCCTGTGATCCAATTATTTGTGGGGACAGGTCTGAGAGGCCCATTGTGAATGGGAGCTTCCAGCACTGAACACTTCTTGCTGAGTGATTAGGTTAGCTGGCCTTTCCACCTTAATTACCTTTTGTTACTCTGCCCAGAGACTAATTGAATTAACGGGATCCCTTTATGCTACCATCAGCCCTATTAAACATGAAACAAAGTATTTTATTTGGCCGTTTTGTGAACTTTAGAATGTTGTGCTTTTAATTTTAATACCTAACATCACTTTCCCTGTTATTATATGTACAGTAGTATGTGTATATGTGCATTTAAAGTGCTATTGATTGGTCTTTACCCCCCTTGCGGGTCCTTTCTAGTACCCATTGGCTTCTTGGCTCCATTTGCAAATTACAAGGTTGAACGACCTTGAATTTGTTGCAATTTAATAGCTAAATTGGAACGTAGCAGTAACGGGCTTGACAGAACAAAGAATTTGCAGCTGCAATGTTCCACATCCCATAGGCTTTTTTTCGCACATAACCCGCAAAACGGCAGAAGCTTGCTTTACGGGGCCCATTTAATAGCCGTAAGTCTTGCGGGCTACATTATGGGCTATGGTTTTACACGTTGAGGTAATTTAATAGGTCTGCATGTGTATAAGTATGCAAGCTTGTCAGCTCGATTTGTAATGGGTGAACATGAGCTTTGTATTCACTTTGCTCCAACTATTGAGGAATCATGCATCTACATTCCAGAACTGCATTCCTGCTCTCCACTTCTTGAAGCAAATCTCTTCACTGAAACCCAAAATATGTAGATGAGTGGACCAAACTGCCATTATCCAATCATTGGTGGTCTAGCTGGTCCCTCCTTATTACAGTCATTGAGCTAATTCATTATGACATAAAACTATATTGTCATGATATAATTTTACTTATCAGTTTTATTGCCAATAATAGCTATGGTCATATTTATATGTTATGCCATGCTATTCACACGTACAATTCTCCTTTCTACTTTACAAGTGCTTCATAAAATCCTGTCTCTTTAAAAATCAATTATTTTAATAATAATATAACATTATCAAATGACCATCTGACCCTAAACAACTTTTATCCCATGCCTCTCCAAGAATATCTATTATTTTCTCGATTTAAAAATGTTAAAAAATCTAAAGCTAGACCATTTAGAAATAATATAACATTCTCATTAAATTAATTTCTTAAGGGGGTAATTGTATTGATTTGGTAAAATAGCATCCATTCCATATGTCTTTGGAGAGTTGTTACTAGAGGCAGGTTAAGAATGATGTTTCCTATGCCTTGGAGAATTCCCATGAAATGCATTGCCTTTGAAATGAGCTCTTCTGATATCGGGCATTCCTAGAACTAGCCTCTAGTTCCACTGTTGATGATCTCTGTTGTAGTGGCTGCATACCCAAAGTCTTTCTTTGATTGTAATATGCTATGATACTATTACCACTGTGAATGAAATAATGTCATTATGGTAAAATAAATATGTGCTAACCTTTTTCCTTTGTAGATTTGTCACTTTAGGAGACATGGCTGGCTGTGTGCAGCTGCTCACTGAAATCCTTCTAAGATAATTTAACTGGATATTAGGAGTTACACTTTTGCTGTGTGGAATACTTGCACTAATTGTTAGGGATTTTGTTATTCTGATTTGTTTTTTCTATACAATCTCCGCTAAGAATGTGGGGTGAGCCTGAAACAGACTAATGTTGCAAGAACATCTGGCTGCCACTCAAGTAATCTCATGCTTGGATGCATGAAATGCACATACTTTCTCAAAAGTTTGAAGTAGCTCTTAACTCCTTATTAGGATTTAGCTTTACCATACAGTCAAGCATTTCTGAATAGAAGTATTAAACAATTATTAAACTAGTGAGGAGAGAGTTCTTCTGAATGCCTGCTAATACAGGACTTGAGAAATGCTCCATTGACCTATTCTTAATATATGAAGACTAAAGTAGTGTATACAAAGTTTTCCTAATGTCTGATTTGAGAACTTCATGACACTGTGTGTCTGAGGGGTTATTATTTGTGGGTGGGGGGTATTTGTTAAATCATTGGACCTTTTGGTATTTGCCATCTGCTCTTTCGCCTGCATATACTCATAAGCAGGAAGTTTGCAAGCATTGGCAAGCATTGCTAATGCAAAAGGTAAATACTGCTTTCATATATGCAGTCTTCACCATCTAGTATCATAGATAGCAGTAGCATGATTTTTTTTTCTCTCTAATTGAAAACACTAGCACAATAGGAATGTGCCAATATATTAATTAGGTCTATACAATTCTCATTAGTGTACATGATCTTCCTGACCTTCCTGAGAGTAACAGGTAGAATTAGTTGTTTCTGTGTCTTGCAATTTAAGCATGTGTTGTTAAATAACATAATATACCTCTTTCACATTTATCTTATTAAGAGGAATTTTAGTCCAAAGAAAATGTTTAGCCAATCTTGTTTGAATACTATTATAATAAAGTACTGTAAATTAATATTGGTTTTAGTCTGCAGACATACAGAATTGTATCTGTGCCACCAGGTGGAGTGAAGTAGTTAGCCAACTGATTAGCACTAAAGTGCTTATTATTTTATAACCATAATAACCAATATGATTCTGGTTTGTAACATCTCTTCAGCTGATAAATAATTTCAACTCCTTCAGTTAAATGCATGCCCTATAAAACTACATGATTATTGAGAGTGCATACCGATTAAAGGGATAAGACACTTGGAGCCCAATTCAATTCCCTATTTCATAACGTTACACCACGAAAAAATGGTAAGTAACCTAGCTATTGTATTCAACACTCTCAACATGATCGTGAGTGTGCTGTTCCCATTGCCTACTATTAATCCCTACTCGCAATATTACACCTTGGTTCCCCATTGATCTGCACACATCAGTAATATTATAAGTTCCGTTTGCACAAAATAGATATTCATTTACGAAAAGCTCAAAATTACTTATTACTCGCAAAGCATATTTTAACTGATTTTGGCTAAAATTATTACAAGTACCATATAGTTCCATATAGATCACAACCACTTTTCAAATAAGGTTCCTAAATGTCAACCACATTGCTGTGAAAATGAAAAACCAAGCATGCTTGCACAAGTGGCTTTAACACATTCAAATGAGGATATTCTGTTACAACAATTTATTTATGGGGTAATCAAATCTCTAATATAGCTGTATTTTTTCAGGTGATTACTATCACTACTTGGCTTGTTATAAGACCACGAAACCTTAATGTAACTGTCATGAACGATTTGAGGGCCATGAAGCGACCCCCTGCACCCCACAAGTAACACTGCTATTTGTAATGCTGGCACACTGGGTGCTAATGTCAGGGGCTATTACAACGGAGCTGAAATTTGTTGTTGTGGGGGCTGACTTGATTGTTTTTGTGTGAAGTGTGGGCCACAATAATTCATTTTTGGGGCTACTACATCATGTTATACAGTATGCACTGTAATAATGTATATGTGTTAAAGGTAGGCCCTAGGATGCTAGAACTATATAAAACTTACTGCAGTCCCTTATGTCACAATGGGGTTAATTTTCTGTAGGAATTTATATAACCCTGCGATCGGCCATGTGTAAATCCTATGGCTTTAATCATGAAGGGGAAAGCTAGTTTTATGGCTCTGTAAGAGGAGAGCAGAACACAGGCCTGGGTTATTAGTGACCTAAACACATAACCCTGTATATACAATGTGTAATGATAACAAGAAAGCCAGACCCCTCTATACATCTGAAAATCATATGGGTGGGGATTATAGCAAGCTATTTGCCCATGAGGATGGGCTAGAACTGTTTTGTGTTATCTGAAAATGTGTCTTGAAAAATAAAGAGGGACCAGTCTGATTTTGGACACATTAAATAAAGGTGGTGTCGGAGTCTGCTTGTACTAATCAAGTATACAGGGTATGTGATTCTTAGATCCTAAGCAAAGGGGTCTAAATGGTGCCTGTCTCTTCAGGAATGATGCTGTCATCTGAAGTGTCTGCTGGTGCAGAGATTTCCAAGAACCCAAACGATCTTTGTTTGTAGTTAACCTGTAGTCTATAGCAGGTGGGCTCTGGGCAGTAATAGCCCCTACCAGCTTAGATCGTCACAATGACTGCCTGTGTAGAAGAATCTCCTGCATAAAACCCAGCTGTCAGAAGAAGTAAGCCGACATGAAAAAGCTCCAGCGTGTATACAATGTTTGAACACTTATGATCTGGCATATACTTCCTCAGATTCACATAATTTTTGTGTTATTTCATGATTTAATTAGAAAGTTTTATTTACATAGACTCTTACTCAGTGCCCCTCTCTTCTTTGTACAATTAGTTGGTGCTATAATGGTGGAGCCAACCTATCTCTTTAAAAAAACCCAATATATCCCGTATCTATGTGATGAATAAATTATGTGAGGGTGGAATTTCATCATAGTTTCATGCTACATTTCAAGTTATTTATTATTTTTATTATCTGAAAATATTTTTGCAATTATTTTTTAATTGTATGTATAAACGTGTGTGAATAGTTTTGCATTGTCCTTTTCTATTAATCCTGATTATACCTTGTTTCCCACTGAGTTATTGGAGTGTGGATAAAAAATATTAAAAACGCTGCTTTTTTGTATAATTTTTAAAAAGTATTAGTGTATTTAATTATTGCCCAACATAACAATATATACGATAATTTTACTATATTCTATCAGTAGTCACCCAAAGAGAAAACCTGTCAGTAATTCTGGTGTATTTTTGGTTAGACATAATATTAGGAAAAAGAAGAATCACTTAGATTTTTTTTGGTTTACTGCATTGTTGCATATAATTCAGTCTTCAATTTTTTTTTTTGCATTAAAGTCCCAAAACAAATGTTTGAAAAAAAAGTAAAATATTTTCTTTATAAATAGTACATTGTATTTTAAGCTGTATTTACGTTATTACTGACAATTACTTTGTTCATTAAAATGTATTCATATTCAGATAACCTTGAATTTTTTATATCAAATCAATTTGACGCTTCATATACTGTATAGCAGATACTTGGATTTTTTAACTTGATATAAGATTGAAAGGTATTTTCAGACTCCCTTTTTGAAATCTAATTACTAAAGCTAAAAGTTGGCCTCAACTGCCAGGCCTGTCAAATCACTTGCAACTGAAGATTGTATCAAAATTAGAGTTTCCTTGCCAAGCTGCAAGTCAAGTTCTGTAGAACAGACGGCATTTTTGTCTCAAAGGCCCTTAAGGATGGAGTTGAGTGCAGATGTACCGTTGTGTACAATTCTCAGAAAATGGAAGTAGGAGTTTTTGGAGACAGATATCACATTGAGTGGGAGCAGATAAGGGAGCAATCATTAAAACTTTGCAACCTGCTACCATATCTTGTTTATTTATTCCCCTTAAGCATTATACTTTATATATAACCTAAGCATGATGATGACTGCTAGGCTGATCTAGTTGGGCTTTTATTCATACTGTAATGTAACTGCTAAACATTTTATGTATATAAAGTAGCAATTTAATTTAGCATTGGTAAGCAACACAGGTTATTTTGTGCAAGAAAATAACAAATGTATATTACTGTATATAAAATAGAATGCTATTATAAAACATGGTTGGTTTTAAAATATTATATTAAATGTTTTTATCTCATAAGTGAAAGAATACTTACATAAACCAATTAAATAAAATATACATGTCCTACTTAGTTTCTCATAGAATAGGTTTTTAATTAATTAGGTAATTCCAGATAACAACACAAAAAAGAAAATAGAAAATTATACCGGATTGTCCAAAAGCTAAACTACTGTTTAACATTCTAATAACTTAAAGGATGGAAGTTGCTTCAAGAAGCGTCCCAAAAAGCCTGGTGTACAAATTATTGAATATAGTTTAGGAATGTGAAAAATGCTCACTTGTCTTCCCTTCGCAAATAATCAAACCTCCTTCGCCCCTTTCTCGCCCATGCATCTTGTTTACATTCTTATAAATCTAATTATGCAGATTAGAATAAAGGCCTTCTGAAAGTTTAATATTGCGCTGATAATGTGGTCCACAAAATGTTGGAGTCTGCTACTGGCTTGTCAGGATTTTAGCTGACATGCAATATGTTCCAAAAAATGGCTGTTTTTTATTAACACAAGTGTGGATGCCATCTAAGAATATAAGTGAACTACTTTGGATTAGTAGCAGGGTAGAAATTAATAGATGCCAATAGGACCACCAAATGAAATTCTAATCAGCCCTGCCGCTCAGTGCCTCCTGCACCAAACATAGCTGTAAATTATTATAACAAAGGAATGTATGTACATTCAACAGTAACATTTAAAGTGTAAAGTGAATAAAAGATGTAATAAGATGTTTCACACATCAAAGAGTTTAGGAGCAAATGTGGCAATTTTATACACTAATGCATACATAGCAGAATCAGGTATCATTACTGTAAATTGATAGCAATACTCAGATACAGAAATGCCTCAGGTTTGCCTTTACAATTTCAAGAAAAAAAACTGCATTGCTTTGGACTCACCTTTTCAGTGTTGTCTGATATGAACATGTCAATGTTCCCTCTGTAATTCAAAAGGAGGCCTTAAACATTTTTCAGTGGATAACCCATAAAATATATTATGAAATATTATTCATACTCCATTGAGCATTATTAACAACTTAATGCAAATTCATGCAGTAACATGTTAAAATGGTGTTTATTAGATGATAAAGGATATGATCAACAGTAGCCCTGAAATAACATAGTCAAGAGTAGAATAGTTTATAGTGGAGAGTCCCTTGACACTTGACTGTATGTCATCACAAGGCACGAATAAAAATTAATATTAAGTCCATGTTTAAAATAACAACTACTAAAGTTTAAAACCATATTTATGTGAAAATAAATAATTTTCAATAAAATAAGTGAAAATAACAAAAGGAGAATATGCTGGCCTACTCCCGGTATTTATTAGTCACAGTAAATTGTCTTTGTTTTCAGAAAATATAATACATTTGACAAAGCAGTTTTACTGCCTCTAAACATTCCACATTTTCTGCAAAGTCTTGGTCCAACAATGATGAAAATCAGTACATCTATTGTATATTATAACTCTCTTTTATCTACATGTATATGGTCACATACCTAGCAAAATTTTAAAATCAAAAGAGGGTCACTTGTTTGTGTGCCTATGAATATGGCATTTGCTACATCCTAAGAGCTGGGGTGTCACAAATGTACATTACAATAATATATATAATATATATTTTAATGTTAAGATATAACTTAAGATGCCACACCCCGGAAGAGACTAGTTGGTGCCTTGTCGGGGTCAGGGCGGCAGTCCTTTTGTAGGCTGGGAGAGATGAGCAATGCTGTGGCCTGAGTTCCAGACTTCCAGAGCTCCCTAAGAGGGTAATTGAAAGTTCCCCATGGTACTCTGAAGGTGATCTCTCAGGATAAGGCATTTGCTCCTTGCATACTTGTGGTGCATCATTCAAGATCCGATATGTGAGAGGGCAGACCGCAGGGGACATCGAAAGTGAGAGAACTTTAGAGAAGTATTGAGAGGCCGGCCATAAGTGGGCTTCTGAGAGTGACCTCCGATCCTGTAGCAAGGGGACATTGTCCTGGAATCTAGAGTCGTTCTACGCTGCAGAGAGTGCCACCCTTAAGCTTGTAATAGAAGGAGACCAGCAGTGCAGAGGCTTCCGGCGAGATCATCAAGGTTAGTGGCGGTCTGGGTTTTCATCCCCCTAAATTACCTACAGTATATTGACGGAGGCAACGGGGAACGGTGAAAAACATTAAAGCTGGAGAACTTTTGCATATTATGCAGTGATTGTGTTTGATGACGGATCTTGATTTCTGAAGCAGTTGACCCCGGGTTAACCTCAGGGGTATATCCCCTCAATATAGGCTGAATTCCTGGAGACATGGGTCACAGGCATTTAAGTGAAATCAATGGCATAAAGTAATAAGGGTTTTACTGAGCAATCCGAACGCCACAACCTTATTAAAAAGTTCTTGGAAGGACTATGTATCCCATGTAAAAACCTCTCACGAAATATTAAGCTCACAAGAAGATCTGGTCTAGCTAAATTAAGACAGCAAACTATGGAGAGCTATTATAAATAGCCACTTAAGTTCCTATTTGATTTTATAGCAATAAATTGGGGGTTTATATATTAAAAAAACAAAAGTAATTTTGAGATGGTGATATAATAGGTTGGACACTATATACAAGGAAGGAAGAAATTGTACATACTTTGCACTTAAAGGGTCAAGTTGTGTTGGCTATTTGTACTCAAGTTCTATCTAAGGGATTTTTTCTATTTGAATCTGGAGTCTTCTAACCTAATGATACAGCATTTATACCACGAAAAGTGGGCTAATTAAAGAGTTACAAAAGGAAGAAAACACAGAAGACTTGACTCTTAGAGTCACTACCTATTGTTGCTAAAGTGAAACTTAAAGATACCATTTTTTTCCCCAACAAGCTGGTTAAGAGATCCTCCGACTTCCATGAAGATTTGATGAACTGGCCCTTAACTCCAGAGATGATCTTTGGAGGAGGGAAAAAAGGGACTTATATGGAGAAGATCCTCAATGATACTAGAGATAAGCAATCTACTAAAAGTAAATCTAGGGAAATAAAGAGCACAGAGAAATCGCTAGAAAGTTTATTTCCCTCTAAAACCTATTTAAAAGAAAGGTATTAAGAGAAAATACAAGGAGGTTAAGGGAAAAATATATCTCATATAAGTGGGTTTTCCCAGACAAATTGATTGTTTTTTAAAACAGCCAAATAATTAGAATCACAACTAAATAAGAAGTTGGTGCATTTATCAACAAGTTAACAGAGTTAATGTAACTCTCTAGGTATGCACCAAAAATTGCTATTACTTTAAAGGAACCAGAGTGTGTAATAATAGTTTCCCCCATATTTTGGTCTGAGAAACTTTAGAAATATATTTTCTATTGGTGATAGGTTTTGAGACAATGGGTAGAATATAATTATTTACATAATTTGGCAGCTGATTTAGGACATTTTTCCACAGTGTGATGATTCACTTTAAGATGGGTTGGATGGAACTGCACTTTTATAAACAAGAATATAACACTTATTGATAGCAATGTCATCAATCAAATTAGGGAGTTAGGTGTTAATAATGAAGTGGGTATGGCTTGAATTCTCTTTATAAATTAGTTTTGATACACAGTTTGTTGTTAAAGGAATATACTACAAAAATATTTGTAATCATTTATATATGTATGATTGTATTTCAATTGAACAATTTTGGCACGGATGCACTTTAAATATAACATATTATGATTAAGATATAATTCATTTTTGAAGATGATTTTTAGAGAGATAAGATATGCATAGATGGTACACAAGGATTGCACTGGCACTTGTTTTTTTTAAAGAAAGATTTAAGGGTATAATTGATTTTTAGATTATGCCAAAATATAGTTCTGCTTGCACTTTTAGTAATTTTGACATTTAAGCACTTTAAGAGAATTGATTATAGGGTTGCATAAGGGAAATTTATTTTTACTTGAATTTGTTTCTCAGATTATTGGTGAAAATTTTTAAAAGCCTGAGAAAGGGTGAAAAAGAGAAAGATGATTAATATGAAATAGGACTGTCGCCTAGACACTCAAACTTGATTTAAAAGTTTGCATGTTCCTGATCTGTTCCCCTCAAACCCCCAAGAAGGGAGGATGGAGGAGGGAGATGGAAGCAGAAGCAAGAACTCCTTGGTATGTAAACGATGTATGTTGGAGGTTATGTTGGGACTTCCCCCTATCCTACCCTTCTTCACTTGGATCACCTCCATTTTTTTTTGTCTTTCCTTACTTTTTAGTTTATTTCTCTCTCAGCTGTCTCTCACTTGGTCCGAGATGCCCTTAATGTGAAATTTGATTGTAATTGTGATACAGTAAAATAAATGACCCTGAATATGTTATAATATACAGGGTCTTAACCACCAAGCTAAGAGAAATCATCTGAATAGTTTAGTTAATAAAGAAATGATTGATATCTTACTAGTTCAAGAAACACATTGGCAAAAAAGATAAGATTCCAAATTTTAGAATAAAGGCCTTTGAATTAAATTATAACTCAACATTTTAAAAAAAAGCAAGGGGTGTTTCGATTTTTTTTAACAGCTCTTTGAATATTTCTGAAGATTTCGTGAAAGGTGGGTTGGAAAGATCAATAATGAAAAGGTGACGATCCTAAATGTGTATGCCCCAAATTATAAACAGAATAAATTTGTGAGTCAGATTCTGGGAATGTGGAATAAATATGTGCAAGGGGGATCTATAATAGGGGTGATTTTAACCTGATTATGAACAGTTATCTAGATAGAATTTAATCGAAAAACGTGAATGTCAAAATCCAAGCCTTTTGTAAATTCGGTAATGAAACATAACCTTTATGACACATGGAGGGTACTTCCTCCCCAAATGAGAGATTATACCAATTTTTTGCATAGGCATGAAACCTATACGCGGATTGATTTAATACTCACAGATTTCAAAACAATCAATAAAGTTGTAAAAGTTAAAATTGGCCCTATAGTCGTCTTGGACCATGCTTATACAGTACTAACGCTAGACTTGGGAATAAATAACATTTAAATTCCTGATTGGAAATTAGATAACTCCCTATTAGAACATAAGAAAAAAAAAAAAATTGAGAGAAGTCAAACATTTTTTTGAGATAAATAATATTTCAGAGATCTCCAAGGCGACGCTATGGAATGCACAGAAGGCGTATACTAGAGGTATTCTTATTGGTTGGAAATCTGATTGGAAAAAGCAAAGAGGGGCTACACTTGAACAACGATGTATACAATTGATTAATCTAAAGCTGCGGAACAAGAATAGGCCGGATCAAAATTTGATAACCAAAATATGAGAATGTCAAGCTCAAATTAAGGTAATAAACCAAGCTATTTCTGACAGATCAGTATGGAAAATGCAACAGGGGTTATATTGTTATGGAAATAAGATTAGTAAACATTTAGAGAAGAAATTGAAGGGTAAAATGGTTAGGAAAAGAATAGAAGTCATATCTGTCAAAGACAAGCTGTTGAGGAAGGCTTTCACCAGCTTTTATTATGACCTCTATAATTTGGAATCAGATCCACCTTTTAATAGACCGTCTTCAGAAGTAATCCAAAAGTTTTTGAAAATATTAAACTTTCTAAAATAACAAATGCACAACTTGAAAAATTAAACTTATTCAACTGGAAGAAGTAAATAAAGTAATCAAGGAATTGAAAATGTATTCCTCCCCAGGGCCAGACTTCTTTTCTAACTTGTTTTACAACATTTGGCAACCAATTATCTTTGACCACTTAAAAGATCTATTTAACAAAATAAAAGACACGAGCAAAGTCTCAAAATTATTTCTGTTATCAGCTATAGTTACTATTCCTAAGAAAAAACACGATATTCTAGAATGTAACGACTTTAGACCAATTTCGCTATTGAACACCAATTTTAAACTGTACTCTAAAATCTTAGCAATCTGATTAAATAGCATAATTAAAGATTTAGTTGGAATTGATCAGAATGGGTTTATACCAGGGCGTCAGGGAACAGACAATACCTGGAAATTATTAATTTGATAGATTATGCGTCAAAAAGAGATACTCCCACCCTGCTCCTTTCTCTTGATGCTGAGAAAGCTTTTGATTGAGTAGGGTGGGAGTATATGAAGTTAACATTAGATAAGTTTGGACTGGGTGACTTTGGACGCTTGGAGATTGGGGCTCTTTACTCTAACCCTGAGGCTTTTGTCTCTGGAATGGGCATGAGGTCAGAGAAGTTTACTATAAAGAACGGTACCGGACAAGGGTGTCCCCTATTACCGGTTTTATTTGGTCTTCTCATGGAGCCTTTCGCGGAGGCTATAAGAATGCATGCTAGAATATCATGGATTGAAATTAAAGATAAGGAGCATAACATTGTTTTATTCGCAGAAGATGTGGTTATATCACTGACATAAAAAGAAATTATATGGGTATATTTACAATTTGGCCAACAAGCTTATTAATTTAAGGGTAACAACGACGAGATTAAAAAATGGAATATTAAAAATACTTAAAAACAATGAAGAGAAGAAAAAACTCCTCTGAGGGATAGTGATATACTTCACTTATAGACAGTGTATAGAGATGTAATACTTTCTCTTTTCTCCCTAAGGAGAATTTGTGGTCTTCCACTAAAGGTAACTCAGTACCAAAATTATACAACGTCTGTTATATACACCTTTCATTAGGAAATTTATTTTGTGCAGACATTTCTATGATGGAATTATAATGAATAGTATGGTTAAGCAAATAGGTACTATTTGGGAGATCAATAGGTAGTTATATGACATATGACATATGAAATTGAATATATGTGGAGATATCACATTCTACATTCAGAACATCTCTTCCCCACCTACTTGTTTGTGTAAAGTCTTTACACTTCTATTAATATAAAGGTGGAATAAACCCTATTATGGGCTATAATTTCCTTATTAATTCTCTAATTCGGTATGAGGATATTCAATCATAAATCACATCACTTGTGCTTACTTACTATTGTTTCTAGAGGCCTAAAGGTAGTCTTCGATTCTTCCAAGACAACCATACTATATGGTATCTGAGTTATCTAACCAGTGCCATGCTGCTTGCTAAGAACGCTAATGCTGCATGGTTGTTACTTCCTGGTTTGCGTGGACCACGTCGTGCGTGATGACGCACTCGTACGTGTATACGCCTATGCCTGACGCGTTTCAACGTGCTGTGACGTCTTTCTCAAAGGGGGGAGGCGGGAATGTCGTAGCTAGCCTTATATAACGGTTCCGTTGCCTTGGAAACCGGCACTGGGGTGGTAGTTACATAGGGGCCATGTTATATGGCATATAGAGTTGCTGTTTATATGTGCATTATGTGCATCAATTGTGTATGGGTATATATGCAATATGCATCAATTATTATAGATAAGATGACAAAAATAACTGAATCTGAGGTGGACCTTTGCTGGCACACATATTTAAGAGAAGCCAATATAAGTTATTGTATTGGATTGCTGTTTATATGTGCACAATGTGCATCAATTATGTATTTGTATATGTACAATGTACATCAGCTATTATGCATGGGATGATAAAAATAACTGAATCTGAGGTGGACCTTTGCTGGTACAAATATTTATGAGAAGCCAATATAAGTTATTTTATTAGCTGAAAATATTGATAATGATAATATCTATCAATACATAAGGGAAGATATAATTATAGTGGTGCCTAGATGGGATATATAGCAGAATACCCATGTGGTCTAATATCAATCTATATTATATATATAAATATATATGAAAGTTGCATTATGTTCCTCTGTAGTATGAAATCTCCACTAAGATGAAAAAAAACTATTATGCCATATATCTGTGTGAAATAACAAGACTCAACCATGGATGAATAGAATATAGGCAAGAGTTGCCATTAAACCTGAGAAGACTGTATAATAAAGGTCTATAAGGTGGTGACTAAAAAATGGTGTGAATAAGGAAATAAAATGCTATAGAGTGTATAAGAAATAAGAACACTCTTCTATAATCTAGGTGACAGCTTGGAAAAATAACTACCAATTGTTTGCAAAAAGAATGTGATATAGGTGAATTTTGCCTCAGTGCGTGAAATATGTGAGCATGTTAAGGCATTAAAGGCCTAAAGCATATGAACCTAAGGCACATATGTCTAATATGGCTATTGGGCCACTGTGTTAGTGGTAAAATCTTAACAAACAAACTCATTGCTCTGATCTAGATATAATTGCAATCTAGATGTGCTTACTATAACATTGTAAAATGTGCTAAACATAAAGATTATAAGAGAACCCCATGTGTAAATATAAGTGAATAAATCCTGGAGGTACCAGATTTTGTATAATTACAATATAACCTTGCTTTCAACTGATATATTAAGGTTCTGTTCAAAGAGTTAGTCAACATAATGCAGAGACAGCTCATAATGTCTCAATAAATGTTCAAATAAATGGGGTAAATGAAAAACCCTCATTTAGTCCGTTAGGTGTTTGGGCCTTCAACTTATAGATCCATCTAGCTTCACATTGTAGGAGTTTCTTTTCTAGATCTCCCTTTCTGGGGCCTGGCTCAATACTGTCCACCACACAGAAATGAAGAACATTACTGTTATTGTTGTGGTAGTATTTAATATGGCGCGCAATAGGTGTATCATAGGAGTTATTAATAGAGTAAATATGTTCTCCTATTCTGCGACGTAGCTGTCTGCGGGTTTTGCCTACATAGATTTTATTACAAAGGCATGTTGCCACATATATAACCCCTGTAGATAGGCAGTTAAAGAATTTTTCAATCTCAAACACCTCCTTGGTGATTGGATGTTCATACCTTTTGATAGGTTTTATATACTTGCAAAAACTGCATCGCCCACATCTGAAGCATCCTTTAGGTGGTTGTAGCCATGTTTGGCCTGGATTGCTCTCTTTAAAGTGGCTATGCACTAACATATCTCTGAGATTGGTACCTCTACGATAGGTAATTGGTATTCTAGTTGGCAGGGTATCCTTTAGATCTTCATCACTTAATAACAGATGCCAATGTTTGCTTAGGATATGTCTGATGATATCAGAATCATACCCATAGGTCATAATGCATCTTGGTGTGTTTTCTGTTTGTCTATCTTTTAGCAGTTTCTGTTCAGTAGAACTGGTATTTTTAGTAATGTCTGGCTTCCTATTTGTTGTGTGAGTATTAAGAAAATCTGCCCTATTACAACTTAAGGCATATTGGTAGGCCAATTTTAGACATTTTTTGGGGTACCCCCTTTCCTTAAATTGTAGTCTTAATTTGTCAGCTTCAATTTGAAACTCATTCTCTGTGCTGCAGTTTCTACGAATGCGCAAGTACTGACCCTTGGGGATGCCTCTTTTAATGGGTTCATAGTGTTGACTATCCCAATGTAGTAAGGTATTGGTCGCTGTATCTTTTCTATAAGTAGAGGTGGAGATGTTGCCATTACTATCTTTATAGACTTTTAAGTCAAGAAAGTTTACCTTCTCTTTGTTGATTTCATGGGTGAATTTTAAACCCAAAGTATTCTCATTTAGAGATTTCATGAAGGTTTCAAATTCCTTCTTTGTACCTTCCCATACAACTAGGATATCGTCTATGTAGCGACGCCATAGTAAGATTTTATCAGTCCAGTTAGTCTGTGTTTCATTGAAAATATATTTATCTTCCCACCAACCCAACACGAGATTGGCATAGCTTGGTGCACAGGGTGTGCCCATAGCTGTACCCTTACATTGGTGGATCCATTGGTCATTGAATATAAAATAGTTGTGCTCAAGTACAAACTCCAGTAGTGTAAGAAGGAATTGATTGAATTCAGCAGATCTTGAGTCTTTCATTTGTAAAAAGTATTCCACTGCTTTAATTCCATAGCTATGGTGAATACTGCTGTATAGGGCTTCGACATCTATGCAAGCTAACCAGGTGTCTTTAGGTACATTCAGATCTTCAAGTTGATTCAGAATGTCCATACTATCCCTCACATATGAGGGTAAACTTGTCACTGATCCTCTTAAATGGTAGTCCAAAAATTGGCTACAATTGTGTGACAGGTTATCTGTGCCTGAAACTATTGGTCTACCTGGGATAGGTGTACTTTTTTTATGTACCTTAGGTAGTGCGTAGAAAGTAGATATGACAGGGAATTTAGGCAATAGGAAATTATAAGTATCTTCATCTAGAATTCCGTTGCTTTTGGCTTCATCCAAGATGTTTTTTAATATCTTTCTATATTCTATCGTGGGATTTCTAGGAATGACTTCATAGGTAGTACTATCTTGAAGTATCCTATTACACATTTCCTTATACTCTTTATTCCCCATCACTACTACATTGCCCCCTTTATCTGCCGGTTTAATTTGAATTTCTTTATTTGATCTTAGCTCTTTTAATGTTTCGTATTCATCCTTAGAGAGATTATATGTTCTGAATGTAGAATGTGATATCTCCACATATATTCAATTTCATATGTCATATGTCATATAACTACCTATTGATCTCCCAAATAGTACCTATTTGCTTAACCATACTATTCATTATAATTCCATCATAGAAATGTCTGTACAAAATAAATTTCCTAATGAAAGGTGTATATAACAGACGTTGTATAATTTTGGTACTGAGTTACCTTTAGTGGAAGACCACAAATTCTCCTTAGGGAGAAAAGAGAAAGTATTACATCTCTATACACTGTCTATAAGTGAAGTATATCACTATCCCTCAGAGGAGTTTTTTCTTCTCTTCATGGTTTTTAAGTATTTTTCATATTCCATTTTTTTATCTCGTCGTTGTTACCCTTAAATTAATAAACTTGTTGGCCAAATTGTAAATATACCCATATAATTTCTTTTTTTGGATTACTTAGTGGAAAACACTACAAGGGATTTACCTCCCTAGAACTTAATATACTATATCACTGACATATCCTATTCAATCATTAGGATTTTTAGAGGAGTTAATTGATACATTTGGCCTAATTTCATATTACAAAATTAATTTAAATAAGACTGATGTACTAGAAATCAATTTATCCAGAGCATTGATCAGAGATTTGAATTCAAAGTACCGATTTAAGTGGAATAATAATCATTTTTTACATCTAGGTATTAGGTTTGATAAAGAACTCAGAAAAAAAAATTCCTGTGAACTGCAATATTGTATACCAAAAGTGTATGAACATCATAAAAGATTAGAAATAAAAAAATATATCGTTTTCAGGTAGAATAGCCGCTGCAAAAATGTCATTGCTCCCGAGAATCAATTATCTGCTAAGGAGTATTCCAATGCCCTTTCCACTCTACTTGATTAGTAAATTTCAATCATTAATAAATGGATTTATTTTTAATGAAAAAAAACACAGGTAAAAAGATCAATTTTGGTTGGAAAATTTCAAAATGGCGGTCTCACATATCCAGATATCAAAGCATATCATGATGCCACGATGTTATTTCACATTATAATATGACAGACATAAAGTACTCTTGTACCCAGGTAGAGAATGCAACCTTAAAAATAGGAAATCTTAGCCAACTAATTTTTTTAGAATCCACAGTAAAATATTTGTCTCTCTCAAATCTCTGGATAATTAGGAAAGGGCTATCCTTTTGGTTTAAACTAAATAAAAAGCTGAATCTAATGCCATATCCAAGCCTGTGTATTTATATTAAAGATCTCCCTAGTAGTTTAAATCTCCCATCCTTGAATGACTGGATTGAAAAGGGTATTGATTGATTATATAAGCATTTTAGGGAAGATAAATAGATACCTTTGGATTATTTACAAAAGACGTATAACATAACTCCTCAAGATTGGTTACTGTATTCTAGAATCAAAACTTCATTAGAAAATGCTGGATTTGGAAAGACAAAAAGAGATATTTTAAATAACTTTGACAGTTTATTGAAATCAGACAATAAAAAACATTTTATATCAAAAGTTTTTGATTTGTTAAGAAAACAAGCAGTAGATAATAAATCCTCCAATATAATGGCGTGGGAAAGAGATTTAAAGGTCTCTTACCCAATTGAAGTCTGGAGGAAGGCTTTTAGGATTAAGTATATGAAAAATGTCTCCTATAGAGAGACATACTTTAAAACATTAAACATTCTACAGTTTCATGCACTAGTAATGAGCAGGGGTGTCTAACAACATTAGTCAATTGGCTGCATGCTCCATGGTACATTGGAATCAATGGATATGGATGTTACCAACAGTTCTGTCAGATCCTCCCAGCACTGCTGGAGGTGGTTCTTCATTCTACAAAGACTGATTGGAGGAGGCAGAATGCTTCAACTGCTGTTCCTTACAACATGCTCTGTCCTGCTTGCTTGCAGACCCACAGACTAATTGTGCTGTATACCTTTCTGCCAATGCAACTTTTGCTGCAGGTAGTAAAGAAAAGCAAATGAAAATTATTGAACAGAATAAAATGGTTGATCGCCTTCACAGGTCAAGGATGGCGTAATTCTACTCAAAGATTCAGAAGTTGTGCGGGCAGTAAGGTGTGCAAGAAAGCCCTAGTTTCTGATGGATACACACATATATATATATATATATATATATATATATATATATATATATATATATATTATGCATACAGATCTCATTAACAAAATAGAAATGTGTTTAAATCAGCAAAAAGGCAAAACTGTGCTTGTAAATGCAGTGGCCTTTAATAAAATATGCACGCTTTTTACTTAGGATCACAGAGTGCCATATTTTTGGAGTCTAAATGTAATATTTTTGTGGATAGATTTATCTTTAATTTATCTGTCTATCCTGCACTATACTGTGGTACAATGGTGGTCAAATCAGTAACTGTTTCAATGCACTATAAATGATCAGAAGCGACAGGCAGAAAAGACATCTTCATTATGAATATTCAGACTGGAAGCAATGCAAACATGACATTTTCAAAAGGAGATAACTCAAAAACTATTTCCACCTATTTTAATGATATCTAAGTGAAGCTGAGGGTCAGTTTCCACGAAATTTGTGTCCCTTTAACTCTAGCTAGACATTTTCTGCTTTTTATATGTTTACGCATCTCTCTCTGTAGATATTTCAGTAAATCCATATTTCCAAACCTTTGTCCACAGATGCATACATATATCTCCCAAGATATATCCATACCTTTGCCCACAAATAGTTTCATATATCTCCCCACAGGCACTTCTATACCTCTCTCAACAGATGTGTCCATTATTTTGTCCCCATCATCTCAAAAACTGATCTCACCATAATTTCTTTACAGTATTTGTCTCACCTAATTTTTCAATGTTTTTTCCTGTTTTCCAATACTTCCCCCTTTCTATTCTTTCTCTCAATATTTTCTATTACCCTTTTTATATATCTCCCAGCTTTTCATTTCCACCATTTCATTATCTTTCCCTCATTTACCACATTTATTTCCCCAACACTGGAAGATTTAGGGCTAAGGTGTGAAAGTACTAATTTGCAGAAAGAGAGGTAGTTAAGTGGAACTGCCTTTCACTGGGTGTGGTAGATCCAAACACAGTTAAGGAATGTAAGCATACCTGGGATAAGTATAATGTAATTCTGATATGTAATTAAGCCAATCTTCTAGGTAGGTAGAATGAGCTATTTTGGTTCTGAAGTCAAATATATCTCTCCCCAGTGTTTCCCACATTTCTTCCTAAAGCTTTCATTTTCCCTCCCATTCACATTTTCTCTGTTTTGCCATTTACTCTTTCCTTTTCCCCTGTTCTGTGCATGGCCTCTCTACCTGTGCAACTCTGAGCAGTGGATGCATGCATGCAGCGAGCATGGTTTAGCTTTGTTGTGCAGCAACATTCAATCATGAGTCACAGTTCACATGGCATTCTTCAGCTCAGTGTTAGAGAAAGGAGATTACCTTTCACTTTCTCCCTCCACCTACCACTAAACGTTTCCCTTACACTTGTGGTGCAGGTAAATACCCCTTCCCAAAAAACAAACAAACTTACGAGATCAACCGGCACGCATCTGACAGAAAATAACTTTCTCTCATTGTCAGGTGCAGTTACAGGCCAAGACGTTCAACTATAAAGTGGGACAACAGGGTTTAGTGCTTAAAGTGGAACTGTCCTGGAAACAAAAAACAGTACCCTTGAGAGGTATGTTGTCAACATATGTATTTCAGAGAAACATATCAGTAGTGCATGCATGTGAAATATGAAACAGGTTTCACACAGCCCATTTCCAACGCTGTCCTCTTTTGCAGCATCAGGTCACCCCTAAGCATCTAACACATCAAAGCAGTAGTACAGCACTAAGAAAATTATTTATTGCCTCATTCTCAGTATCCATTATTGAAGCCAGAATCCAACCTAGATATAATGAATCCCTCTTGGATCAAACATCTGTTTGTGAGTGGATTTTCTGGCACTGTAATTCAACAGCAGCCTTCAAAACTGTTTCAAAAGTTCTTCGTCACAGCACATATGTATCAAAGGTAATGCTTACCAAATAAACTAGGTTGGAAACAAATCTTAACTGGGTATATATTATGGAAAAACATAGATATGACAAAGGGTCATTCTACTATTGTTGCCATTTAAGGCTTTAAAAAATGTCAAGAAGAAGTTAATAAACAATCTTATAATAATGGGAAAACAAAATAAGTGTGTCTATTATACAAAAGCAGTTATTCAAACCCATAAGTAACGATTTAGAAACAGCCAATAGTAATTGAGACAGTCATCATGACATCAGTAAAACATGGCGTTTTAACGTCAAATAATTAGTGTTTAGACTTCGGATATGTAATTGGGCTCACAATCCAGCGATTTAAAAATCAGTAAAAATGAATGAAGAAACTGTTATAGTGTTATAGTTATAGTCCATGTGGGTGGCCTGATATGTATTAACTCCTTTATTCCTGAGATTGATAGAACATGGAAATTAAACATAAAAAAATAAAATTTTCATTGCAGATTTGCGACGTTAAGACTGTCGTGCAGTTAATTCTAATGTGTTTCATTGCTTTCCCTGTATTTTAAAGTCTAGTATTGTGTTTTTATTTGCTTTGATAGTGTTTAACCCCCTTGCGAGTCTTCTCCAGTATTCTTAGAATTTTTTGGTACATTTGCCATTTACAGGTTTGAAGGCAATTGTGGGCTTGTGGAATTGTAGCAATTAAATCTTGATTTGCGATTTTAACGATTATAACATTTGAGTGCTTGAAAGATCAAAGGCTTAGATGGGTCTGAAGTTCCAATTTTGACAACCGCAGGAATTTTCAGCCTGTAGCTCGCAAATAGATTGCGGGTAGCTAGAGGAGGCCAATAAAATATTAGTAACTTTTGCATGCTACAATACAGGCTTCGGTAATTGCGATTTTGACAATTTAATAGGACCCTATGTATATGTAACAAAATCTGTGTTTATATAATTATAAACCCATTTTGTATATTAACACCCAGAATTCCCAGAGTGAAAGGAAAACATTATATTAAAGGATATTCTGATATATCTTAGAAATAAATATGTACATGTGCATATACACATATATAGCTAATTATAACTATTTACATATCTTAAACATGCACATATATTATACTATGCTATGCGCTATTATATAAAAAAATAGAAACCTTACTCAGTTCATAATATTATTAGAAAGTGACAGAATCATACCCCCCAGCTTTTCAAATGGCTAAAGAGGAACATTTATTTTCTTGCACTATTAGATAGCTTTAATGCCATTTGGTATAATACGGACATTACGTTTTAGAGATATATACATTATTCAAAAATTGATAATAGCAAAAAATGTATTTAAAAAGAAAAAAAATAATTAAACACAATCTTTACATTTTGGAACTTTTACATACAAGTATTTCTCACTGCACATTTCTTGCAGCTTCTATCTCAGGCAAGCATGCCATTTTATACTAATGAGCTTTCCTATTGAAATCGCTGACAGCTTTCGTTATCACATTTCCATTGTACAGAAAGAGACTTCCTGTGTATATAGTAGTGTAGTGTAAAGTCTCCTCCCTCCGACAGCTGAGATGAGTTGAACTGGCAGAGTAAGAACTAGGGGGGTCCTGTGGATGGAGCATTTGGAGCAGAGGGTGGGCCAGTGCCACCCTCTGCTATTGCTACATCTGATACCAGGGTGTAGAACCCAAAGAAAGGTTATGAGTCAGAACTAAAGATCCATTGCATCTCCTGTAGCATAGTAAAGTAATAGAACATCAGTACACATTTTAACATTTAGTTTATATATCTAATGTATCCCATTCTAACGCTGACTGTGCCATGCTCTATAAGCTAACCCACAGGTCCCGGTATTGGAGGTCAAGTTTTATTGATAGACTAGGAGCTACAGTTTAGAGGCAGAGTAGCAGCTGTTCATTGTTTCTACATATTTTATTCAATTTACCTAACCCATATATAAGTTACATAGTTTACATTCCCTCATATAATTGTAATATATTACACTTTTATTGGGCCGTTCCATAACATTAACCTTTCCAACTTATACCCACCTTACCCTAACTCATACTCCCCACCGACTCCCCCTACCCACATCCCCTAGCTTACATAATTCCTGGCGCATACAACACACTGCCTGCTACCTTTCCCATCCTATTATGTGTGTACCCTATACAATAATTATACAGTTAAAACACTCATATAGCACATGTCTTTCAACGTTAAACAATTACTATATATTTATGTGTGCGATGATAGTGTGAGTATCGGTGAGTGAGTGGCATGATTTGTTTGTTTATCTTGAGATGAAGTGAGTAGCGGAGCAGAAGAGAGGAAATGAGGATAGATAGTGGGAGCATGTGGGGAATGTCTGTAATGTCAAATTTATAATAAGATTATATTTTAAAGAGGCCAATCTTTATCATGAGACAAATCCATTATTTTACAAAAGTCTTTGGTCAAACAATGGATACATCACTAAGATTTCAACCTAGATTATGTCAATCCTTATGCCCATGACTTCTTATCTAACTGATAGTGATATGGCCAAAATATCTCCTAGTCATTCCCTTTGCAAGTCATAATTGAAAGCTTTACATAGAAACTATGACTGAACTTATTAGAGCAGCCTATCTACATAGTCATTGGGAAGAGGTCTTGGGCGGCTGCTCTTCTGCCACCACCACTGGCTCCAGTACATCATCTGTCCCAGCACCACCAGCTTCTAGCCCACAACATTACAATACCCTCTCAATCACCCTCTCTCACATTTGGGCTGGAAGAACCACTGGGCAGGCATTTCGTTGGCTTGATGGGTATACAAAGAGATAACCATAGGCACCATCACCAACTAGAAGTGGAACTTCAAACACCATCTGGAGATTGTCTGGTACGTGGAGGGACAGCTCTTTACCCTAAATTCTAAAATTCTAAAAATAAAACAAATTAAAAACATCATGTGTCTCAATGGATAGCGTCATAACAGGTTATAACATCACATGTGTATTGCCAATATACATTACATCAGCAGTTTATATGAGTGAAAAATAGAATCATGAAATATACAAACAAATTGTATATCTATAAATGAAAATAGTAATGAACAAATAAGGTGCAGTAAACATATAAAGTGCAAGTGCTTGTGTAACCATAAATGAAAAGCTATACAGTCTGCAAAGTATAAAAAATAATCAGAATAAATCATACATAAAATGTGCAATAAAGGGGAACCCTAAACTTAAGTCCCTACAAAGACTGTTATGGTGGCTTGTGGAGCCCGTCACTTACTCCCTCATGGGAAAAATCTACTCTAAATTATAATAAGGCAATTCCCTTCATACATGTGATGGCTGGTGGGGTCCTCCAATTACCCGCTGGGAACACAGTTCTACTCTGATCTCCTACAATTGCTGGGGGAAAAACACTGCAAAGTGTTTAAACAGCAATATAAAGAATGAGCTATAAAGAGAAATAATGTTACCAAAAAAATGCTATCAATATAATGGAAAGAACTTCCCTTGTTAAATTACCAAATACAGTGCCTTGCAAGAGTATTCACCTCCCTTGACTTTTTACCTATTTTGTTACATTACAGCCTTAAGTTCAATGTTTTGTTAATCTGAATTTTATGTGATGGATCAGAACACAATAGTCTAAGTTGGTGAAGAGAAATGAGAAAAATATATACATAAAACTATTTTTTAGAAATAGAAAACAGAACATTGGCATGTGCGTATGTATTCACCAACTTTGCTATAAAGCCCATAAAATGCTCTGGTGCAACCAATTACCTTCAGAAGTCACATCATTAGTAAAATTATATCCACCTGTGCAATCTAAGTGTCACATGATCTGTCATTACATATACACACCTTTTTTTTGAAAGGCCCAGAGGCTGCAACACCTAAGCAAGAGGCACCACTAAGCAAACGCTCACCAAAACTCCCAGACCGAGCACAGAGGGCATTAATGAGAGAGGCAGCACAACCCTGGAGGAGTTGCAGAGTTCCACAGCAGAGACTGTAGTATCTGTACATAGGATGACAATAAGTCGTACGCACCATAGAGTTGGGCTTTATGGCAGAGTAGCCATTACTTTAATCAAAAAACAAAAATGGCATGTTTTGAGTTTGCGAAAAGGCATGTGGGAGACTACCAAAATGTATGGAGGAAGGTGCTCTGGTCTGATGAGACTAAAATTGAACTTTTCGGCCATCAAAGAAAACTCTATGTCTGGCGCAAACCAAACACATCACATCACCCAAAGAACACTATCCCACAGTGAAACGTGGTGGTGGTAGCATCATGCTGTGGGGATGTTTTTTTAGCAGCCAGGATTGGGAAAACTGGTCAGAGTTGAGGGACCATGTAGAGTCCATAGGGATTGAGGTAAGTGGGTGAATGTACGTGTAGAGTCCATAGGGAGTGAGGTAAATGGGATGGTGCTAAATACAGGGATATTCTTGAGTAAAACCCGTACCACTTTGTGCGTGATTTGAGGACAGAGGTTCACCTTCCTGCAGGACAATGACCCCAAACACACTGCTAAAGCAACCTTGAGTGGATTTAGGGGAAACATGTAAATGTGTTGGAATAGTCTAGTCAAAGCCCAGACCTCAATCCAATAGAAAATCTGTGGCCAGACTTAAAGATTGCTGTTCACAAGCGCAAACCATCCAACTTGAATGATCTGGGGTAGTTTTGCAAGGAGGAATGTAAACAAAAAATATCAATATATATATAAAAAAAAACAACAAAAAAACAACATTTAAAAAATAAAATGTTTTCAACTTTTTTCAGTCACCATGTTTCAAAATGAATTGACAATCACACATAAGCCATAAAGCTATTATATTCATTCTTCAAATGGAGTCAAATGAGCGTAATGATAAAAATCTATTTGTTCTGAAACTTTTGAATTATGTCCTCACACATAGTTTTTGGGTGTTTGATGGCAGATACTATATACAGGTTAGGGGCACTGCCATGGGATCATCGGTTGCACCCACCTATACCAATTTATATATGGGATGGTGGGAGAGATTTACTGAAAATGTCACAATTTGGCTTCGCTATATTGATGACATTATAATTATCTGGGAGGGTAGATTGTAAAGTTTTCAGGAGTTTATGGATGTACTTAATCATAACAGATTTAACCTTAAATTGATCCATCATATTGACCAATCTCAGATTGATTTTCTGGATATCACGGTAATGAAGGATACAAATGGTATTGTCAAGACAGATTTATTTAGGAAAAGTACAGCCACCAACAGTACATTACATTATCAAAGTTCACATAATCCAGTAACCAAAAGAGCTAATCCTTATGTTGAATTTTTGCGCATGAGGCGTAATTGTTCTGATATTCAGTGTAAAGACAGGGTTAAAGAACTCTGTGAGAGGTTAAAAAAGAGAGGTTATAGTGGAGTACTTATTAAAAAAGCATATCATCGTGCCTTGCATATACAGAGGGAACAACTCTTGATACCCAAAGATAAACATTCAATTTCTGAGCTTATTAGGTTTATTGGTACTTTTTGCAATTAATGGCACACTATATCAAAGATTCTTAATAAGGACACTCATGTGCTAAAGTCAGAAAACACTTTGAAGACTATCCTGGGTGATCGGATACACATGGTTGGTGAAGAATCTCGCAATTTAAAAGATATTTTGGTTAAGAGTAATTTTTCCAAGAAAACTTGGTTATTTTCCAGATGGCACATACAGATGTGGGTGGACATGGCAGTGCATGCAAATTTATGAATACCTTTTCATCTTTCTGTGATAGAGAAAGGTAAATTAATTAAAATCAAAGGTTTATTCAACTGCAGTACTAAAAATATAATTTACTGTAAGACTGGTTGAACATCTCTCCAACATTAGGAATGGTAGATCAGATAAAGAAAAAAAGAAAACGTTGACATCAGTAGCTAAACATATTTTATTGAAACATGATAGTAAATTGGATCTTGAGTGTTACATTCTGCAGAAGATCAATATGGGTATACATAAAGGGGATTTAAAGACCAAATTACTTAAAGCAGAAAGAAGATGGATTGCAATTTTGGATACATGATGGATACGTGATGCCCTATGAACTTAATGAATATAATAGCTTTATGGCTTATGTGTGATCATCAATTCATTTTGAAACATGGTAACTTGAGTGTGACCGAAAAAGGCTGAAAAAAATATGCTTCATTATAGTTTAAACATGGGTTAGTACAGATTTATAGGTTGATACATATATCTATATCCTGTATTTCTTTCCTATGAATTAATGATTTATGTTAAATATTGACAGCCACGAGATTAAGGATTTACTGAATATCAATATAAATTACAGTGTATATATGTTTATACTTATAAAAGGATTATATGTCACAATGATAGTGCTGGTCCTCTTCTTTTGTCATATGTTGATATTTTTTGTTTACATATATGAATTGTTTGTGTTCATTTTTATTAAAGTGGCATTTTTCCTTGCTTGATGTTTAATTCAATCTAATTTTCTATATATTTTTTTTTCATATAGCTTACCACTCCCATGTTAATCACAGATGAATGGATCTGTTATAGACCTGACCTGAGAGGCAACCAGATCATGAGTTAATTTAACAGCTGACACATATTCACCCTATATAAACTGAACCTCTATCCATCCTGTTACCAGCCCTGGATGAAGCTTTGAGTGAAACAAGCACGTCGGCTGCTTTGCGTCTCAGTGTGATGACGTCATCACTGGTTGCAGCATGTGTGTTTGTGTGACCATGGAGGAGCAAGAACTGTATTTGGCAACTTAACAAGTGAAGTTCTTTCCATTATATTGAGAGTTTTGTGTTTTTTGATAACATTATTTCTCTTTATAGCGGTTTCTCATTGTTTATATAGCTGTTTATACACTTTTCATTGTGTTATTTATCCCAGCAATTGTAGGAGATCAGAGAAGAATTGTGTTCACAGGGGGTAATTGGTGGACCCCACTAGTTGTCACATGTATGGAGGGAATTGCCTTATTATAGTTTAGAGGATATTTTTCGTGTGAGGGAATAAGTGACGGGCTCCACAAGCCACTATAACAGTCTTTGTAGGGACTTAAGTTTAGGGTTCCCCTTTATTGCACATTTTATGTATGATTTATTCTGATTATTTTTTATACTCTGCAGACTGTGTAGCTTTTCATTTATGATTACACAAGCACTTGCACTTTATATGTTTACTGCATCTTATTTGTTACTATTTTCATTTATAGATATACAATTTGTTTGTATATTTCATGATTCTATTTTTCTCTCATATAAACTTCTGATGTAATGTATATTGGCAATACACATGTGATGTTATAACCTGTTATGACGCTATCCATTGAGACACATGATGTTTTTAATTTGTTTTATTTTTAGAATTATAAAATATTGACTTTTATTTGTGTCTGATTTTGGTCTAAATTGTTCTTTACTTGATTCTCTACATAGGGACTAGATGGTGGTTTAAAATTGGTGTCTTTTTCTTCAAATGCAATGCGTAGCTTTACACTTGGCACCAATAGTAAGATTCACTGTGTATGCTAAGGTTTGTGAAATACTCTGGTGGGTTCTTTTTTCTGCATTGTATATTAATAGGGTGAATCTACCCATATTAGTTATTGCTTATTCTCTTTTTCATTTACCAAATTGTGGCATAGAAGGAGGGGAGTTACTATTATTCTTAATAATAACTTTTATTTGTAATGCGCCAACATATTCCGTAGCGCTGTAGAGGGGATGAGAACAAGGAAAAATACAATGTTAACAAACTGCAAAAAATGAAGGGCTATTGTTTTGAGCTTAGCATCTTTGCAAAAAGTGCTTTTTTCCAAAGCGCCCTAGAAGATTGGAAACTCACTACTTACAATCTAAAAGGTATAAAAGAAACCAGGGAAAGAGCAGATAAGAAATAGCAAGGGTTAGGAAACAAGTGAAAGTTTACTTAGGTAGGAAGGTATACAAATTAAAAAGGTAATTTAATCTAGTTGGAGTGGTAGTGGATCGGATAGAAGTCATTAAAGGTGAGTGGCTATAGTGTGTAATATTTTGTATGCCCCCGAGTGGTCAGATAATATAGCATGCAAGTGGAAATGTCAGGTGAGGGACGGCTTTAGGAGATATATCTCCTCAATAGAAGGATAGAGAGGAGATGGGAATGGGACTTGCAGAAGTGATTCTGTTCATGAGCTTTAGAAGAGGGAGGAGATAGTGACTGAGGGAAGAAGAGTAGCTCATGGGAGCATAAAAGAGTAAAGGAGAGCATGAGAGGTGAGATGGTCGTGTTGGAGACATGATGTTGACAAGAAAAGCCACCCCTTAATATAGAAGGAAGGGTTGTTAATATAACCTTCATGATATATTACCTTACTGTGGAATTCTGATGTGTTATTAATCAGATTTCCTTATAAAGTCTTATTGTTTGAAAATGCTCATTGTATATCTATATTTTGAGCTCTTAGTATGCTTCTCTTTCAGCAATACTATTATTCATTTGATCTATCTGCTGCCTCTTATGTGGCCTCCTTTTTTTAACACCTTTTCTGTTTTTAACACTAATAAAAATACCATAATACCCTTTGCTTGTCTCATTACATATAAGACTCAGACTTCATAGTGTTTTCCTGGTTATCCAATTGAAGACATTTGTTTTGTTTCTCTGTGATACTAAAAAAAAACCTTTCTTAGAAACCTAGGAGTTTATTATATCAATATACCTTTAAAACCTTTTTTTCTGAACTAGAGTCAATCAATGAAAGGAAAGGTAAAAATTAACTTCAAATGCAGATTTTTCAAAAAGATAGTTTAAACTTACTTGATGTTTTCATTTTACCGTTTTCAGAAAAACATATCTGCTGATTCTTAAGAAAAGTTACACATGCTTGCTATCATAACTACAAATTGGCTGCTGACCCAGTTCCCTTTTTAAGTTGAGGCTTACAACCAAGTGCCCTATTCTATTCGAGCAACGCAATTAACGTTGCTCTGTAAAATTGGCTGCTGGAGCTTTTTTCCTGTAAGTTATTCACACGTTCGATGTAGTTCACTCACAATATTACGGATCTCACCCGACATCAGTCAATCCTATCATGTCAGTCACATACTAGGTGTAGAATTACAACAAGCAAGGCATTTTACTTAAATTACAGATGAGATACAGCTCAAGGAACCAATAGGAAATGAGAATGTCATAATATTGTTTATATATAAGTACGAGTAAGAATAGGCACTTATAAATAAAAGTAAGCATTTTAATGTAAGTAAATAAGTAAGTAAATTTGCCACCAATGCAAAAAAATAATACAAATAAATAAAAAGCTTCGCTCTCTCTCTCTCTCTCTCTCTGTGTGTGTATATGTGTATATATATATATATATATATATATATATATATATATATATGTGTGTGTGTGTGTGTGTGTATCAGTGTGGGTGGGGAGTATTTGATCCCCTGCTGATTTTGAACGTTTGTCCACTGACAAAGAAAAGATAAGTCTATAATTTTAATGGTAGGTGTATTTTAACAGTGAGAGACAGAATAACAACCCCCCACCCCCCAGAAAAGAGCATGTCAAAAAGTTAAAAATTAATTTGCAGTTCCGTGAGGGAAATAAATATTTCATCAATCAGCAACATTTCATTTATACAGGTAACGAGCTGAGATTGGAGCACTTCCTTTAAGAGAGTCTCCCAATCTCAGCTCATTACCTGTATAAAAGATATCTGTCCACAGAAGCAATCAATTAGATCAGATTCCAAACTCTCCACCATGGCCAAGACCAAAAAGCTATCCAAGGATGTCAGGGACAATATTGTAGACCTAGACAAGGCTGTAATGGGCTACAAGACCATCGTCAAGCAGCTTGGTGAGTAGGTGACAACAGTTGGGGCGATTATTCACAAATGGAAGAAACACAAAATAACTGCCAGTCTCCCTTGGTCAGAAGCTCCATGCAAGATCTCACCTCATGGAGTTTCAATGATCATGAGAATGGTGAGGAATCAGCTCAGAACTACACAGGCGGATCTTCTTAATGAGGCAGCTGGCACCAAGAAAACAATTGATACTACACTGTGAAGGTCCCCCTGCTCAAGAAAGCACATGTACAGGCCCGTTTGAAGTATGCCAATGAACATCTGAATGATTCAGAGGAGAACTGGGTGAAAGTGTTGTGGTCAGATGAGACATAAAACAAGGTCTTTGGCATCAACTCAACTTGCGTGTTTGGAGGAGGAAGAATGCTGCCTATAATCCCAAGAACACCATCCCCACTGTCAAACAAGGAAGTGGAAACATTATGCTTTGGGGGTGTTTTTCTGCTAAGGGTACAGGACAATTGCACCGCATCAAAGGGACGATGGACGGGGCCATGTACTGTCAAACCTTGGGTGAGAACCTCCTTCCCTCAGCCAGGGCTGATGGGTCGTGGATGGGTATTCCAGAATGACAATGACCCAAAACACACAGCCACGGCAACAAAGGAGTGGCTCAATAAGAAGCACATTAATGTCCTAGAGTGGCTTGGAGAGGATCTACAAAGAGGAGTGGGAAAAAATCATTCCTGAGATGTGTGCAAACCTGGTGGCCAACTCCACTGCTCTCCACTCCTCTGCCTCTGGTGGCCAACTACACTCCTCTCCCTCCCTTCTTAACACCTCTTCCTCCTCACTTCATTCCTCTCCCTCCTCTCTCCACTCCTCTTCCTTCTCTCTCGACTCCCCTCCCTCCTCTCTCAGTTCATCTCCCTTCCTTTCTCCACCCCTCATCCTCCTCTCCCAGCTCTCTCCACTACCCATGCCCCCCTTATGCTCCTCCGCTTCCCCTCTTATTTTCCTCTAATTGCCCTCTCCCCTCCTCACTCATCCCTCCAAAAATAAAATAATCTTGCTAGGTGTTTTAGGGAAAGCACTATGCACACTTGATTTTAAGCTCACAGACATTGCCATCCATTCTTTGCAATGCAGTAATATTATTTTGCTTTTAAACTTAACCCATGTACATCGCTACAGATATTTTGTCACGTTAGAAATACAGTACATTATAATAATATTAATATATATTTGATGTAAAATTCTAATAATTAAACATTCAGGGCCCTATTTCTTCTTTGCTAAGTTACAATACACGTAGCAACTCAACTTAGTAAAACTAAATACCCTACAACAACCAGTCATACTAAGTTACAATATGCTTTTCCATTCACTTTCACTGAAAGGCAAACAATATCAAATTTTATGGTGCTCGTACAACTTAGTGAAGCTGTGTAAACTTAAGCTGATTTTTTTGAATTCTGTACTTAACATTCCCATAGGCGCATATGTTAAATTTAAAAGTATGTATTTTTTTCTTTAAAGGTTGTCTGTATATATCTGAGAGCATCAACTATTGTCAATAATACACCTCCACATAAGGTTCTGTAAATGTATTAAATACATTAAAGGGCTAGGTACACCCCAAACAATGTTCTCCAACAGCATTGATCCTGAATACATTATAGTACTGAGATCGATCATGTACGTCACACCCATGGGAAGGTATGTCATCTATGTAATAACGTTTGGTGCTACACACTTGGGTGTGTCATCATGGCATCCTGAGAACTTAAAGAGAGAAGTGGTTAACACTGATTGTGGCAAAGTGTGGGCCGCTAATCCATGCTGGAGGGGAATGCAACAGGTATATTACGATATAGTACAGGCCATGCACTTGATTGTATTAGGGAGCATGTAAGGGACAGGGTGTTATAGGCACGTGGATATGGGGATGTAGGGCCAAATCATGACCAGGGCCAGATCATAACTAGCTGTATTTCAATAATGTATATTAGCTATTGAGGAAGGCCAGTAACATCACAAGAAAGCTCTTGGGTACACCTCTCCTGTGAAGTCCCGTGAAGTTACATAGTTACATAGTATTTAAGGTTGAAAAAAGACTTTCAGTATATCAAGTTCAACCTTTTAAGATCTCCTCTGATCTGCAATATGCGGATTAACTATCAATTAATTAGTTCTATATAAAAAAATAATAATAATCAATTCCCTCCTGATCCCAGACACCTGCGACCGGACTTCTCCCTGGATCAATACTTCCTCTCTAATTATCCATGATAACCCTGAATTCCCTTTTTAAACAGAAATAAATCCAGTCCCCTTTTAAAGTTATCTATCGAATCCGCTGTCACCACCTCCTCTGGTAGAGAATTCCACAGATTAACCACCCTTGTGAAGAACCCTTTTCTTTCTTTAAGGTGGAATCTTTTTACTTCTAACCTCAAGGGATGTCCTCTTGTCAGTTGAAAACCTCTTGGCACAAAAAGCTCCCTTGACAAATCTTTATACTGACCCTGGATGTATTTATATAAGGTAATCATATCTCCTCTTAGACGCCTTTTTTCTAGAGAAAATAAGCTTAATTTGGTTAGTCTTTCTTCATAACTTAGCCCCTCCATTCCCCTTATTAGTTTTGTTGCCCTCCTCTGTACCTTTTCCAGCTCTAAATTGTCCTTTTTATGAAGTAGTGCCCAAAATTGTACTACATATTCCAAATGAGGGCGTACTAGAGATTTGTATAGTGGCAGAATTATATTTGCTTCCCTGGCTTCTATACCCTTCTTAATACATGCTAATATTTTATTTGCCTTTGCAGCTGCTGCTTGGCTTTGAGCACTGTTACCTAGGTGGTTGTCCACAAGCACTACCAAATCCTTTTCAACATCCGATACACCTAGATTTGCTCCATTAGGATTATAAATTGCATGTCTATTTTTCCTTCCCAGATGCATAACTTTACATTTATTCGTATTAAATCTCATCTGCCATTTAGATGCCCATTCCTCAATTTTATGTAAATCCCTTTGGAGGGAAAGCACATCACGATCTGATTTATTTACCTTGCACAACTTCGCGTCATCAGCGAAAATGGAGACACCACACTCCAATCCTACCTCTAAGTCATTAATAAATATGTTAAAAAGGAGAGGACCTAATACTGAACCCTGAGGAACCCCACTTACCACATTAGTCCAATCGGAGTATGTTCCATTTACAACAACGCTTTGCTTCCTGTCTTTTAGCCAGCTCTCAATCCAAGAGCAGATATTTACTGCAACTTCTGCATCTCTTAGTTTGCACAATAGTCTCCATGTGGCACTATATCAAAAGCCTTTGCAAAATCCAAAAAGACTACATCCACTGAGTTGCCCTGATCCAGGTCCCTACTAACCTCCTCATAGAAACTAATTAGATTTGTTTGACATGACCTATCCCTCATAAATCCTTGTTGACTCCTACTTATAATCCTGTTCAAATAGACATATTCTTGTATATTATCCCTTATTAACCCTTCTAAAAGCTTACCCACTACAGAAGTGAGGCTCACTGGTCTATAATTCCCTGGATTTGCTCTTGCTCCCTTTTTAAATATAGGTATCACATCAGCTTTTCTCCAGTCATCTGGTAGAGACCCTGTGTTGAGTGAATCTTGAAAAATTAAATATAATGGTTTGGCTATTACAGAACCCAGTTCCCTTAGTACCCTTGGATGTATTCCATCAGGACCCGGGGCTATATTAACATTTATTTTTTCCAACCTCTTTTGGATTACTTCCTGTGTTAACCAATTATTTGGCAAAGGTAGTGTAGCCCCTTTAGGTTGCCTTGTCCCAACCACTGGTACCTCCCTTGTGTATACCGAAGAAAAGAACCTATTTAGCTCATCTGCCTTTTCTTCTTCACTAATTATCAGACGGCCTGTGTCACATTGTAATGTTCCTATTGCTTCCTTCCTCGCCTTCTTCCCATTAATATACTTAAAAAATATTTTAGGGTTAATCTTACTCTCTTTTGCAGTTAATTTTTCATTTTCTATTTTAGCCAGTCTAATCGCCCTTTTGCAAGCCTTGTTGATTTCCTTGTATTCCTGTAAAGCAGTCTCTGTCCCCTCTTGTTTGTATAATTTAAATGCCTGTTTTTTACTCTGTATCTTGATCTTTAAATCATTGTTAAGCCACAATGGATGGGATTTACTCCTTTTACTTTTATTCCCACATGGTATATGCAGATGTGTATGTATATTTAGTAAGGATTTAAATGTTGTCCACTTGTGGTCAGTGTTTTTACCTGCCAGTTCTCTGTCCCAGTCTATACTTTGTATTGCTGCCCTTAGACCATTAATATCTGCCCTTTTAAAATCAAGAGTTTTTTTGGCCCCTTAAAATTTTGTTTTGTTTAAATTCAGTCTCAAACGAGACTGTGTTGTGATCACTGTTTCCCAAAGGTTGCCCTATTCCAACATTAGATACTATATCAATATTATTTGTGATGAGTAAATCTAAGATAGCTTCATTTCTAGTAGGCTCTTGTACAACCTGGGCCAGATAATGATCCCTGAGTGTACTCAAGAACCTGCTCCCCTTAGATGAACTGCTGGTCTCATTTATCCAGTTTATTTTAGGGTAATTCAAATCTCCCATTATTAGAACTTGATCATGCCTAGCTGCATTTTCAATCTGTAACAATAATTGTATTTCCTCACTTTCAGCTATATTTGGGGGTTTATAGCATACTCCTACTAATATTATTTTGGAATTTGCTGCTCCGCTATTTAACTCTACCCACAAACATTCAGCTTTATCACTAGGTCCACCATAAATATCTTCTCTGACTATAGGCTTAAATTCAGGCTTAACATACAGACAAATCCCTCCTTCTCATTTACCATTGCCTCTATCTTGCCTAAATAGGTTATAACCATCCAGATTAAGGGTCCAGTCATGAGATTAATCCCACCATGTTTCGGTAGTGCCTATTAAATCCCATTTCTCAATAACTGCTAATAATTCTAACTCTCCCATTTTTCCTGGCAAGCTTCTGGCATTAGCAAGCATACACCTTATTTTATGAGTCTGTAGTTCTGAAGTGCCTGCCACTGTGCTTGAATTACTTAGTACTACCTCCCTATTGGCTATACTACCCCTCCCCCATCTCCTCCCCTAAGTTGCTGTTGTGCATTTAACAACATCACCAATAATAAGTATGTTCAACATAAGTTGTGTTATTGTATTATTAATTATGCATATTACAAGTGATTTGTCAACAACCCGTCCGTGTAATGGTGACCTAGAACAATTTTATGATGTAATTATTTCATAGTATTAACTTCCTAAAATCAGAATTACTTTTGTTCTTACATTATTTAGCAATATCTGATAATAACATATAAAATAGTGCTTTAAAACATTTTAACTCAGGAGACATCTGGGAAACCACGACTGTGTCACTGTAATGAGCTTTATTGTTCATATGACAATGTTTTTGATTTAAATATTTCATCATGATGTCACACTTACGTAAATATTAAGTATTGCGTGCACCAATATATGAATTGATATTAGATCATGATGAGATTAACATCAGATTTAACATGAAAAGTATAAACACTTGGACAAAACAATATTAATTACTAAATAACATAATAATAATTACATGGAAACATAAGATTACAGTAATGAAATTAAATGCATGAAAACATAGGTGTGGAGACATATATTACCATCAGCCATTATTGATATATAAATAGATTATGCTGTTATCCAAGTGTAATCAATGCCTAAATGCAGATGATTTATGAAAAGATCATTTATACACATCTACTATACCTTAACACAGGATGGGTATACTTGAAGATGATCAGAATACCCAAATCAGATCATTACCTAAATGTAATGTGTGTTTATGTCCCAAATTAGTAACCATTAAAAGCAAACTGACATATTAATTAAAACGCTTATTATATACACAAATGTAGTTGGACCGATCATGAATATCATTGGTGTTGTGTGAGAGATAACAAAGAGGCTTTTTGTAAAACAGGAAAAATCTGAAGAGTTAAAGGTAAAACTGTATAATAATAAAGATAGTATCTACAGGTGTCACATTTGGTCAATACACCCCAGTAATGACAATTACATTAATATAAATATTATTATTCATCACTTCATATCATAGAAGTAACCAGTAATGCTCCTAGCATTTACATCATGTCTTCCTCTGCTCAATTACAAATGCATTAACTCCTGGAGAATGTAATTTCTATTCAATAACACAAATACAGTGGGATCTGAAAAAAAGATAACATGAAAAAATTATCAGTGCATGGTCATATTCTAAAAAAGAGAAGAAAAATCTAGCAATATCTGTACTCACAGTTCAGTGCTTTATACTATACAACAATAAAACAACGTAACTGATGTTCATCTGCAAGCAGTGCAAACCATGATCTATCTGCTATCAACTATCACTGTCACCATCTCTATATGAAATATCTATCTCTATATGAATTTGATTAACCACATTGATATCACGTTTTAATGGTATACAGATGTTATCATATAATAAATTATTGTTATGATATCATAATGTCTAAATACGTATACATGATCTTTGGTAGAAGATCATCAGCCTTAATGTCTGTTATCTGGTCTCATATTGTTAAGAGGATGACATGCTTAACTAATGCATGTATAACTGCTGGGTTTGAGTAACATAGCATTGTAGGACAATGCAATTCTACAGCCATTTGTGCACTGATTAAAACATGATATATGTGTTTATTGATTGCATGTGATATCATTCTGCTGGGGCGATGTCATTGATGGAATGGCTATAGGAAAGCCACTGTGATATTGTACTTACATTATTTGGTAGCACTGCCTGCAGATGATTAAAATACCTTAATTGGTGTGTAATATGCTTAAAAACACAGGTTATTCATAAAAAAAAACAAAAAAAAAAAAATTAAGGCCTACATCATCATTTTGCAATGGACTATCAATTGGTGAAATGTTAATCATAACCATATGTGTCCACAGAGAAGACACTTATGAACTATGTGATGGTTCAGTAGCCACATGGTTACTAAATATCACCATCACATAGTTCACAATCATCTACACAGTAGAAAGGCATAAGTGTTAACATTTAGATGAGATTTTCACTGAGGAAAAAACAATATGAGTCCTCTATGTCTTCCAACCAGTAGCAACCTGTGCTCTTTATCTCTCTATAGATCCTCCTGAGCATGTCTGCTGGCAGGAGACACCAGTCAGGAGGCATCTTCTCCAGAGTAGCTTCCAACTTGGCCGTGAGGGTGAGTCTGGAAAACTGGTGGTCTGTAAACTCGGCTGGCTCACAATTGGTAGAGGAGACAGTAGTGGGGGCACAGTGGGGAGGTTCTGAAATGCCGCTGCTGATGGTGTTGGTGGCACTGATGGAGGGTGAGAAGCAATCTGTGTCTAGGAGGGGGTGGAGGGAGGAGGAGTTAGCTGATGTGCTGATGGGTCCATCTAATAGAAGGGCTTAGGTGGAGAGTTGAACGGGTGGAGAAGTAGACCAGTGCGTTCAAATATGACAGGATTAAGAAGATCCAGGAGGTGCCAACACTGATCACATATAATAATCTTCCTTCTCCTCATATCTTGTGCCCTCGTAGGTTTCATATCCTTCCTCCTCCCTTCTCCTTGTACCACAGATCCTATTCAGTAGGGGCATAATCCAGTTCCTCCTCCTATTTCTGAGCCTCTGCCACTGCCTCGCCTCAGTTTCCATGGATTCTTAGGACCTGAAATGAGAGTAAAATAGTATAGGCGTTAATAACATTGGATGACATTTGATCTCTGTGTGTTCCTATATATCTGACATGTAAGGTTCAATTCATTGTCATTGATGTGTATTATGAGCTTTGTTTGTACTGGCTCATATCAGAATAATACATCTTGTTTGGGTCTGCCATTTGCAGCTCAAAAAGACACACCCTATGCTGAAAATGCTGTACAGTGTGTCATACTAACCAATATGTGACCATCTTTAGTTAGTAATATGCTGCCAAAATGTGGTTCCTGATAGGTTAGTACACTTCACTGCACATCCATCCCTACAGAGTCTATATCTGCATATGCTTTAATGAGCACACCCTTATATGGACTATCTATTGGATGTTTAATTACTTTAATTGCATTTTTAATTGATACTCATTTTAAAGTGTTATCTCCAAGTCACCAGACACACAGGTATTACATATGCCTTTCATTGCTAGGCAGCGTCTATATTGCATGTGTGTTATCTATGTGGGTTTGGTGTAAATGTATGTATGTGAGGTCTTTGTCCACAAGGCTAGGAAGCCCAACGATGGTCGCTGGGGTGGACCAATCCCTCAGCATCCTCTCCCTTTTCATTGAACTGCCACCAACGATAGCTCTTGCTGCTCTGGCTTCCTATGACATTCTCCACCTTGCACAGGCTGTCATTGTATCTGTACTTGACAGAACTCACATCCCTGATAGCAAATCCAAGGACAGTGACCTCATTTGCCAACAAACCCCAACACCATAAATCCGTACTCCCATGTAGGATGTTGGCAAGGGCACAGATCTCATGGAGGAGGATCTCCTTGTACGTATAGTTAGAGGCACTATGCTTTGGTGAAGCCTCTTATCCTTTTAAGCGTGCCTGGGACCTGTCCCTCCCTATACCTGCCCCCACTATGGTATACATCTCTCCTTTTCTGTCCCTGAGCTTTATTTTCCTTTATATATATATATATATATATATATATATATATACACACATACATATATATATACAGGGCCGATTTGTAATTAGGCGACTTAGGCAGATGCCTAAGGGTGCTTACCTTACAGGGGAGCCTCATTTGTATAGCTGTAATCATGTTTTACAGTTGTTTTGCAGCAGGCAGGTAGGAGTATGTTACGTCTGTACAAGTATCAAAGCTGATCAAGTGGCTGGGCAGGTCTGGTTAGGCTGCATGGAACGCAACAGCGCCAACTGCAATGTCTGTCTGTTCCCCCTCTTCTCCCTACGCAATGTCTGTCTGTTCCCCCTTCTCCCTCCCTGTGTCTCTTCCCACCCCTCTCCTTTGCCTATTTCCCCCCTCTCCCTCCCCTGTAGCTCTTCCCCTTCCCCCTTTCCCTGTGTTTCTTTCTCCCTCTCCCTCCCCTGTGTCTCTCTCCCCTCTCTCTGTTCCCGCCATCTCCCTCCCCTTTGTTTCTCTCTTCAAAGGCTTCTGGAGATTTTAAGTTACTGGTTTAACCGTCAACATTTTTTCAAGCACGTAACTCGGAGCCGCTCAGAGCCTGCAAAAACATGTCAATTGAATAGCAAATTAGCTTGCGACCTCACTTACGGGCTCCCTGATCGCCCGCAAACACAATTTATTGCGGCTCTTAGCATTGCGCCCATGAAAGATCAAAGGTTTAACCATCACCATTTTTATTCAGGACCATTATTTGGAATCCGTTCGGAGCCCCTTAAAAAAGACGCCAATCGAATAGCAAATTCGCTTGCAACCTAACTTACAGGATCCCGGATCACCCGAAAGCGCAACTCAATATGGTTCCTATTATGGGTCTCGCAATGAGCAGCTTTACTGCTCATTGCGGGCCTCGGCATGCGTTATGCGCAGGCGCAAACCTGCAGCTTTGCAAGCATTACACACAAACTCGCAATTACCACAACTATATATATGACTAGCGACTTGCCCGTCAAAAAATGACGGCAATGAAATTGTAAGGTAGCTAATGCTGTTTGCTGTGTAATAATTAAATATATAATACATTAATAAATGAATATACTTTTCCTATTTTGAAGCATTGTGTTGAAGAGCTGGTAATTTGTTTTGATGTTGCTGGAGCATTAGTGGTGGGGTGCTGCTGTGTCTCCTTTCCCCCTCCTTTCCCTCCCTTGTATCTCCTTTTTCCTCTCCTCTCCCTTATGTCTCCTTTTCCCCCTCCCCTCCCTCCCTTGTGTTTCCTTCCCGCCCTCCTCTCCCTCCTTTGTGTCTCATTTCTGCCATCGCCTCCCTCCCTTGTGTCTCATTTCCCCCTCCTCTCACTCCCTTGTGTGTCATTTCCCCCTACTTTCCCTCCCAGGTGTCTCTTTCCCCACCCTCTTCCTCCCCTGTGTTTTTTTCCTCCCTCCCCTGTGTCTCTTTTTTCCCTCTCCCTCCGCTATGTATTTTCCCCTCCCTCCCCTGTTTCTCTTTCCTCCCCCTCTTTCTCCCCTGTGTCTCTTCCACCCCCTCCCCCTCCCCTGTCTTTCCCCTCTCTCCTATGTCTCTTCCCCCTCTAATCCCTCTCCTGTGTCTCTTTCCCCCCTCTGTAACCCCCTGTGTGTCTTCCCCCCTCTCTAACCCCCTGTGTCTCTTCCCCCCTCTCCCTCCCTCTCTTTCCACCCTTTCCCCCCTCTCCCTCTGCTGTGTTCCTCATGACCCTCACCGTGTCCTGGGGGCCCTGGATGTCGGTCTCGGCCCTGTCCCTGGGGGCGGGGTTCCCAGCCTCCTCCGTGGGTGTCGGAGGCCTGTCCGGGTGCCTGGTGGACTCCTGTGTGGTGGGTTGTGGGCCTGGCGTGGGTCCCCGGGTGTAGATGACATCTCCCAGCAACTGAGGCCAAGGGCTGCGGGCAAGGGCAGCGAGGGCTGCGGGCAAGGGCCTCAGTTGCAGGGATGGCGCTTCATCCCAGCAACTGAGGCCCTTGCCCGCAGCCCTCGCTACGCGAGGGCTGCAGGCTCAACATGCCATGGGGGCCCTGGATGTCGGGCTCGGCCCTGTCCCTGGGGGCGGGGTTCCCAGCCTCCTCTGTGGGTGTCGGAGGCATGTCCGGGTGGCTGGTGGACTCCTGTGTGGTGGGTTGTGGGCCTGGCGCGAGTCCCCGGGTGTAGATGACATCTCCCAGCAACTGAGGCCAAGGGCTGCGGGCAAGGGCAGCGAGGGCTGCGGGCAAGGGCCTCAGTTGCTGGGATGGCACTTCATCCCAGCAACTGAGGCCCTTGCCCGCAGCCCTAGCTACGCGAGGGCCGCGGGCTCACCATGTCCTGGGGGCCCTGGATGTCGGGCTCGGCCCTGTCCCTGGGTGCGGGGTTCCCAGCCTCCTCCGTGGGTGTCGGAGGCCTGTCCGGGTGGCTGGTGGACTCCTGTGTGGTGGGTTGTGGGTCTGGCGCGGGTCCCCGGGTGTAGATGACATCTCCCAGCAACTGAGGGCCGCGGGCTCGCTATGCAAGCCCGCAAGTGTGAGCAACGGCCTCAGTTGCTGGGATCCATCCCAGCAACTGAGGCCCTTGCCCGTAGGCCCTCGCTACGCGAGGGCAGCGGGCTCGCTATGCGAGCCCGCAAGGGTGAGCAATGGCCCTTACGCTCGCCGGGCGATGAGCACCTGCGGCGCTCATCGCTAAGCCCGCTAAAGTTCTACGGGTTAATGGCTCGCCTCGCTTCTCGAGGCTCGCCGCGCTCATCGCTACGCCCGCTAAAGTTCTACGGGTTAACGGCTCGCCTCGCTTCGCGAGGCTCGCCAGGCGATGAGCGCCTGCGGCGCTCATCGCTAAGCCCGCTATTCGTACGGACCATGCAAACAGCGTGACGACGACTCGTAGCAGGACAAATATAATATGTGATAAGCACTGTATGATGAGTTGTCTAATGGCTGCCTTTGCAACGCTGAGCTGGGCCCTCCAGGTAACAAGCACTTCTTACATCAGAGACATGTGATAATGGATGATGTCACAGAGCCAGGGCACTAAATCTCAGTAGTCTCATGTATTTACTGTATCCCTTGTATCTTTCTACAAAAAATGGTAGCACGCTATAAATATAAGATATAATTCATATTTGTGGAAATACATCTGTGAGGTGACTAAAGACGCTTCTTCCGTTTATTTGTTCTTGACTATATAGACTCTACGCTGACCAGACCTCACGTTTAATTGGCATGGCAGGGATGCACTTGGTTTTACAACAGCTCTGCAATTAAAGGGGAAGTTTTGTCACTTTAATGTACATGAGATTTGCTATATTTCTCTGTGTATGTAATCCCTTGTGAGTAATTATGTGAGGAGAGCGGCCTTAGTGAGTACCACAGAGTTTTAAGGTGCCAATTTCTCTGAGAGAAATATACCACCCCCCGTGGCCCGCAGTCTATTAATAAGTACCTTGGTATATGGATAAGAAATTATCATAAATCACATTAACATCACAAAGCCGAATTATTATATAGATTGAGAGATTGAAGAGCTGCAAGTTAATGTTTGATGTACAAAAACATACTGTAGTCCTATAATATGCATTATACTTCTTTGAAGAAATAGACATAGGTAATGGGTAAATGGGCACATACAGCCTTTAATTAATTGCTAATCATATGCAGTTGCATATGCCATTGTCTTCTCTGCATCTTTTTCTCTGCATTCCCCACCTTTTGTAGTAGAAAGGAACGTGGTGACTCCTGTTACAGTGAAATTACATTTAGTATTTAAAGGCTATATTTTCTTTAATTTTCTTATACTTTCTAAAATGGATTGCCCATTATCAAGTCTGGTTCTTCATAAAAATGTCAGAATGATTTCATGGAAGCTCATGTCACAAGGTTTCAAGCCCCTCAGCATGAAAAATGACTCTTTACAGCCCTCTGGTGAAATGTCTGATAAACCAATGCATTATATCTGCCTGGTAGATTATGTCCTTGTGAGGTTTCTTTATCTCCTAGGTGGACTCAACCTCTCACCTTGTGTTCCTCACCAATCAAACTGTTGTCAAATTTGAAGAAAAGGTCAGAATGGTCTGCATTCTTCTGGTGAGATGTCTGATAAACCAATGAATGATGTTGACCTGGGAGATTAGATTCTCTTAATAAAGTTTATTTTCTTTATCTCGTAGGTGAACTGTGAAATCTCACCTTGTTTTCTTCACCAATCAAACTGCTGTCAAGGGTAAAGTAAAGGTCAAAATGGTTTCATGGAATCTCATGTCACAAGGTTTCGATCCCCTCAGCATTAAAAAGGACTATTTACAGCCCTCTGTTGAGATAAACCAATACATTATATTGACCTGGGAGATTATGTCCTTGTGAAGTCTCTTAATAAGGTTTATTTTTCTCCTAGGTGGACTTGACCTCTCACCTTGTGTTCCTCACCAATCGAACTGTTGTCAAGGTTGAAGAAAAGGTCAGTATGGTTTTATGGAGGCTCATGTCACAAGGTTTCAAGCCCCTCAGCATGAAAAATAATTAATTATAATAATAATAATAATCAATTGATTATAGAGACAATTTTGATTTGGACATGGAGGTGAGTACTACATCAAATATAGTTATACATGGAAAGGTGGAGGTTGATCAGTATTAGGAATCTCCAAACATCTTTTCGTAACAATAGTCTACCACGGATATTGATTAGACTTTCATTGATGATATTACCACTTATAACATATAGCACATTTGTATTTACATGTGAATAAGAGCTAGGTATATGGTATCATGTATCATTGTAGTCATGCTTTGCGAGCTTGCAGAACTGCATCGCTCGCTTTGCGCAAAGCGAGGGACGCAGTTCGGGACGCATTTGCAGTGGTGGACATAAACTGCAATGAGCCGAAGGCCGAAGGCTCATTGCAGGCCGCAAATGCAGACCTCACAAAGCGACTGCCCGCATTTGAGGAGATGGAGGTTCTACGGCACCTCAAACTCGGTAAAAACAACCCACAAAAGCAGGATTTTGACAAAAAAAAAGAGCCGCAGTTACAAAAACGTACAAAAAAAACGGCACTTACAAAAAAAAAAATGACCCATTTGGAAAAATATATTATTACGAGTTCGCAAATATACGAAGTTAACGGCCGAACCACGCACATCCAGAAACACGAAAAGCACACAAAAAAAATACAACATAAAACAAACATCACACACAGCATGGGGGAACAGCCAGGACATCTGGGAGTGAGGTTGCATGCCAATTTATGAAGTTTCAGCACTTGAAAATCGGCTACGCGACAAAAAAAAATGTCGGACGAAAAAAAAAGAAAACGAGACTAAAGGACACATATCCGCGAAAATCACCACCATGCATGTATGAGTTACACAGGAACTTAGGAGATAAAAAATATACCATTACAACGGACTGAAAATGCTTGTGAGACAAGTAACACATAGAAAAAAAATACCATTTTACAACACTAACTTGCAACTAATAACATTAGGATTCTAAAATGCCGCTTTACCCTCCTACACAAACGGTTTGCCCTCGCCACATTGCTGACACTTTCTCCTCAGATGATCAACAGTCCAACTGTACATTTTCAGATGCTGAAAAATTCAAATAGATTGTTAGCTCTTCAGAATACTGATTGCTGCATATTACATATAAATAGGTAAAGTATATTAATTTATTAATTCAAATTACTTTATTAATTCATTGTACTCAGATTTTTGTTTTTGCTACACTGTACTTATATATCAGTCTTCACGACGAGCGCCAAAGGTAATCATGCAAAGCAGGACACTTGAAGTATGCTCAATGAGCTCTGAAGAACCACAGAGGAGCAAAAACCTTACATTGTGTGGTAAACAGCATTGCCATGCCGTCCAATTTTATTGCCGTCATGTTTGACAGGCAAGTCGCTAGTGAGAATATATGTATTTTTATTGTTGTTAGATTATCTATTTATATACTCCTTGTATTGCTTGATGCTTAAGGTAGATCCAGCGGGTCAACCTCAACCCTCCCATCGTCATCCTCAGCCCCCACATCCTCAACCCCCCCATCCTCAAGCCCCCATCCTCATCCTAAACCCCCTTCCTCATCCTCAACCCTCCCATCCTCAACCCCTTCATCCTCATCCTCAACCTCCCCATCCTTTACCCCATCCTCATGCTCTACCCCCCCATCCTCACCCTCAACCCCCCATCCTCAACCCCCATCCTCAACCCACCCTCCTCAACCCCCACTCCTCAACCTCAACCCCCCATCCTTAACCCCCCTCCTCAACCTCAACCCCATCCTCATCTTCAACCCCCCATCCTCAACTCCCCTCCTCATCCTCAATCCCCCCTTCCTCAACCCCCCATCCTCATCCTCAACCCCCCTCCTTATCCTCAACCCCCCTCCTCATCCTCAACCCCCCTCCTCATCCTAAACACCCCTCCTCAACCCCCTCAACCTCAACCCCATCCTTATTCTCAACCCCCACATCCTAAACCCCCCTCCTCGTCCATAACCCCCCATCCTCAACCTCCCTCTTCAACCTCCCTCCTCAACCCCCTTCCTCAACCTCTCTCCTCAGCCCCCCTCCTCAAACTTAACCCCCCTCCTCAACCCCAACCCTCCCATCCTCATCCTCAATCCCCCTACTCATCCTCAACCCCCCTACTCATCCTCAACCCACCTACTTATCCTCAACCCCCCATCCTCATCCTCAACCCCCCATCCTCAACCCCCCATACTCATCCCAACCCTCCTCCTCAACCTCAACCCCCCATCCTCATCCTCAACCCCCATCCTCATCCTCAACCCCCCATCCTCAACCCCCTCCTCATCCTCAATCCCCCCATTCTCATCCTCAACCCCCCTACTCATCCTCAACCCCCCCTACTCATCCTCAACCCCCCCATCCTTAATCCTCCATCCACATCCTCAACCCCCCTCCTCAACCCCCCTCCTCAACCTCCCTCCTCATTCTCCCTCCTCAACCCCCTTCCGCAACCTCTGTCCTCAGCCTCCCTCCTCAACCTCAGCCCTCCTCCTCAACCTCAATCACATCCTCATCTTCAACCCCCCCATCCTCAAACCCCCTCCTCATCCTCAAACCCCCTCCTCATCCTCATCCTAAACCCCCTCATCCTAAACCCCCTCATCCTAAACCCCCCTCATCCTAAACCCCCCTCCTCATCCTAAAACCCCATTGTCACTTTACCCCTCTAAATACCTCCCCCTCTCCCTTTCCCCTCACTTACCTCCATCTGCAGCTGCTCCTCCGCGCTCCTTCTGGCTGCGTCTTGACCCGGCCAATGCTAATGACGTGGCGCGCATGTATATCGAGTATAAGCTGAGGGTGCCCTTTTCAGCCTTAAAAAAAGGTCTGAAAAACTTGGCTTATACTCGAGTATATATATATATATATATATATATATATATATATATATATATATATTTGTGGTCGGGTCCCCCTCCTAACGACCGAGTGTGTCGAACCTTTGCTCTCCAGCGATGGGAATGCCCTCACGGAAATTTGTGCTCAGGCAAACAAGCTGGACATAATTTACGGTCTGGCCCCTCTCCTGGTGTAGCTGAGGTGTGGCCGGAAGTCTACGAAAGCATGATCGCATTGGAATTTAACAAATGGCTGCAGTAGCATTGGGACTTGTGAGGACTTGAAGTGTGATGGAAGTGAGCCTGCAAAGGCTGGTTTTGAGACTTATGGAAGGCATGAACGAGGTAATGCCTATGAAGGCTGGTATGGGTCGTATTATAGCGTAGATATCATAAGCCTTGCGAAGGCTGGTTTGGTTTGTATGGAAAGTATAAATGAGGTAAGCCTGCGAAGGCTGGTTTAGAACTTATGGAATGGAGGAGGAAGGTGGAAGGATGGCAGGTTTGGGCAAAAATCTTCAAAAGAGGCTTACGAAAGCCTAAGAGTGGAGCCTTGGACACGGAAGATAGTGTAATCTTAGCCAATTCAAGTCAAACCCACCCAATTCAGGTAAAAAACACCCCTAAAAGGTACAGGAAAGTTTAAAAACCTAGTAGATTTGGGCCAACATTTGTGAAGCAGACTAAATGAAGCCTAAAAGGGATGCAACTTGGCTAATTCAGGCTAAAACCCACCGAAGAAGGTATAGGAACCTTGGACTTGGATAGCTTAGAAGGAGTAGACAACTTACCTTGGATGATGATAGGAAAAGGCCCAAAAAGCAACTGGAGCTTGCGATATAAGGCCAAGAAAGCTGAAAAACGAGAGTGTGGAGACACAACCTTCAGGCATGGACTCAGGAAGGAACCGAGCAAGGGGATGTGGACAGGAAGAGCTAATAAGGCAGTTAGCCCCTCCCACGGTAAGAGGCAGAGCGGGAGAAGGCCCCTCCCACAAAGCCAGGTTTTTAACCTGAAATAGATAGATAGATAGATAGCGCACCTTAAAGTTCACTGCCCAGGGCTCCAAAAATTTTAATCCAGCCCTGTATATATATATATAGTTGTGAGCAAACGAGTTGTTGCTAACGCTTGTGGGCTCGCGTAGCCTGGGCCGTAGTTGCTGGCACTCTCGCAAACTTCACGTCATAATGCACATACGAGACACGTTACCACACATTATGACCTCGCAAAAATCGTCCGCAACCCGCGGACATGAAAAAATGAAAAACACAATAAATACACACAACACATACATAAAAAGCTTACCCACAGCAAGAGGGAGCATCCAAGACCTCAAAAAATGAAGTTACACCTTCATTTAACTCAAAATAAAAGAGTTTAGACCCTAAAAAATTCTCTAAGCGAGAGAAAAAATGGCCGCCGAACAAAACGAAAACGAGGCTACAGCACTCTAAACATGCAAAACACCACAAGAAACTCACAAAACACCTACGGATATTCCGCTACAGACGCATACCACACATTTGCCGCCATTTTAATGCGGAAGTACACAACTATGCTAACGGTTTGGTCTCGCGCACGCACACTATTAAACTGCACACATTCATCACGCCTACACAGCAGCTCCACACCACTAATACTCCCAATACTCAAATTATTGATTTGATTATTATGCACCAAACAGCATTAGCTCACTTACATTTTCATTGCCGTCATTTTTTGACGGGCAATTCGCTAGTTCATTATAATAATCAAGACTAACTTTCTATTGGTTCTTAGAATTGTGTCTCATCTGTAATGTAAGTGATATGCCTGGTTTGATGTAATATATAAGCGAACACACACTTCTTAAAGAGAAGGACAAGACGTGATTTACGGATGTCGGCGGAGTGCCGTAATATTGTGAATGAAATTCTTTGAATAGACGTGTAATGTAGGGGAAAAATTCCAGCAGCCCATTTTACGGTGGAACGCAAATTACACTGCTTGAATAGAAAAGGGAACAAAGTCATTAATATAGTTGTGCTATATATTTTTAAATATTATTTATTAAGGAACAAATATCCAAATATTCTGATCATATATATGAACTAAAAAGCATGTATAGTCTGCCTATTCTCATATGTACCTAAAAAGCTAAGGCTTAATTAAAATTCAGTATAGCATGATCCGTAACAGAGTTTTAGTTCTATTACTTTATGTGTCCCTATAACTTTAGCTAAAAGACTGTTGTACTGTTCATTAACTCTACAACCTACTAAACATGCTACCTATTAACTACACTTTTATATAAGCTTTGCATTATGTAATTTACATTCACATTTCAAAGCAGTTGCCTTTTCTGTTTTGAAATACCATAGTTATTGTAATTTTGTTTTAACAAAACAAGTGTTTTTGTACTACTATCTGTTTCTACTTTTAACGGCAATGCTTTTGCTGGTCATCTGTTTTCAGATAAAAGTATTTGTTTGAGTTTCATTTTTACAGTTTGCTCTGGCTGGGTCTCTCTTTCATATATACCATATTTCTCTATGGCACTTCTGGTCGGTCATATTGTTCAAAAGTATTTTTTAAAATAATTGATTCATATTTATATTATCAGGTTTATTAAAATAACTCACCAATCAATTATTATTTTACTAAGTGGAGAATTATTTAAAAAAAAACATAATAAAACAAAACCAACCAAATAAAAAAGCTAACATTTATTTATTATGTTAATATTTCACATTCAAATGCTTCAAGTACAGCTTTGTGATGCATATTAGTAGAGCTTCAAGCTCTTGCATGAATTGTTGTGTGACACAAACACGTCTTGCTCTGCATTATCACCAAATCTAATTGGAAATTTTATTTTTTGCTCATAACTCTGGGAATTACATTATTGACGAACAGTAAAATGCAGTGAAAACTATACTCCTGCATTATATCTAGAAAATAAATCTAAAAGAAGAACCAATTTTCTTGAGGAAGCCAAGCTGTAAGTTATCTCTCAAGTAGCAACCTGGGTACACTGCAATTCTGAAAGCTGAGAATTAGAACTTTGTACTTGTACTAAACAGAAGGAATCCTTGGGTCAAACATACAGAGTTGACTTACCACTGGCTAGATTTTATGTGATACAACATGACTGGGTGATCTTAATGGCTTCAGAAAATAATAATGACATATTTTTGCCTGACTTTAGTGGTCTTTCTGTTTTCCTTGGAACTTAGGAATCGAAGCAGGCTAACTTGGTGAGAATACTAGTTTTTATTTTTATTTGGCATTACTACCATATCAGCTGTTAGAATTTATTGCTTTTGTAACAGACAGGTCTTATGTTACAAAAGACGGTGAGATACCCAATGTTATAATGTTTTGTCAGATGCTATGTAGTTCTTAGATAGTATAGCCAAAGAAAAAATATTCTTTATATCATGTTACTGTCTGAATGTGCAATCATATCCCCTGGCTCTTTTCTTCTCCACTAGTATTCAAGAGTTTTTGAGGATTTAAATTGCAAACGGCGATTGCATTTTCCACAAATAGGTTAAGCCTGCAAAAATCATCTGTTTCAGATCACAGTGTGATGCAGTGCAGTATACATACTTCTTTCTGTAATCCACAGTGATACCAACATGTAATAAAGAATGCCCACAAATGCAACAACAATTTTATACTTTGTGATTACAGATTTACAGTACTAATGTCAGAAGAATATTACTAAGCAATGATTGGCCAGTTAGCTCTTGACCAGAACAAGTTGTAACCCATTTCTTTGCAATGTATTACTCACCCTTGCAGTATTCGAGAGACCAAGAAATCGAAAAATAAGAATGTCTAAAAGCATAGATATAATAATATGATCCCCTTCTGGATCACTACCACTGTACTTCAATGGAACTGTGAACTATACCAAGATAGGAATGTCATGGCAGAGAGGTCAGACAAATTGTGGTCCACTGGAGAACCCACTCCAGTATATTTGCCATGAAAACCTTGTGGATTAGCATAACCAGACACATGATGTGCCTGGTGTGCTTTGGTCCATAAGTTCGGAGAGAATCAGACACGACTGAACCAAAACATTTGTTTGCCTTCTGTTCTAATATCTTTTCTGCATCTTTATTTTTCTGCATTGTAATGTTCATCTTTTATGGTGAGTGTATATTGATCTCACAGACCTTGTGTGAAATTTTTATGGCTTTTTGAGGATCCAAAAGTTCAGACTTGTTGAGAGGAAGTTATGTGCCCATGTGACACATTCTTGCAATGAGACAAATCGGTATGTGTAAGTTCAACCTCTCGCAAGAGCAGAGAAAACCCTTATGACAACACTTATGTGTCACTTAAAGTGCTTTGAAGCAGAAAATAAATAGCCTATAGAAGCATTCGAGGACTCAAATCAAATAAATCAAAATGTAAATTACAAATACTTGCCCACCCAATTAAACAATGATGCTCAACTAATGTTAAGTTACACCTCATTACCACGAAGTCACAGGTGTTAACACCTACCCAGCTGCCCTACAAATACCTTTACAACCACCTCAGCAATAATCATGTTTTACCACTGAGTGGAATCAATTCAATTCAGAATCCTACTTCACATTCAGTTCCTAATTCCCACTCTGGGGAAAATATGTGACCTTCCTGTCTACACTCAGTCCCTCTTACCCATTTTGTATTGTGACCTACTTGACCTGTCATTTTAATATTTACTTTCATTTTGATATGTGTTCTTCAACTGTGACCATGTAGTAGTTTTCCATTAGCACAACTAGACACATGATGTGCCTGGTGTGCTGTGGTCCATAAGGTCACAGAGAGTCAGACACGATTGAACAACAACCATAATATGATGATATGTTACTTTATTTAAGTAAGTTAAGCTACTAATCTAGAATGTGAATTAATGTGTGATTCACTGATTGCTCATAACTCAGCATTATGGCATTGAATGTAAATGTTGTTTGCCTACTGTTCTAATATGCCTTCTGCATCTTTATTTTTCTCTTTTATCCCCTACATTGTAATGTTCATCTTTTATGGTGAGTGTATATTGATTTCACAGACCTTGTGTGATATTTTTCATGGCATTTTGAGGATCAATTGAGGATCCAAAAGTTCAGACATGTTGAGAGGAAGTTATGTGCCCATGTGACAAATTCTTGCAGCGAGACAAATTGTCATGTGTAAGTTCAGCCTCCCGCAAGAGCAGAGAAAACCCTTATGACAACACTTATGAGAAACTTAAAGTGCTTTGAGTGTCCCAGTAGAAAATAAAATAAATAGCATATAGAAGCATTCTAGGACTCAAATCAAATTAATCGCAATGTCAATTGTGAATATGTTTTTGTAACAAATTTAACCAAACTGGATAACAATATGATGGATTTGTATTATAACCTACTTGACCTGTCATACATGTACCCACTGTGACTGATTTACTGTCAAGCTCTGGATCCGTGCCTTGTTTTCCAGCACCACAATGGAGTACTCTAGAGCCTTTTGTATGGTTTAACAGATCTTGCGGTTTATTTGTCAGCATAACAGAAAATAATAATCAAAACAGAAAATAAATCCTAGCTTCTCTTTGAAGCACTACCTACGCTTTTATCTGCAGTTCCCTCACTGCTCTACTGTAATACATAATACAGTCCAAAACACAGGGCTGCACACTTGCCTGTTTTAGAGTCCACTCCCTTCAGGGTCTGCAATGTACACTTCCGGCAGCCAGACTGGCTTTCCAGGTCTCACTGACCTCTCTCTCGCCACACAGAGCTGTCTCAGGTTTCCTCTGCCTCTTAACAGGCTCCACACTTCCAAACAATCCTCCAACTGGAGGTAGCAGCAGGCCTTACATTGCAGCCATACCCAAGCTTTTTAAGGTGCTTCTTAACCATCTCACTCCTGGGGAGAAGTCTTGAAGTGCTCTCTACTGCCCTCTGGTGACACACCACATACTCAGCTATGACCGTATAGTATTTCCTCATGTTGACTATTCTTTTGTAACTAATCCAACAAACCTTCATCCATATCAATCTGATCATCCTTGTCAACATGAGTTCTTATCTCCATCTCTATACAGACACTATTTACCTTGCCTTCATCTACAATGATCCGGTTTTCCAACTCTGTATATTCCGTGGCATGTGTGATATGTTGATATAAAATATATTTAAGCAAACTATCTTTTGTGTGTAGTTATTATGAAAACAATTAATTGAATATGAAACCAGATGTATACTTTGATTGTGTTTTAAATGATCATTGTATTAAATGGTCATCTATGCACTTTTAATGTTAAATCTATATTTAAACTTCTCCATTATCTTACATCAAAAACACACTAGCTAACAGCAACAAAGCTGTAGGCTAAAATTAATATCTGAAAACACATATTACCTAAATACAGTTGTCCTAATGAGAGTGAGAGATGTGAGAGGGATACAGCAGTGGCCATTTATATGGTAACAAGGAACTTGCCAGTCAAAAATGACGAGAATAAAATTGTAAGGCTGGCAATGCTGTTTGCTGCACAATGTGAGGCTTTTGCTCCTAGCGAGCCCCGCTCATAGCGAGCCCCATGATAAGCGCCTTTGGCGCTCATTGCAAGCAAAGGCGCTCATCGCAAGCCTTTGCACCCACCTACTGTACGGGCCGCTCATTGCAGGTTTAGTTAACCTGCAAGTTTTGTGCTTGGGAATGCATTGTGTCTCTTTCCACCATCTCCCCCTGTCCCTTCCCTGTGTCTTTCTCCTCTGTGTGTCTGCTGTATGTGTGCGTGTTACGTGCTGACTGACTTTTGTTTGATTTTCAAAGTCCTGCGTGCCTGGTGTTGTAGGTGTAATTGTAACTGTCTTTGCCATCGTGTATTTTCTATGTCCCGTGTGCCTGCCTTTGTTCAGCCTCGTTTTCATCCAGTTTTAGAATTTTTATGTTTTTTTGTCCGCCATTTTTTTCCTCACTTAGCCGATTTTGGATTCACAAATTCGCTTGCAATCTCACTCCCAGGCTTCCTGGCTCTCCCCCTGTGCTGTGTGTAAGTGTGTTATTATTTTTGTTAAATTATTTTGCTGTTTTTTCAGGTTTTTAGAGTTACACGCTTGGATCGCAGTTGCTACCCTTGCAGCCTAAGTCCCGCATGGTTCTACTGCTCACCTCGCAAAGCAAGGCTTGCAGTGCAATGAGCGCCTTTGGTGCTCATTGTATCCTAAGTCCCGCGTGCGTCAACGTGTCTCCTCTCTTTGCGAGGCTCGTAGTCGACGGCCCACCTCGCTTTGCGAAGGAACGCAAAAGCATGACCAAAATGCGTGCGTCAATGGCACGCCTCGCTTCACAAGGCTCCCAGTCAACGGCTTGCCTCGATTCGCAAGGCTCGCAGGCGCCCTCACTTTGCGAGGGCCGCAAGTGCTTGACCAACATCGCAAACGTCGCCAACATCGCAAGATCCACAACTATATATATGATATGTGTTTTAGATGTTATTTTCACACAACAGTTTTGTTGCATGTGCATTGTTGATATAAATAAAGCCAAAATAAAAATATAGATTTAACATGAAAGTGCTTAAACGTGCCGTTTAAAAAATATTTATTTTACAGGCATATTGCCTATGTAGGCAGTATGTCAAAGAATCAGAACTGACATATTGGCAAACAAATATATTTATAACATTTAATTTACTAATGTATGATTTGTATTCATATGGAATAAAATAAAAAATGTATTAGAAAAGTTTTTTTGTTTTTGTTTGCTGTATCTAATATGCTCAATTCTTATTTCGAGGCATACTGCTTCCACAGCCAGCATGCTTTTTAAAGAAACACAAAACCTTTCAAAGGTTGCTTCTTTTAGATAATTATAATATTTCATTGTATTTTCAGGTATAATTCACCACCTTAATTTAATGACACTGGCATTTTATAATTTGTTTTAAGGTTTGCTTACAGTTTAGTGATATACATAGAGCAAGGTCATCAACATTACAAACCAATGCAGAAATTTAACACTGGTCAACAAAATGTTACTTTTTTTATTTTGTCTCAGAAGTCAAAATAGGTTAACCTTATGTTATTTTTTTTTGTGCTGAACACAAATATATTTTTAGAATTTCTCTATCACTTAAGGATTTTGAGAGACAGTGATTTGAAGTATTACATATATTTACAAGACGTACATACTCACCTGAAATGTAGAAGTATAGGATTTTCTCCTGTATTTTTTCTCAGGCACATCCCTCTTAAGGGTCTAACAGTAATCAGCAAGCATTACTGGACTCGACTTGCCCTGGTACTGCTTTTCCATTTTGGAAATGTCCTGGTGGAATCATACAACATGTTCATCTCTGACTTCCACAAGATTTGCTTGGAAGGAATCCAGGTGTGAATCCAAGAAATGGATTTTCTAAGACATGTTACATCCAATGCAGGCCTATTAAATTCTCTCAACGTGTAAAACCGTAGCCCGTAACATAGCCCACAAGACTTACGGCTACTAAATTGGCCCCGTAAAGCAACCCGCTAACGATTTGTGGGTTACAGGCGGGAAAAACCCTACGGGACATTGAAGTTTGTAAAATCTTTTGATCTGTCAAGCCCGTAACTGTTACGTTCAAAAATCGCTATTAAATTGCTACAAATCCACTGGCGTTCAAACCTGTAATCCGCAAATGGAGACAAAAAGCCATTGGGTACTAGAGAGGTTAAAGTACTATCCGTAGCACTGTAAATGCAAATATACACACACTACTGTATTTTCAATTAATGGGAAAGTGATGTTGGGTATTAAAATGAATAGCACAACATTCTCAAGCTTGCAAATCTGCAATATAAAATACTTTTATTTCTGTTTAATTTCTGTGTTATATCGATCCCGGCAATCAGTGTGTTAATACATGTAACGGAACCCATCACTGTTTTACCCTGTTTTATGGTTATTTAATTCTTGGTTAAAATATGATCACATTGCTATACTGTATGTATGTTGGTTTATGCTCTGCAGAATATTAGCCCAGACTATTGCAGACCTTGGCATAATAGATAATCCTATTACAGAGACTCCTCGTAAGATAAGGAAGTCTATTGTATAAAGTGTTTTCATTATGAGACATAGAACAAAGAAGAATGATCTAATCAATGTCTGATTGTATCAAATTTGCCAGGTAGCCTCAGGGAGGTGTAACCCACCTATTGTCCCTCTATGTGTATTGTGTGGCCAACTATGGGGGATGTGTATTGCCTGTGGGAAGAGATGTGTATATATATCTCGGCACAACAAAATAAAGACAGTATTTCTTTGACTCCCAAATTGAGTGTCGTCCAATATGGCAGGTTGGGGATGGTCAGACTGTAGTGCTTCTTGGATATTTTAACGTATACCCGCGGAGATATTGGATTCATGTTCCAACTCTGTTATATTTGGTGGCAAGTGGCGGAATTGTTCCCACGGTCAGAAGGACAGCTACAGGAGACACCATTCCGTGGAGTTACAAATTGAGGGCAACGCTAGTATCCGTACCGCGCCCGTGGCTACAGCATGATGGAACCGGCTAGTTTTCGGACAGCGTTCCATGTTGAGGAGGAGGAGGCGGCCGCAGACTACAGGGATGCAGACAGAAAGGAACTCATGGAGGGAGACCGGGCAGCGGCTACAGTACCTCTTACGGACAGCACACAGACTGAGTTTGGAAGAGAACTCCAAAGCAGACTGGCCTTTTTCCCAGGTACGCTTCCCATAAGAACCTTGGAATGGTTAATGACAGATGTCCACGAATACATAATGGAAAAGCAGCGGGCACAGGAGCGGTCCATCTTGGGAGTTGCTAACCCACCTCCCACCATTAACCCCCCCCCAGCACTGTGTCCGGGTGGTGGGAACTACCAAACCCCTCCACGGTACATCAGGTGCCACACGTGTAACCAGCAGGGCCACATGCAGAGAGACTGTCCCAGAAACAGAAACCGCTCCACGTGGAATACTCCAACTAATTTTCCTCCCCAGCGGCAGTGTGTACCCCAGGGAGCAGAAGGTGCCGTCCTTCCTCCCCAGCGACAGTGTGTACCCCAGGGAGCAGAGAGGCCGTCCTTCCTCCCCAGCGGCAGTGTGTACCCCAGGGGGCCGAAGGTGTCGTCCTTCCCCCCCAGCGGCAGTGTGTATCCCAGGGAGCAGAAGGTGCCGTCCTTCCTCCCCAGCGGCAGTGTGTACCCCAGGGAGCTGAAGGTGTCGTCCTTCCTCCCCAGCGGCAGTGTGTACCCCAGTGGGCCGAAGGTGTCATCCTTCCTCCCCCCCAGCGGCAGTGTGTACCCCAGGGAGCTGAAGGTGTCGTCCTTCCTCCCCAGCGGCAGTGTGTACCCCAGGGGGCCGAAGGTGTAATCCTTCCTCCCCCCCCAGTGGCAGTGTGTACCCCAGGGAGCAGAAGGTGCTGTCCCCCCCCCCCCCAGCGGCAGTGTGTACCCCAGGGAGGTGAAGGTGTCATCCTTCCTCCCCAGCGGCAGTGTGTACCCGAGGGGCCAAAGGTGTCATCCTCCCCCCCCAGCGGTAGTGTGTATCCCAGGGAGCAGAAGGTGTCGTCCTTCCCTCCCAGCGGCAGTGGGTATCCCAGGGAGCAGAAGGTGCCGTCCGTCCCACCCAGCGGCAGTGTGTACCCCAGGGAGCAGAAGGTGCCGTCCTTCCTCCCCATCGGCAGTGTGTACCTCAGGGAGCAGAAGGTGCCGTCCTTCCTCCCCAGCGGCAGTGTGTACCCCAGGGAGCCGAAGGTGTCGCCCTTCCCCCCCAGCGGCAGTGTGCCCCCCAGCGACAGCTTACCCTAACAAGGGGAGACACCAATCTCCAAGACGGCGCAGATGGGACCGTGGTCTCTGTGCCTGACCTACCGGGATCTGGACAGCCTGTCCAGATCCCCAACTACCCTCACTGGGACAACCGGAGGAGGGGGTAAGTACAAATTCCCCTCCCCAGCTAACTCCTAATGTGGCCCCCAGGGTTAACAGAGGAAATGTTAACCCCCACTGACTCCCACCTTTCCCTGGCTACTGAGCCGGAATATGTCCCAAGTACCCCAGCAGAAGAGCTGACAGCGGGGCAGAGTGCAGTTGGCCTCTGCCCTCCCTTTGTCCCTTGTACAGAGCAGAATGTCCTGCAGGTTATACCAGCAGAAGAGCTGGCATCAGGGCAGAGTGCCGCTGGCCTCTGCCCCTCAAGTCCCCTCAGCGTGTTGCCCCATCACCACAGCGAAATATCCAGGTGCCTGGTAAGACATTCCCCCAAAGGGGAGATGTGTGACGAAGTGCCCTTCGCCACTTTGTCCTGGAGAGGACTTATTGCCAGCCTCCTGCCCTTATTGCCCTTTAAAAACAGTTTCCGGCCATACCAGAGTGTATGTCACTCATTCTGGCCCTTTAAATACAGGGGGGTCATTCGGTACTTGCCCTGTGTGAGATAGCTATGCCATGGAGCCCATTCATATAATGAAAGACAATGGGAAAGACTTTAGCTACATGGCAATTGAACTGTGTGAATAGGATCTGAGCGCTATTCGGTAGTTTTGTGCGCTCAGATCCCAGCTATCTGGGGATATGTGAAATGTGAGTAAATGTGAATTGCAGTAATGCTGATGGGTTGTCAAACTAGAGAATTGACCAACAAATACTTTTATCCGGACATCCCCAGGCCGATCCTTTGGGATCAGACCGTGTATGCCGTCTTATGGTCACGGGGGAGGTGTGTAACGGAACCCATCACTGTTTTACCCTGTTTTATGGTTATTTAATTCTTGGTTAAAATATGATCACGTTGCTATACTGTATGTATGTTGGTTTATGCTCTGCAGAATATTAGCCCAGACTATTGCAGACCTTGGCATAATAGATAATCCTATTACAGAGACTCCTCATAAGATAAGGAAGTCTATTGTATAAAGTGTTTTCATTATGAGACATAGAACAAAGAAGGATGATCTAATCAATGTCTGATTGTATCAAAGTTGCCAGGCAGCCTCAGACAGTATTTCTTTGACTCCCAAATTGTGTGTCGTCCAATATGGGAGGTTGGGGATGGTGAGACTGTAGTGCTTCTTGGATATTTTACCGTATACCAGCGGAGATATTGGATTCGTGTTCCAACTCCGTTACAATACATATAATGGAACTCGCATGGACTAGAATATAATATTTACTGATTTATTAATATTGCATTATTTCTGGAATGTGAGTCTGATCGAAACTCATAATTGAAACCCGTAAGGCTTTGAAATCTAACTTCCATTTTTTTGTGACATAATGATGACAATCTCATTTGTCATTGACTCCGTCTAAACCGGCCGCACATCCAATGTGCGCAAGAATGGTTTATGGGTTTGCATCTACAGCCTGTAACTCGCAGCATGGTTCGATTTAATAGCTCTGTAATGCAGCCAAATTTCAAGCCCAACACCTATGCGGGGGTGCCAATGCTGCTATGGGCTTAGAATTTAATGGGGCTGATGGTCTTGTAAGATTGCAAAAGATAATTCACTATTTCTTTGTAGTTGTCTGCCTTATGATTCCATAAGAAGTTCTGGCAAACACTCTTGAAATATTTTCTTTCACCCTTTTCAGCCTGGTTCAACTGACTATCAAAGTTCTTATCTTTAATCAGTTGATTTATTTGAAGTCCTACAAAAAAAAACTCTTTGATCTTTGCATAACTGATCCTTGGGAGTTTTTTTCTTAAATATCTAAATCCAGGTCCACTTAGATCCATCGCTTTGACAAAGTTCTTCAGAAAAGACTGAGCTTTATGTGGAGTGGAGGCAGATACACTTTTTCTGGATCAACGAGTGGTGTATTGACAACATTCTTCTGTCCAGGAGTTTGTGATGTTAGTTTTGGCCATTGTTTCAGAGTGTAATGATTTCTTCAGTCTCTGCTGTCCCACTCACAAAGAAAACAGTTGTACTTTGTGTGACCAAGTTGTAGTCCAGGCAAAAGAGCGACTACTTTCAATCATATTTGATTTTTCAAGCACGAGCTTCATGCTCTCTTTCTTTGATATTACCAGCATGAGCTAGTGACACTGATGGAAACTTTTTTCCTTTGTGGAGAAGCACAGCTTTCAAGCTAACTTTCGATAAATAAATGCCAATGCTTTGTTTTGTACTTGTGACCAAGTGTTTCCATGACAGAATAAACATAATTGCAAAAAACAGGTTCATCTTCAAGGGAAAATAAATCCTTAAAGTAACTATGCCTATCTCAAAAAAATAAACTTTAGTTTCCTTATGGAGAAGATTCCAGCCTTTCAATCTGGAGCCTAAAAATTCTGCTTGCGTTTTAGGTAGGTTCAAGTCTCGGACGAGGTCATTGCCTGGCATGTGGGAATATGTTCTTACTACTCACCTGCCCACTACTCACTGCACAAGTGGTTGTAACGATGAACAGGAAGCCTCATAAGTTTGATCAAGCCCTATATCATCATTATTATTGTTTATTTATAAAGCTACAACATATTCCGTAGCGTTGAATCAACATGCACTACAGAATCTTTTTCTTGTTCATCATCACTCAGTATTACTTCTTCTGGAGGCGCTGACACAGGCAATTCTTCACTATGCAGCACTGGTCTCATGGCAGATGGTAAATTTGGATATTTCACAGTGTGCTTTGATTTAGAACTGATGTCTGAAACATTTGTAAGATAAAAGTAACAATCGGTGGAGTGATCTTTTTGTTCTTACCAAATCATTGGAACAGCAAACCAGTTGACTAATTTGTGAGAAGTTTGACACAGGTACGGTAACAAAAATGAGGGGCCCAACTGTTATCTTGGTCACCTCACCGCAAATGTAGCAAAATGAGTCCGGATGATTAATACAATTTCTTGGCATTGTTCAACTTCGTATCATGAACATAAAATGTACATAGAACTACACAAATAACATATACTCACAGTATTAGATGTTTCAAGAACAAACTCTTTCCATCACCTGGCCAGGAGCGCTGACTCATATAGTAAACAACCAAACACTGGACTCATCATGCCTCAGAGCATCATGTGACATAATCTGACTCTGTTTAATATGAACTGTCTATTACTCTGGGCCTTTTTTACGTTGACTTATCAGTAGAAGTTACAACAATTAAAAATAATACAAGGATTTTACTAATGAAAAATTAACATATCTTAAAGTTTTATGAATGTGTTATATAGCACAATGTATTATATTAAAGAGGACATCAATTTAATACTATAGGAGATAGAACAATTCTGACACCATTTTCAAAATCAGTGGAATAAATGACATATAGCACAACCCTTATTTGCTCTGAGACAAAATCTTTGTTGACCTCTGTGATCAGTGGGTTGTGTAAACTTAGTCTCGACTTTAAGGGAGATTCCTGGTGCTTAACACCTCAATATCAGAAGATACTTTATTTTATTTTAGGAAAACTTTATTTTTAGAAATTAAAAATCAAAAAGTACGCCGTAAAGGGAAGTAAAAAATAATTATAAACAGCAGTGTTTAAATCCAACACTTAAGCATGTTGAGTCATGTAATGGACAAATAATTATTCATTTTGTACATTTTGAAATTGCACTACATATTTTTGACCCGATTGGATATTCTAATGGCTCTATATAACGTTTTTACATATCCTCATATAATGCAGAAATCTGCTAATCATCGGGTTTGTGTCGTTATTATTAATGAAAAAAACACTGAGTTATATTTAGTTTAAAAGCAACGATGTTAAAAGCAAAACAACAAAGTACTGAGGTATCTACCAGAAAAAAACATTATATTAGATCAACAGAGGAAATAGAATAAATGTGTATAGCACAAAAAAAAAAAAAAGATTTATGATTAAATCCAAGAATGGAATAAAAAAATCCCAAAAAGCATCAAAATATTAGGGGTATAATCCTTATAGAAAATATAGGATTTTCTGCTTGGCTAAAAACAACACAAACCCGATGATTAGCAGATTTCTGCATTATATGAGGATTTGTAAAAATGTTATATAGAGCCATTAGAATATCCAATCGGGTCAAAACTATGTAGTTCAAATTCAAGGAATAATTATTTGTCCATTATATGACTCAACACGCTTAAGTGTTGGATTTAAACACTGCTGTTTATAAATATTTTTTATTTCCCTTTACGGCATATTTTTTTATTTTTAATTTCTAAAAATAAAGTTTTCCTAAAATAAAATAAATTATCATCAGTGGGTTGTGAAAATAGATCCCAGATGGCAATGTGGCTGACTAAAAATAAAACAACAAACCTATCTAACCTACTACACTGTTGAAACAAGCACATCACTTACATATCAGTCACATCTAGACAGTAGACAAATGTATACATTTGGACGCAGGGTATAGGGATACAGGGATTATCCAAGAACTGAATTCCTTAAATGGAACTAACAGTAATGGAGCATAGCACATACATATTTTGTTAATCTGATCAGTATATCAGAATGACAGCCACCTAAGAGAAGGGAATGGCATTCACCTATACACAATTGTCATTACAAATATACTTTAGATCATAAGATGCTTTGGGAGAGCACTATGCACGTTTGATTTTAAGCCTGAAACAGGACCATCCATTATATTTCAGTGTTAAGATTGTTTGTTTTTTTCAACGTGTACTTTTTAACCCCTGTATAGCACTACAGAATATGTTGGTGTATTACAAATAAAGGATAATATATATATATATATATATATATATATATATATATATATATATATATATTAATTTAGTAATTATTAATCCAAATAAATATAGATTAATAATGAGTATTGCAATATAATTTGATACCTTTTGTATTGGACAAACGTTATATTTATAATGACGAGCTTTCGAGAGGCTTAACCTCTCTTTATCAAGTCTCAAGCAATACTACATGAGATGGAACCCTCAGTTTGAATAATAACAGCAGATGCAGATAGAGTGGAAACAGCATCTGACATCATCAGGTAAATTCAAATATGGGGAATAAACACAACATAGCAAAGGAAACATATATACACATATTATATAAACATATATATCAATATATACATGAAAAAGCAGAGCACTGTCGTCCACAGTGATATCTTTCCTGTTGGACAAACACCTCACTAAGAGTGCTAAGTCTGTTATTGTAGAAGAAGAAAAAAAAATCACATGAAATTCTGATAATGTGTTAGAAAGAGACTTGCACAATCTTACTCCATCAGAAAGAACTGCCATAAAGTTTTTAAAAAACAACCCCAACATCACCATCAAACCGGCAGACAAAGGAGGTGCAGTTGTTATCATGAATACTCAGGACTACATAAATGAAGCCAACAGACAACTGTCAGACAACACCTACTACAAGAAACTGAACCAGGACCCTACAGAAATATATACTCTTCAACTTAAAAAACTCCTCAAAACATTCCCTAAAAATATACATCAGGAATTAGAACAAATAATCCCCGACAATCCTACAACTGGGACTTTCTACTTACTGTCAAAAATCCATAAACCAGGCAACCCAGGGAGACCAATTGTTACAGGTATGGACACACTGACTGAACAGATATCTGGATTTGTTGAAAACATCCTTAAACCACTAGTCAGTAACACTAGTAGCTATATACAAGACACCACTGACTTTCTCAACAAACTCAGTCAGATTAAAGACCTACCTGCTAACACACTACTTGTTACCATGGACGTAGAATCTCTTTACAGTAATATCCCACACAAAGATGGCACTGAGGCATGCTTTAGGTTTCTTTCAAAAAACAAGCAAAACAATAAATATGGCCCTGATATTATTGTTAAACTAATAGAATATATCCTTACCCACAACTATTTTACTTTTAACCAAGATACCTACCTACAGATGATGGGGACTGCCATGGGTACCAAAATGGCACCACAATATGCAAATCTATTTATGGCCAATCTAGAAGAAACATTCTTATCTGTATCCATTTACAAACCATACAAATACTACCGTTACATAGATGATCTGTTCATCATATGGACAGAAAGAGAAAGCAAACTCAGAGACTTTCATAGTTCATTGAATGCCTTCCATTCATCTATAAAACTTTAAATGGATTTGTCCACAGAACAGGTAAAGTTTCTAGACACTACTATATCCATCAGCAATGGCACTCTCCACTCATCTATATATAGGAAACCTACAGACAGATGTAATTACCTACACAGCTCCAGTTTCCATCCCTCCCACACCAAACAAGCCATCATCCATAGTCAAGCTATTAGATACCATCGGATTTGATCAAACACTGGAGACCGTGATAAAAATTTAAAAACTCTGTCTGAATCTTTTCAAAAGGGTTACAAACCCCGTATTATTACCCAAGAAATATCAACTGCCTTTAAAATACCCAGAGAACAACTATTAAACTACAAAACAAAAGAAACTACTTCACGTATACCTCTAGTGACCACATACCATCCAATTTTAGAGAAAATTCGGAAAATAATTAAAGATTTACAACCATTACTAATTGAAGATACTGAATTAAAAAATTTATTCCCAAAACCTCCCATCCTTGCATTTAAACAACCACCAAACCTGAAACAAAAACTTGTCAGCAGAAAATTGGCCAATGAACAACTGAATACAAAAAATGGAACTAAACCTTGTAACAAACGTGCCTGTAAATTATGTCAGCACATTTTTAATGATGATACAGCCACACATAACAACAAAATCTATAACATCAAACGATCATATTCATGTACATCGTCAAATGTGGTTTATATGATACAATGCACTTTATGTGACACAGGCTGTTACATTGGAGAAACTGGCCAAAAAATGCATTTAAGGATGAATTTACACAGGCATTCAATAAGAAAACATAATGAAGACAGTTATTGTAGCCCAGTAGGACACCATTTTAGCCAGAATGATCACTCCATCCAAAACTTAAAAGTCAAAATACTCAGAGGAAAATTTAAAAGCATCCAAGAGAGAAAAGCATTTGAAATAAAGATGATCACATTCTTCAACACTAAAAACACAGGACTTAATATAGATTTGGGCTTTCTAACACATTATCAGAATTTCATGTGATTTTTTTTTCTTCTTCTACAATAACAGACTTAGCACTCTTAGTGAGTTGTTTGTCCAACAGGAAAGATATCACTGTGGACGACAGTGCTCTGCTTTTTCATGTATATATTGATATATATGTGTATATAATATGTGTATATATGTTTCCTTTGCTATGTTGTGTTTATTCCCCATATTTGAATTTACCTGATGATGTCAGATGCTGTTTCCACTCTATCTGCATCTGCTGTTATTATTCAAACTGAGGGTTCCATCTCATGATAGTATTGCTTGAGACTTGATAAAGGGAGGCTAAGCCTCTCGAAAGCTCGTCATTATAAATATAACGTTTGTCCAATACAAAAGGTATCAAATTATATTGTAATACTCATTATTAATCTATATTTATTTGGATTAATAATTACTAAATTACTAGATTACTGGACATTCACGGCTGCTTCACTCTTCAATATATATATATATATATATATATAGTAAATAAATAGTACATCTGTGTTCACATTTGAATATCTAAAACAAGTTAAAAAACTTGCTTCCAGGTCAGAATTCTGAGAAAAACAGTTATTTTTAAATGTGCGTGCGTGTGTGTAGTAAAGAGGGAAGCAGCCGTGAATGCCCAGTAATCTATTAATTTATTATTTATTAATCCATAAACATATTCTGTATATACTCGAGTATAAACCAACCCGAGTATAAGCTGATGCACCTATTTTATCACAAAATACTGGGAAAAATGAGTGACTCGAGTATAAGCCGAGGGTGGGAAATGTTCTGCCCCCAGTGTCCCTCTTGTGCCCGCTGTGTCCCCCTCTTGTGTGCCATTTTCTTGTGTACCCCCTCTCTCTCCCCTGTGTCTCTTCTCCCCTCTCCCTCCCCTGTGTCTCTTCACCCCTCTCCCTTCCCTGTGTCTCTTCCCCCCTCTCCCTTCCCTGTGTCTCTTCCCCCTCTGCCTTCCCTGTGTCTCTTCCCCTCTCTCCCTTCCCTGTGTCTCTTCCCCCTACCTTCCCTGTGTCTCTTCACCCCCTCCCTTATCACCCTCCTCAACCCCCCTCCTCATTCTCAACCTCCCCCCTCAACCCCCTCCTCATCCTCAACCTCCCTCCTCATTCTCCCTACTCATCCTCAACCTCCCTCCTCCTCAACCCCCCTCCTCATTCTAAACCCCCTACTCAACCTCCCTCCTCAACCTCAAACCCCCCATCCTCAACCCCTCATCCTCAACCCCCCCATCCTCTACCTCCTCCTCAACCCCCCTCTTCATCCTCAACCCCCTCCTCAACCTCAACCCCCCTCCTCATCCACAACGTCCCTCCTCAACCTCAACCCCCCTCCTTATCCTCAACCTCCCTCCTCATCCTCAACCTCCCTCCTCATCCTCAACCTCCTTCCTCATCCTCAACCTCCCTCCTCAACCCCCCTCCTCATCCTCAACCCCCCTCCTCATTCTAAACCCCCTCCTCAACCTCTCTCCTCAGCCCCCTTCTCAACCTCAACCCCCCATCCTCATCCTCAACCCCCCCATCCTAAACCTCCCCTCCTCAACCCACCTCCTCATCCTCAACCTCCCGTCACATGCGTGACACGTCATTAGCATATACTGGGTGCCGACGCAGGAAGAAGCAGAGGCCGGAGGAGAAGCTGCAGATGAAGGTAAGTGAGGGGAAAGGGAGAGGGGGAGGTATTTAGAAGGGGTAAAGTGAGGAGGGGGGTTTAGAATGAGGAGGGGGGATTAGAATGAGGAGGAGGGGTTGTGGATGAGGAGAGAGGGAGGGAAAGAGACACGGGGGGTTAGAGAGACACGGGGGGGTTAGAGAGACACAGGGGGGGTTAGAGAGACACGGGGGGGTTAGAGAGACACGGGGGTGGGTAGAGAGACACGGGGGGAGAGTGACTCGAGTATAAGCCAAGTCGGACCTTTTTAGCCTTAAAAAAAGGGCTGAAAAACTCGGCCTATACTCGAGTATATACGGTAGATTAATAATGAGTATTGCAGTATATTATGATACCTTTTGTATTGGACTAGCACTTATTTATATTGACGACCTTTCAAGTCTGAAGCAATACTAACATGAGATGGAACCATCAGTTTGAATAAAAACAGCAGATACAAAGAGTGAATACAGCATCTGACATCATCAGGTAAATACATATAGGGGCATTAAACACAACATAGTATAGGAAACATATATACACATATTATATACACATATACATCAGTACATACATGAAAAAACAGAGCACTGTAGTCCACTCATCTGTATATAGGAAACCCACAGACAGATGTAGCTACCTACACAGCTCCAGTTTCCATCCCTCCCACACCAAACAAGCCATCATCCATCAAGCTCTTATATATTGTTGCGTTTGCTCGAACACTGGAGACCGTGATAAACATTTAAAAACACTGTCTGAATATTTCAAACAAAAGGGTTATAAACCCGATATTATTACTCAGAAAATAACCACTGCCATCAAAATACCCTGTGAACATCTGTAAAAAAAATGAAACAAAAGAAATTACTTCACTTGTACCTCTAGTGACCACATATCTTCCAATTTTAGAGAAAATACGGAAAATAATCAAAGATTTACAACCATTACAAACCGAAGATGCCCAATTAAAAGATATATTCCTCCAACCTCCTATCCTTGCATTTAAACAACCTCCAAAACTAAAATAAAAACGTATTTTTATTATTTTCTTGTGATTTTATCTTATTTTATAATAACAGGCTCAGCACTCTGAGTGAAGTGTTTGTCGCTGTGGACTATAGTGCTCTGTTTTTTCATGTATATATTGATCTATATTGTATGTGTATATATTTCTTATACTATGTTATGTTTAATCCCTCTATATGTATTTACCTGATGATGTCAGATACTGTCTCCACTGTCTCTGCATCTGCTGTTTATATTCAAACTGAGGGTGCTATCTCATGTTAGTATTGCTTTAGACTTTACAAAGAGAGGTTGAACCTCTCGAAAGCTTGTCAATATAAATAAGGTGTTTATCCAATATAAAAGGTATCATAATATACTGCAATACTCATTATTAATCTGTATATATATACAGATTAATAATTATTAAAATACTATATATATATATATATATATTTACATGGAACTCTCAAATGGCATGCTTTGTGCATATTGTATCAAATACTAATATATGAAACAGCTTTGGTTTTAGAAACAGGATTTTTTTTTCTAATGTAAAAGTTTAAAATAATCGTAGGTGTTATTCAGTTATTACTGAGGTATGATTTGGACTTGCCTCTAGATACATCAAAGGCACAGATTTTTCTTGTACCTGACATTTTAATGATTCACAAACTTGCAAGTTAATATTTTTACTACTTATTCGTTTTCTATCTGTTAAACTGGGATGATTACAATGTTTTAATTTTTAATGGTTTAACCATTTCATATATATAATAAGCATAGTAATATAATTACTTATTCATACTTAGTAACATATTAGTGGTTAAGGTTCTAAAAATATTAAGCAGCAATACATGTTTTAATTAAGATAATTAGCGCAGCAGTATAAAGCAGTATATACTTATTTTGATTAAAAATAAAAAAAGTCTACTATTAATCATATCTTAAATGGTTTAAAAGTGATGCTTGGAAAATATTTCAAATATTTCTTCAGAGGGCTTGAATGAAGTTTGTCTGGAATTAAAGTCAATTTAATATCATCTTGTTTGCCTTACATGTGTGTGTGGGCACTGTACATCCTTTCAGTTTTTGATTAATAAATAAATACAAAGCTAGAACAGATTTCTGGAATTATGAAAGCTAGGAAATTGTGGAGAACAGTTTGGCATCAATATCAGACAATGCCCTATTGCATGCGGAGGTGGTTAAAGATGTCGTCTCACTGTTTATTGCCAGTAATAACAAGATGAGCAAAACATCAACTTAGAAAAAATATTGTACATTTTTATGGTGATAGATTGAAAAGGGTAGAATTGATCCTGTGACACCCTGACACAGTGAAAGAAGAGAATTGGGTGTGAGAGTACTGTGAGGTACTCGGAGGGAGTTTTGTGAGGCATTTCTCTTATACCCAAGTATTCAACTGAAGGGACAGACTAAAGTGCTTACAGGCATATGGAACAGAGACAATGACTCTGTTCTGCAAGGGTGAGCTGCCTTGCTAGTCTGCTCCGATTGAGCCTCATGTTACGGAGAGGTGCCGCAAGTGAGTCAAGAGATTAAAGCATTGCTGTAGCTTGATAGTTAAGAGGTTACACATTCCTACCAACTCTATTTTCTACAAATGAAAAATGTTAAGTGTTGCTTGGAGTACTGAAATATTAAAAATCTCTGGAGCCTACACTGATATGATTTATGGCTGCCCAACAATTCTGCTAAAGACAGTGAGAAAGAACATTATGTAAAAGAAAAGGAAGGGCAGCGTGTTACATCTTATACAAAGGAGCAGCTCTATGTATTCTGCTGGGGAGCAGCTAAAGCACATGATGTGACCAGCTGCGTATATATAAACAGATCATACACTGGAAATCAATCAACAGTATTAAATAACCTATTAATTATAACAAATATTAAGACTTTGTTTATTTTACCAGTTTTTATTTTAATTATCGATTGCAGTAAATATAATTATGTATCCACTTATAATTATTTTGTTTATATACTCTGTGAAACTCTGTGCCTCACCCCACCATCTTCCTGCCTCAAAATCTTCAAAAACTCACTCAAAATGTATTTGTATAAACTGCATTTTCAACAGCATAACGTTTCTCAGACACACAATCTACAGTGTACCACACAGACACCACTACTTACATCAGTATAGTCCCTTATTCACTGCCATCTTGCTTTTATTATCCTCTCATATGGCATCCAATCAAACCTTCCAGATTATAAACACTTTAATGTAGGGATCTCACTCCTGTTGCACCAAGTTGACTGTCATTTGTTTCATATTTGCATTGCTCTGTACTTGTACTTGTATTTTTACTTACTTTAGAATTTGCAAATACCTATGTAATTTGCTAATTGTACCATTCTATTCTACTACGTGCTATTGAAAATGTTGGAGCTATTTAAATAAAGAGTAATAATGCACTCTTGACATTATTCAGATTAAATATTTGTAATTAGTTCTATTTAGGTGCTTTGAAGAACCTCACACTGTTAATCAGTAGATTATAAAGTGTAAGGGCTTAAGTTTTTTCTTGTGAACAAATTGGAGATTTGCATACATTTTATAGGTGTGGGTAACTCAAATGTTTGTTTGTAAAATATAATTTTTTATGAATAAATATCAAATAAATGTCTTAGATTTTTTTACATACATTCTTTTTTAACCACCATTATGCTTCCGTTACTCTTGTAATAAAATATATGTTTTGGCCACTCTTTCTTCTTCTACCTCAGACCCTCACTACTGTGTTTGCTTGTTTCTTTCTCTCTCGAGCTGCATCCAGATGGTCAAATCACCTCTGATTCTCAAAATGAAATTACTCACTGCACTAATTTCACATATTAATTACTTAATGCGATATATAACCATTCAACAGCTCAGCAATAAAATATGCTGCTATAAAACCAAATTAAGAAGCAAAAAATGGATTTGCCTGTACCTCAACATTTCAATATAAAAACATAACATAATGATTTTGACAGTTCAAATGATAAAGCAAGTTAAGAAACACTTATTCTGGGGTGCAAGAAAAGCATCAAATGTCCATATTATATATTATAGACTTATTTTTTGTGAATAAGTAGTTGATTTTATTCAGGCAGTTTGCAGCCTTATAAAAAATAAAAGTGAAGCATATATACATAGACATATGTTTTGCTTCTGATTATTCCTACCATATTTAGCAGCACACACTACATAAAAACATGTTTCCTTAAGGTTTGCTTTGACGTAAAAATGGAAGCACTGTATTAAACAAAAATATAAACAGCAGCAGAAAACTGAAATCTTCCAGGAACGTAAAAATAGTGATCAATACATAAACAACAGTTAAAGCTGTAACATAGAGAAAATTAGACTATTTGCCGGAGTAAATATTTGAGCTTTTCTTTAATTTGGCATCCAGGTGCAGAATTTTCAGGTAGAGTCTGGAAATTACGGTAGATGACAAATAATTTGTCAAAGTGGTAATTTAAATTGAAAAGGTAGTTTTTTTATCTAGAAAGCTTCACCAATCTCATCCTAGTTTTATTATTTCTTATGTGCCTTATGAACTTATAGCTTAATTTTTCTTTTCAATTACAGTTTTAAAGTATTAAGAGAATAATGTGCTATAAAGGTTCACTGAAATGCCTCACTGTTTTTGATTGAACCAAATCTTATTTATACTATGTAAGTGTCTTCCTAACATTACATTGAAGCTTTAATTAACGCAGAACATCTGCTTTTTTAGATAATGTTTAACAATTGGGCAATGTACTTTACTTGGCAATATTAAAACATGAGAGTAATACATTATATAGATATATATAATATTTTCTCACACAGTGACAGATGCCAAATATTTTTCAGTAAAGGAAAATAAGTCATCTAAAGTTGAATAGTGAAGATGAAAACTTTTTAAATAGATTGCACAAGTAAAACCTTAAGATAAGCCAGCTATTTATTTTGTACAAGTGAAAAATAATAGTATTAATCATAATCAAATATAATTTTAAATACTCTGAAGTGCCATCTGCCTCTAAAACAAATCATTTTACAGTTTAAAAAACATTTTGGTACTTTGTATAATTATTAGTGTGACCTTTTCAGACTGTATTTTCAGTCTTCTTCAGTATAATGCACAATCAACATACCCCATTACAATACAGAGTCAATGCACTGCTTCTTACTAATATTGACTCTATATTGCACTGGGGTATGTTAATTGTGCACTATACTGAAGCAGCCTGAAAATAAAAAGTCTGAAAATGTCACACCAATAATTATACAAACATACATATAGGTGTAAAATAAAAGTCAATATAAAGTGTTGAACAATTTCTATTTATAACGCAAAAGCCTGTTGTGCAAAAAAATAATAAGGCCCCTATTCAGTTGGGCAATTGTAAGTTACTGCATCCCGTAATGTAGCACATAAATTAATTTGCTATTCAATTGGCGTCTTTTAGCTACCAGCAAACAATTTGCGGGTTACAGGCTGAAAATCCCTGTGGTTGTCAAAATTATAACTCCATCCCAGCTAAGCCTTTGATCTTTCAAACCCATAAATGTTACAATCGCAAATCGCTATTCAATTGCTACAGTTCATCAAGCTTGCAAATGTTTTCACACCCGTAAATGGCAAATATAGAAGAAAGTACTTTGAGTACCAGATAGGACTCGCAAGGGGCTTAAACACCTTATCGTAGCACTGTAAATGCAAATAAAAAATGAATACTGCACTTTAAAAGACAGGGAAAGCAATGAAAGACATTAGAATTAATTGCACAACAGTCTCAAGCTTGCAAATCTGCAATCAAAAATATATTATTTTACGTTTCATTTCTGTGTTATATCAATCTCGGTAATCAAGGAGTTAATACATATGAGGCCACCCACATGGACTAGAACAGTATCGTCATTCTTTTTTATTATGTTGTACATTGCCGGATTGAGAGTCCGATCGTATATTCGACTTCTAAACGCTAATTGATTGACGTTTAACCTCCATGATGAGGGTCTCAATTACTATTGGGTATTTCTAAATCAGTAGTTATGACCTTGCTTAATTGATCATGATCATGCTCTGAAATGCTACTTACGGGTGCATGGTTTACGCTCGGTAACTTTTGCAATTTGATAGGGGCCTAAGTGTCCAATATATTACGCTACTATATATTAAGCAAGTTATAAAAAAGACTAATAAATAATTGTCTCTAAAAATTGACATCATATGCAGATACTGAGCAATAAGTTGCTGAGGTGGTTGTTCTTAAATGTTCCGTTTTTTACTTTCTAATTTTAAATTGAAAATAAAGTTAAATTTTTATTAAAATCATACACCATTTGTGGGAACAATAATATAAACTATAAAAGGTGCTCTTTTTCTGTCAGTCTTATGTTTGGTGTATTGCCAGTTTATGACTGACATAATTAGTGAATATATGAAGTATGCACCTTTAGATAATTTAATTGAAGGAGGTCAAATTATATCAAATAACTTTTCTGATTCTTGCTGCAAATGTTTAGGGAATATTTGGATAGATTTTCAAAGTTGAACTTTCCACAGTTTGCTTTCTCAGCCCAAACAGAGCCTCACTCAATTAGACCCATTTCTCAGCTCTGGTCTCTTAAAGTCTATACACAGTGGAGCTAATCAAATCCCCCCAGGAGTTCTGTGGCCCAGCCAAATCCCGGGTCTAACTCTGTCACAATATGCACACGCAACACCCCCCCCACACACACACACACAAAACAAACATATACACACACATAGATATATGTGTGTGTGTGTGTTGTGACAAGTCTCTGCTGGGTTTGTGCCCTTGTTTCTGGCAATTGTGACAAAACAGAGAAAATAATAGCTTTAGCTCCCATCAAAGAACTAACTTCACTAGATCCTTTATGAACAGAGCTTCCTTCCAGCTGAACCTCGATGGAGCACAAACAAAACATAAACAGTCCAACAGTTGGTTTGTAGTCACTGGTCTGTATCTTTGAGAAGTTCCATAACAAATCAACAAGATGTAAAGGCTTTCACATGGCCCTTATGGCACCCATTTGATTAAACTGGCTATGTGGCTAATGTCCATCAGGGTTGAATGGCTAGACCCAAAAGTCCAAGTGTCCTGGGGTTCATGACAAGGACAGCTTAGATGATTGTGAGAACAACCATGGAAATTAAATAGTCTGTGGAAGAAGGTCCTCAGTTTTCACATACACTTTTGGGCCCTGAGGAGCCATTGGTTGTGGGGTCAGGGGACTCCAACTCTGGCCCCAACAACTGGCTTGTAACAGCTGCTCCCCCTTCCAAATTCAGTATTGAGGAGATGATCTTAACCAGATTATCACCTCCATGCTTCCTTACTTAAGTCCTCATTCAATTGCAATTTTCCCAATTGAATAGGGCTCTATCTAAGCACATAGCATTTTTTTTATAGACGTTTTTAGTTAGTGAACTTCTATCCAAAAGCAAAGTCACCAACTAAAAACTTCTGTAAAAATACAGTTGCAAGCAAAAGTATGTGAACCCTTTGGAATGATATGGATTTCTGCACAAATTGGTCAAAAAATGTGACCTGATCTTCATCTAAGTCACAACAATAGACAATCACAGTCTGCTTAAACAAATAACACACAAAGTATTAAATATTGCCATGTTTTTATTCAACACACCATGTAAACCAGTGCAGGTGGAAAAAGTATGTGAACCCTTGGATTTAATAACTGGTTGAACCTCCTTTGGCAGCAATAACTACAACCAAACACTTCCTGTAGTTGCAGATCAGATGTGCACAACGGTCAGGAGTAATTCTTGACCATTTCTCTTTACAGAACTGTTTCAGTTCAGCAATATTCTTGGGACGTCTGGTGTGAATCGCTTTCTTGAGGTCATGCCACAACATCTCAATCGGGTTGAGGTCAGGACTCTGACTGGGCCACTTCAGAAGGCGTATTTTCTTCTGTTTAACCCATTCTGTTGTTGATTTACTTCTATGCTTTGGGTCGTTGTCCTGTTGTAACACCCATCTTCTGTTGAGCTTCAGCTGCTGGACAGATGGCCTTAAGTTCTCCTGCAAAATGTCTTCATAAACTTGGGAATTCATTTTTCCTTCGATGATAGCAATCCGTCCAGGCTCTGACGCAGCAAAGCAGCCCCAAACCATGATGCCCCCACCACCGTACTTCACAGTTGGGATGAGGTTTTGATGTTGGTGTGCTGTGCCTCTTTTTCTCCACACATAGTGTTGTGTGTTTCTTCCAAACAACTCAACTTTAGTTTCATCTGTCCACAGAATATTTTGCCAGTACTGCTGTGGAACATCCAGGTGCTCTTGTGCAAACTGTAAACGTGCAGCAATGTTTTGCTTGGATAGCAGTGGCTTCCTCTGTGGTATCCTCCCATGAAATCCATTCTTGTTTAGTGTTTTACATATTGTAGATTCGCTAACAGGGATGTTAGCATATGACAGAGACTTTTGTAAGTCTTTAGCTGACACTCTAGGATTCTTCTTCACCTCATTGAGCAGTCTGCGCTGTGCTCTTCTAGTCATCTTTACAGGACGGCCACTCCTAGGGAGAGTAGCAGCAGTGCTGAACTTTCTCCCTTATAGACAATTTGTCTTACCGTGGACTGATGAACAGCAAGGCTTTTGGAGATCATTTTATAACCCTTTCCAGCTTTATGCAAGTCAACAATTCTTAATCATAGGTCTTCTGAGAGCTCTTTTGTGTGAGGCATCATTTACATCAGGCAATGCTTCTTGTGAAAAGCAAACCCAGAACTGGTGTGTGTTTTTTATAGGACAGGGCAGCTGTAACCAACACCTCCAATCTCATCTCATTAATTGGACTCAAGTTGGCTGGCACCTCACTACAATTAGCTTTTGGAGATGTCATTAGTCTAGGGGTTCACATACTTTTTTCCACCTGCACTGTGGATGTTTACATGGTGTGTCCAATAACAACATGGTAACATTTAATTATTTGTGTGTTATTAGTTTAAGCAGAGTGTGATTGTCTATTGTTGTGACTTAGATGAAGATCAGATCACATTTTATGACCAATTTGTGCAGAAATCCATATCATTCCAAAGGGTTCACATACTTTTGCTTGCAACTGTATATATGCTATGTGCTTATATAGAGCCCTATTCAATTGGCCAAGTTGCAATGAGTGAGGCCCTTAGTTTGGTGAGAGTCCAGCAGGGATCATAGTGCAGGGATTAAAATGTTAAAATGCTTGGTGATGTTTGGTGGAGACGCTCTGAAGGGGATCAATAGCGATACTCAGCCTGCAAACTCTCCAGATGTGGTAGGGTATCAAGGGCATTATTTGGCTGGCTGTGGACAGTGATCTATGCGGTAGCAATGATGGTGGGGACCACAGAGGATCAACCAGTAGCAAACCCTCCCAAAGCGAGTGCAGTGGAGCTCTCTGCCCTGCTTAATTTGGAACATTATTGTACTCCTTTGGGGAACAAGTAGAAAAGAGATGCAGGTCTACAGGGCCGCCTGGGCCCTCCCCTGATCATTGCTCCATCTCAGTTGTGCCAGACAAGCTCCAGGCATTAACATGCTGAGCAAAATCTATAATGGGGAGCAGCCCCTGTGGTAACCCTAAAGGATCAGTCCCTTGCACAATCTCTATTGCAAGAGCAATGGAACAGTTTGTCTAACTGTAAGGCTGTCAATGCTGCTGGCTTTGAGAGAGGAGCAAGCATAAGGGTTCCAGGGCTTACTCCCCCGTGGGATGTTTCTGAATAAGACTTATCATCTTCCTGGGATGACATCAAGATTAGTCAGGCCTTGCCCTGTTATAGATCCACAGTGAAGGGGCTCTTGCTGGGGTTCGACCTGCCATGCTACCACCCTAACTGTAGCAGTTGCTAGCAGGCTGAACCAAAAATTTACTTGCTTCTGTGGTAGGTCCATGGTTATAGGGCTGTTGCTGGGGCCCAACTTTTCTGCTACCTTCTTGACTGTAGTGTTTGTTCCTAGGCTGTCAATACAAGTCACATGCTTCTGTGGCAGATCAGATTGTCCTTAAAATGGCAGGATCTCAGCGTTTGTGACTTCCCTTGATCTCTGATCTGTTTCTGATTTCACAACCATCTCGTTTGGTAGAAGCTTGTCAGGCTGCTCGCAGTCTACCACAACAAAACAAATTGTCTATAACTGAAGAAACTTTCTCTGATCTTCATGTAAATTTTGGGTCCTGAAGGGGCGTTGGATGTAGAAGTCAATGGAGTGCCCCCCTTGGATCCAAAAAGTGGGTTGTGACAGCAGATGTTAGATCCTTAAACGTTTCCTTAGCCTCTTTGTTCCACTTTACCATTTAGGGAGCTCTGTTTTTCAGGAAATCTGTCAGTGAGGCAGCTCTTGTGGAACAATGGGAAATTAACCTCTGTAAAATCCCCCACAATGCCCAGAAAGACCCTCTGGATTGTTCTGCCTCCACTTTGTTGGGCTATGGTTTGACCATTACTCTTCCTAAAATGTAACCATCAGGTTTTGGAACCATTCGCTTTCAGATTCTTCAATAACTCCAAGTTCCAATTTTTTTTAACTTTCACACTTATTTCTACTCTTTTAGCCTTGGGTATGCAAAATGGTTTAATTCTTACCTTCTAGCTTAGTTGTAATGTCATGGTAAATGGAGCTAGTGTGACCTGGCTGTGTATACTTGTACAAGTACCCCCTAAAAAAATATTTATTATACCCTACTCTCCACAGATCTGATCTTTTTTAACTGCCGCGCCTTGCTCCCTATGTCCACATTATTCGCATACTACAAAAGAGGACTAAATGAGAAACCCTCATTAAGACCTTGTGGACTCTGCAAAAGGTACATCTATAGGTTCTCCCTCTGCAACAGTCTTTTATTAAGATTGCTACCTTGTGGATCCAAGGATACACTGCCAAGGATACAGAAACGCCATACATTAGCATCATTGTTATACATTTTTAGACTAAAGTGGCCATTTCTTTGCTAATGGCTTTTATACAGTATGTTTAATTAACGTCTCTTACAATGGCAAATTGTTTTACCCACATAAAGTTTTTTTACATTTACAGACTATAACATATACAACTACACTGTATTTGCAGTTATAGAATCTATTTATGGAAAAAAAAAACTCATGCACAAGCACAAATACTTTTGTGGGTGTTATATATAGACAGGCCCTACAGTCACTACCACGAAACACAAAAAAAACTATTGTTCACCAAATCTCTCATATTTGTATTTCTTCGATAGGTAATCAATGGTCTAGCCAGATTGGCATCTTTTAGATCCTCATCTACCTTGAGAATTGACCAATGTTTATTCAGGATTTGCCAAATTTCATTAGTGTCATTAGAGTCACTAGAGTCATTATGGAAGGTAAAAAGACAATAGATGAGGTCACAATCTTCTCGATGTTTTTGATTAACAAACACATTTCTGTCCAAAGATAAGGCATTTTAATAGGCCCTTTTCAGGCACCTATTGCGGTATCCTTTGATTTTGAACTTAGCTCTTAATTTATCTGCTTGTGTTTTGAAACAGTTTAATTACTACACTTTCTCCTAACATGGATATAATGCCTAATAGGGGTATCAGATGCATACTGGACCATGTCAGAATAGAGTTAGTGGCTCTATGTTTGGTATGTGTTTTAGTTTCTATATTACCAAGTGCATCTTTACTTATACAAAGATCCAAGTGGGATGGGTTAATAACATAAGTAAATTGAAGTCCCAACATATTCCTTTTAAGCTGATGAACAAAGACATTAAGTCTTTCAACAGTACCAATCCAAAACAGTAGCACATAAATATAACTGTACAAGATTAGAACATGTTGGTATCATTTGGCTAAGTGAAATGGAAATCATCCTTTCCCACCACCTAAGAAGAGGTTAGTATAATTAGGCATGCAACGGGTTCCATTCTCTGTTCTTTTAATTTGCATGTAGCATTTACCGTTAAACAAAAAATAATTATTGGTCACAATGAACTTCAAGAATGTAAGAACAAATCCGTTCAAGGGTACGACAGTACTTTCTCTTGTTTGCAAAAAAAAATTAAACTGCTTATAAACCCAGATCATGTGGTATATTGGTGCACAATTGTGCTACATCTATACTTATTAACAACATATTAGATGGTGCATTAGTATTTTGTAGATTTCAGAACAGCTTCTGTGTGTTTTAAATAAGACGGCAAAGTTGTCAACAACTCTTTAAGATGCTAATGAACAAACACACTTATGTTTTGGGTAAGATTTTCTGTGCCTGAAACTATCGGTCCTACAATTTTCCAGCAATTAAATTATTTTATTTATTTTATAGCTTAATAATTAATCTATTAGTCACACTGATAATACTGGTTTATTTTAATAGGGATAAATCTATTGAGCACTGGCATATATACTGTATGTATACACATAGACACAATTATTATTATTATTAACTTTTATTTGTAACAGGGCCATTATATTCCATTGCGCTATACAGGGGGGGAAAAACAAGGACAAATAAAGTGTTAATAAACTGCAGAAAATGGAAGGCTCTGTTTTGAAACATAGCGGTTACAGGATTGAGAGAACAAAGAATTTGCGGCCGCAAAGTTTCATGTACCACGTCCAGTAGGCTTTTTTCGCTCCAAACTTACAAAATCGGCAGGGGCTTGCTTCACGGGCCAAATTTAATAGCCTAAGTCTTACTGGCTACATTACAAGCTACGGTTTTTCACTTTAGGGGAATTTAATAGGGCTGTAAATGGCACATGAGATTTAATACCAATAAATGTAAAGTGATGCATTTAGGAAGGAAAAATATCAATGCAATTTACAATCTTAATGGAGTAAATCTCTGTGTTTCGGATGCTGAAAGGGATTTGGGAGTGCTTTCGAACAAAGACCTAGGTAACAGTGCTCAATGCCAAACAGCAGCTGCAAAGGCAAATACAATATTAGCAAATGTGCCACTATATAAATCCCTAGTACACCCTCATTTGGAATATGGAGTACAGTTTTGGGCACCACTTTATAAGAAGGGCATTTTAGAGCTGGAAAAAATACAGAGAAGGGCAACAAAACTAATAAGGGGAGTGGAGAGGCAATGTCATGAAGAAAGACTAATCAAATTAAACATATTTTCTCTAGAAAAAGGCATCTAAGAGGGGATATGATTACCTTATCACATATAATAGTTGTGCTGACTGCGAGTTGTCTTCACACAATGTTAAAACAGGCTTGCTTGAGGACGCACGACTTAGAAAAAGGCTTCAGCACTCATTGCAAGACCAGCGATGAGTGCCAAAGATGTAGGCCTTTGGTGATCATTGCGAGGCTCGCACTAGTTAGAAAAAGGATCATTCTAAATACACTTACGCGTCTCATTGAGAGGCCCGCAATGGTGGCGGTCGTAGGCCTTTGGTGCTGTTTGCGAGTGCCACATGACTTAGAAAAAGGCTCACAATGACCCCCGAGGACATCCTTTGAGGTTAGAAGTAAACATATTTCATTTTAAAGAAAGAAAAGGTTTTTTCACAGTAAGGGTGGTTAAACTGTGGAATTCTTTACCAATGGATGTGGTGAAAGCAGATTTGATAGATAACTTTAAAAAGGGATTGGATATGTTTCTAAATAAAAAGGGCAATCAGGGTTATTCTGGATAATTAGAGAGGGAGTATTGATCCAGGGAGGAGTCCAATCGCCAGTATCTGGGGTCAAGAAGGATGTCTTTTTTTTCCCTTTTGAGACAATTGGCAAAGTTTCACTTTGTTTTTTTTCTGTTTGCCTTCCTCTGGATCAATTAACAATTAAAAATACTGCATAACAGAGGAGTTCTTAAAAGGTTTAACTTGATGGATTAACAGCCTCATTAAATTGGGACTATTTTGAAAAACATAGCCTGTAACTCTAGATATACGTGTTATCGCTATTAAATTAGACCTGTAACGTTGCTCACAGCGGCCTTGCATGTTAACACGTAGGACGGGCGAAAATCGCCTATGATTTGAGCTAAGTTGAACTTCGAGCACGTAAATCCTTTGATCTGTCATGCCCGTAACCACTACTTGTTCAATTCCGCTATTAAATGCAACGTGGTCACTCGTGAGCAAGCATGTAAAACGCTAACGGAGCCCAAAGCCCTATGAGTGCTTGAAAGCACCCGCAAGGGGGTTAAAGTCCAATACGTAGCACTTCGTAGGCGAATAAAAACACACTGCTGTACATTTATTATATGGGAAAGTGATCTTAGAATTAATCGCACAACATTCTCAAGCCCGCAAATCGGCCCCAAAAAATACTTTATTTAATGTTCATATTTTGTGTGATAGTGATCCCTGCAATGAATGTGTCAAAACATACAGGAGTGCAGAATAATTAGGCAAATGAGTATTTTGACCACATCATCCTTTTTATGCATGTTGTCTTTCTCCAAGCTGTATAGGCTCGAAAGCCTACTACCAATTAAGCATATTAGGTGATGTGCATCTCTGTAATGAGAAGGGGTGTGGTCTAATGACATCAACACCCTATATCAGGTGTGCATAATTATTAGGCAACTTCCTTTCCTTTGGCAAAATGGGTCAAAAGAAGGACTTGACAGGCTCAGAAAAGTCAAAAATAGTGAGATATCTTGCAGAGGGATGCAGCACTCTTAATATTGCAAAGCTTCTGAAGCGTGATCATCGAACAATCAAGCGTTTCATTCAAAATAGTCAACAGGGTCGCAAGAAGCGTGTTGAAAAACCAAGGCGCAAAATAACTGCCCATGAACTGAGAAAAGTCAAGCGTGCAGCTGCCACGATGCCACTTGCCACCAGTTTGGCCATATTTCAGAGCTGCAACATCACTGGAGTGCCCAAAAGCACAAGCTGTGCAATACTCAGAGACATGGCCAAGGTAAGAAAGGCTGAAAGACGACCACCACTGAACAAGACACACAAGCTAAAACGTCAAGACTGGGCCAAGAAATATCTCAAGACTGATATTTATAAGGTTTTATGGACTGATGAAATGAGAGTGAGTCTTGATGGGCCAGATGGATGGGCCCGTGGCTGGATTGGTAAAGGGCAGAGAGCTCCAGTCCGACTCAGACGCCAGCAAGGTGGAGGTGGAGTACTGGTTTGGGCTGGTATCATCAAAGATGAGCTTGTGGGGCCTTTTCGGGTTGAGGATGGAGTCAAGCTCAACTCCCAGTCCTACTGCCAGTTCCTGGAAGACACCTTCTTCAAGCAGTGGTACAGGAAGAAGTCTGCATTCTTCAAGAAAAACATGATTTTCATGCAGGACTATGCTCCATCACACGCGTCCAAGTACTCCACAGCGTGGCTGGCAAGAAAGGGTATAAAAGAAGAAAATCTAATGACATGGCCTCCTTGTTCACCTGATCTGAACCCCATTGAGAACCTGTGGTCCATCATCAAATGTGAGATTTACAAGGTGGGAAAACAGTACACCTCTCTGAACAGTGTCTGGGAGGCTGTGGTTGCTGCTGCACGCAATGTTGATGGTGAACAGATCAAAACACTGACAGAATCCATGGATGGCAGGCTTTTGAGTGTCCTTGCAAAGAAAGGTGGCTATATTGGTCACTGATTTGTTTTTGTTTTGTTTTTGAATGTCAGAAATGTATATTTGTGAATGTTGAGATGTTATATTGGTTTCACTGGTAAAAATAAATAATTGAAATGGGTATATATTTGTTTTTTGTTAAGTTGCCTAATAATTATGCACAGTAATAGTCACCTGCACACACAGATATCCCCCTAAAATAGCTAAAACTAAAAACAAACTAAAAACTACTTCCAAAAATATTCAGCTTTGATATTAATGAGTTTTTTGGGTTCATTGAGAACATGGTTGTTGTTCAATAATAAAATTAATCCTCAAAAATACAACTTGCCTAATAATTCTGCACTCCCTGTATACTGTAACTCGCATGTAATAGAATATCATATTTACTGCTTTATTAATATTGCATTATATCTGCCCTGTGGGTCCGATCGCAAACTGTACTTGAAACACATAGGACATTTAAATCTACCCTCCCCTTTTTCAGTGACGTAACTCTAACGATCTCTTTTTCCATTGGCTCCATCTAAGCCCATAACTACGTAATTTCTTAATTGTTTGTGTTTGATCACACAAACCCGATGGCCGAGAACTTGTTTACTCATTCACTCCACCCTTATTCCACCCTCACTCCACACTCACTCCACCAACACCCCACCCTCACTCAATCCACACTAAATTCACCCTCACTCAATCCACACTCAATCCACCCTCCCTCACTCCACATTCAATCCATACTCACTCACTTCTCATTCCCTCCCTCCTTACTCACTCCACACTCCTCACTCACTCCACACTCGTCACTCACTCCACACTCAATCCTCACTCAACATGCCACACTAACTCAATGCTCACTCCACACTCACTTACTCCACACTCACTTCACACTCACTTCATCCTCATGCACTCTACCCTCACGCACTCCATACTCATTCACTGCACCCTTACTTCACCTTCACTCCACACTCACTCCACCCACACTCCACCCACACTCAATCCACACTAAATTCACCCTCACTGCACCCTCACTCCACCCTCACTCAATCCACCCTCCCTCACTCCACATTCAATCCATACTCACTCACTCCTCACTACCTTTTCACTCACTAACTCCATACTTACTCTTTACTCACTCCACACTCACTCCACACTCCTCACTGACTCCACACTCAATCCTCACTCACCACTCCACAGTCCCTCCACCCTCACTCAATCCACACTCAATTTACCCTCACTCCACCCTCACTCAATCCACACTCAATCCACCCTCACTCACTCCACACTCAATCCATACTCACTCACTCCTTACTCACTCCCTCCTCACTCACTCCACACTTACTCCACACTCACTCCACTCTCCTCACTCACTCCAAACTCAAACTTCACTCACCACTCCACACTCACTCAATGCTCACTCCACACTCACTCACTCCACACTCACTTCACACTCACTTCATCCTCACGCACTCTACCCTCACACACTCCATACTCCTTCACTCCACACTCACTCCACCCACATTCCACCCTACCTCAATCCATACTAAATTCACCCTCACTCCACCCTCACTGAATCCACACTCAATCCACCCTCCCTCACTCCACATTCAATCCATACTCACTCACTCCTCACTACCTCCTCACTCACTCCACACTCACTCCAAACTCACTCTTCACTCACTCCACACTCACTCCACACTTTCTTCATGCTCACTTCATCCTCTTGCACTCTACCCTCATACCCTCCATACTGATTCACTCTGCCCTTACTCCACCCTCACTCCACACTCACTCCACCCACACTCCACCCTCAGTCAATCCACACTCACTCCACCCTCAGTCATTCTACACTCACTCTGACCTCATTCCATCCTCACTCACTACACACTTACTCCACCCTCACTCACTGCACCCTCACTCCACCCACATTTCACCCTCACAGCACACTCATCAATTACTCCTTACTCACCACTCCTCACTCGCCATTCCTAACCCATCCTCACTCATTCTACACTTACCACTCCTCACTCACCACTACTCACTCACCACTCACTAGCTCACCACTCCTCACACACTCCTCACTTACACACATCACATTCACTACTCACTCCAGACTCCTCATTCACTACCCAGTCACTCCTCAGTCACCACTCCTTACTCACTCACCACTACTCAGACACCACTCCTCACTCACTCACCACTCCTCACTCACGACTCACTCACACACTCACTCTCTCTGGTGACAGCTGCAGGTCCTTCACACACAGCAGACGCAGCAAACACTGTAGCAGGGAGCAGGCGGGCGGGTCACATCCCAGCAGTGACTTGGGGGCTGACATCAGTGATCTCCTATTGGCTGAGCAGGTGAGTAATGGGATAAAATTGGTCCCCAAATGCTCCATGCTGATTGGGGGTTGTCAAGTGTCTGTGTAAACACCCTTGGGGCATCAACATAATCATGAGAGGGATTTTTAGATATTTATACAAATAAAATGTTTTATGAAATGTGCTGCACATATAAAAGATTACAAGTTGAGTTTGAACTGTGTTATTATTTCATATAACATTGTTCTCTTACTTCAGCTGACAAGATGTCTGGACCCCCAACACAGTCCGTCTAAGCATGAGAGGCAAGAAGGACACAATCACAGGGACTGTATGTATGAGGAGAATTCAAGGATTACAGTCAGGTCCATAAATATTGGGACATTGACATAATTCTAATCTTTTTGGCTCTATACACCATCACAATGGATTTGAAATGAAACGAACAAGATGTGCTTTAACTGCAGACTTTCAGCTTCAATTTGAGGGTATTTACATCCAAATCAGGTGAACGGTGTAGAAATTACAATAGTTTGTATATGTGCCTTCCACTTTTTAAGGGACCAGAAGTAATGGGACAGATTAACAGTCATAAAACAAACTTTCATTTTTTAATACTTGGTTGCAAATCCTTTGCAGTCAATTACAGCCTGAAGTCTGGAACGCATAGACATCACCAGACACTAGGTTTCATCCCTGGTGATGCTCTGCCAGACCTCTATTGCAACTGTCTTCAGTTCCTGCTTGTTCTTGGGGCATTTTCCCTTCAGTTTTGTCTTCAGCAAGTGAAATGCATGCTCAATCGGATTCAGATCAGGTGATTAACTTGGCCATTGCATAACATTCCACTTATTTCCCTTAAAAAACTCTTTGGTTGCTTTTGCAGTATGCTTCGGGTCATTGTCCATCTGCACTGTGAAGCACCGTCCAATGAGTTCTGAAGCATTTGGCTGAATATGAGCAGATAATATTGCCCAAAACACTTCAGAATTTATCCTGCTGCTTTTGTCAGCAGTCACATCATCAATAAATACAAGAGAACCAGTTCCATTGGCAGCCATACATGCCCACGCCATGACACTACCACCACCATGCTTCACTGATGAGGTGGTATGCTTTGGATCATGAGCAGTTCCTTTCCGTCTCCATACTCTTCTCTTCCCATCACTCTGGTACAAGTTGATCTTAGTCTCATCTGTCCATAGGATGTTGTTCCAGAACTGTGAAGGCTTTTTTAGGTGTTGTTTGGAAAACTCTAATCTGGCCTTCCTGTTTTTGAGGCTCATCAATGGTTTACATCTTGTGGTGAACCCTCTGTATTTACTCTGGTGAAGTCTTCTCTTGATTGTTGACTTTGACACACATACACCTACCTCCTGGAGAGTGTTCTTGATCTGGCCAACTGTTGTGAAGGGTGTTTTCTTCACCAGGGAAAGAATTCTTCGGTCATCCACCACAGTTGTTTTCCGTGGTCTTCTGGGTCTTTTGGTGTTGCTGAGCTCACTGGTGCGTTCTTTCTTTTTAAGTATGTTCCAAACAGTTGATTTGGCCACACCTAATGTTTTTGCTATCTCTCTGATGGGTTTGTTTTGTTTTTTCAGCCTAATGATGGCTTGCTTCACTGATAGTGACAGCTCTTTGGATATCATATTGAGAGTTAACAGCAACAAATGCAAATAGCACACTTGAAATGAACACTGGAGCTTGTATCTGCTCTTTGTAAATGGGATAATGAGGGAATAACACACACCTGGCCATGGAACAGCTGAGCAGCCAATTGTCCCATTACTTTTGGTCCCTTAAAAAGTGGGAGGCACATATACAAACTGTTGTAATTCCTACACCGTTCACCTGATTCGGATGTAAATACCCTTAAATTAAAGCTGAAAGTCTGCAGTTAAAGCACATCTTGTTCGTTTCATTTCAAATCCATTGTGGTGGTGTATAGAGCCAAAAAGATTAGAATTATGTCGATGTCCCAATATTTATGGACCTGACTGTATGTAGTCAGTGGGGAGCCTTAATGGACCTTCAGCCACACCCATGGCATTTTATCCTACTGGCTCACTAGTCCCCCAAATTGACACGCTGCCCGGTCCCTCACTTTGGACTGACTCCCGGTCCTTTCTGCCACCACCACCACAAGACCCCCTCTTCCCACCACCAGAACATCCTGGCTCCCACAAGAATCAGGCCAACCTCTACCATCCCCGACAGCTCCCGGTACTTGAGCACCTTCCCACTCTGCCACACCCACCACCTCCTCCAACAGCAATGCTTCGCCCAGCCAGACCTCCACCCCCATGATGGTCCTTATGCAGGAACAGAGAGACACTAAGCAGGGTCTCCAGACCAGGGTCTCTTCCCACCAGTCCTCTGTGGGCCAGAGCAAAAGGAGGCTCTATAGTAGGATGAGGAGACAAAACTAGCAGATGGAGTCATACCTGGCCAGGCTGCTCTAGGTGGTGCTGAACCAGAGTACGCTCATACAGCTGAAAATCAACATCAACCAGAGTGCTGTGGCTACTAGTAATGCCTCCTCCACCCTTGAGGCCTTCCCTGCACATCTGCAGCCTTGCCCCTCTTTGCCTCCCTCCATGCCTCCCATGCCAGTGCTGCTGTCTCATGGGGGAATGCCTCACCCTGCAACCCCCCTCATCTGGAGAGAAGGTATGATGGCACGGGGGGTGCCACTGCCTCTACCTTCAAGTGTTCCTTCAATCTTTCCCAGCATCAGATTCTTCTCTATTGAATCCTGCAGTCTCATGATATGGTCAAAATATTTTAGCTTTAACCTCAATATCATACCTTCTAGTAAACAGTTTCTATTTATTTCCTGATGCACTGATTTATTGGATCTTTTTTTCAGTCCAAGGGACTCTAAGTAGTTTTCTCCTACACCACAAAGACATCAGTTCTACAGCGCTCAGACTTCTTTATGGTCCAGCTCTCATATCCGTATGTCACTACTGGGAATACCATGGTTTTAACTATACAGACTATGTAGTAGCTTGATCATGCTTGCAATATCAGCAAATGTCTTTATATTTCAAGGCTACAATCACCATATGAAGAGAGCTTGCATCCCAGGGGAAAAAAAAATCTGTCAATGCCTTTACTTCTTCCTCGTCTCTTTGCCAGGAACTATTTGCAGTTTGCCATCATTTTTGTCTTTTTAAGGTTGAGCAGCAGGCGAGCTTTGGCAAACTCTTTTTTTACTCGCAGCAATAGGTCCTTTAGTGACTCCTAAGTTACAGCCATGAGAGTAGTATCATCAGGGTATTTGAGGTTATTGGTATTTCTTCCAGTTACAAATTCATCCAGCCCTGCCTTACTCATGATGTACTCGGAGTATAAATTGAATAAATAAGGTCAGAATTTAAAACCTTGTTCCACACCTTTTACGATCTTGAACCATTCTGTTGTCCCATGTTCAGTTCTGAGTGTGGCTTCTTTGGCAGATTCACATACAGATTCTACAGGAGACAGATGAGATGATGTGGTAATCTCTTTTGTGGTGCACACAGTTAAAGGCTTTAGAATAGTCTATGAAGCAGAAGTAAATATTTTTCTGGAACTCTCTTGTTTTCTCTATGATCCATCTGACATTGGCAATTTGATCTTTTGTGTCTCTTCCTCTGCGGAACCCAGCTTGCACATCTGGTAGTTCCCGGTCCATATATTGTTGGAGTTGAGCTTGTAGGACCTTAAGCATTACCTTACTATGATAGGAAATGAGTGCAATTGTTAGATAATGGGAGCACTCTTTGGCACTGCCTTTTTTGGGGATTGGGATGTAGACTGATCTTTTCCAGTCTATTTTCCATTGTTAAGTTTTCCAAATTTGTTGGCATAAGGCAAGCAACACTTTCACAGCATCATCTTGTAAAATGTTGAATAGTTCAATTGGGATTCCATCAACTTCTGCAGCCTTGTTATCAGCAAGGCATCCTTGGGCCCCTCTCACTTCGCTCTCCAAGATGTGTGGATCCAGCTCATTGGACAAACTATTGAGGTCATCACTGCTGTATAGATCTTCTGTGTATTCCTGCTACCTCTTCTTTATTTGATCTTCTTCTTTTACGTCCCTTCCATGTCTTTTATCACGCCCGCTTTGGCATGAAAAGTGCCTTAGAGATCCCCAATTTTCTTGAAGAGATCTATTGATGTATTTGTTACATCACTCATTGTAGAATGTCTCCTTGTCTCTTCTTGCTATCCTCTGGAATTCTGCATTCAGTTGGACAGATCTTTTCCACTCCACTACCTTTCACTTACCTTCTTTCCTGGGCTACTTTCAAAGCCTCATCAAACATCCAGTTTGCCTTCTTACTTTTCTTTCTTTTAGGGATATTCTTTGTTACTGTTTCCTGGATAATGTTGCAAACTTTGATCCAAAGCTCATCAGGCATTCTATCTTTAATGTCTAATCCCTTAATGGCATATCTAAGTTCCCTGGGTTATTAGATGTTTGCATTCCTTAGGGGGAAAAACATCCTTCATATATGCAGCACATTTCATAAAACATTTTATTTGTATAAATAACTAAAAATCCCTCTTATGATTATGTTGATGACCCAAGGGTGTTTACACAGGCACTTGACACCCCCAATCAGCCTGGAGCATTTGGGGACCAATTTTAACCCATTACTCACCTGCTCAGCCAATAGGAGAGCACTGATGTCAGCCCCCAAGTCACTGCTGGGATGTGATATTGTTTCCTGTTGTAGTCTGCCCTCCACAGCATATTGATTCCTGCTGTAGTCTGCCCTCCGTTACACATGCATACACATACTCTGCAGAAATTGCGGTACAATAAGGCATGCTAACCAATCAGGGACTATAGTTCAGCAATAGTTGTTGTACATGCTAGTGAGTGTTTCCTGATTAACAATACATGGCATTTGGTTAACAACCCTTCAGTGGTATGGTGAACCAGAAATGCTTTAGAAAATTGTGATACAAAAATATAATATTGAGCTTTAACACACTTTGAACATATGAATACATGTGACCACCTGTAGACTGTGCTTGTAATAGGCTGGAATGTGGTTATTTGGCGTATTTGTCACACATTTGAAGCAGCCCACCAATGTCAGTGCTATGTAAGCTTCCTGGGTTTGACTAAGGATAGATTATAGATCTAATCCTAGTCAAATCCATGGAGCTCACATATCTCTCTCATTGGTGGACAACATTTACATGGGATGTGTGTTATCTATAAGATTGGGGTGTACATGTGGTACACATGTGGGGGTATGATTATCGCTGGGGCCATTGTGTTCTTCCAAAATCTCTCCCATTCATTATATTGGACAGTTACTTGGAGGCCACCACTTGGAGTTCTTGTTACTCTTGCCTCCCTTTCCATCAAACTATTCACCTTGGCCAGACAAAACAATGCCTTACAGACCTCCCATGCCGATTCACAAATCCAACCTCAGTAACGTTGGCTGTAATCTCCTCCCTGGGCCTAGGCCTAACTTCCCTCCCCTCAAGAAGGATATGGGTATGGGAATGGATGACACTGAGGAGGACCACCATCTCTTTGTGCTTGCTTCTTGTCCTCCCAACTGCGGACGGGGATCCTACCCTCCCTTTTCTATCGATGAGGCCTGTCCCCCTACCCCCCAGGGATAATACCCCTCCCCCACTGACCCTGAGCTAAGTGTGCTTATCTCTATGGGTGCATCCCTCCCTCTCACAAAACTACAACTCCTAGGCTTCCTCTCCACTCCCTCTCCACCTCCACTCACTCTCTTCCTCACGCTCCCTTCCTCCACTTCCCAAGGCATCCTCTCTCTCCTCCTCTCTTCTTATACTTTTCCTCTCCTCCTCTACCCCCCTCCCCTCATAATAAATCCAAACATTAAAATAAGGAAAAATAAAACAAGTGCATGTGTATGCGGAAAATAAAATGTATGTTTTATGTGTTTGTTTTACATGTAAGGGTATAGGGTAGGGGGGCTGTGTGGCCTATGTGTATCTATTTGTAGTATTCATTTATATGTGTGTAAGTTATGTGTTTTCAATAATTATGTGTCTTGTAAATTAAGTGTAAATTAAATAATAACTCTCACTGTCCAATACCCTCAAACTCCAGGACCTGCATACTAATTTATGGGAATCTACAACACAGTTGTCACAACCGGCTTCTTGGTTGGGTCTGAAAGGGTCACTAGACCAATTCTACCCAGCAGGTTAGAGGTTTGTTTGTATCCCTGCTAAAAGGATAGTCAACAGGAACTAGGACAGGTCCACCAATTCTACAGCAGGCCAGGACAAGTTGTATAGCAGTAACTTGTATAGTGGTTACAGGTCAAGTTGCAGGTTACCAGCATAAGGTGCAACAATAATAATTCCCAAAAAATAATAAAACACATTTCCTTTAAAATGACAGGCACATTTTGGCTATGTATATTCCAAACAGAGAATATTTTAATGGGGAAATCACAACATATTTATGTAGTACATTAACCAATCATGATGAGACCCTTCCTTGGGCAAACAAGCCATTGAGCAATCACAACAATTTGTTTAATCGTCCCACGTAGGGACACGTTACTGTGATGAGGTATGGGCTATATACTCCCCCTCTGTATAGGTGGCTGGAAGTCTGATGAAGTCATCCATCTGGCTATCCTTATTTCTCTCTATAGCTCTGTAGGGGGTAATTAGCCAACATAGGGTTAGAAACAAAAGGTCCGGGAGGCCAGATTCCACCCAAGCCTGTGTGAAGTCTTGGGGTTAACTAGGCATATGAAGGCAGCACCTGGCGGTTATCCAGAGAATGCACGGGGTCGGGTTGCTATGAGTATCCAAACCTGTACTGACTTCCCTCGTATGCAAACTTGTTCAGGAGTCAGAAAGGACCTGGCTAGTAGTCAAGCGAGTGGGGCCAGGGGGTACTCACTTTTAGGTACCGAACAAGGTTGCCACATAATTTAAGACATTTGGGCGATCATTAGATTCAGTGGGGGCATGAACAATGAATAAAGTCAAGTTGGTCTTACAATACAAAGTATCAAAGGGGTATTAATTTTCAAACACTTAATACTATTTCACCTCTGTTTGTTGAAACACATGTTTCAGGTACTCTGTTGACAGGCTCATTAATTATACTTAATATCTTAATTTATGATCACGAGTTCCCTATTGAAGTCTATGGAATTACTATTTACTGTAATTGTGAGTTCAATCCCAGAAGGCGACTAGTACAGCCTGAGGGTTGGGTGTGAAATGCATATCTCGGTTGGCTATTAGAAGGCCTTCCTGGTCACCCTTAAAGTGGTACTCACCTTGAACTATTCTTATGCCTTCTTATGATTTTGACCCAAACCATCAGTGTTACTCATAAAAAGCCCCAGTTAGAGCCTGCTAACCTAACAGTTTGGGCTCTGGGAACCTTGTAGTACACGATCAAGGCCTGCAGGCCACATTTTACCATGTATTCATTACATTGACGATATCTGAAACAGAAACCAATAACAGGAAACAAATTCACAAATGTTCACCTGTCCAGGGAATTGTGATAATGGTCAACCCTGGAGCAGGAGACTCTCCAAATGTATTATTTCTCCTTGTCAATTACTTTTCCATTTGCCAATTTTTTTGCCTCTTATGACTGTCGCAGCAAGAAATTCAGTAAATTGTGATGATTGGTGTAACTTTGCAAGCGTCACGTAATCCAGCTCCTTCAGTATTACTGACAAGAGCTGGGCTTATGGATGTTGGGTGAGATATGTAATACTATGAGTGAACTGAATTTGAAAAAAGTGTAACATTATTGAAAAAGCACTCGCAGGCCGAAAAAATTGTTCTCACAATTTACGAAGCTTGAATTAAATGAGGCTCATAGTCGGCCTTAGCCTCTGCCACTGCCTCTGTGGAGACGTTGGAGGTCCTTGGAGCTGAAATGATAATAGTATCAGATGACAACATTGATTGACTGTATGATCTCTGTGTGATTCTACATACCTGAATTTATGATGTGTTGATCCAACTGTGAGGCGTATGCATTTGCTAGGAATTATTATATCATTGATGTATATTATGAGCTTTGTTTGTAGTGCCTCATATAAAACCAATATCCCCTTGGGTTTACCATATGCAGCTCATGAAGATGCAGGCTCTGCTGTACTCCGCTATCCTGTGTCTCAGTGACCATCGCTCTGAAAGATTTTGCAACATGCTGCTGAGACATGATCGATGATAGGCTATGTCACTACACTGCACAGTCAGTCCTACAGAGTCTGTATCTGCATATAGGGACTATTTTTTCTTTATTCACTTTAAATAGATGCTTTAATTGATTTTCAGTGTAACCTGGTATCTCTAAGTATTTACACACACAGGTATATTAAATTCCTAGTCAAATCCAGGAACCTTTCATATTGTTTTAATTGATGGGCAACACTTACATTTGATATGTGTTTCCTATGTGCATGGTATACATGACTGAGTATGTGATGGGATGATAGTGTTTATGATATTCACCTGGCAGAGTCCATGGCTGCTGAATGTCCACTAGGTTTGGGAGTCCACCCACTGTTGATGGGGTGATCCAATTCCTTAGCATCCTCTCCCACTCGTTCAAGTGGACTATAGCTGGAGGGCCACCCTAAGTTGCTCCTGTGCTTGCCGTCTTCTCAGAACTCTCACCTAGCAACGGCAGTCATCATAGTGGTGCTTGACTGAGCGTACATACATGACATACATTCTAGGGCATTGACCTTCCTGGCTACTTCTCATCTCCCTCTCTCACCGCCTCTAACTTTTTCCACACCCTACCCTCTTACATATATATTAATAATGAGCATTGCAGTATATTATGATACCTTTCGTATTGGACAAACGTCTTATTTATAGTGACAAGCTTTCGGGAGGTTCAACTGCTCTTTATCAAGTCTCAAGCAATACTGAGTACTAGATTACTGGACATTCATGGCTGTTTCACTCTTCAATTTTATATATATATATATATATATATATATATATATATATATACATACAGCTATACCTCTTTTAAAGCTGTAGATAGGTTCCAGGCAATAGGAGTGCTAAGTGAAACAGCTCTAAACTGGGCAGTTTAACACAGGGAAGATAGGGATAAGGGAATTCATGAAAGAAAACACACAATTTCAATAGAAATTTAAATATTTTGGTTTTATATGAACTTCTCATCACTGGTCTCTATCCCAGCTATCCCTCTTGGCTCTCTCTCCTTAGTGTACCGTCTCATTTTCTTGATATGCACCCTAAAACACTACACAGCTGCAAAGCTTGGGGGATTTAAGGAATTTCCCCCTTGAGCCCAGGCACCTCCAGAATACCCCATTTAAAGTACATTAAATAGAACAAACCCAGGGATTCTTACCTCCCACTGGCTGAAGGAAACTTCCAGAATCCCCTTCCCTGTTAACATTTTATCCACACTTGAATCTATAACCATGGGGGTCTATTGTCACCTCTATGGCACCTAACAATTAACCCAGTGCCATCTATAACTTAACCTTTTGAAGGAGCTCCATGGCATTTAGGCCTAACATACATGCCATGGAGGTTCTGCAAGGACCTTCATGGCAACCCAATAAGAAATACACTGACCCTAAAGTAAATAAAGAAAACAAACACTACAAATAAATAAAATTAAATACAGCTTAACTTTTCTCTCCATCTAGAAGATCAGAGCTCATACCCATATATTCATACCCTTGACACACTTGTAATCCCTAGTACAAGCCTGGTAAGGTGAGCTGTGTCCTACTAGTGTCGACACAACACTATAAATTATATGGATTCCCAAAAAAAAGTATCAAGGCAGAGGGCCAAATTGATTAGGGTTGTCTGACGCTATGAAGGGGCAGCAACTGTTATTTTCTAAGGAAAAGAAAACATAAATTAGGGAATATGCCCCTTTTAATATTTGAAGTGACTATTTAGCTAGTTTAACTGGCAATTAATTTAAATCCTTTACTTCTATTTGAAAATACAATACAATATAGTATAAGCTTCTTCTTGACTTCATAATAATAATATAAATACTTAATTGATGATGTACTTTAGATGAAAAACATTAATGCTGCCAATAATGTTTGCCATTTGTGATTCCTTTTGAAAAAGTATGATTATTACAGTATGAATTGGTATTTAATTTATTGTCTTTGCTTTTCAGCTTGATTTCATGTAGCTGTAAACAGTTATCTCTATATTTTCTAGAGTATTATTACTAAGGTGACTTGTAGTTGGCTAGTGTCATAAATAGCTGAGCCAAAATCTAGTTTTAACAAATGTGAGCGGTAGCTTAATTTGGCATTACATAAACTCTTGGGAAACCAGCCATGAACAGTATTTTTCATTGAGTTTTTCCCAGCAAAGATAATGATAGAATAACATCTGAAAGTCACTTTCAACCATTTGCTTGTATAGTTTTGCTTTTAATGTCACATAGGAAAATAGGAAGTATGCAAAAATGTCAGATAAATAAGCAAGTAAATATCTTTATATAATGTAATATATATATAAATATATATATATATACAGTATATAAATGTACAGTATATGTCCATTATGTATTCTAGATAAGTAACAAAAACTAAAAAGCTTTACCAACAACTTGATTGTTTCAAAATCTACAAATAATAGTTGTCGTAATTGTGGGTTTGTTGGTGACACTCGCAAATTGCGGACTTGCACATGTGCAATGAGGCCAATGGCGGATGTGCAGAGGGGGGAGAGGCTCACCAAAAGACGCCAATCGAATAGCAAATTAGCTTGCAACCTCACTTACTGGCTCCCTGCCTCCCCCCTGAGGCAGGGAGTCCATAAGTGAAGTTGAAAGCTAATTTGCAATTCAGTTGGTGTCTTTTTGTGGCCTCCCAATGGCTTCAGAGTTATGGGCTTGACAAAAAAATGGGGGCAATTAAACCTGTAACTTGAAACTTCAGCCTGATTAAGCATCAAAAAGCTGGGTCTCCACTAGAGCATCCTGCTTCTCTACAAACATTGCTGACAATAGTTCTAAGGTTTGCGAATTCTGGTTTATAAGTCATACAGGACACATGAATAGTACTCACCATGCTAAATAACTTTAATAATATGGCTATTTAAGGTAGCAATGTCTTTAATAATATTGGAAGTATTAACAGTTTATACAATAATGTTATGACTTCTTTGCATTGGGGAATGTTTAATGTATAAATTAAACAGCAGTGAATTTCTTTGAACTGCTTTATTTTTGTAAAGCATTGCTAGTGAACCTGCTTTTACAGTAAGCACACTAATTCTGAGTAGTATTTTATGTAAACAATATCAATGTTAAATATACATACTGATCTAAAGAGAAATCACTAGTTTAATTATAATCAGCTTGGTAAACATATCCCCTAAGGAGACTGGCCATTAATATTATGTTTCTTTCACTTAAAATGTGCCTGATGATGCTTTGTTATTTCCTATATCTAAAAGCCTCATAGCCTCATAGCTTAAGGCTGTAAGCAACCTTTAAATCAACGGAATAATGTAATCAATATTACTAGGAAAAATACAGACAGTAAACCAACTACATAATAAACCATTAAATAGAAATGCTGAAACAAGTCATTTGTATCAATGGAATTATGTGTAACTTTAAACAATCAAAAATTTTCCTTCCTTGTTTTTTTTTGTTAGTTCTATTGCTGAATCATATATTTTGAAAATCCATCTAGACAGAATGAGCAACAGCCATATTATTAATAAAATCTATTTCATTAGGATGTATGAGGAGTGGCATGATTGATTTTAATCTTGCAAGCAAAGCTTAGGCAGTATTTTTCCTGTCAGTGTTGTCTTAATGTTATTGTAACCTAGATATCTATTACTGTGCATTGCCTGCTATCTGGGCAGATGCCAGATCTATTGAGAATTTTATCTCAACCCAGATTTCAGCATTCTTGTTTGTTTAGTTGCTATTTTCTGACCATGTGATGACCCACAATCATGCTCATAAATAGTTTTTCATGTAAGAGAGCTTGGTATTATCTGAAAGATCGTATATGTTGTATTCATATTGTTTTTTACAATTCTAAATGCATTCCATTAAAAGCATATTAATTGAGACTTAGTTAAACTTCATGTGAAATAAAGAATACTATCATCGGTGTGAGTACTAACTCATCAAATTATTTTTCACATGTGTTCTGAACAAGGAGCAGGTTGGCTTCTGTAGCTTTTATCTTAAAGGATTCCTATTGTCAAATTTGTCTATATGGTTCTTTGAATAACTAAATGGGTGTATAATAGTAAATAAATATCTTCATTATTATGAGGATGTTTTTGTCAAGTGAACATGCCTGTTACTTTCTCAGTTGGGAGTGTACTTGTACATGGATGTGCATTTCATTAAATCTAGTAAATGCACTGATAATTTAAGATGTCACATTCTCATTCTGCAGAAACTTCCTGCATATTTAAAGTCTGCTCCCACCATAGGAAGAATATCAGCAGAATACAAAATGTTGGATCCCTCAGAAGCACAATTGCATATAAAAGGTAATATATTAGAGGATTTATTATTTTATATTCCACTCTAAAAACATGTTATCTTTTTTTCCAAGTATTATTCTTAAAATATTTTTTTTAATAAATGATGACAACATAATTAAATTCTTACAAAAACATACTTTAACATGAAAAACACATTTTGTGTGATTAGTTGTGAAAAAGGGAAAAATATTAAATATATTCTAAATGCTTGAGATTTTCTCCAGATGAGACATTGTTTGTGAATAATATATGGAATGCTGCTTTAAACTACACAATAAAATGTGACAGCTATTTAATTTTTTTTTTTATGTGTAATTAGTGATAAAGTGATTGTTTATTGTTCCATTTTTATTTTATTTAAATTATACAACAAAGATAACAATATAATACAATAGAAATGCAAAGAAACTTCAAATGTAAATGATAAAATGCAGCAATGTTAAATATATAAACAATAGGTAAATATTAACATAAAAAATATTGATACATTTGTAGAGCTATTAATAACAACTAAAAGGTTGTCCACTTCTGGATTCTACCTTGTCGTGGTGAAGGCGCTTGTGTTCTTCAATTAAGCTGTGAGCTGTACCATATAGGGTCATGGCAGAGAGGTCAGGCAAATCGTGCCACCCATATGGGTGTGTCCACTGCGGAGTATGCAGATACAGACTCTGTAGGGATCATTGTGCAATGTAGAGTACTAGCCTATCAGGGACCACGTCTCAACAGTATGTTGCAAAATCTTTCTGAGAGATGCTCACTGATTTGTTAGTATGAGACAGAGCACAGCAAGTACTGCAGAGTCTGTGTGTTCATGAACTACAGAGGGCACTCTCCAGCAGAGGATATTGTTTTTATACGAGGCAGGCCAAACAGAGCTAATAATACAAATCAATGACATAAGTGATAATTCCTAGCCAATACGTACTCCTCACAGTGGCAATTGTGTTAACCATCCAGGATCAACACATCATGTAGTTATATAGTAAGATACAGAGATCATATGATCATCCAATGTTATTATCTGATATACTGTTGTGTTCTTATCTGATGTCTCCACAGAGGTGGAGGCTGAGGCTGACTGTGAAGAGTCTCAACATGACCCCCAGTAAGAACACTACCAGAGGAGGACCCAGGATATGACCCAGAATATGAGGTGGAGGATGACAAATGTATGTAATCAGTGGGGGAACCTTCAGGTCCATCAGCCGCCAGGCTGGATTTCAAACCCATGGGCATCCTCCTCCCACCCACCACCTAGGACCTCCTACTGGTATGATCCACCACAACCCCAACATGTTCCTCCACCACCACATCCTCCAGCACCATGGCCCCCCCCCAAGACCATCGCCAAAACCCCATTACCTCCCTATCATGTCACCACCAGCTCAGCACTTCTCCACCACACTGCCACCATCACCACCCTTGACAGCTGTGCAGTTCTCACAGACAGTGCCAAGTTCCTCACCTTCTTGATTCACCATTGCCGAAATCCCTGACTTCCAGTGGCAGTAGGACGGCATAACAGTCAGCTTCCTCAGCATTTCAAACCACTGTAGCACGTACACAATGAAAAATGTACAGATCGATCAACAGGCACGATTCACAGGTTGAGACCTATCTGGCCACGCTGTTACAAGCAATCAACTACCAGAGTGCACTGACACAGATTAACATGGATCTCCACCAAAGGGCTCTAGTGAGCACAGCGTTCTCAATTCTATAGCAACCCCAAAGCCACAACCATGTGACCTGGGTGTGGCTACCTTCCAACTTCCTTTACACAAACCAAGAAGTGCACCACTACCATCTAGTGGCCAATATCAAAATTGCATCTCCAAGAAGCCTACAGGCTTCCATGCATAAGGAACCATTCTTAAAGTTTTACAGCATATATTGTTACCTAAAAGTGCAATTTTTACATAATTCAGTGCAAACTGAAAGTACCAACCAGATGCATAAATTAAGGTAATCCTGCACCTCACAATATTTTTGGTCTACGAAACCATTAAAATGAACCTGATGGGTGATATTGCACCTTGCTACTGGACTATTTTGCTGTCTATCTAAACAACTGTTTGCTATTTGGAACTGATAAATACTGAATAGTTACAGCACACTCCCAGTCTCACAGCCGAGAACAATCTCGGCTCCAGGGCTTATATCCACGCTGGGAGCTACACTTGAAAGAATGTCTATTCTGGCTTAAAAAAGGCCTGCAGGGTAATATCGCGTGTTGATTGCTAGAACAATGACTTTATAATTCACCGCTGTCAGCAACAATTGAACCAACTTTCTAACAACTTGTAGGGTCAGGCCCTTTCACAAGAATTCTCAACCCTGCTTTCCCATATTGGAATTTACAATAAACCCCTATAACGACGATCAAACATGGGGAAGAACAGGAAAAATCCACCAGCTAAAAAGATCACAGACTATTGTAAACCCTTAGGAGCCTCTAAAGAAATGGACATGGATCCCTCAGATGACTCAGAGGATGAGGGGAGCCCTGCCTCACCGCACTATGACATGAACCTATCTAAAAGGTCCATGACTCAAACTGAAGGAATGTTTCAGTCCTATATGGCAAGAATGGTGGAAACCATCAAGAAGGATATTAGTGACTTGGGGCTGAGAACTCAGTTACTAGAAGAAACATCAGATCAGATTGTTGAGGCCCAAGAGTGGGACAGGGCTGAGATCAATCAAAACTCCTGTCGAATCACAGCTCTTGAGGATAAGTATGAGGACCTGGAGAATAGATCGCGAAGACACAACCTGAGAATAAGGGGAATACCGAGAGCTGTATTACAGCTTCAACAATATGTGAAAGAAACAATTGGTAAACTCCTTCCTGAAGAATCTGGGTCACTGCTGGAAATTGAAATGGCCCACCGGGAGTTGGTAGCCACAAGGAATCCAGAGATCCCAAAGGATGTTATTATCAGGTTCCTTCGATAACAATCCAGGGACTTGGTTCTGACGGCCACCAGAAGGACACAAAAAATCGCCTGCATGAACAGATTTTTGATGGAGTACAGAGCTGACTGGAAATATCACCTTGGAGTCTTCCATTCCATATGCATGCAAGCAAAATGAATTATTACTTACCAATCCTGTGCTTCTGGATCAAATTGAGGCGGATATGCCCTTATACTTTGAGACTAATAACTCTGAAGAATCAGGTATTGGCTGGATCTGGGCAGCTCATAAAGACTTTATCCGGGGCACTTGTATAAAGCTGGCTTCTGCCCACAAGAAGCAATGGAAACTTAAAGAGCTAGAACTTTCTACTAAATTGTAGGAACTAGAAAGTCAAAATCAGCTTCACCCCTCCCCCAGCATACGCCAATTAATCGATAAATAGATAATATTTTGTCTAACAGAACTGTCCAACATTTAGCCAAGCAAGACAATGTTCCAATCTGTGTTCTGGCATTGGATATGGAGAAGGCTTTCAATACTCTTGAGTGGCCTTATCTATATGCTATGTTGGCTAAGTTTGGTTTTACTGGGAAATGTATCAATTTAATCAGATCCTTTTACTATCTACCGCAGGCCAATGTAAAACTTTCTGGGACACACAATATCAATATTGATAAACAAAGAGGAACCCAACAGGGATGTCCCCTGTCCCCATTGTTATTTGCCCTAGCCATTGAGACTTTAGCCTAAACTTTTCGATGAAATGCAAACATTTTGGGTCTAAAGGCAGCCTGCAACATCTAAAATGTTCTTTTTTTGCGGACAACCTTCTCTACACATTAACTGACCCTATGTCCCCTATACCAGCTTTATTATCATCCCTTACAGACTTTGGGTTACTGTCTGGCCTACAAATTAATGTGGAGAAGACTGAGGCATTTGGGGTGGGTATAACGCAATCAGACCTGGAGGGCCTGAAAAACACATATGGATTTCAATGGCCAAATTTTTTTATTAAATACCATGGAGTTAAAATCACGGGGAGATTACAGGATCTCTATAGTGACAATTGTCCCCCAGTATTTAGAAAGATTGTGGATGATATGCAAAAATGGTCCAAATTCCACATTTCTTGGACAGGTCGTATAGCCACTGTGAAAATGAACATCTTGCCAAAAATACTTTATTTGTTCAGAACCCTCCCTATCCCAATCAATATGAAAGACTTAGATAAGTTACAAAAAATATATAAAAATGTATTTGGCATGATAAATCTCCTTGGATAGTGAGTAAAATAATGTTCAGGCATAGGACTCAGGGGGGGCTTTCTTGCAAGAATCTTCAGCTATATTTGCGAGCTGCTCAGCTAGCATTCATTCCAGTTGCCCACTTGACAAAACATCAACCTTTCGGGATTTTTGTGGAAAATTAGCAATTGAAACTACATACTTGGGATACTCTGATCTGGGACCAGCGCTCTCCATGCATCAAGCAACGCCACTCCAATCCTTTGATTGAATCCACTTTAGCTTCCTGGGTTTGGGCTAAATCCATAAAACACCTAGCCCCACCACTCTCACCTTTAACATCTTTAAAGTCATTCCCTACTTTTGAAGTCGCCTTGGGGTCTGACTCTAAGCATTGATGGCTTTCCAGCTCACTGGGAAGAGTGGATCCTTGTTTTTTCAATGATAAAATGATATCCCATAACCCAATATCACATACCAGACAATTAAATATCCAACTATAGGAAGTTTAATCATTGGCTTCTCACTTTGATTTAGGACACTGGGCCGCCAAGGAAAAATTGGCTAACGACCATATGCAAGAATTTGCCTTCTGCAAAAGTTTTTTTGGACTCCTTATACTCCCTTTTTAATGACTCACAAAATAGTAAAAAAAACAAGCTATATGTTGAAATGGGAACAGGATATAGGTAGAGAACTAGACAATACAACATGAAGGAGATTTGCTCTAACCTAACAAGATGATCCTTTACATATAGCTTACTGGAAACCTTGGTTAAGATTTTACACAGAACCTATTACACACCATCATTAATGAACATGTTTAACCCACATCTCAGTGAGAACTGTTTTAGAGGATGCCTATCCACAGGGGATTTTCTTCATATTTTGTGTGCCCGCTGGTGCAGAGATTATGGGGGAACTGATCAGATTGTTCTCAGGAATAGTCAATACTCCCTCATTACCCACAATTGAGATGTGCCTTATAGGCCTACATATAGATAATCTATCCAGATCCCACAGATCCCGCTTTGGCAATTCTTTGCCTACTTTAACTCACACTGAGGTCATTCTAAAAATCAACTATATTATGATTAATGAAAAATTTACACATATCCCCAGTTTCTTACAACTTGGATACCTTTGCTTGATTCTGTTCATAGCATTTCAATATAGCTACTGGTTAGTGAAGTGGACTTAATGACCTATATGGAGATGTTGAGACTGGGGAGACCCAGAAAACCCCGTCCTTCTTACCTCTCCAAGACTGTCTCAGATGGTGAGTTTGCCAGACCTTTCTTCCCATTCCCCTCCTCTCCCCTCCCCAGTTAATATTTACATTTTCTTAGTTTTTGATTATTTGGATTATCTGGTCAATAATGTAAAACTAATAAAACTAAAGTAAAGATAGAAAACGTTTTTATTGGTTATAAACTTTAAGTTAGCAATCAATGTTATGGCTCAGGTGATGCTTTTGTATGTGTACTTGATTACCTGCTATCTTATATTGTAAAATCAGTTATATTACATGCCTATCATGAATTTCAGCCCACTGGTCCGTGATAGATATTAGGCATATTAAACCTCATTCAATTGCCAGCTCGCAGCTCTCTTGCAGACGGACGCATGCCTCCCCTCCGTTTCCGAGGCTATTCAATTAGCCATGGCCGAGTCATGCTGCCCGAAATTGGAAACCCATGTTTCCAACGTAAGCAGAGCTGGGCTTGCTACTGTAAGCTTGGAGCTTCTGCTTACCAACAGCCATTGGGAGTTGAGACCGTCACGATTGACGGTACTCAAAGCTGCGAGGGCTCTCGTAGCCTCCCAATAATTTTAACCCTGCTGCAGGGGTCCCGATCGGACCCCTGTAGGGTCCCCACATGAACCCCAATGATGCAGGGGTTCCGATCAGACCCCCGCAGTGTCCCCACATGAACCCCATGCTGGGGGTCCCCACATTAAACCTTTAAAATATCCCCACATTAACTCTTGCAGTGAGTGTCACAATCGGGACCCCACTGCATTTAAAATTGTTAAGGCGGTAGCGGGGGTACTGTGAGTACCCCCACCAGCACCTAAACTGGCCCCCCAGAGGATCCCCACATTAACCCTTGCAGTGGGGGTCACGATCGGGATCACGATCGGGACCCCCACTGCATTTAAAATTCAAATTTCCGGCCTTGCGGGTCCTTAAAGGACCTGCGCTAAATAAAAATGAACCCTATCACTCATGGGGCTCTATACAGAGCACAATGAGTCTCAAATTAACCATGTCACTCGTGGGGCTCAATACTGAGCCCCTAATTAACCCTATCACTCATGGGGATCTATACAGACCCCCATAAGCCTCTATTTAACCCATCACTCATGGGGCTCTATACAGAGCCCCATGAGCCCCTAAATAACCCTGTCACTCATCGGGCTCTATACAGAGCCCCATGTGCCCTTGTCATCCTATCAGTCGTGGGGCTCTATACAGACCCCCATAAGCCTCTAATTAACCAAATCACTCATTGGGCTCTATACAGAGCCCCATGAGCCCCTAATTAACCCCATCACTTATGGGGGTCTATACAGACCACCATAAGCTTCTTTTTAACCTGTTCAGTTCAGTAGGGTTCTATATAGACCCCTATAGGATACTACAGACCCCCATAAGCCTCGGTTTAACTCCATCAGTACCATAAGGGTCTATAAAGACCCTCATAAGACAATTAGAACCCTAACATTACCCCATAAGTGCCATGAGGGTCCTCAAGGACCCTCATGACACTAAGTATAAACACTACACTACACTACACTCCCCCCAATAAACCACTAAATCTAAACTAACCCCCCTCTACCCTAACCTATTAACACCTACACTTCCTACCTAAACCCCTATTAAACCCCCACCCCTCTAATTACAAAATATAATAAAACCTAAGTTACACAAAATAAAAAACTAGGTATCATAAAATTAAAAAGAACATTACAAAAAAGAAAAACACCCTACCAAATCAGAAAATAAAAAAAGAATTACTCACCTAAAAAGAAAATACATGCAGAAATACCACATCACATTACACTAGATAATACAGTGATATTCACACAAAAAAACAGTTTAAATGTACCCCTAACTACATGCTATTAACCCCTAACTACATACATTAAACCCCTATATAAATACAGTATTAACATAACTACATACATTAAACCCCTATCTAAATACAGTATTAACCTAACTACATACATGAAAAACCCTAAATCTAACCTAAAATAGAATAAATAAGACCACTTACCTTGCTCAGATGTTACTTTAGCTACAATGGTGTTCCTGCCGCAGGTTGCACCCCTAGGCAAAAAAGAAACATAGAAATAGTACAAATTTAAACACAACACAACATTATAAACATTATAAATATTAAACTTACCTTTTTCGAAATGTACCCATCCTTCTTCTTGTCTTCTCCGGCTGGGTTAATTAGGGGCTCATGGGGCTCTGTATAGAGCCCCACGAGTGACAGGGTTTATCAGGGGCTCATGGGGCTCTGTATAGTGACCCCCACTGCAAGGGTTAATGTGGGGACCCGCAGCATGGGGTTAATGTGGGCACACTGCTGGGGTCCCGATCGGACCAATGCAGCAAGGGGTTAATGTGGGGACCCTGCAGGGCTCCCGATTGGGTCCCCTGCATTATTGGGGTCTCATGTAGGAGTGTGGGGGGTGTTAAATGCACTTGGGACTTATCTGGGACCATACATAAGGGCTTCTAAAGCTCTTGCGGGTCCTCCTGAGCACAAGCAGGATTTCGTCCTGTATTTGCGCTTTGCGACCTGGGAGGGATCTGGCAATTGAATAAGGATTTGCGTTTTCAGCCCTGCGAAAGTTACAGAGCAAAGGCTTCAGTGTGGTGTAAGCTCTGAGTTGCAAGTCAGCCATTTTAGCTCATAGGGCCGTCACTCGGTACCTGATCCGAGATCGCAAAATGGAAGCAATTGAATAGAGAATTTGCCTGCGATTTCCACTTGCAACCTCGGATCTCAAAAACAGAGCAATTGAATAAGTCTGATAGTTGTGAAACTTTAAGTACACAATAAGTACACTATTGAGAATAGGCACCTCCATGGCAATGAAGCGAGGATGTTCTCTGGCATTTGCTAATTTCATTATAATGAGAAAATGATATAGAATATAGTTACGTTTTTGGCTTTTCTTCATTCTATTGGACCATTGCCAGAGCAGGATTGCCATTACTTCTCAGTAATACAAGTGTGTATAATTAAAATAAACTGGAAAATTGTATCTTAAACATAAACTAAAATAACAGCAAATTATAGATTTCCTTATAAACAAACCCACATTCTCTCTAAGTAAAAAAATCTTTGAAACTTCTTAAAATACACAGACAGGTTGTTGAAAGGGTAGTTTGTTGCTACAAAGAGGAATTAAGATACAAATCATTGAATTTATGAGTGTTTATACAAGAACTCACCGGGCACAATGTCTCTAAAGTTATTTAGGCCAAACACCCACAGAGGACTGTTTAAATTATCTTGAATACTCAGCTTTATTACCACCAGTTTGGTTTAATCTAAAATGCACTGTGGTGCCTTGATGAATAGGTCCAAGTGTCATTGAAACAGTAGACTGTCTCAGTGATTAATTGGTCCAGTTGAACATCATACATCACACTGAACAAGAAATTGTGTTTACACACTGTTTACCATTCTGGTTAGTAACAAATCTTGATTTTAATCCCACTGTTCAGTATTTTGCCCTCTTCTTTCGCAAAAAAAGATTTTGTTGTTTTGAAGGTTCTCTTTAAAATGAAGACACTGAAAATATGCTCTAAATTGAATTAAATGTTAAAATAAATTATGATCAGTTTTATGCTTCAGGCCTAAAAGTGGTGGCAATAACAGTAAGACAGAGTTGACATGCGGTTAAGCTTATTCATAAAATGACTTTGGAGTAATCTGTTTTAGTTTACATATGTCCTCTATTTTACTTGCCATTCACAAAGCTAGATTTAGATTTTAGTTTGCATATAATATGATGTAACTATACTTACAGGCATAATCGATAATGAATATCATCCATACAATGGGAAAAATTATGTATTTTAATTAAGTTTGCAATTAGGTGCTGTAATGCCCAATGTAGCATAATGTATCCACCTCATATCTACTCCCACAAGTAGTGAGCAGAGTATAAGGGTAATAGTGGTCAAGCAGTAGCAGTTTAATATTTATTTCTACATGTAAAAAAAAAGCTTAATTCAAATGTCTTTAGATTCCTTGCATGCACCATCAACCGTGCAATAGTATGCAGATGCAGTGGTTGGGATGACATCATTATTGAAATATATTAATAACAAAAAAGGCAAAATTACATTATTACCATCTATTAATCACTTATGTTTATAATAACTGTCAACCATATAAAACGTACACAGTCTATGAATTATAGAAGTATAGTCTAAGGCTACTCTTACTAGGTCTAATAGCCGCTATTAGGATGAATCTATCATCCATAATTCTTTATCTTTTTAGGACACTTTCCATTCCATTAGGGACAGTTTTTTTTTAAATCTGAGCATTTTTGGCAAAGATATTGCATTAAAATTTTTTAGGATTTTTGGTGTGTTTACTTGTTGCAGACTTCCCACTGCCAAAGCCAGAGTGTGTTCTCTCTCTTTCTCTCTCTCCTCCAGTAGCTCCGCATTCAGATGTACTGCGCAGTACTATCTGATCTTATATTTCTCCCCATAGACATAGAGCGGTACGGCCATTCTGGCACACTATTGGTGGTTTCACACACACCTCACTTAGTCTCGAGGGAACAGGGGGGAATGACCACAAGGTCTAAACACACCAATCAAACAACGCTGTCACTCTGCTGCTACACTGATTTTCAAACCTGCACCTGGATTTTTCCCTGCTAACAATCTTCCTTTATAACATTCTGTAGAGCAACTACTGAGAGGTAACTATCCCTTAAACACTTAGAAGCAAAATGTTTTAAATGTATTTAGCTACATAACAGTCTAGAGCCAATAAGACAAAAATGTACACACATTGAACAGGGGTTTCATGGTCCCAAACTTAACGACATATTACAATTACACTAAACTATGCAATGGCATTTTATAATCTTCTGGGATGGGCAGAGATAGAAAACTATCTTTTTCTGGAGATAAACCTTCAATATATTACTTGGATACCACACAAACACATAACTTATTACAACATAAACCCCTTTACTACTTAGTCCTTAAAAAATTGTAATACTTCTAAAATACAAATTTCAACCGACAACTCCTAATTCTCCCTTAACACCAATTATACATAACCTACAAGCCTTAGGTTATTTGTACCTTAAGAAATTGACCCAACTTGGATAAGTAAGAATTGCACACTTTATGGCTAATTGTAAAATTACTTCATTTGATTCACTTCTAGAGCAATGAAGTGATGAAAACTAAGCATTTTACTCATAATTACAGATAACCCCTTACTATATTTGAGAACAAATGTTTATATTATCCAAAATACTAAAGGAGGAATTTGTTTTCTGTATAGCCAGGGAAGTACACCATATCCCCTCTGATTGCCTAAACTTAAAGGACATTGGGAACAGGATCTTAATAGAACTATTTATGACTAAGGGTGATTAAGAAGCCTAACATTTTCTAGCCATAGTTGTAGAAACTACTCCTATTTAGAGACTAATATTAAAGTAATGCACAGAATGTATATGGTTCCTAAAAAGATACATAACATATTCTCAAAACTTTTCAGATAAGGGATTTAGAGGTTGTCTATCTGAAGGGTCATATTTACACACATGGTGATCATGCACAGCTACTTATAGATTTTGGAGAAAAATACAAAGAGTGGTCCATGACATTTACAATTGACTGGTAATATTTACCCCCAGTTATGCATATTGGGAATATTCCCTAAAGCTTTAAAGGCTACAGGTAAAAAAAAAATAATCATCTACCGTATATACTCCCCCCTTCTCAACCCCCCTCCTCCTCATCAATCCCCCTCCTCACCCCCCTCCTCACTGTCTCCCCTCTAAATACCTCCCCCTCACTTACCTGCTTCTTCTCCGGACTCTGCTCCTTCTTGACCCCGGCGCGCATGTGACATCACATGCGCGCCCCGTCAGCATATACCGGTATGCGCGCCGGGGTCAAGATGGAGCAGAGGCCGTAGAAGAAGCAGGTAAGTGAGGGGGAGGTATTTAGAGGGGAGACAGTGAGGAGGGGGTTGATGAGGAGGAGGGGGGTTGAGCAGGGGGTTGATGAGGAGGAGGGGGGTGAGGAGGGGGATGAGGATGGGGGGGTTGAGGATGAGGATGGGGGGTTGAAGAGGGGTGTTGAGAATGGGGGTTAATGAGGAGGAGGGAGGTTGAGGAGGGGGTGAGGAGGGGGTTGATGAGGAGAAGGGAGGATGAGGTTGAGGAGGGGGGTTGAGGTTGAGGGGGGGTGAGGAGGGGGATGGGGGTTGAGGATGGGGGTTGAGGAGGGGGGGTTGAGGAGGGGGTTGATGAGGAGGGGGGGTGTGGAGGGGGTTTAGGATGGGGGGTGAGGATGGGGGTTGAGGGGGGAGGATGTACTATTTATGTCATGCTCAGAATTTTGACAAATACAGTTATTGCACTTCACTCTGGGAGCCTGGGCAGGGACATTCAAATGAGGGCACAAAGGTTTCACTATTTAATCCAATATCATTTTAAACATGGCTCCTTTTAAGCATATGCCTGCTGTATTACACAGCTTTAAAGTACAGCATAGGATGGATTATGCACGAGTTAGGAGACCTACCCACAGACAGCTGTTCCGATCTTAAATGGACCTCATCATTGTGCGGCTGGTACTTAACTTCTGCTATAGCTGTGTGGGACGCTTATTAACTGCATCACCATTTAGCATACGGTGGGCAAAAAAAACGATAGAAGCCCTGCACTGTACAGAGTACAGTAAATACATACATTTCAATATCTAAAACAAGTTAAAAATGTATTTCCTGCTCATAAATATGAAAAATAATGAACATGAATCGGCATTGTGGGAAGTTAATAGCAAGTTTCGTGTTTAGCAAATTCTAAGAAATAGTTTTTTTACAGTAACTTTTTTTTTAATTCTTTCACACATAACACACCCTTAACATGCCAATTAAACACATTGATCACAATAATTCACCATGTCCAAGGTACGACTTGATGTCACGGTGATAACATTTCTATGTAAATCTCCCAATGACCTGAGATGCTGGATCTCAAGTAACCATGGGCTATCATGCCCTCTAATCCACCCTCGATCCTTTAGTAAATTTCCCTTGCTTTATTAATAATTGACTAAATAAGAATCATATTAAAAAATAATTCTAATATACTTCATAAAACAAATCATCTGATATTCAAGCAAATTTCCCAAATCAAGAAAAAAGTTAGACAGATTTTCCTAGCATGAACCACATGTCAGTAAATAGCTGGCTTATTTTAGTAGATATATCCTTTACTCAATCCAGGAAAGCGTCAGTTGTCTTGGATTGATTAGATATCAGGTGAATATTATTTATGATAAATCATTTATTAGTAGAAATCCTGTTGTAAAACATCTATGTTCCCAGAAAATCAGAGGGTCATTATAGATGTTCCTATTCCAGCCCTTATAATAACATATAGGTAATAAGAAAATTTGGTTATTCCTTATAATTTAAAAGAAAAAGTAAAGAGCATAAACAGAAAAAAAGTTAAGAAGTCACTGATAATTCCTAAAAGAAACAGGATATATTAAGGATACAAAGTATTTTTTTATAGAAACAAACAGGGGCATATTTATAACATTTCAATAACAAAATTTGTTACAAACATAAAGAAAACATTTGATGTATTTAATTTTCATATGAAAGCGATCAAGATAGATTAAATGAATTAATTACTGAATGGAACAACATTTATAATGACTGGAGTACAATAGTATTTGTATCTGAGATGATGTTTAAAAACTTTTACAGATTGTGAAAATATGGTGGAAGTTTCAAATATTAAAAATATATTTGGATGTTTCATATATAAAATAGGGTAATCGTGCAAACATTATTAAGACACCATAATAAAACTAATAAGTTACACAGGATAAAGGTCTAAATGATCATCTGATATTTACAACAGAGATAGATTAGTAATCCTTCCAAAAACAGCAAAATACACAATAAGTTAAAATAAAAAGACAAGAAAATAAAATTTAAGAATATCATTATATATCGACCAACAAATAACATGCATGATCATAATTATCTACAATAAGCAATTTATGAAAATTAACGTCCAATTTTGATATTTAGCTTATTATTCCTGCACATAAATAACAATTGAGAACAATGCAGTAAAATGGAATAATATGGATTCGACTATTCCATCAGATAATCTCATTATATATATATATATATATAGTGATGTCGCGGACATAACATTTTTGGTTCGCGAACCACGAACGCGAATTGCCGCAAATGTTCGCGAACCGGCAGAACCGGCGAACCGCCATAGACTTCAATTGGCAGGCGGATTTTAAAACCCACAGGGACTCTTTCTGGCCACAATAGTGATGGAAAAGTTGTTTTAAGGGGACTAACACCTGGACTGTGGCATGCCGGAGGGGGATCCATGGCAAAACTCCCACGGAAAATTACATAGTTGATTCAGAGTCTGGTTTTAATCCATAAAGGGCATAAATTACCTAACATTCCTAAATTGTTTGGAATAACGTGCTTTAAAACATTAGGTATGATGTTGTATCGATCAGGTAATGTAAGGGTTAGGCCCGCTTCACAGTGACAGACCAAACTCCCCGTTTAACGCACCGCAAACAACCGCAAACAGTCCATTTGCACAACCGCAAACTCCCCATTTGCACAAGGTTGGATACCAAGCTAGCCATGTCCCGTTCCTTGTCCTCACTGATGTCATTGAAGGTCTCTTCCTCCACCCAGCCACGTACAACACCAAGGGTCCCCGAAAGGTGACAACAAGCCCCCTGGGACGCCTGCTGTGTTTGGTCTTCCACCTCCTCAAAGCCACCTTCCTCCTCTGACTCCTCTTCTTCAGACTCCTCTCACTGCGTTGCCTCTCTCTGCATTATTATAAGGTGTGTTAAGTAGTACTACTCTTATCAGTTTAATACCTGTTACGTCACCTATCAGGGGACGTGTATAAGGCCTGGATTTTTGGAACCGGGAGATGGAAAAAGATGCTTGGTTGGTCCTCCCACTTCAATTTTGGGGCACGGCGCGTGCAATTTAAGGTGCCACCAGATAGGAGTGGCGTGTTTGTAAGTACTACTCTTATCAGTTTAATACCTGTTACGTCACGTATGAGGGGGCTTGTATAAGACCTGGATTTTTAGAACCGGGAGATGGAAAAAGATGCTTGGTTGGTCATATCACTTCAATTTTGGGGCACGGCGCGTGCAATCAAAGGTGCCACCAGATGGGAGTGGCGTGTTTGTAAGTACTACTCTTATCAGTTTAATTCCTGTTACAGCACCTATCAGGGGGCGTGTATAAGGCCTGGATCTTTGGAATCGGGAGATGGAAAAGGATACTTGGTTGGTCGTATCACTTCAAATTTGGGGCACGGCGCGTGCAATCTAAGGTGCCACCAGATAGGAGTGGGGTGTTTGTAAGTACTACTCTTATCAGTTTAATACCTGTTACGTCACTTATCAGGGGGCGTGTATAAGGCCTGGATTTTTGGAACCGGGAGATGGAATAAGATGCTTGGTTGGTCGTATCACTTCAATTTTGGGGCACGGCACGTGCAATCAAAGGTGCCACCAGATAGGCGTGGCGTGTTTGTAAGTACTACTCTTATCAGTTCAATACCTGTTACAGCACATATCAGGGGGCGTGTATAAGGCCTGGATTTTTGGAACCTGGAGATGGAAAAAGATACTTGGTTGGTCGCATCACTTCAAATTTGGGGCACGGCGCGTGCAATCAAAGGTGCCACCAGATAGGAGTGGCATGTTTGTAAGTACTACTCTTATCAGTTTAATACCTGTTACAGCACCTATCAGGGGGCGTGTATAAGGCCTGGATCTTTGGAATCGGGAGATGGAAAAAGATACTTGGTTGGTCGTATCACTTCAAATTTGGGGCACGGCACGTGCAATCTAAGGTGCCACCAGATAGGAGTGGCGTGTTTGTAAGTACTACTCTTATCAGTTTAATACCTGTTACGTCACTTATCAGGGGGCGTGTATAAGGCCTGGATTTTTGGAACCGGGAGATGGAAAAAGATGCTTGGTTGGTCGTATCACTTCAATTTTGGGGCACGGCACGTGCAATCAAAGGTGCCACCAGATAGGCGTGGCGTGTTTGTAAGTACTACTCTTATCAGTTCAATACCTGTTACAGCACATATCAGGGGGCGTGTATAAGGCCTGGATTTTTGGAACCTGGAGATGGAAAAAGATACTTGGTTGGTCGCATCACTTCAAATTTGGGGCACGGCGCGTGCAATCAAAGGTGCCACCAGATAGGAGTGGCATGTTTGTAAGTACTACTCTTATCAGTTTAATACCTGTTACAGCACCTATCAGGGGGCGTGTATAAGGCCTGGATTTTTGGAACCGGGAGATGGAAAAAGATACTTGGTTGGTCGTATCACTTCAAATTTGGGGCACGGCGCGTGCAATCTAAGGTGCCACCAGATAGGAGTGGCGTGTTTGTAAGTACTACTCTTATAAGTTTAATACCTGTTACGTCATCTATCAGGGGGCGTGTATAAGGCCTGGATTTTTGGAACCGGGAAATGGAAAAAGATGCTCGGTTAGTCGTATCACTTCAATTTTGGGGCACGGCACGTGTAATCAAAGTTGTCACCAGATAGGAGTGGCGTGTTTGTAAGTACTACTCTTATCAGTTTAATACCTGTTACAGCACCTATCAGGGGGCGTGTATAAGGCCTGGATTTTTGGAACCGGGAGATGGAAAAAGATACTTGGTTGGTCGTATCACTTCAAATTTGGGGCACGGCGCGTGCAATCAAAGGTGCCACCAGATAGGAGTGGCGTGTTTGTAAGTACTACTCTTATCAGTTTAATACCTGTTACAGCACCTATCAGGGGGCGTGTATAAGGCCTGGATCTTTGGAATCGGGAGATGGAAAAAGATACTTGGCTGGTCGTATCACTTAAAATTTGGGGCACGGCGCGTGCAATCTAAGGTGCCACCAGATAGGAGTGGCGTGTTTGTAAGTACTACTCTTATCAGTTTAATACCTGTTACGTCACTTATCAGGGGGCGTGTATAAGGCCTGGATTTTTGGAACCGGGAGATGGAAAAAGATACTTGGTTGGTCGTATCACTTCAAATTTGGGGCACGGCACGTGTAATCAAAGTTGTCACCAGATAGGAGTGGCGTGTTTGTAAGTACTACTCTTATCAGTTTAATACCTGTTACAGCACCTATCAGGGGGCGTGTATAAGGCCTGGATTTTTGGAACCGGGAGATGGAAAAAGATACTTGGTTGGTCGTATCACTTCAAATTTGGGGCACGGCGCGTGCAATCAAAGGTGCCACCAGATAGGAGTGGCGTGTTTGTAAGTACTACTCTTATCAGTTTAATACCTGTTACAGCACCTATCAGGGGGCGTGTATAAGGCCTGGATCTTTGGAATCGGGAGATGGAAAAAGATACTTGGCTGGTCGTATCACTTAAAATTTGGGGCACGGCGCGTGCAATCTAAGGTGCCACCAGATAGGAGTGGCGTGTTTGTAAGGACTACTCTTATAAGTTTAATACCTGTTACAGCACCTATCAGGGGGCGTGTATAAGGCCTGGATTTTTGGGACCGGGAGATGCAAAAAGATACTTGGTTGGTCGTATCACTTCAAATTTGGGGCACGGCGCGTGCAATCTAAGGTGCCACCAGATAGGAGTGGCGTGTTTGTACGTACTACTCTTATCAGTTTAATACCTGTTACGTCACCTATCAGGGGGCGTGTATAAGGCCTGGATTTTTGGAACTGGGAGATGGAAAAAGATGCTCGGTCGGTCCTCCTATTGTCACAGGGCCGGGGGGGGCGCCCCCTCGTCGGGCTACCTGGTTGATCCTGCCTCAAAGATTAAGCCATGCACGTTTAAATACACACAGCCGGTACAGTGAAACTGCAAATTGCTCATTTAATCAGTTATAGACTGGTTCCTTTGATCGCTCCATCTGTTACTTTGATAACTGTCGAAATTAGAGAGCTGATACATGCCGACGGGTGCTGACTCCCCGGGATGTGTGCACTTATCAAAAATTAAGTATTGTTGCAGCCGCAGCTGTTGCAGCAACCAGAAAAATTTACGTTTGTTTCCCAGGCAGAAACGCCTAGTTGGTGGCGGATAAGTCCAGCAAATCATGTGGCATTCAAAGATAAAATACTGCAGCTTGTGGACCATTTTTGGCTCAAGGCAGCTCATCTCATCAGCCCTTTTTTAGTCTAATGTATCGCCCAGTGTCAGTCCGTTCGGGATCCATCCCTCATTCATCTTTATAAAGGTGAGGTAATCTAGACTTTTTTGACCTAGGCGACTTCTCTTTTCAGTGACAATACATCCTGCTGCACTGAAGGTCCTTTCTGACAGGACACTGAAAGCGGGGCAGGCCAGAAGTTCTATGGCAAATTGGGATAGCTCAGGCCACAGGTCAAGCCTGCACACCCAGTAGTCAAGGGGTTCATCGCTCCTCAGTGTGTTGATATCTGCAGTTAAAGCGACTGACAAGGTTTGTCACCTACTGAAAAGGACGCATGAGCCTACAGACATTGCGCATGAGCGTCCAGTAATGTGGCAAAAAAATTCCCAGCTCTGCAAAGGCTGTCCTAGCACCCCGGTCATTCAAATACTCGTTAACGGCTTTCTCTTGTTGGAGCAGGCGGTCGAACATTAGGAGTGTTGAATTCCAACGTGTGGGGCTGTCACAAATCAAGCGCCTCACTGGCATGTTGTTTCGCAGCTGGATATCTGAAAAGTGCACCATGGCCGTGTAGGAACGCCTGAAATGGCCACACACATATCTGGCTTGCTTCAGGACATCCTGTAAGCCTGGGTACTTGTGCACAAAGCATTGTACGATCAGATTACACACATGTGCCATGCACGGCACATGTGTCAACTTACCCAAATTCAATGCCGCCAACAAATTTCTTCCGTTGTCACAAACCACTTTGCCAATCTTCAGTTGGTGTGGAGTCAGCCATTGATCCACCTGTGCGTTCAGGGCGGACAGGAGTGCTGGCCCGGTGTGACTCTCTGCTTTCAGGCAAGACAACTCCAAGATGGCGTGACACTGCTGTATCCGGGATGTGGAATAGTATCTGGGGAGCTGGGGGGGGGGGGGGGGGGGGTGCCGTTGATGTGGAGCAAGACATAGCAGCAGCAGAAGAGGACTCAGCTGAGGATGTTATGGAAGAGGATGGAGTAGGAGGAGTAGAGGAGGTGGCAGCAGGCCTGTGTGCAAGTTGTGGCGGTGTCACAAACTCCTCTGCAGAGCCACGCATTCCATGCTTGGCAGGCGTCAGCAGGTTTACCCAATGCGCAGTGTAGGTGATATACCTGCCCTGACCATGCTTTGCAGTCCAGGTATCAGTGGTCAGATGGACCCTTGCCCAAACACTGTGTGCCAGACATGCCATTACTTCCTTTTGCACAATCGAGTACAGGTTGGGGATTGCCTTTTGTGAAAAGAAATTTTGGCCGGGTACCTTCCACTGTGGTGTCCCAATAGCTACAAATTTTTTGAACGCCTCAGACTCCACCACCTTGTATGGTAAAAGCTGGCAGGCTAAGAGTTCAGACAAGCCAGCTGTCAGATGCCGGGCAAGGGGGTGACTTTGTGACATTGGTTTCTTAAGCTCAAACATGCCCTTGACAGACACCTGACTGTGGGGAGATGAGCAGGAACAGCTAGAGGCGAGAGACGGAGTGGCGAATGGTTGAGAGGGGGCAAGGAGGACAGCAGTGGTTGACGTGGATGAAGATGCTGGACCAGGAGGAGGATGGCGGCTTTGAGTTTGTGTGCTGCTTGTACTCAGGTGTTGATCCCATTGGCGTTTGTGATGTGACATAATGTGCCTTCGCAAAGCAGTTGTACCTAGGTGGGTGTTGGACTTCCCACAACAAAGTTTCTTTTGGCACAGGTTGCAAATGGCATCGCTGTTGTCACAGGCAGACACACACAAAAAAGTGCCACACTGCTGAGCTCTGCAGTGATTGCGTTCTGGTGGTGGCAACAGCATGCGTTGATTGGCGTGCTGTCTGGCTGACCCCGGGTGCCGATGCATGCTGTCTGACTGTGCCACTAGCTCCTTGCGATGACCTCCCTCTGCTTCCAACTCCTCTCCTCCTCCTCTCTGTCTCCCCATCTGAACTTTCCCCCTGTTCTTCTTCTCTTCTAGCGGGCACCCACGTGACATCCACGGACGCATCGTTATCATCATCACCCGCTTCACTTGTATCTGACAACTCAACAAAGGAAGCAGCAGCGGGTACATCATCATCATCCTCACACCGTACGTACATGTGTGTAATGCTGCCTGACTGAGGCATATCCCTGTTATCTACATCCTCTGGCAATAATGGTTGCGCATCACTCATTTCTTCAAACTGATATGTTAATAACTCTTCTGACTGATCATTTGAAGCGGCTGTGGTACAAGTGTTGGTGGTGGTGGCAGGCGGGCGAGTGGTAACTTGAGAGGTGCCCGAAGCTAAGCTGGAGGAGGATGGTGCGTCAATGTTCCGAGTGGAAGCTGTAGAAGATTGGGTGTCCTGTGTTAGCCAGTCAACTATGTCCTCAGAAGCTTTTGAGTTCTGGGTAACTGGCCTCTGAACACTGGGCATTATTGTAGGGCCAAATGGAATCACAGCACCACGACGGCTCCTGCGGATTGGCCTGCCTCTGTCTGTCATTTTTTTTGCGATTAGTGGTACTATGTGTGCAAGCTACTGTGACAACAGATATGAGTGGCACTGTGAACTTGCTGAAGTTGGCAGAGTAGACTCTGTAGGCCTGACACACACACTTGCAGACAAGTAACTGCTATTCAATGTATTACAGTCAAAATTGTATTCTTTGTTTAAATGTGGACTACTGACTGTAACACCAGATATGAGTGGTGGCACTGACTGGGCAAGTGGGCACAGTATATGCTGTGAGCCTAAGACACACACGCTGGCAGGCAGGCAAATTTAATTAGAAAAAAGTGTTGCTTTTTTTTAAATGTAGACTGCTGGTACACCACCAGATTGGATTGGTTGCACTGGGCACAGTATAAGTTGTGAGCCTGAGAGACACACACAGACTAGCGGTCAGGCAAATGAACTTAGATTTAACAAAATACAATTTGTTTTTTTTTTTTAAATGTACACTGCTGGTACACCACCTGATTGGATTGGTTGCACTGGGCACAGTATCAGTTGTGAGCCTGAGACACGCACAGACTAGCTGTCAGGCAAATGAACTTAGATTTAACAAAATACAATTTTGTTTTTTTTAAAGGTATACTGCTGGTACTTAGATTTAACAAAATACAATTTGTTTGTTTTTAAATGTACACTGCTGGTACACCACCTGATTGGATTGGTTGCACTGGGCATAGTATCAGTTGTGAGCCTGACACACACACTGGCTAGTAGGCAGGCAAATTAACTTAGATTAGAGAAAATAAAAGTTTTGTTTTTTAAAAGTAGACTGCTGGTACACCACCAGTTTGGATTGATTGCACTGGGCACAGTATCAGTTGTGAGCCTGAGTAATACACAGAATAGCGGTCAGGCAAATGAACTTAGATTTAACAAAATACAATTTGGTTTTTTTTAAATGTTGACTGCTGGTACACCACCAGATTGGATTAATTGCACTGGGCACAGTATAAGTTGTGAGCCTGACACACACACTGGCTAGTAGGCAGGCAAATGAACTTAGATTAGACAAAATAAAAGTTTTGTTTTTTAAAAGTAGACTGCTGGAACACCACCAGATTGGATTGATTGCACTGGGCACAGTATCAGTTGTGAGCCTGAGAAACACACAGAATAGCGGTCAGGCAAATGAACTTAGATTTAACAAAATACAATTTGGGGTTTTTTAAATGTACACTGCTGGTACACCACCTGATTGGATTGGTTGCACTGGGCACAGTATCAGTTGTGAGCCTGAGACACGCATAGACTAGCTGTCAGGCAAATGAACTTAGATTTAACAAAATACAATTTAGTTTTTTTTAAAGGTATACTGCTGGTACTTAGATTTAACAAAATACAATTTTGGATTTTTTAAAGGTATACTGCTGGTACACCAACTGGTTGGATTGGTTGCACTGGGCACAGTATCAGTTGTGAGCCTGAGAGACACACACAGACTAGCGGTCAGGCAAATGAACTTAGATTTAACAAAATACAATTTTTTTTTTTTAAATGTACACTGCTGGTACACCACCTGATTGGATTGGTTGCACTGGGCACAGTATCAGTTGTGAGCCTGAGACACGCACAGACTAGCTGTCAGGCAAATGAACTTAGATTTAACAAAATACAATTTTGTTTTTTTTAAAGGTATACTGCTGGTACTTAGATTTAACAAAATACAATTATTTTTTTTTTTTTAAATGTACACTGCTGGTACACCACCTGATTGGATTGGTTGTACTGGGCATAGTATCAGTTGTGAGCCTGACACACACACTGGCTAGTAGGCAGGCAAATGAACTTAGATTAGAGAAAATAAAAGTTTTGTTTTTTAAAAGTAGACTGCTGGTACACCACCAGTTTGGATTGATTGCACTGGGCACAGTATCAGTTGTGAGCCTGAGTAATACACAGAATAGCGGTCAGGCAAATGAACTTAGATTTAACAAAATACAATTTGGGTTTTTTTAAATGTTGACTGCTGGTACACCACCAGATTGGATTGATTGCACTGGGCACAGTATAAGTTGTGAGCCTGACACACACACTGGCTAGTAGGCAGGCAAATGAACTTAGATTAGACAAAATAAAAGTTTTGTTTTTTAAAAGTAGACTGCTGGAACACCACCAGATTGGATTGATTGCACTGTGCACAGTATCAGTTGTGAGCCTGAAAAACACACAGAATAGCGGTCAGGCAAATGAACTTAGATTTAACAAAATACAATTTGGGGTTTTTTAAATGTACACTGCTGGTACACCACCTGATTGGATTGGTTGCACTGGGCACAGTATCAGTTGTGAGCCTGAGACACGCATAGACTAGCTGTCAGGCAAATGAACTTAGATTTAACATAATACAATTTAGTTTTTTTTAAAGGTATACTGCTGGTACTTAGATTTAACAAAATACAATTTTGGATTTTTTAAAGGTATACTGCTGGTACACCACCTGGTTGGATTGGTTGCACTGGGCACAGTATCAGTTGTGAGCCTGACACACACACTGGCTAGTAGGCAGACAAATGAGCTTAGATTAGACAAAATAAAAGTTTTGGTTTTTAAATGTACACTGCTGGTACAACACCAGATTGGATTGGTTGCACTGGGCACAGTATCAGTTGTGAGCCTGAGACACGCACAGACTAGCTGTCAGGCAAATGAACTTAGATTTAACAAAATACAATTTTGGATTTTTTAAAGGTATACTGCTGGTACACCAGCTGGTTGGATTGGTTGCACTGGGCACAGTATCAGTTGTGAGCCTGACACACACACTGGCTAGTAGGCAGACAAATGAACTTAGATTAGAGAAAATAAAAGTTTTGTTTTTTAAATGTAGACTGCTGGTACACCACCAGATTGGATTGATTGCACTGGGCACAGTATCAGTTGTGAGCCTGAGAAACACACAGAATAGCGGTCAGGCAAATGAACTTAGATTTAACAAAATACAATTTGGTTTTTTTTAAATGTTGACTGCTGGTACACCTCCTGATTGGATTGGTTGCACTGGGCACAGTATCAGTTGTGAGCCTGACACACACACTGGCTAGTAGGCAGGCAAATGAACTTAGATTAGACAAAATAAAAGTCTTGGTTTTTAAAAGTAGACTGCTGGAACACCACCAGATTGGATTGATTGCACTGGGCACAGTATCAGTTGTGAGCCTGAGAAACACACAGAATAGCGGTCAGGCAAATTAACTTAGATTTAACAAAATACAATTTTGTTTTTTTAAAGGTATACTGCTGGTACTTAGATTTAACAAAATACAATTTGGGATTTTTTAAAGGTATACTGCTGGTACACCACCTGGTTGGATTGGTTGCACTGGGCACAGTATCAGTTGTGAGCCTGACACACACACTGGCTAGTAGGCAGGCAAATTAACTTAGATTAGACAAAATAAAAGTTTTGGTTTTTAAATGTACACTGCTGGTACACCACCAGATTGGATTGGTTGCACTGGGCACAGTATCAGTTGTGAGCCTGAGACACGCACAGACTAGCTGTCAGGCAAATGAACTTAGATTTAACAAAATACATATTTGGATTTTTTAAAGGTATACTGCTGGTACACCACCTGGTTGGATTGGTTGCACTGGGCACAGTATCAGTTGTGAGCCTGAGACACGCACAGACTAGCTGTCATGCAGATTAGACAAAATAAAAATCTTGGTTTTTAAAGTAGACTGCTGGTACACCACCAGATTGGATTGGTTGCACTGGGCACAGTATCAGTTTTGAGCCTGACACACACACTGGCTAGTAAATTTTGAAAAGTTACTATGCTATTAAATTAGCTCTGCTGCCAGCAACGTGTGAGCTACGCAGCACGGCCGTTCGTGTCAACACAGAGAAAATGTACATGAGGAGTCATAGCCTGCGATATGATCTCATAAATTGCTGCAGGGGTCCTGAACGGGACCTCTGCAGCAGTCCTACATACAAGCCCTGCTGTGGGGGGTACTCCAAGTATCCCCCGGCACCTAAAATGAACCTTTCCTCTATGCTGGGGGTCCCCATCAGGATCCCCAAAGTAACCCCGCATTAACCACTTGCTGCAGGGGTCCATAGGGATCCCAAAGCCCCCCACATTAGCCCTTTGCAGCAGGGGATTCAAATTCCCTGCTGCCGCTCCTTAAAAGGCCAACGACACACTATTAGCCAATCCCGGCCGTGGCAGCTGAAATTAAGCCCCCCCCAAAGTTTCCCCACATTAAAACCTTGCTGCAGGGGTCCATATGGACCCCCGCAGCCCCCCCCCCCCACACACACATTAACCCCTTGCAGGAGGTTAGTAGAAACCTGGGTCAAGGCAACTCAGTGGATGTAGTCTTTTTGGATTTTGCAAAGGCTTTTGATGCTATGTTCGCCGGGAACAGTCCGCCGGCGAACTATTCGGGACATCTCTCTCTCTCTCTCTCTCTCTCTCTCTCTCTCTATATATATATATATATATATATATATATATATAATTATTTTTTATTTTAATTTTTTATGTGACACAGGCTGTTAAATTGGAGAATGTGGACTTGGGTTTTCTAACACATTATCAGAATTTCATGTGCTTTTTTCCTCCTATACCATAACAGACTTAGCACTCTTAGTGAGGTGTTTGTCCAACAGGAAATATATCACTGTAGACTACAGTGCTTTGCTTTTTTATGTATATATTGATGTATATGTGTGTATATAATATATATATATATATATATATATATATATATATATATATATATATATATATATATGTTAATAGCAAACCCGATAATTATCTTTGAATTTATACTATATTTTCATAATTTTCTGCATTAATGAATAATCTATGGAGATCAGCAGTCAATCTTCATAGTCAGATAGATTATTATTCCTGCACATAATTAACAATTGAAAACAATGCAGTAAATCAAAACACTAAGGATTAGACTATTCCATTTGATAATGCTATTATATATATGTTAATATATATATGTTAATAAGAAAAACTATCATTATTCTTTAAAATATACTAACAAGCTGATATTTACAACAGAGGTAGATTAGCATTCCTGCACAATAATAACACAATGCACAATAACACAACCAATTAAAATAAAAAGTTAAGAGAATAACATTTACGAATATAATCATATATACACCAACTAATAACATGAATTATCATAAATATTTACATCAATGAATAATTTATGAAAATCAACGGCTGATATTTATATACAGATAGATTACTATTTCTGCACACAAATAACTAATAAATGAGAACAACGCAGTAAATCGGAATAATATGGATTAGGCTATTCCATTTGATAACAAAATTGTATATGTGAAAAACAAACTCTTATAGGCTCATTAAATTGCGATTCAGCCAATTGAAAATGGCTCTGTATAAGCACAGAGCATATTTTTTTTACAGAAGTTTTTAGTTAGTGAAGACCTTGCTTTTGGATAAAAGTTTACTAACTAAAAACTTCTGTAAAAAAATATGCTCTGTGCTGAATTGCAATTTAATAAGGCTGTATGATTATCTTTTAATGTATACAAATGAGCATCTATAAAATCAATTGGAGGATAATTACAACAGTTAGCACCCTATTAAACTAGCAAAATTGTAGCTCCTGAAGCCTGTAAAGGAGCCCACAAAAGTTATGGCTATTAAATTGGCCTCTTTTAGCTACCCGCAAACGATCTGTGGGTTACAGGCTGAAAAACAACTGCGGTTGCCAAAATCAAAACTCTGACGCCCAGCTAAGCCTTTGATCTGTCAAGTCTGTAAATGTTACAATCGCAAATGACTATTAAATTGCTACAATTCCGAAAAGACGCACCAGCGTTCAAACCCATAAATGGCAAATGTATCCAAAAAGTTTACAGGCTCCAAATAGGACTCGCAAAGTGTTTACAAACAAGTCCTTAACACTGTAAAAGACAATACAAACACACCACTGGACCATAAAATATGGGGAAAGCAATGGAAGGCATTACAATTAATTGCACAACAATCCCCAAATAAAAAATAGGCATTAAAAAAATTTTTATTTTATCATATGTTGGAGTGGTCATGCATATGCCAATATACAAGGCCTTGCTGCAACATGCATAAAACAATTAAAGACACACTACCTGATTAAATTGCAACAGAAAAACATGAAACTGCCTGCCATATTATCCCTTTCTCACTCACAGAGGAACTCATTTGGACCCTAAAATATAAATATAATTGCATATACATTTCACTCATCATATATACATTGGGACAAGAAATAGTGTCCAAATTACACCGCCACATGACATATATCAAGTACCAGGGGAACATTTTATATTTGGTTGTTCAGTCTTTCAGTCGTGTCTGACTCTCTGTGACCCTATGGACTGCAGCACATTAAACATGTCTCTGTCTGTGCTTTTCCACAAGGTTTGTGTGCCAAAGATACTGGAGTGGGTTGCCAGTTCCTTCTCCAGTGGACTGCAATTTGTCTGACCTCTGTACTATTACCTGCCCATCTAGAGTGACCCTACATGGTAAAGCTCACAGCTTCATTGTAGTACACAAGCCCCTTCACCACCACAAGGTAGCGATCCAAAAGGGGAACATACATCACACTAATCTACTATAACCCATCAGAAAGGGCCACAAACACACATGGAGGCTGTGCAGAGGCACGTGGAGCAACAGCCAACTCATCTTCATCAGGGATAATCTCTGCTACGCCCATCCTGAAAAGTCCCACGCCGTTGCTGGTGGTCATGTGCCAAGATGTATACCCATCATCATTTGGTGAACTCACATTGTGTTTTGCTATCAATCAATTTACAATATCACCTGTCATATTCTTATCAGGCCTTCAGGGGTTACTCCACAGTATCACAAATTGTACCTGTCATGTTTATTAGCCCTATATTATTATATATTATATGTTATCAGCCTTATTAAATTCCAGCCTCCTAGATACAAGGTTTCTACGTGCTGCAAATTTTTAAAAGTTACTATGCTATTAAATTAGCTCTGCTGCCAGCAACGTGTGAGCTACGCAGCACGGCCGTTCGTGTCAACACAGAGAAAATGTACATGAGGAGTGATAGCCTGCGAGATGATCTCATAAATTGCTGCAGGGGTCCTGAACGGGACCTCTGCGGCAGTCCTACATACAAGCCCTGCTGTTGGGGGTACTCCAAGTATCCCCCGGCACCTAAAATGAACCTTTCCTCTATGCTGGGGGTCCCCATCAGGATCCCCAAAGTAACCCCGCATTAACCACTTGCTGCAGGGGTCCATAGGGATCCCAAAGCCCCCCACATTAGCCCTTTGCAGCAGGGGATTCAAATTCCCTGCTGCCGCTCCTTAAAAGGCCAACGACACACTATTAGCCAATCCCGGCCTTGGCAGCTGAAATTAAGCCCCCCCCCAAAGTTTCCCCACATTAAAACCTTGCTGCAGGGGTCCATATGGACCCCCGCAGCCCCCCCCCCACACACATTAACCCCTTGCAGGAGGTTAGTAGAAACCTGGGTCAAGGCAACTCAGTGGATGTAGTCTTTTTGGATTTTGCAAAGGCTTTTGATGCAGTGCCACATGGGAGACTATTGGAAAAACTAAGGGATACAGGAATTGCAGTAAATATCTGCTCATGGATTGAGAGCTGGCTAAAAGACAGGAAGCAAAGGGTTGTTGTAAATGGAACATACTAATGTTGGACTAATGTGGTAAGTGGGGTTCCTCAGGGTTCAGTATTAGGTCCTCTCCTTTTTAAAATATTTATTAATGACTTAGAGGTAGGATTGGAGTGTGGGGTCTCCATTTTCGCTGATGACACAAAGTTGTGCAAGGTAATTAAATCAGATAATGATGTGCTTTCCCTCCAAGGGATTTACATAAAATTGAGGAATGGGCATCTAAATGGCAGATGAGATTTAATACGAATAAATGTAAGGTTATGCATCTGGGAAGGAAAAATAGCCATGCAATTTATAATCTTAATGGAGCAAATCTAGGTGTAGCAGATATTGAAAGGGATTTGGGAGTGCTTGTGGACAACCACCTAGGTAACAGTGCTCAAAGCCAAGCAGCAGCTGCAAAAGGCAAATAAAATATTAGCATGTATTAAGAAGGGTATAGAAGCCAGGGAAGCAAATATAATTCTGCCACTATACAAATCTCTAGTACGTCCTCATTTGGAATATGGAGTACAATTTTGGGCACCACTTCATAAAAAGGCCATTTTAGAGCTGGAAAAGGTACAGAGAAAGGCAACAAAACAAATAAGGGGAATGGAGGGGCTAAGTTATGAAGAAAGACTAACCAAATTAAACTTATTTTCTCTAGAAAAAAGGCGTCTAAGAGGAGATATGATTACCTTATATAAATACATCCAGGGTCAGTATAAAGATTTGTCAGGGGAGCTTTTTGTGCCAAGAGGTTTTCAACTGACAAGAGGACATCCCTTGAGGTTAGAAGTAAAAAGATTCCACCTCAAAGAAAGAAAAGGGTTCTTCACAGTAAGGGTGGTTAATCTGTGGAATTCACTACCAGAGGAGGTGGAGACAGTGGACCCCTAGGGGTTAATAGTGTCCTATAGGGGTCTATATAGACCCCTATTGGACTGAGGGGGTAATTATAGTCTCATGGGGCTCTGTATTGACCACCATGAGTGACAGGGTTAATTAAGGGCTTATGAGGGTCTGTATTAACCCTCATGAGTGACAGGGTTAATTAAGGGCTTATGGGGGTCTGTATTGACCCCCATGAGTGACAGGGTTAATTAATGTTTCATGGGGCTCTGTAAAGAGCCCCAGAAGTGATGGGGTTCATTTTAGTTGCCTGGGGGGGGTACTTATAGTACCCCACGTGGCAGGGGTTAATATTTTTTAGCGTGGGTCCTTTCAGGACCTTTTCGGTCCTTTAAGGACCCGCGAGGTGGGAAATTTAAAATGTTTAAATGCAGCAGGGCCCTATGGATCCCTGCAGCAAGGTGTTCATGTGGGGACACTTTGGGGGTCCCGATGGGGACCCCCAGCATAGAGGGGGGTTAATTTTAGGTGCCACAGCCAGAATTGGTTAATAATGTTAATAGGACCTGCAGCAGGACATTTTAAATGTTTAAATGCAGCGGGAGCCTGAGCGATGCCAATCGGGACCCCTGCTGCAAGGGGTTAATGTGGGGAGGCTGCAGGGGTCTCTATAGGGACCCCTGCAATATGGGGATGTGTTTAGGGAGCAGGGGGGCACAACAGACGGCTGTGTCGGGGTGCTCTGAGGCAGCACGTAGAGGCTTTAGGAGCCCTTGCTGGCACTATTTTGTGCCCGTAGGAATTCTTCTGAGGTGCGAGGTTCACCTCATAGATTTATGGCTGCGTGCTACTACGTAGCTCTCTTGGAACCTATTCTCTGACGGTTTTCGGTGTCATCTCGCAAAGTAGGCTGCGAGGGACATATTGAGGAATCATTGTCTTTTGTGAGGACCGAGGGAACTACGAGAGCTACCTTAATGAGAGAGAAAAATCAGAGAAAAAATGTTTTTACACTGCATTCTGGGAAGCTCAGCAGGGACATGCAAATGTGCCCACAAATGCCTCGCTCTTCAATCCATAGGCAATGTCAAACCTGGCTTTCTTTATTACACAGCTTTTATGCAAAGCCAAGTTTGGATTATACACAAGCTGAGAATCCTATCCACGTACAGCTGTTTCAAACTTACTGGCTATCATCAGCGTGGAGCAGGATCTCAACTTGTGTTGTGGACCTAATGAGTAGGTACTATAGTTCACCACAACAATCATTTAATATATGGTGGGAAAAAGAGCGATAGAAGCCCTCCACTGTACAGTAGTACATTGAATAAATAGTACATCTGTGTTTACATTTGAATGTCTAAAACAAGTTAAAAAACCTGCTTCCAGTTTCGAATTTTGGCGCTTTTGCTGTCATTGTAAGATTGGCGCTGATCTGCTTTTTGCGCTTATTGCAAGGTTGTCCCCTGGTGTAGTCTGTGTGCTATGAGCAGCTTTGGCGCTCTTTGTGAGGCGCACGTTGAATGTCTTTTGTGTTTATTAAGATTGTGGGGTTTTTTTGTATATGTAGTTTTGTATGCTAATTAAATAATTAATAAATGAATAAATTAATATACTTTACCTATTTGTAAGTAATATATGCAGGAAGCAATGTGCTGAAGAGCTGACAACTGTTTTGATGTACCTGCAGCATACAATGTCGGTTTGCACTGTTGTGTAGCTGAGGTGTAAGTGTCAGCAATGTGTGCAATGTGTAGTGTAAATAGGCTGCGTGCACGAGGGGAAGCCGTTAGTGTAGCTATGTATTTCCGCATTCCTTAAGTTAGTGTTGTAAAATGGCGACGAATGTGTATGTGGTAGGCGCGTGTGGATGATTTAGCTTTCTTGCTAAAAGTGTATCTTGTACCTCGCATGGCTTTTTGGAAAAGCCGTATTTGCTTGGTAGTGTTTTGCGGCTTTAGGGTCCTGTAGCCTCGTTTTTGTTTTTTTCGGCGGCCATTATTTCTCTCGCTTAGGGGATTTTCGTGTGTCGAAACTTGGTAATTTTGTCTTAAATTGAGCTGTACCTTCACTTGCAGAGGTCCTGAGTGCCCCCCTCCTTGCTGTGGGTACGCTTTTTATGTCCTTTTATGTGTGTGATTTTTAAAAAAAACTTTATGTTTCAGGTGCGCCTGGTTCGGCCGTTAAGGTAGTATTTTTGCGATTTCTTAATGTTTTTTTCTCTAAGTCCCGTGGCTCGTATTTTTTTTATTGTAAGTCCGTACATTTTTCGTTCTAAGTCTTGCAGTTAGTTTTTTTTGTGTAAGTCCGTGTTTAGTGATTGCGTGTTAGCTGTATTTTGTCAAAGTCCCACTTCTGTGGGTGTTTGTAAGCGGTTGTGAGGCAGCGTAGAGCTTTGGCTCTTTGCAGCCGACGTGGGAGCCTCCACCTCCGCAAATGCGGCCCCTTCCTTTGCGAGGGTCTGCATTTGCTGCCCGAACTGCGATCTCGCAGTTCTTGCGAGCTCGCAAAGTGTGACGACAATTCGTAGTTTGACAACTATTAGATGTAAGTCGAGGAAAAAAATTGTCGTCTTAAAAAAATGAAAACGAGGCTACACCCCCCCTGAAGCACGCAAAACAGCAGTAGACACATAGGACTTTGCCAGGCATGTACGAGGTACAAAAAAACACTGTTGGAAGAGAATTAAAATGCTCCTGAGGCGCATAACACATCGAATATCGCCGCCATTTTACAACACTAATTTGCTAATCTACACATTACGAATCTGAAATGGCGGCTTTCCCGCCTAAACCAAAGGTTCTGTCTCGCGCACCCAGCCTATATATAGGACACACTTGCTACAGTGTTGACACTTTCTCCTCAGGTGATGACAGTCTGACTGGACATTTTCTGCTGCCGGAAAATCCAAAGAGATTATTAGCTCTACAGGATATTGATTGCTGGCTCTTCATTATAAGTAAAGTATATTAATGCATTGATTAATTAATTGTTAATTAAAACAATTAATTATTGTTAAACAAATATTACATTCTTATATTTTACAATGCCTTTACTTTATGAAGACATTAATGGTTAATGATTTCAAATATATTTGTTAATTGATTATTTTTTTATGTACATTCATTTATTAATTATTAATTATTAATCATTATGATTTTTTTTTTATATTTTTGACTGCCTTTACTTTATGAATATATTATTGATTAACTTTATATATTTATTCATTGATTAATTATTAATGTTCATTAATTAATTAATCATAATAAAACATTTTTAAACCTGGATCTAAAAATATGTACATTTTACAGTGCACTTACATTTCAGTGTTGCGCTCAATTATTAATGTTCATTAATGACTTCATTAGTCATTAATTAGTAATAGGAAAAAAAATGTTTAAACTGCCTCAAAAGATATGTACTTATATTTCAGTGTTGGTGCTCAATTATTACAGTGCAGTTATATTTTTGTTTTGCTGCTTCATTATTACTGCACTTATATTTGTGTGTTGCTGCTCAATTATTAATGTTCATTGATTACTTAATTAGTAATTAATAAGTAATAATATAAAAGAAAATTGTTTAAAATACCCTAAAAATAGGTATATTTTACAGTGCACTTATATTTATTTGTTGCTGCTGATTGTCTAAAAGGAATAGGATCCTCAAAGAAGTTAAATATTGAAATCACTTTATTACATTATGACACCTGCTACATTTTATATTTCATATTTCAGAGTGCATTTATTTATGAATATATCCATGCTTACAGCTTTACGTTTTGCATGTATGCCAATTAAACATCATACTCTTAATGATTAATGAATGAATTAGATTGAAACATTAAAAATGCTTTTAATTTTATGTGACAGTTTTATCATCTGTGCAGCTGAGTACACAGAGTACTGCAATAAGATCACCTTTACAGGTATATCATTTAATGATGCTGTTTTTGGGAGAAAATGCTTAAGGCTTTTTGTTTTCCATTGATCAATGTTATTAATTAAATAATTAATTAATATTAATTAATTAATTATTCATCAGGAATCATAAAAAAAAAAAATAATTGTCTATTTTACAATGCATATATTTAATATTGCATTTATATATCTGAAATAATGATTAGTAACGTACATTAATTGATTAACCATTAATTATTAATAATTACAGAAAAAAAATATAAGACTTACATTTTCAAATGTATATATCTATGTTCCTGCTCATTCCCTAACAGGGATAGGACATTATAAGCACTTCGATATTTAAATCCCTTTATTATATGATGACACTTTTTAATAGTTTGGAATGCATTTACTTATGAATATATTGATGATAAGGCCTTTATATTTTGCATGTATGACAAGTAAAAAGGATACTTTCAATGATTCATGAATTCATTCAAACAAAACATTTAATATGCTTTTTACGTCATTTTACAGATTTATCATATCTGCGCTGCCTGAAGACAGAGAGTGACCTCTGCAGGATTTCAGCTCATATAACATCAGCTTTACAGGTATATGATTTAATGATGACATTCTTTAGAAAACCAGGAGTTTTTTTGTTTGCCATTGATGACAGTTATTGATTAATTAATTAACGTATTTTAATTTATTAATTAATCAATAATTAAAACAAATAAAACAAAAATATGAATACATACATGCTTAGCCATTTATGTTTTAATAATGAATGTTAATTTCACATCATAACTTGATTTATTGATTCATTTATTTAATCAAAACATTATAAAACAGTTTGAGGCCAATCTATATTTTGCTCATAGCTTTTTTGGTTTGCCCTTCTTTAGGAAAACATGATTATCTGTTTATCTTTTGCATTCATGACAGTTTTACATTGTTTCATTAATCTATATTGATTTAATAATTACTTCATAACTCTGTTCATGTTCATTGTCTAACAGGGATAGCACCTGATAAGCATTTAAATATTTAAATCCCTTTATTATATTATGACCCTTTTTAATATTTTGGAATGCATTGACATATGAATATATTAATGATTAGGCCTTTATGTTTTGCATGTATGCAAATTAAAATTAATACTTTAAATTTTTAATATATTTATTCCAACAAAAATTGCAAATGCTTTTTACATCATTTGACACATTCCTCATTTCTGCATCTGCTTGAAGACAGACAGTGACCTCTGCATGATTTCAGCTGATATAACATCAACTTGACAGGTATATGATTTAGTGATGACATTCTTTAGAAAAATAGGATTAAGTATTTTTTTAGTCCATTGATGACAGCTATTGATTAATTAATTTACCTAATTTATTTTATTAATTAGTCAATAATTAAAACAAAAAAAAATACATTATGAATACATATATGCTTAGCCATTTATGTTTTCATGAATGACAATTTCACCTCATAACTTGATTTATTGATTAATTAATCCAATCCAAAAATAAAAAATCAGTTTCACGCCAATCTATAGTTTGCTCATAGCTATTTCTGTTTGCTCTTCCTTAGGAAAACATTATTACCTGTTTATATTTTGCAGTCATGACAGTTTTACATTCTTTTATTCATGTGTATTCTTTTATTAATTAGTTCATAATTCTGTTCCTGTTATTCATGTGTATTATTTTATTAATTTGTTCATAATTCTGTTCCTGCTCATTGTCTGAAAGAGATAGGACCTTATAAGCACTTAAATATTTAAATACCTTTATTATATTAGGACACTTTTTTATATTTTAGAATGCATTTACTTATGCATATATTGATGATTAGGCTTTACGTTTGGCATGTATGCCAATTAAAAAGGATGCTTTCAATGGTTCATAAATCAATTCAAACAAAACATTACAAATGCTTTATATGCCATGTTACAGATTCATCATCTCTACATCTGCCTGAACACACAGAGTGACCTCTGCAGGATTTGAGCTGCTATAACATCAAATTGACAGGTATATAATTTAATGATGACATTCTTTAGAAAATCAGGATTGTCTTTTTTTCCCCCATTGTTGACAGTTAGTAATTAATTAATGTACATAATTAATTTTATTAATTAATAAATAATTAAACAAAAATAATACATTATGAATACTTATATGCTTAGCTCTTCTGGTTTGCCCTTCTTTAGGAAGACATGATTACCTGTTTATGTTTTGCAGTCATGACAGTTTGAGATTATTTCATTGATGGATATTCATTTATTAATTACTTCATAATTCAGTATAAAATAAAAAAACAAATAAAAAACAAACAAATCTATATATCTATCTCTCTCTCTCTCTCTCTCTCTCTCTCTCTCTCTCTCTATATATATATATATATATATATATATATATATATATATATATATATATATATATATATGTTACCATTAAATTCTTTATAAATATTTCTATGCTTAGATGTTTAGCTTTTAAGGTATGCAAAATAAAAATAAATCATTGATTAATTAATTAATTTACTTTGGTATTCATAACAGGTAAAAAAGTATGTACAATAAAAAAAAAGATCTTACACCTGTATTTACAATTGCAGATTACAATGGCAGACAACACAGAAGAATGAACATAAAAGAAGAATGGCAAGAGAATGGAAGTAGAGATAGAGAGATGCACAGACTCCTGAGACTTCACAACGCTTAAGAGAAGAAGATTGACAGGGACTTCTAAATAAAATAAAAATGACTAAAAAAGCACACACTGAGTCTGCTGGATCTTCAAAGAAAAGAAAAAGTAAACAAAAAAATGTCTGGAAAACATTCTCTAATGACCCAATATTGCCTCATGACACCAATGTTTATACAGATGACACCAATGTAGATAAAGAAAGTTGTACTGGGATCTATGTTGAGGAAGCTCACAATAGTCCTTTATTTACAGCACTAACAGTAGACATTATTGTGGATTAATGAATGTGGTTTGCCAGTTTTGTGGGGCCTATCATTTTCTGAAAGAAAGACCAACTGATGAAGAGTTTATTAGTTGCTGTCAGAAAGGAAAGGTAAGACTTCCAGAAAGACACACATTTCCAGAATATTTAGAAAGTATAATGAGTGACCTAAATTTTTTAAAATTATACCAATTTTAAGAAAAACATTAGGTCTTATAACAGTGCCAATTAATTTGCTTAAATGGGTGCAACAATAGCAGAAAATATTCCAGGACATGGTCCTTACTGTTTTAAAGTACAAGGACAAATTTACCACCGGGCTTCACATTTACACCCAGATTCAGGAGAACAAATGAAATTTGCACAGTTTTATGTCCTTGAAACAATGGTTACCCATAGTCTTATGGAACATAGAGCATTTAACAAAACTTACTGCTTGGTTTTAATTAAATTGTCAGGACACTGAGGCCAGACAATTTTTATACATTGACATTCCATATCACTATGTATTCGTAAATGGCGACAACGAAAAAAGCATAATAATAAAATTATCCCGCAAATGTATACCGTTAGTCCATGAGACATTGAACATTTCAGTTTAAGATTACTTATTTTACATGTTCCCGGTGCACAAAGTTATGAACATTTACGCATAGTCAATGACATAGTTTATGATACTTTCCAATTAGCTGCAAGAAATCAAAACTTCCTGGCAGATGATACGGAATGGGAGAGACGTCTCAAAGAAGCAGCACTATGTCAAATGCAAAAGCAAATGAGAGAACAATTTGCTTTTATTTGCATATTTTGAAATATACCTGATGCATTAGCTTTGTGGGAAACATTTACATTACATATGTGTGAAGATTTCTTGAAACGTTACAATGAGACCATTGCGCTATTGAAAGCATTAATAGAAATCTTTCTTTGTCATGGATTAAATTGTGCCAATTTTAATCTGCATGACCCAGGAATTATAGATGAAATAAACATTGACGAGTATGACACTGAGTTTGAATACCAAAAATCACAAGAACAAATTGGAACTTTAAATGCATTACAATTGGAAGCATTTAACACCATCACAAATGCAATAGATGATGATATGCTCAAAGAGCATTATTTCTATCTGGATGGCCCTGGTGGATCAGGAAAACGGATCTATATAATTTACTGATGAGTTGCATTCGAGCACAGAGTCAAATAGCACTGCCATTTGCAATCACTGGAATTGCCGCACTTTTGTTAGGAGGTGGTAGAACTGTGCATAGTGGATTTAAACTGCCAGTTCCCATTCTAGAAACATCAGTGTCGGATATTCGAATGAATTCATTGCGAGCAAAAAAAATTCACAAGAGTAAATTAATTATAATAGATGAGGCCACAATGATGTCATGTCATGCCCTGCAATGTATTGCTCGAATATTAAAAGAAGTTATGGCTAATGATTTGCCATTTGGTGGAAAGGTGATGTTATTTAGGCGAGCATTACCTGTGGTGCCACATGGCAATATGACTGACATTGTCGAAACGTGTATAAAGAGAAGTAAGCTGTGGAAAATATTTACACACCTTCAATTAGATATAAATATGAGATCTGAAGGCCAAAATCAATTCAATGATTGGCTAATTCAAATTGGAGAAGGAAAACATTCAAAATAACTAATTTACCTGATGATACTGTTGAAATTCCATCAGAAATGATTTGCAAAGAATCACTAATATCGACAATCTTCCTCAATACCATCAATAACGAGGATTACTCAGACATTGCAAGCAAAGTCATATTGACATAAAAAAAATATAGATGCCTTGAATCTAAATAACGTAATTTTGAAATTAATCAATGCACCCCAAAAAAACTATTACAGTGCAGATTCCTTGCTGGCTGATGACAAAGATAATGAAGTTATCACATATTTTGCCACTTAAAAAAGATTGTCATGCTACTGAGAAATACAAATCCCAAAAAAGGACTTTGTAATGGGACCAGATTAATTGTGAAGGTTTTAAATGCTCATTTTATACATGCAGAAATTATGAATGGTACCCATAAAGGTTGACCAGTTCTTATACCAAGAATTGATTGGGCTCCAAGTGATAATGGTTTGCGTTTTGTAATTCAAAGGAGACAATTTCCCATTATCATGGCATTATTTCACTTTTGGAATGTGTTAGAACTTACCTTTTTACATGATTGGCCCCACAAAACAATTAGGTGGCATTTTTGTTAAATTCAAGGTCAAATGTTACTATTTTCTGTTACTATTTGACATTTTAACATTGTATTTTAAAAGTTGTGCAAAGTTGGTTCATTGCATATCACATATATAGTTGTGAGCATACGAGCCGTTGCTCACGCTTGCTAAATTTACAACCCTTGCAAAATTTACATCATAATGCAAACAAAATACGAGACACGTTACGACCCATTACGACCTTGCAAAAATCGTCCGCATCACGAGCACATCAAAACATGAAAAATACAACAAATACACACAACAAATACATAAAAAGTGTACTTACAGGAAGATGGAGCATCCAGGACCTCGAAAACTAAAGTTACACCTCAATTTAAGTCAAATTAAAAGAGTTTAGACACTAAAAAATTCTCTAAGCGAGAGAAAAATGGCAGCCGAAAAAAACGAAAACGAGGCTACAGCAGTGTAAAGACGAGATTAGAAAACAAGGACGCAACCTGCGCAACCCCAAAAACATTACAAACACAACAAATACAAACAACAAACACATAAAAAGGTTACTCACAGCAAGGGTGGGCACGAGGACCTCTGTAAGTGAAGATTCACCTCCATTTAACCACACATTTCGGAGTTTAGAGACCCGAAGAAAACGAAAACGAGGCTAAAGGTCCCTAAACACACAAAACACTACCATAAACACGCAAAACACCACCAAACAGCTACGGATATTCCGAAAAAGCCCACCAAACAGCTACGGATATTCCGAAAAACTTGCACGACATAGAAAACGAACAACGTTACATCAGCCACATTATATACACCAAACACCCTTAGCTCACTTACAATTTCATTGCCGTCATTTTTTGACGGGCAATTCGCTAGTTGTATATAATTAAGGATTTATGTTAGTAGGAGGATAACCATTTGTTAATACATTGAAATGTATAAATAAATACAGAGTATTGATTCAGGGAGTAATCTCATCGCCTGTTAATGAGGTCAGGAAGGAATTCTTTTTTTTCTCTCTTTGATGCAATTGGACAAGTTTCAATGTTTTTTTTTTACTGTTTGGCTTCCTCTGGATTCAATATCTATTTGGTTAAACAGGAATTTAAAAAAAATGTGAATGTTACAAAGCATTATGTAATTGTTGCAAATAGTTATTCACTGAAAGTTTACATAGTCTTATGTTATTCATGCATAACTATGAATTTAAAATGTTAGTGTTGTTAAAAAAAATGGTTTAAGATTGTTTCATGTTACAAAGTTTTATGTTATAATTTACAATATGTATTCATCAAAACTTCAGGAATTGTTCTTCCATATATGAAAATTAAAATAGTTAATATTGAAAAAAATATGCTATGCCTGTTGGTGAAATACAAGTTAAAAGTTAAAAAACTTAAACGTTTTATTCAAAATGTTGTATTTCTTTGTAGATAACAAAACGTTTAAGAATGTCAGAGATTCACATTGTGTGGCAGTTTTAACAGCAGTAAAATGTTATTGCCCCATCATTTTTGACGAGCAAGTCGCTAGTAATAGTAGTAATAATAATAGTAATAGTAATAATAGGACACAAAGGTCAGCAGCCAGATCCACTGTTACTTACAGACACAAGGATCTGTTCTAATACTGGTATTGAGGACAGGATCACATGCTTCACTAGTTCATATATTAACGCTGGCTATCATTGCAATTGTGAGACTTTGCTTAGCGGTATTAGTCTACATTCAAGTGAACAACAAACTTGTCATATATATTATAGCTTTGATGGTATGGAAGCTACATATTAAGGGAGGGGGGGAGTCATTGAAGGAATGTCTATCTGAGAGCCACTGGGAATATCTTAAAATTACTTAATTTCTATGACAATACTTGCAGATGCAGAAGATGCCTTCATGGACCTGAAATGTGCTTAAAACAAAACAAAGAAAAAGAAAAAAACACCTGCAAAATAAGGCCCTGAATAAAGATAGGGAATGCAGTATCTCTTCTCAACAGCATTCCTCAGTGACCATCAATTTGTGAAATGTTAAACAGAACCCTATGTGTCCACAGAGAAGAGGATCATGGACCATGTGATGAGAGGTAGCCATCTGTTACTTTGATAACTGTCGAAATTAGAGAGCTGATACATGCCGACGGGTGCTGACTCCCCGGGATGTGTGCACTTATCAAAAATTAGGTATTGTTGCAGCCGCAGCTGTTGCAGCAACCAGAAAAATTTACGTTTGTTTCCCAGGCAGAAACGCCTAGTTGGTGGCGGATAAGTCCAGCAAATCATGTGGCATTCAAAGATAAAATACTGCAGCTTGTGGACCATTTTTGGCTCAAGGCAACTCATCTCATCAGCCCTTTTTTAGTCTAATGTATCGCCCAGTGTCAGTCCGTTCGGGATCCATCCCTCATTCATCTTTATAAAGGTGAGGTAATCTAGACTTTTTTGACCTAGGCGACTTCTCTTTTCAGTGACAATACATCCTGCTGCACTGAAGGTCCTTTCTGACAGGACACTGAAAGCGGGGCAGGCCAGAAGTTCTATGGCAAATTGGGATAGCTCAGGCCACAGGTCAAGCCTGCACACCCAGTAGTCAAGGGGTACATCGCTCCTCAGTGTGTTGATATCTGCAGTTAAAGCGACTGACAAGGTTTGTCACCTACTGAAAAGGACGCATGAGCCTACAGACATTGCGCATGAGCGTCCAGTAATGTGGCAAAAAAATTCCCAGCTCTGCAAAGGCTGTCCTAGCACCCCGGTCATTCAAATACTCGTTAACGGCTTTCTCTTGTTGGAGCAGGCGGTCGAACATTAGGAGTGTTGAATTCCAACGTGTGGGGCTGTCACAAATCAAGCGCCTCACTGGCATGTTGTTTCGCCGCTGGATATCTGAAAAGTGCACCATGGCCGTGTAGGAACGCCTGAAATGGCCACACACATATCTGGCTTGCTTCAGGACATCCTGTAAGCCTGGGTACTTGTGCACAAAGCATTGTACGATCAGATTACACACATGTGCCATGCACGGCACATGTGTCAACTTACCCAAATTCAATGCCGCCAACAAATTTCTTCCGTTGTCACAAACCACTTTGCCAATCTTCAGTTGGTGTGGAGTCAGCCATTGATCCACCTGTGCGTTCAGGGCGGACAGGAGTGCTGGCCCGGTGTGACTCTCTGCTTTCAGGCAAGACAACTCCAAGATGGCGTGACACTGCTGTATCCGGGATGTGGAATAGTATCTGGGGAGCTGGGGGGGGGGGGGGGGGGGGTGCCGTTGATGTGGAGCAAGACATAGCAGCAGCAGAAGAGGACTCAGCTGAGGATGTTATGGAAGAGGATGGAGTAGGAGGAGTAGAGGAGGTGGCAGCAGGCCTGTGTGCAAGTTGTGGCGGTGTCACAAACTCCTCTGCAGAGCCACGCATTCCATGCTTGGCAGGCGTCAGCAGGTTTACCCAATGCGCAGTGTAGGTGATATACCTGCCCTGACCATGCTTTGCAGTCCAGGTATCAGTGGTCAGATGGACCCTTGCCCAAACACTGTGTGCCAGACATGCCATTACTTCCTTTTGCACAATCGAGTACAGGTTGGGGATTGCCTTTTGTGAAAAGAAATTTTGGCCGGGTACCTTCCACTGCGGTGTCCCAATAGCTACAAATTTTTTGAACGCCTCAGACTCCACCACCTTGTATGGTAAAAGCTGGCAGGCTAAGAGTTCAGACAAGCCAGCTGTCAGATGCCGGGCAAGGGGGTTACTTTGTGACATTGGTTTCTTAAGCTCAAACATGCCCTTGACAGACACCTGACTGTGGGGAGATGAGCAGGAACAGCTAGAGGCGAGAGACGGAGTGGCGGATGGTTGAGAGGGGGCAAGGAGGACAGCAGTGGTTGACGTGGATGAAGATGCTGGACCAGGAGGAGGATGGCGGCTTTGAGTTTGTGTGCTGCTTGTACTCAGGTGTTGATCCCATTGGCGTTTGTGATGTGACATAATGTGCCTTCGCAAAGCAGTTGTACCTAGGTGGGTGTTGGACTTCCCACAACAAAGTTTCTTTTGGCACAGGTTGCAAATGGCATCGCTGTTGTCACAGGCAGACACACACAAAAAAGTGCCACACTGCTGAGCTCTGCAGTGATTGCGTTCTGGTGGTGGCAACAGCATGCGTTGATTGGCGTGCTGTCTGGCTGACCCCGGGTGCCGATGCATGCTGTCTGACTGTGCCACTAGCTCCTTGCGATGACCTCCCTCTGCTTCCAACTCCTCTCCTCCTCCTCTCTGTCTCCCCATCTGAACTTTCCCCCTGTTCTTCTTCTCTTCTAGCGGGCACCCACGTGACATCCACGGACGCATCGTTATCATCATCACCCGCTTCACTTGTATCTGACAACTCAACAAAGGAAGCAGCAGCGGGTACATCATCATCATCATCACACCGTACGTACATGTGTGTAATGCTGCCTGACTGAGGCATATCCCTGTTATCTACATCCTCTGGCAATAATGGTTGCGCATCACTCATTTCTTCAAACTGATATGTTAATAACTCTTCTGACTGATCATTTGAAGCGGCTGTGGTACAAGTGTTGGTGGTGGTGGCAGGCGGGCGAGTGGTAACTTGAGAGGTGCCCGAAGCTAAGCTGGAGGAGGATGGTGCGTCAATGTTCCGAGCGGAAGCTGTAGAAGATTGGGTGTCCTGTGTTAGCCAGTCAACTATGTCCTCAGAAGCTTTTGAGTTCTGGGTAACTGGCCTCTGAACACTGGGCATTATTGTAGGGCCAAATGGAATCACAGCACCACGACGGCTCCTGCGGATTGGCCTGCCTCTGTCTGTCATTTTTTTTGCGATTAGTGGTACTATGTGTGCAAGCTACTGTGACAACAGATATGAGTGGCACTGTGAACTTGCTGAAGTTGGCAGAGTAGACTCTATAGGCCTGACACACACACTTGCAGACAAGTAACTGCTATTCAATGTATTAAAGTCAAAATTGTATTCTTTGTTTAAATGTGGACTACTGACTGTAACACCAGATATGAGTGGTGGCACTGACTGGGCAAGTGGGCACAGTATATGCTGTGAGCCTAAGACACACACGCTGGCAGGCAGGTAAATTTAATTAGAAAAAAGTGTTGCTTTTTTTTAAATGTAGACTGCTGGTACACCACCAGATTGGATTGGTTGCACTGGGCACAGTATAAGTTGTGAGCCTGAGAGACACACACAGACTAGCGGTCAGGCAAATGAACTTAGATTTAACAAAATACAATTATTTTTTTTTTTTTAAATGTACACTGCTGGTACACCACCTGATTGGATTGGTTGCACTGGGCACAGTATCAGTTGTGAGCCTGAGACACGCACAGACTAGCTGTCAGGCAAATGAACTTAGATTTAACAAAATACAATTTTGTTTTTTTTAAAGGTATACTGCTGGTACTTAGATTTAACAAAATACAATTTGTTTGTTTTTAAATGTACACTGCTGGTACACCACCTGATTGGATTGGTTGCACTGGGCATAGTATCAGTTGTGAGCCTGACACACACACTGGCTAGTAGGCAGGCAAATGAACTTAGATTAGAGAAAATAAAAGTTTTGTTTTTTAAAAGTAGACTGCTGGTACACCACCAGTTTGGATTGATTGCACTGGGCACAGTATCAGTTGTGAGCCTGAGTAATACACAGAATAGCGGTCAGGCAAATGAACTTAGATTTAACAAAATACAATTTGGGTTTTTTTAAATGTTGACTGCTGGTACACCACCAGATTGGATTAATTGCACTGGGCACAGTATAAGTTGTGAGCCTGACACACACACTGGCTAGTAGGCAGGCAAATGAACTTAGATTAGACAAAATAAAAGTTTTGTTTTTTAAAAGTAGACTGCTGGAACACCACCAGATTGGATTGATTGCACTGGGCACAGTATCAGTTGTGAGCCTGAGAAACACACAGAATAGCGGTCAGGCAAATGAACTTAGATTTAACAAAATACAATTTGGGTTTTTTTAAATGTACACTGCTGGTACACCACCTGATTGGATTGGTTGCACTGGGCACAGTATCAGTTGTGAGCCTGAGACACGCATAGACTAGCTGTCAGGCAAATGAACTTAGATTTAACAAAATACAATTTAGTTTTTTTTAAAGGTATACTGCTGGTACTTAGATTTAACAAAATACAATTTTGGATTTTTTAAAGGTATACTGCTGGTACACCAACTGGTTGGATTGGTTGCACTGGGCACAGTATCAGTTGTGAGCCTGAGAGACACACACAGACTAGCGGTCAGGCAAATGAACTTAGATTTAACAAAATACAATTTTTTTTTTTTTTAAATGTACACTGCTGGTACACCACCTGATTGGATTGGTTGCACTGGGCACAGTATCAGTTGTGAGCCTGAGACACGCACAGACTAGCTGTCAGGCAAATGAACTTAGATTTAACAAAATACAATTTTGTTTTTTTTAAAGGTATACTGCTGGTACTTAGATTTAACAAAATACAATTTGGTTTTTTTTAAATGTACACTGCTGGTACACCACCTGATTGGATTGGTTGTACTGGGCATAGTATCAGTTGTGAGCCTGACACACACACTGGCTAGTAGGCAGGCAAATGAACTTAGATTAGAGAAAATAAAAGTTTTGTTTTTTAAAAGTAGACTGCTGGTACACCACCAGTTTGGATTGATTGCACTGGGCACAGTATCAGTTGTGAGCCTGAGTAATACACACTGGCTAGTAGGCAGACAAATGAACTTAGATTAGACAAAATAAAAGTTTTGGTTTTTAAATGTACACTGCTGGTACAACACCAGATTGGATTGGTTGCACTGGGCACAGTATCAGTTGTGAGCCTGAGACACGCACAGACTAGCTGTCAGGCAAATGAACTTAGATTTAACAAAATACAATTTTGTTTTTTTAAATGTATACTGCTGGTACTTAGATTTAACAAAATACAATTTGGGATTTTTTAAAGTTATACTGCTGGTACACCACCTGGTTGGATTGGTTGCACTGGGCACAGTATCAGTTGTGAGCCTGACACACACACTGGCTAGTAGGCAGGCAAATTAACTTAGATTAGACAAAATAAAAGTTTTGGTTTTTAAATGTACACTGCTGGTACACCACCAGATTGGATTGGTTGCACTGGGCACAGTATCAGTTGTGAGCCTGAGACACGCACAGACTAGCTGTCAGGCAAATGAACTTAGATTTAACAAAATACATATTTGGATTTTTTAAAGGTATACTGCTGGTACACCACCTGGTTGGATTGGTTGCACTGGGCACAGTATCAGTTGTGAGCCTGAGACACGCACAGACTAGCTGTCATGCAGATTAGACAAAATAAAAATCTTGGTTTTTAAAGTAGACTGCTGGTACACCACCAGATTGGATTGGTTGCACTGGGCACAGTATCAGTTGTGAGCCTGACACACACACTGGCTAGTAAATTTTGAAAAGTTACTATGCTATTAAATTAGCTCTGCTGCCAGCAACGTGTGAGCTACGCAGCACGGCCGTTCGTGTCAACACAGAGAAAATGTACATGCGGAGTCATAGCCTGCGATATGATCTCATAAATTGCTGCAGGGGTCCTGAACGGGACCTCTGCAGCAGTCCTACATACAAGCCCTGCTGTGGGGGGTACTCCAAGTATCCCCCGGCACCTAAAATGAACCTTTCCTCTATGCTGGGGGTCCCCATCAGGATCCCCAAAGTAACCCTGCATTAACCACTTGCTGCAGGGGTCCATAGGGATCCCAAAGCCCCCACATTAGCCCTTTGCAGCAGGGGATTCAAATTCCCTGCTGCCGCTCCTTAAAAGGCCAACGACACACTATTAGCCAATCCCGGCCGTGGCAGCTGAAATTAAGCCCCCCCCCCAAAGTTTCCCCACATTAAAACCTTGCTGCAGGGGTCCATATGGACCCCCGCAGCCCCCCCCCCCACACACACATTAACCCCTTGCAGGAGGTTAGTAGAAACCTGGGTCAAGGCAACTCAGTGGATGTAGTCTTTTTGGATTTTGCAAAGGCTTTTGATGCTATGTTCGCCGGGAACAGTCCGCCGGCGAACTATTCGGGACATCTCTCTCTCTCTCTCTCTCTCTCTCTCTCTGTATATATATATATATATATATATATATATATATATATATATATATATATATAATTATTTTTTATTTTAATTTTTTATGTGACACAGGCTGTTAAATTGGAGAATGTGGACTTGGGTTTTCTAACACATTATCAGAATTTCATGTGCTTTTTTCCTCCTATACCATAACAGACTTAGCACTCTTAGTGAGGTGTTTGTCCAACAGGAAATATATCACTGTAGACTACAGTGCTTTGCTTTTTTATGTATATATTGATGTATATGTGTATATAATATATATATATATATATATATATATATATATATATATATATATATATATATATGTTAATAGCAAACCCGATAATTATCTTTGAATTTATACTATATTTTCATAATTTTCTGCATTAATGAATAATCTATGGAGATCAGCAGTCAATCTTCATAGTCAGATAGATTATTATTCCTGCACATAATTAACAATTGAAAACAATGCAGTAAATCAAAACACTAAGGATTAGACTATTCCATTTGATAATGCTATTATATATATGTTAATATATATGTTAATAAGAAAAACTATCATTATTCTTTAAAATATACTAACAAGCTGATATTTACAACAGAGGTAGATTAGCATTCCTGCACAATAATAACACAATGCACAATAACACAACCAATTAAAATAAAAAGTTAAGAGAATAACATTTACGAATATAATCATATATACACCAACTAATAACATGAATTATCATAAATATTTACATCAATGAATAATTTATGAAAATCAACGGCTGATATTTATATACAGATAGATTACTATTTCTGCACACAAATAACTAATAAATGAGAACAACGCAGTAAATCGGAATAATATGGATTAGGCTATTCCATTTGATAACAAAATTGTATATGTGAAAAACAAACTCTTATAGGCTCATTAAATTGCGATTCAGCCAATTGAAAATGGCTCTGTATAAGCACAGAGCATATTTTTTTTACAGAAGTTTTTAGTTAGTGAAGACCTTGCTTTTGGATAAAAGTTTACTAACTAAAAACTTCTGTAAAAAAATATGCTCTGTGCTGAATTGCAATTTAATAAGGCTGTATGATTATCTTTTAATGTATACAAATGAGCATCTATAAAATCAATTGGAGGATAATTACAACAGTTAGCACCCTATTAAACTAGCAAAATTGTAGCTCCTGAAGCCTGTAAAGGAGCCCACAAAAGTTATGGCTATTAAATTGGCCTCTTTTAGCTACCCGCAAACGATCTGTGGGTTACAGGCTGAAAAACAACTGCGGTTGCCAAAATCAAAACTCTGACGCCCAGCTAAGCCTTTGATCTGTCAAGTCTGTAAATGTTACAATCGCAAATGACTATTAAATTGCTACAATTCCGAAAAGACGCACCAGCGTTCAAACCCATAAATGGCAAATGTATCCAAAAAGTTTACAGGCTCCAAATAGGACTCGCAAAGTGTTTACAAACAAGTCCTTAACACTGTAAAAGACAATACAAACACACCACTGGACCATAAAATATGGGGAAAGCAATGGAAGGCATTACAATTAATTGCACAACAATCCCCAAATAAAAAATAGGCATTAAAAAAATTTTTATTTTATCATATGTTGGAGTGGTCATGCATATGCCAATATACAAGGCCTTGCTGCAACATGCATAAAACAATTAAAGACACACTACCTGATTAAATTGCAACAGAAAAACATGAAACTGCCTGCCATATTATCCCTTTCTCACTCACAGAGGAACTCATTTGGACCCTAAAATATAAATATAATTGCATATACATTTCACTCATCATATATACATTGGGACAAGAAATAGTGTCCAAATTACACCGCCACATGACATATATCAAGTACCAGGGGAACATTTTATATTTGGTTGTTCAGTCTTTCAGTCGTGTCTGACTCTCTGTGACCCTATGGACTGCAGCACATTAAACATGTCTCTGTCTGTGCTTTTCCACAAGGTTTGTGTGCCAAAGATACTGGAGTGGGTTGCCAGTTCCTTCTCCAGTGGACTGCAATTTGTCTGACCTCTGTACTATTACCTGCCCATCTAGAGTGACCCTACATGGTAAAGCTCACAGCTTCATTGTAGTACACAAGCCCCTTCACCACCACAAGGTAGCGATCCAAAAGGGGAACATACATCACACTAATCTACTATAACCCATCAGAAAGGGCCACAAACACACATGGAGGCTGTGCAGAGGCACGTGGAGCAACAGCCAACTCATCTTCATCAGGGATAATCTCTGCTACGCCCATCCTGAAAAGTCCCACGCCGTTGCTGGTGGTCATGTGCCAAGATGTATACCCATCATCATTTGGTGAACTCACATTGTGTTTTGCTATCAATCAATTTACAATATCACCTGTCATATTCTTATCAGGCCTTCAGGGGTTACTCCACAGTATCACAAATTGTACCTGTCATGTTTATTAGCCCTATATTATTATATATTATATGTTATCAGCCTTATTAAATTCCAGCCTCCTAGATACAAGGTTTCTACGTGCTGCAAATTTTTAAAAGTTACTATGCTATTAAATTAGCTCTGCTGCCAGCAACGTGTGAGCTACGCAGCACGGCCGTTCGTGTCAACACAGAGAAAATGTACATGAGGAGTGATAGCCTGCGAGATGATCTCATAAATTGCTGCAGGGGTCCTGAACTGGGCCTCTGCGGCAGTCCTAGATACAAGCCATGCTGTTGGGGGTACTCCAAGTATCCCCCGGCACCTAAAATGAACCTTTCCTCTATGCTGGGGGTCCCCATCAGGATCCCCAAAGTAACCCTGCATTAACCACTTGCTGCAGGGGTCCATAGGGATCCCAAAGCCCCCCACATTAGCCCTTTGCAGCAGGGGATTCAAATTCCCTGCTGCCGCTCCTTAAAAGGCCAACGACACACTATTAGCCAATCCCGGCCTTGGCAGCTGAAATTAAGCCCCCCCCCCAAAGTTTCCCCACATTAAAACCTTGCTGCAGGGGTCCATATGGACCCCCGCAGCCCCCCCCCACACACATTAACCCCTTGCAGGAGGTTAGTAGAAACCTGGGTCAAGGCAACTCAGTGGATGTAGTCTTTTTGGATTTTGCAAAGGCTTTTGATGCAGTGCCACATGGGAGACTATTGGGAAAACTAAGGGATACAGGAATTGCAGTAAATATCTGCTCATGGATTGAGAGCTGGCTAAAAGACAGGAAGCAAAGGGTTGTTGTAAATGGAACATACTAATGTTGGACTAATGTGGTAAGTGGGGTTCCTCAGGGTTCAGTATTAGGTCCTCTCCTTTTTAAAATATTTATTAATGACTTAGAGGTAGGATTGGAGTGTGGGGTCTCCATTTTCGCTGATGACACAAAGTTGTGCAAGGTAATTAAATCAGATAATGATGTGCTTTCCCTCCAAGGGGATTTACATAAAATTGAGGAATGGGCATCTAAATGGCAGATGAGATTTAATACGAATAAATGTAAGGTTATGCATCTGGGAAGGAAAAATAGCCATGCAATTTATAATCTTAATGGAGCAAATCTAGGTGTAGCAGATATTGAAAGGGATTTGGGAGTGCTTGTGGACAACCACCTAGGTAACAGTGCTCAAAGCCAAGCAGCAGCTGCAAAAGGCAAATAAAATATTAGCATGTATTAAGAAGGGTATAGAAGCCAGGGAAGCAAATATAATTCTGCCACTATACAAATCTCTAGTACGTCCTCATTTGGAATATGGAGTACAATTTTGGGCACCACTTCATAAAAAGGCCATTTTAGAGCTGGAAAAGGTACAGAGAAAGGCAACAAAACAAATAAGGGGAATGGAGGGGCTAAGTTATGAAGAAAGACTAACCAAATTAAACTTATTTTCTCTAGAAAAAAGGCGTCTAAGAGGAGATATGATTACCTTATATAAATACATCCAGGGTCAGTATAAAGATTTGTCAGGGGAGCTTTTTGTGCCAAGAGGTTTTCAACTGACAAGAGGACATCCCTTGAGGTTAGAAGTAAAAAGATTCCACCTCAAAGAAAGAAAAGGGTTCTTCACAGTAAGGGTGGTTAATCTGTGGAATTCACTACCAGAGGAGGTGGAGACAGTGGACCCCTAGGGGTTAATAGTGTCCTATAGGGGTCTATATAGACCCCTATTGGACTGAGGGGGTAATTATAGTCTCATGGGGCTCTGTATTGACCACCATGAGTGACAGGGTTAATTAAGGGCTTATGAGGGTCTGTATTAACCCTCATGAGTGACAGGGTTAATTAAGGGCTTATGGGGGTCTGTATTGACCCCCATGAGTGACAGGGTTAATTAATGTTTCATGGGGCTCTGTAAAGAGCCCCATAAGTGATGGGGTTCATTTTAGTTGCCTGGGGGGGTACTTATAGTACCCCACGTGGCAGGGGTTAATATTTTTTAGCGTGGGTCCTTTCAGGACCTTTTCGGTCCTTTAAGGACCCGCGAGGTGGGAAATTTAAAATGTTTAAATGCAGCACGGCCCTAGGGATCCCTGCAGCAAGGCGTTCATGTGGGGACACTTTGGGGGTCCCGATGGGGACCCCCAGCATAGAGGGGGGTTAATTTTAGGTGCCACAGCCAGAATTGGTTAATAATGTTAATAGGACCTGCAGCAGGACATTTTAAATGTTTAAATGCAGCGGGAGCCTGAGCGATGCCAATCGGGACCCCTGCTGCAAGGGGTTAATGTGGGGAGGCTGCAGGGGTCTCTATAGGGACCCCTGCAATATGGGGATGTGTTTAGGGAGCAGGGGGGGCACAACAGACGGCTGTGTCGGGGTGCTCTGAGGCAGCACGTAGAGGCTTTAGGAGCCCTTGCTGGCACTATTTTGTGCCCGTAGGAATTCTTCTGAGGTGCGAGGTTCACCTCATAGATTTATGGCTGCGTGCTACTACGTAGCTCTCTTGGAACCTATTCTCTGACGGTTTTCGGTGTCATCTCGCAAAGTAGGCTGCGAGGGACATATTGAGGAATCATTGTCTTTTGTGAGGACCGAGGGAACTACGAGAGCTACCTTAATGAGAGAGAAAAATCAGAGAAAAAAATGTTTTTACACTGCATTCTGGGAAGCTCAGCAGGGACATGCAAATGTGCCCACAAATGCCTCGCTCTTCAATCCATAGGCAATGTCAAACCTGGCTTCCTTTATTACACAGCTTTTATGCAAAGCCAAGTTTGGATTATACACAAGCTGAGAATCCTATCCACGTACAGCTGTTTCAAACTTACTGGCTATCATCAGCGTGGAGCAGGATCTCAACTTGTGTTGTGGACCTAATGAGTAGGTACTATAGTTCACCACAACAATCATTTAATATATGGTGGGAAAAAGAGCGATAGAAGCCCTCCACTGTACAGTAGTACATTGAATAAATAGTACATCTGTGTTTACATTTGAATGTCTAAAACAAGTTAAAAAACCTGCTTCCAGTTTCGAATTTTGGCGCTTTTGCTGTCATTGTAAGATTGGCGCTGATCTGCTTTTTGCGCTTATTGCAAGGTTGTCCCCTGGTGTAGTCTGTGTGCTATGAGCAGCTTTGGCGCTCTTTGTGAGGCGCACGTTGAATGTCTTTTGTGTTTATTAAGATAGTGTTTTTTTTTTGTATATGTAGTTTTGTATGCTAATTAAATAATTAATAAATGAATAAATTAATATACTTTACCTATTTGTAAGTAATATATGCAGGAAGCAATGTGCTGAAGAGCTGACAACTGTTTTGATGTACCTGCAGCATACAATGTCGGTTTGCACTGTTGTGTAGCTGAGGTGTAAGTGTCAGCAATGTGTGCAATGTGTAGTGTAAATAGGCTGCGTGCACGAGGGGAAGCCGTTAGTGTAGCTATGTATTTCCGCATTCCTTAAGTTAGTGTTGTAAAATGGCGACGAATGTGTATGTGGTAGGCGCGTGTGGATGATTTAGCTTTCTTGCTAAAAGTGTATCTTGTACCTCGCATGGCTTTTTGGAAAAGCCGTATTTGCTTGGTAGTGTTTTGCGGCTTTAGGGTCCTGTAGCCTCGTTTTTTGTTTTTTTCGGCGGCCATTATTTCTCTCGCTTAGGGGATTTTCGTGTGTCGAAACTTGGTAATTTTGTCTTAAATTGAGCTGTACCTTCACTTGCAGAGGTCCTGAGTGCCCCCCTCCTTGCTGTGGGTACGCTTTTTATGTCCTTTTATGTGTGTGATTTTTAAAAAAAACTTTATGTTTCAGGTGCGCCTGGTTCGGCCGTTAAGGTAGTATTTTTGCGATTTCTTAATGTTTTTTTCTCTAAGTCCCGTGGCTCGTATTTTTTTTATTGTAAGTCCGTACATTTTTCGTTCTAAGTCTTGCAGTTAGTTTTTTTTGTGTAAGTCCGTGTTTAGTGATTGCGTGTTAGCTGTATTTTGTCAAAGTCCCACTTCTGTGGGTGTTTGTAAGCGGTTGTGAGGCAGCGTAGAGCTTTGGCTCTTTGCAGCCGACGTGGGAGCCTCCACCTCCGCAAATGCGGCCCCTTCCTTTGCGAGGGTCTGCATTTGCTGCCCGAACTGCGATCTCGCAGTTCTTGCGAGCTCGCAAAGTGTGACGACAATTCGTAGTTTGACAACTATTAGATGTGATAAGTACAGGATGACACAGTAAGAATATAAGACACAGTAAGAATATAATAACTATAAGGGGCCATGAACAGTGTAGGGACACAGTTCTGGTTGCAAATGCAGTCCCTCGTGAAGCGAGTGGCCGCATTTGCAGAGGTGGTGGCTCTACACCGCCTCACTTTGTAACAAAACAACCCCACAAAACCGTTAACTCCTATGGCGCCTCACTTAACTAAACCAACTCACAGAACTCTGAGCACTTAGGCGATGAGCGCGAAGTGAGGCGAAACGTTAAAAAACTAAAACGGCTTAGGCGTAGGCGATGAGTGAAGCGGAGCCAGCAGTAGAGGTAATGAAACACACGGGACTTAACCTACAAACGCTTACAAAACACGGGATCCCCTTAGGTTGCAAGCAGATGAAAAAAAAAAATAAGTCGAGGCGAGCCGTTAAACAACAAAAACACTCAGCACTTAGGCGATGAGAGAAGCGTGGCCAGCAGTGGAGGTCATGAAAGACGTGGGACTTAGCCTACAAACACTTACAAAACACGGGATCCCCTTAGGTTGCAAGCAGATGACAAATGCGGGACTTAGAAAAAAAAATACGAAATAGGACCAATACGAAGTTAAAAGCCGAAACGCGAAAAGCTAAAAACACTAAATACACAAAAAAATACTACAAAAACATCACACATAGCACGGGGGAACAGCCAGGACATCTGGAAGTGAGGTGGAGCGCGAATTTAAGTCGAGGAAAAAAATTGTCGTCTTAAAAAAATGAAAACGAGGCTACACCCCCCCTGAAGCACGCAAAACAGCAGTAGACACATAGGACTTTGCCAGGCATGTACGAGGTACAAAAAAACACTGTTGGAAGAGAATTAAAATGCTCCTGAGGCGCATAACACATCGAATATCGCCACCATTTTACAACACTAATTTGCTAATCTACACATTACGAATCTGAAATGGCGGCTTTCCCGCCTAAACCAAAGGTTCTGTCTCGCGCACCCAGCCTATATATAGGACACACTTGCTACAGTGTTGACACTTTCTCCTCAGGTGATGACAGTCTGACTGGACATTTTCTGCTGCCGGAAAATCCAAAGAGATTATTAGCTCTACAGGATATTGATTGCTGGCTCTTCATTATAAGTAAAGTATATTAATGCATTGATTAATTAATTGTTAATTAAAACAATTAATTATTGTTAAACAAATATTACATTCTTATATTTTACAATGCCTTTACTTTATGAAGACATTAATGGTTAATGATTTCAAATATATTTGTTAATTGATTATTTTTTTATGTACATTCATTTAGTAATTATTAATTATTAATCATTATGATTTTTTTTTAATATTTTTGACTGCCGTTACTTTATGAATATATTATTGATTAACTTTATATATTTATTCATTGATTAATTATTAATGTTCATTAATTAATTAATCATAATAAAACATTTTTAAACCTGGATCTAAAAATATGTACATTTTACAGTGCACTTACATTTCAGTGTTGCTGCTCAATTATTAATGTTCATTAATGACTTCATTAGTCATTAATTAGTAATAGGAAAAAAAATGTTTAAACTGCCTCAAAAGATATGTACTTATATTTCAGTGTTGGTGCTCAATTATTACAGTGCAGTTATATTTTTGTTTTGCTGCTTCATTATTACTGCACTTATATTTGTGTGTTGCTGCTCAATTATTAATGTTCATTGATTACTTAATTAGTAATTAATAAGTAATAATATAAAAGAAAATTGTTTAAAATACCCTAAAAATAGGTATATTTTACAGTGCACTTATATTTATTTGTTGCTGCTGATTGTCTAAAAGGAATAGGATCCTCAAAGAAGTTAAATATTGAAATCACTTTATTACATTATGACACCTGCTACATTTTATATTTCATATTTCAGAGTGCATTTATTTATGAATATATCCATGCTTACAGCTTTACGTTTTGCATGTATGCCAATTAAACATCATACTCTTAATGATTAATGAATGAATTAGATTGAAACATTAAAAATGCTTTTAATTTTATGTGACAGTTTTATCATCTGTGCAGCTGAGTACACAGAGTACTGCAATAAGATCACCTTTACAGGTATATCATTTAATGATGCTGTTTTTGGGAGAAAATGCTTAAGGCTTTTTGTTTTCCATTGATCAATGTTATTAATTAAATAATTAATTAATATTAATTAATTAATTATTCATCAGGAATCATAAAAAAAAAAAAAATTGTCTATTTTACAATGCATATATTTAATATTGCATTTATATATCTGAAATAATGATTAGTAACGTACATTAATTGATTAACCATTAATTATTAATAATTACAGAAAAAAAATATAAGACTTACATTTTCAAATGTATATATCTATGTTCCTGCTCATTCCCTAACAGGGATAGGACATTATAAGCACTTCGATATTTAAATCCCTTTATTATATGATGACACTTTTTAATAGTTTGGAATGCATTTACTTATGAATATATTGATGATAAGGCCTTTATATTTTGCATGTATGACAAGTAAAAAGGATACTTTCAATGATTCATGAATTCATTCAAACAAAACATTTAATATGCTTTTTACGTCATTTTACAGATTTATCATATCTGCGCTGCCTGAAGACAGAGAGTGACCTCTGCAGGATTTCAGCTCATATAACATCAGCTTTACAGGTATATGATTTAATGATGACATTCTTTAGAAAACCAGGAGTTTTTTTGTTTGCCATTGATGACAGTTATTGATTAATTAATTAACGTATTTTAATTTATTAATTAATCAATAATTAAAACAAATAAAACAAAAATATGAATACATACATGCTTAGCCATTTATGTTTTAATAATGAATGTTAATTTCACATCATAACTTGATTTATTGATTCATTTATTTAATCAAAACATTATAAAACAGTTTGAGGCCAATCTATATTTTGCTCATAGCTTTTTTGGTTTGCCCTTCTTTAGGAAAACATGATTATCTGTTTATCTTTTGCATTCATGACAGTTTTACATTGTTTCATTAATCTATATTGATTTAATAATTACTTCATAACTCTGTTCATGTTCATTGTCTAACAGGGATAGCACCTGATAAGCATTTAAATATTTAAATCCCTTTATTATATTATGACCCTTTTTAATATTTTGGAATGCATTGACATATGAATATATTAATGATTAGGCCTTTATGTTTTGCATGTATGCAAATTAAAATTAATACTTTAAATTATTAATATATTTATTCCAACAAAAATTGCAAATGCTTTTTACATCATTTGACACATTCCTCATTTCTGCATCTGCTTGAAGACAGACAGTGACCTCTGCATGATTTCAGCTGATATAACATCAACTTGACAGGTATATGATTTAGTGATGACATTCTTTAGAAAAATAGGATTAAGTATTTTTTTAGTCCATTGATGACAGCTATTGATTAATTAATTTACCTAATTTATTTTATTAATTAGTCAATAATTAAAACAAAAAAAAATACATTATGAATACATATATGCTTAGCCATTTATGTTTTCATGAATGACAATTTCACCTCATAACTTGATTTATTGATTAATTAATCCAATCCAAAAATAAAAAATCAGTTTCACGCCAATCTATAGTTTGCTCATAGCTATTTCTGTTTGCTCTTCCTTAGGAAAACATTATTACCTGTTTATATTTTGCAGTCATGACAGTTTTACATTCTTTTATTCATGTGTATTCTTTTATTAATTAGTTCATAATTCTGTTCCTGTTATTCATGTGTATTATTTTATTAATTTGTTCATAATTCTGTTCCTGCTCATTGTCTGAAAGAGATAGGACCTTATAAGCACTTAAATATTTAAATACCTTTATTATATTAGGACACTTTTTTATATTTTAGAATGCATTTACTTATGCATATATTGATGATTAGGCTTTACGTTTGGCATGTATGCCAATTAAAAAGGATGCTTTCAATGGTTCATAAATCAATTCAAACAAAACATTACAAATGCTTTATATGTCATGTTACAGATTCATCATCTCTACATCTGCCTGAACACACAGAGTGACCTCTGCAGGATTTGAGCTGCTATAACATCAAATTGACAGGTATATAATTTAATGATGACATTCTTTAGAAAATCAGGATTGTCTTTTTTTCCCCCATTGTTGACAGTTAGTAATTAATTAATGTACATAATTAATTTTATTAATTAATAAATAATTAAACAAAAATAATACATTATGAATACTTATATGCTTAGCTCTTCTGGTTTGCCCTTCTTTAGGAAGACATGATTACCTGTTTATGTTTTGCAGTCATGACAGTTTGAGATTATTTCATTGATGGATATTCATTTATTAATTACTTCATAATTCAGTATAAAATAAAAAAACAAATAAAAAACAAACAAATCTATATCTCTCTCTCTCTCTCTCTCTCTCTCTCTCTCTCTCTCTCTCTCTCTATATATATATATATATATATATATATATATATATATATATATATATATGTTACCATTAAATTCTTTATAAATATTTCTATGCTTAGATGTTTAGCTTTTAAGGTATGCAAAATAAAAATAAATCATTGATTAATTAATTAATTTACTTTGGTATTCATAACAGGTAAAAAAGTATGTACAATAAAAAAAAAGATCTTACACCTGTATTTACAATTGCAGATTACAATGGCAGACAACACAGAAGAATGAACATAAAAGAAGAATGGCAAGAGAATGGAAGTAGAGATAGAGAGATGCACAGACTCCTGAGACTTCACAACGCTTAAGAGAAGAAGATTGACAGGGACTTCTAAATAAAATAAAAATGACTAAAAAAGCACACACTGAGTCTGCTGGATCTTCAAAGAAAAGAAAAAGTAAACAAAAAAATGTCTGGAAAACATTCTCTAATGACCCAATATTGCCTCATGACACCAATGTTTATACAGATGACACCAATGTAGATAAAGAAAGTTGTACTGGGATCTATGTTGAGGAAGCTCACAATAGTCCTTTATTTACAGCACTAACAGTAGACATTATTGTGGATTAATGAATGTGGTTTGCCAGTTTTGTGGGGCCTATCATTTTCTGAAAGAAAGACCAACTGATGAAGAGTTTATTAGTTGCTGTCAGAAAGGAAAGGTAAGACTTCCAGAAAGACACACATTTCCAGAATATTTAGAAAGTATAATGAGTGACCTAAATTTTTTAAAATTATACCAATTTTAAGAAAAACATTAGGTCTTATAACAGTGCCAATTAATTTGCTTAAATGGGTGCAACAATAGCAGAAAATATTCCAGGACATGGTCCTTACTGTTTTAAAGTACAAGGACAAATTTACCACCGGGCTTCACATTTACACCCAGATTCAGGAGAACAAATGAAATTTGCACAGTTTTATGTCCTTGAAACAATGGTTACCCATAGTCTTATGGAACATAGAGCATTTAACAAAACTTACTGCTTGGTTTTAATTAAATTGTCAGGACACTGAGGCCAGACAATTTTTATACATTGACATTCCATATCACTATGTATTCGTAAATGGCGACAACGAAAAAAGCATAATAATAAAATTATCCCGCAAATGTATACCGTTAGTCCATGAGACATTGAACATTTCAGTTTAAGATTACTTATTTTACATGTTCCCGGTGCACAAAGTTATGAACATTTACGCATAGTCAATGACATAGTTTATGATACTTTCCAATTAGCTGCAAGAAATCAAAACTTCCTGGCAGATGATACGGAATGGGAGAGACGTCTCAAAGAAGCAGCACTATGTCAAATGCAAAAGCAAATGAGAGAACAATTTGCTTTTATTTGCATATTTTGAAATATACCTGATGCATTAGCTTTGTGGGAAACATTTACATTACATATGTGTGAAGATTTCTTGAAACGTTACAATGAGACCATTGCGCTATTGAAAGCATTAATAGAAATCTTTCTTTGTCATGGATTAAATTGTGTCAATTTTAATCTGCATGACCCAGGAATTATAGATGAAATAAACTTTGACGAGTATGACACTGAGTTTGAATACCAAAAATCACAAGAACAAATTGGAACTTTAAATGCATTACAATTGGAAGCATTTAACACCATCACAAATGCAATAGATGATGATATGCTCAAAGAGCATTATTTCTATCTGGATGGCCCTGGTGGATCAGGAAAACGGATCTATATAATTTACTGATGAGTTGCATTCGAGCACAGAGTCAAATAGCACTGCCATTTGCAATCACTGGAATTGCCGCACTTTTGTTAGGAGGTGGTAGAACTGTGCATAGTGGATTTAAACTGCCAGTTCCCATTCTAGAAACATCAGTGTCGGATATTCGAATGAATTCATTGCGAGCAAAAAAAATTCACAAGAGTAAATTAATTATAATAGATGAGGCCACAATGATGTCATGTCATGCCCTGCAATGTATTGCTCGATTATTAAAAGAAGTTATGGCTAATGATTTGCCATTTGGTGGAAAGGTGATGTTATTTAGGCGAGCATTACCTGTGGTGCCACATGGCAATATGACTGACATTGTCGAAACGTGTATAAAGAGAAGTAAGCTGTGGAAAATATTTACACACCTTCAATTAGATATAAATATGAGATCTGAAGGCCAAAATCAATTCAATGATTGGCTAATTCAAATTGGAGAAGGAAAACATTCAAAATAACTAATTTACCTGATGATACTGTTGAAATTCCATCAGAAATGATTTGCAAAGAATCACTAATATCGACAATCTTCCTCAATACCATCAATAACGAGGATTACTCAGACATTGCAAGCAAAGTCATATTGACATAAAAAAATATAGATGCCTTGAATCTAAATAACGTAATTTTGAAATTAATCAATGCACCCCAAAAAAACTATTACAGTGCAGATTCCTTGCTGACTGATGACAAAGATAATGAAGTTATCACATATTTTGCCACTTAAAAAAGATTGTCATGCTACTGAGAAATACAAATCCCAAAAAAGGACTTTGTAATGGGACCAGATTAATTGTGAAGGTTTTAAATGCTCATTTTATACATGCAGAAATTATGAATGGTACCCATAAAGGTTGACCAGTTCTTATACCAAGAATTGATTGGGCTCCAAGTGATAATGGTTTGCGTTTTGTAATTCAAAGGAGACAATTTCCCATTATCATGGCATTATTTCACTTTTGGAATGTGTTAGAACTTACCTTTTTACATGATTGGCCCCACAAAACAATTAGGTGGCATTTTTGTTAAATTCAAGGTCAAATGTTACTATTTTCTGTTACTATTTGACATTTTAACATTGTATTTTAAAAGTTGTGCAAAGTTGGTTTATTGCATATCACATATATAGTTGTGAGCATACGAGCCGTTGCTCACGCTTGCTAAATTTACGACCCTTGCAAAATTTACATCATAATGCAAACAAAATACGAGACACGTTACGACCCATTACGACCTTGCAAAAATCGTCCGCATCACGAGCACATCAAAACATGAAAAATACAACAAATACACACAACAAATACATAAAAAGTGTACTTACAGGAAGATGGAGCATCCAGGACCTCGAAAACTAAAGTTACACCTCAATTTAAGTCAAATTAAAAGAGTTTAGACACTAAAAAATTCTCTAAGCGAGAGAAAAATGGCAGCCGAAAAAAACGAAAACGAGGCTACAGCAGTGTAAAGACGAGATTAGAAAACAAGGACGCAACCTGCGCAACCCCAAAAACATTACAAACACAACAAATACAAACAACAAACACATAAAAAGGTTACTCACAGCAAGGGTGGGCACCGAGGACCTCTGTAAGTGAAGATTCACCTCCATTTAACCACACATTTCGGAGTTTAGAGACCCGAAGAAAACGAAAACGAGGCTAAAGGTCCCTAAACACACAAAACACTACCATAAACACGCAAAACACCACCAAACAGCTACGGATATTCCGAAAAAGCCCACCAAACAGCTACGGATATTCCGAAAAACTTGCACGACATAGAAAACGAACAACGTTACATCAGCCACATTATATACACCAAACACCCTTAGCTCACTTACAATTTCATTGCCGTCATTTTTTGACGGGCAATTCGCTAGTTGTATATAATTAAGGATTTATGTTAGTAGGAGGATAACCATTTGTTAATACATTGAAATGTATAAATAAATACAGAGTATTGATTCAGGGAGTAATCTCATTGCCTGTTAATGAGGTCAGGAAGGAATTCTTTTTTTTCTCTCTTTGATGCAATTGGACAAGTTTCAATGTTTTTTTTTTACTGTTTGGCTTCCTCTGGATTCAATATCTATTTGGTTTAACAGGAATTTAAAAAAAATGTGAATGTTACAAAGCATTATGTAATTGTTGCAAATAGTTATTCACTGAAAGTTTACATAGTCTTATGTTATTCATGCATAACTATGAATTTAAAATGTTAGTGTTGTTAAAAAAAATGGTTTAAGATTGTTTCATGTTACAAAGTTTTATGTTATAATTTACAATATGTATTCATCAAAACTTCAGGAATTGTTCTTCCATATATGAAAATTAAAATAGTTAATATTGAAAAAAATATGCTATGCCTGTTGGTGAAATACAAGTTAAAAGTTAAAAAACTTAAACGTTTTATTCAAAATGTTGTATTTCTTTGTAGATAACAAAACGGTTAAGAATGTCAGAGATTCACATTGTGTGGCAGTTTTAACAGCAGTAAAATGTTATTGCCCCATCATTTTTGACGAGCAAGTCGCTAGTAATAGTAGTAATAATAATAGTAATAGTAATAATAGGACACAAAGGTCAGCAGCCAGATCCACTGTTACTTACAGACACAAGGATCTGTTCTAATACTGGTATTGAGGACAGGATCACATGCTTCACTAGTTCATATATTAACGCTGGCTATCATTGCAATTGTGAGACTTTGCTTAGCGGTATTAGTCTACATTCAAGTGAACAACAAACTTGTCATATATATTATAGCTTTAATGGTATGGAAGCTACATATTAAGGGAGGGGGGGAGTCATTGAAGGAATGTCTATCTGAGAGCCACTGGGAATATCTTAAAATTACTTAATTTCTCCGACAATACTTGCAGATGCAGAAGATGCCTTCATGGACCTGAAATGTGCTTAAAACAAAACAAAGAAAAAGAAAAAAACACCTGCAAAATAGGGCCCTGAATAAAGATAGGGAATGCAGTATCTCTTCTCAACAGCATTCCTCAGTGACCATCAATTTGTGAAATGTTAAACAGAACCCTATGTGTCCACAGAGAAGAGGATCATGGACCATGTGATGAGAGGTAGCCATCTGCATACAAAATATCACCATCAGATAGGCCATAATCCTATACTCTGTAGCCAGGGTAGATTAAGTTAACAATTGGACCAATAGATTGTCACTGAGGAGTGCTGTTTACAAGGCACAAAAATGCCCCCTACATGCTCCTCCCCCTTGCATCACGGCCCCAATCCCCCATAGGCAGCGGACCTTTCCCTTGTGGTAGGGGGTGGAAGGGGAGGCATTGGCACATGCAGTGGCAGTGCTGGTGGTGGTGGTTGTGGGGGAGGCATGGGGGAGGAGAGGATCAGCCAGGCTGCGGGTGCAAGGGGGAAGCCTCCGGGTTAGAGGACACGGGGCTGGGTGCAGACGGGGCTGGGGCTGGTTCGCCTGTTACAATCTGCTTCTTCAGTTGGGCTTCATAAGACTGTTATTGCCTGAACCCACCCAGATTCTTTTGATCCCTTCACCAAGACACTGATGTCTCTTTAAAATGTCTTTACTCAGATGCAGTATTCAAAAATAATAGGAACTCAGGCTCGGCCTTATAAACATCAGGAACTGCTTTAATTGGTGTTGTAATTCATAACAGGTTTGATAGATGTATATTTCAACTTAATCTGACAGTCTGTAATAGTTTGTGTGTCTTCTGAACTTTGTATAAATTACTTTTGACAAGGTTTCATCTGCAAGGCATTATAACATCAACTTCAGTCATACAGTAATAGCTCTTACCTTCTCTGAGGGTTGTGATACATGTAACTTACTAGCTACTTGCCCGTCAAAAATGATGGGAATACAATTGTAAGGCTGCCAATGCTGTTTGCCACACAATGTGAGGCGTTTGCTCCAATGAACAAATCGTGAGCCCAGCGCCTTCGGTACTCATTGCAAGCCTTCCCCCCGTGAAGTTAAATTTTCCTGCTTTGCGATGATCACCTTCGTCGCTCATTGTGAGCCTCTCCCACTCGCTGTACTCATCGTGAACCCTGCGATGAGAGTCTTCGGCTCTGATCACGTGGCTCGCAATGAGCTTTTTCTCCGCCTACTGTGCGGGCCGCACATTGCAGGGTTTGTTAACCTGTAAGTTTTGTGCTTGGGAATGGCATGTGTCTCTTTCCTCCCTCCTTTCCCTTCCCTGTGTCTTACTTCTCATGCTGATAGCTGTTTGTTGTATTTTCAAAGTCCTGCTTGCCTGTTGTTGTTCGTGTAAGTGTTACTTTCTTTGCCGTTGTGTATTTTCTAACTCCCACGTGCCTGTCTTTGCTCAGCCTCGTTTTCATCCTGTTTCAACTTAAAAACATATTAAATAACAATAACAATTCCTAAAGCCAAAGTATGGTCAAAGGGATCATGACACCATCCCCATCCTGAGCAGCCCAGCAAGGTATGATTCTGTCAATAGGTGTTGTTTCCTTTCCTCCCTATTTTGCCTGGCCAGGCTGCGCATGACCTCTGCATGATTGTTGGAGATGCTGGCCTGGATCCCCTGAAGACACTCCAGTTGCTGGTGGGGATGGAGGTCTGTGGGGCGGGGGGGGGAATGCTGGGTGAGAAGGTGGTGGTGGACCAGTGGGGAGAGTCTGGGGCCTGGCTGGATCCTGACTCCATAGGCATGGTGGGCAGATGCACTGCTGGGGGAGGCGAAAGTGGTGACAAGCCTGGCCATCCCTAAAGTTTGAGGGACCTGGTGACAGACTCAGTCTTTGGAGGAGGGGGACAGTGGGGTAAAATGCCACAGGTGTGGCTGATGGTCCTGCAGGTGACCCCACTGCCCTGATTTACTCCTCCTCTGAACCAGGGCCCTCAGCTCCTCTCAGTTCCTTCTCCCCTTACGCCGGTTCCTGCTGGGCAGGGCTCGGTCCACTAGATCCTGCTCCGACGCCCCCTCCTCTGGCTCACCACTGGACCCAGACCTCTTGGAAGCTGAAAAAGAGAAAAGAAAGATATATGTGTTAAGTATGATTTATAATACAGTGGTTTGTGTTCATTCCTAACTATCTGACATCTAGGCTTGAACCTGGATGATTCTCTTAATTGCAACTATGAGTAGCTATCATTTGCTAGATGTGATGTTTTCTTTGGTTCTTGACTGTTCTTGGCTCCCAACGCTATCTTGATTCCGGATGCCGTCTGTAACTGCATACCCTCCATTTGCACACCCATACATGGACACTCTATTGGTTAATTACTGTTGTTGTGCCCACGAATGACAGGGATTTGTCAGCTTCATGGATTTAATTACACATGACTGATCCATCTATCCCATGTTAATTGCATATAGCTGCCATGTCAGTGTCCTTGTTTGTCATCAGGTACATGTGTTGTGTGTGTGATTTACATGTGGTGGCATGCTGGTGTATGTGATATTCACCTGAAAAGGATGCTGGGCCACCAGGCCTTAAGCTCTAGCGACAGGTATCTAGCTGAGAAGGTCCTTGGCCATCCTGTCCCAGTCATTGTATTGCACAGTCACTTGGGTCTACCACTTGGTGCTGCGGCTTGACTGGCCTCCATGGCCATCATCCTCCTCACCTTGGCCCTAATGCCATTGAAACAATGTTTAACGGACCTCACATGCCTTTCCGCTGTTCCCATTGCTTTTACTGCGGCTGCTACCTCCATCCAGGCCTGGGCCTTAGGCCCGGGCTATAACCCCCCCCCCCCCTTCCCCCCATAAGGATAGCAGGGTGCTCATGGATCGCACGGAGGAGGACCACATTCTATAATGAACAAAGGGTGGTATAAACTAAAATCAATTAAGTCAAAATGTAAATCATCCAAAGGCCAATAAACATATGAAATACATGCAAAAAATACATAAACAACCAATAGAACAGTTTCAATACTACTACATTACATCTCTTTAAGTGATAAGACATTACTTGATTTATCCTATAACAGGTTGTATACTTAAAAAGAAGTGACTAATTCTATTACTGTCAATATACATTTACTAATAAAGCTCTAAAATATTTTCTCAACTCATAATGAATTGTCAGCTTCATGGATTTAATGACGCATAACTGATCCATCTTTCCCTTGTTAATTCCATGCCAGTGTCCTTGTTGGTCATCATGTGTTGTGTGTGTGATTTACATGTGGTGGCATGTTGGTGTATTTGATATTCACCTAAAATGGAGGCTGGATCCTTAAGCTCCAGGAACTGGCACCTGGCTCAGAAGGTCCTTGGCCACCCTCTCCCACTCATTGTATTGCACAGTCACTTGGGGTCTACCACTTGGTGCTGCGGCTTGACTGGCCTCCATGGCCATCATCCTCCTCACCCTAGCCCTGATGCCATTGAAACAATGTTTGACGGACCTCACATCCCTTTCCGCTGTTCCCATTGCTGTTACTGCGGCTGCTACCTCCATCCAGGCCTGGGCCTTAGACCCGGGCCTAACTTCCCTCTCACTCATAAAGATAGCAAGTCGCTCATGTATCGCACGGAGGAGGACCACATTCTCCCCATGTGTGTAGTTAAGGGCCTGTGCTTGCCTTTAGCCTATTGCCCTCACGACGGTGGATGGGGATCCTTTTCTCCCTCATCTGACCCATGAGGCCTGTACCTCCTCCATACTACCCCCCCCCCCGAGAGCAGTCCCCTCCCCCTCCCCGCTGTTCTGGAACTGGTTGAGCTTATCATTATGGGCACCTGGCCACCCCCACCTCCTCTACTATACTCTGTTCCTTTCGCTCCTCCACTCTCCTCCTCTTCCTCTCTTCAACTCTCCTCCTGTCCTCCACTCTCCTCCTCTCCTTCACACTCCTACTCCTCCTCCTGCTCCTCCACCACTCTCCAGAGCCACCTCTTTCTACTCTCCCTCCTTTTCACCTCTCCTCTTCTTCTCCTCCCCACCTCTCAACTACCTCCCCTCTGCTACACCACTCCTCACCTCCATCACTCCCCAGGGCCACCTGTCTCTCCTCTCTCTCCTCCTCACCTCTCCTCTTCTCCTCATCCCCACCTCTCAACTTCTCTCACTTCCTCGCCCTTCCCTCCATGATTATCGCAAAAAGAATATAAGGAAAAATCTAAATTAGTATTTCTGTATATATATATGATGAAAAAAAAGTGTGTTGGGGGATGGGGTGTGGGGTAAGGGATGGGGGTGTATTTATAGAGTGACCTAGCTCTATGTGTATCTATGTGTGTTATTTAATATATTCGTATTTGTATTATGTGTAATCTCTAAATATGTTTAATCAAAGTTTAAGTGTAAAATCATAATTAGAAAAATATAAAAGAATAAAATCTTTTGAACCTGTTCTCTCTATCACTGCTCAAACCACCAACTCCGAGACCTGCGTGTCACTTTGAGAGAATATGCAACACAGTTAACGCATGGGCTGGTGGATCGCAACTTTATAATCTCTCTCTGTCAATCATCTTCGGCTAGCCCGCTTTCTATTGGCTGAGAGGCCTCTGTCACGCTCCCTAATTACGGGATTGGATTGTAACTGCGGGACCCTTTTATTCCAGCCTCCTTTACAGCTTGCAGGCGGGGAAGGGTTGTCTTTTCTTCTTCTTTACAGGCACGCACTCTTCTGGGGTAGGCAAGTGTAGCAAAAATAAAAACAAAAGTCCACACATTCAAGATCTATCATACAAGCAACTTCCATATATCTTTCAACCAGATATCCTCTCATCATACATACCTACCCTAAAAATCTTCCCTAACTGTAATTTAAATTTAACATATGCATAACTCTATAATGAACAAAGGGTGGTATAAACTAAAATCAATTAAGTCAAAATGTAAATCATGCAAAGGCTAATAAACATATGAAATACATGTAAAATATATGAAAAATACATTAACAACCATTAGAACAGTACTACTAAATTACATCTCTATAAGTGATAAGACATTACTTGATTTATCCTATAACAGGTTGTATACTTAAAAAGAAGTGACTAATTCAATTATTGTCAATATAAATTTACTAATAAAGCTCTAAAATATTTTCTCAACTCATAATGTAATCCACAATATCACTGTATTTATCCAACATGGAAATACAAAACATAGTACATAACGCAAAACTATAACAGAATTGGTATGATAAGGTTTTTTAACCAGATAGGATATCATACACTGATTTTCCAGTGATATGGGCACTCTCCAATATCCACCTGTGCAGTAACCAGGAGATAGGGATTGTGCACATACCACAATTATTATGACAGAGAGAAATGTCAACATGAGGGTAGCTTCATTGAGCATAAAAATTACAAAAATAAAACAACCTGGCCAGAAAAAAAGACCGCCAAAATAAAAAATAAAAAAAGGAGAAACAAAGCCTTAGAAAAAAGAAAACTAAAAACATACATTCTTGTTTGGTTTACATTTCTGACTATACTATACGCTTATCATAACCTTGTTAATTGTTATCTTAAATACCTTAATAATGATTTATTTCTTTGGAACAAGTACCTGTGCTCCTAAATATCCTAAATGTAGTGTACTTCACTACTTCTATAATTCTACATGGGATCATAAACCAATTTGACCTGATGATTATTAGATAATCAATATTTCACTTTGAGTACAAAGACTGGTTACCACGCAGACCTTCCTTCTTTTCCTGTTAATATCATACCTTATCATTTTTTTAGATTAGTACCAATATTACTAATTCTACCTGGCAATGTCTATAAGAATTATACATCTTATTTGTCATAACTTTATCACATCCTAATGTATTATAGATCATTCAGTGTTCAAATATTGAGATAACATAATATTTCATAAACCTTAAAATCAGCATAATTGTACGTTAGAGAAAAAACACTTCCTTAAAAAAACATCAATAGTTGCCCTGATCCCTTTAAACAAAAATGAAATTGCTTTGTTTAGAAAAAAATAAGATATCTCAGTGTACGACCTTTGAACTTAGCTTCTTCAAAACACAGAACTTTGGCCAGTATCCAGTATAATGTTTTAATATCTGAACTGAGAATAATTATAGCATGTTGCTTCAATGAACTTAACATAATTTACACATTATATAATCTTTTAAACAGTTTTAACTGTAAAAAATCCTAAATAATCAAATTCTCTTTTTCTCTTTTCTTTAACACAGTTATTTATTAATTACTATATTTACTTCTCAAATAACAACAACATATGTAACATAAGTAGGAACCAGATTTAAATAAAACCTTTATTAATGATTATCCAGAATGGCTGACAGCATATAAAACACAAATGTGAATCCAAAATTGATTAGATTTCAGATTATATTTTCCATAAGCAACTTTAACACACTGTCCATCAGAGAAAATGGGCAATCCCTATACACAAATGTAATAATACAATCTGGACATTGGCATCACAAATCACATGACAACCAGAACATACATGACATCCACGTACATAGACAGTTCCCCCTAAACAGCCAAATAGCAAAGTCAAGCAAAACAAAGAGAGAGAAAGATAAATAACAAAAAAATGGCGTAATCTACAAGGAACATTTCCCCATCAGATAACAACACTCTCATGCTACTTTCCACTCCATATTCAATCACTCAACCCCAATACTCAATCACACAGAAAGAAAACATCCACACACAGGAACACACATGAACATCTCCAACCATAATGCACTCCACAACACTCAAAACAAGACTCCCCTTTCCCCACTGAAAAACATAATCTCTACATAGAAATTTCATATCGTCATAAAAATTTGCTGATAAACAGCATGAACACAAGATCCAGACAAGACAGGTAACACAGCACATATAACATATATAGTTGTCAGTGTGCGTTACGTTGCGATGTTGGTCATGCAGTTGCGACTTCGCAAAGCGAGGTCGCAACCGTGAGCCTCGCAAAGCATGGCGAGCCAGTGGCGCCGTCACACGTGCGAGCCTCACAAAGCGAGGCGAAGCAGCCACGCAGCATTTAGGCTGCAATGCAAGCCAAAGGTGTGCATTGCAGCCAGGCCCCAGGTATCAAAACACCCCCAGGACCTGATTGCAACACCCCCAGTACACTGTGTCTCCTTCACCCTTGGCCTCCTCTTTCCCCCCTTATCATACTCCTCATCCCTTTCCCCCTCTTCAATCACCTCCCTATCCCCTGCGATTAGCTCCTGCTATTCTCTCTCCCCTGCAGCGCCATCTTCTGGCTTTGTCAGAACTGTCATATGCTAATGACGTGATGCGCATGTGACGTCACGTCATTAGCATATGCCGGTTTGGACAGCCAGAAGCTGGCGCTGCAGGGGAGAGAGAACAGCAGGAGCTCATCGCAGGGGATCGGGAGGTAATTGGAGAGGGGGAAAGGGAGGAGGCAGCCCAGGAGGGAGGAGGAGGATAAGGAGAAGGAGGGGGGAGGATGGGAAGGAGGGAGGAGGATAAGGGGGGAAGGAGCAGGATAAGGAGGGAGGAAAAGGATGAGGGGAAGGAGGGAGGAGGATGGGAAGGAGGACAAGGGGGAAGGAGACACAAACAATGGAGAGGGGGTGAGAGTCACAGGGGAAGGGAGAGAGTGGAAAGAGACACATGGGAGGGCATGGGAGGAGAGGGGTGAAAACAGACACAGGGGAGAGAGGCGGGAAAGAGACATAGGGAGAGGGGTCGAAAGAGAGCCAGGAGAGGGGGGAAGAGACACAGGGGAGGGAGAGGGGGTGAAAGAGACACAGGGGAGAGGAAGAGACACAGGGGAGGAGAGGGGGGATAGAAACAGGGGATGGATGGGGGAAGAGACACAGGGGAGGGGAGAACAGACACAGGGGAGGGAGAGAGGGGAGATACAGGGGGTGAGAAGTGGGGCAAAGAGAGACAGGGGAGGGAGAGGGGGGGAAAGAGACACAGGGGAGAGGGGAAGGGACACAGGGGAAGGATAGGGGGGTAAAACACAGGGGATGGGGAAAAGGATGCAAAAGAGAGGGAGAGGAGGGGGAAAGGAGACACGAGGGAGGGAGAGAGGAAAGGAGACACCATGGAGGGAGAGGAGTGGGGAAAGGAGACACAAGCGAGGGAGAGGTAAAATGAGACACAAGGAAGGAAGTAGACAGGGGGAGAGACTCACAATGAGTGCCAAAGGCACTCATTGCGAGCCCCGCAATGAGCATCAAAGGCACTCAGTGCGGAGTTCACAATGAGCGCCGAAGGGGTTCACATTGGGTGTCAAACAGCATTGCCAGGTTTAATATTTTATTCCCATCATTTTTGAGGGGCAAGTAGCTAGTAACTAGATAATTGTGAGCTCACATAATACTTTATATGCGCATAGACCTTCTTAAATCACCCTTGTAAGAATCAAGACAAAAACAACCAAATTTAGCAATCTATTTATATATATATATATATATATATATATATATATATATATATATATATATACATCAAATATATACTGTAGTTGTGAGCATCCGGGTTGTTGCTAACGCTGCGGGCTCACGTAGCGAGCCTGCAGCCCTCACGAAGCGAGGGCTGCAGTTGCTGGCATGGAGCTTAACCTCTCTTTTGACCTCTCAAAAATATGACCTTAACGCCCCTGAAAAACGCGCACCTGAAAACATTAAAAACACAATAAATACACACAAGAAACACATAAAAAGCTTACCCACAGCAAGGGGGGCACCAGGACCTCGAAATATTAACTTACACCTCAATTAAAGTCGAAATAGAAGAGTGAAGACACTCGAAAATCACCTAAGCGAGAGAAAAAATGGTCGCTGCAAAAAACGAAAATGAGGCTAAGAACGCAAAACTTCTACACTTACTCGCAAAATGGAACGAACACTCCAGACCAGTTCACGCGGCACGTAACACATTGCTATTACCGACCATTTTACATGAAACACACAACTATTAGCCGCAAAATGGCGGCTGGAACGTAAATTGAAGGCTGGAACACAAATAGCGCATGCGTATCGCGTTCTAACGGTTTCAACCACCTCAAAGTTTATAAATACTGCCCACTTTCCAGAAAATTCTACATTTCTCCTCAGGCGATGAACAGTGTGACTGGACAGTTCACTGCTGCCGTTACTTCAGAAGAGAACTACTTACCAATTTACAACTTCACAATCTGCATAGTCAAACTGAGAGGTAAGCTATAATACATTGAATTTATTAAGAAAGACCCCAAAAAATACAATTACAAAAAAAAAACATTTCAAAGATTGACACCAAAGACGTAATTCATGTATAGTGACATTTAAAATACACACATATGTGTATGGGCCCTACAACAAGCTAATCTTAAATCAAACAAATCAAAGAAGTATATTCAACTGACATTAATTCACAGGAACTAATGCCACAAAACATAAATGACACCCATACATATTTAAACTGGAGCTCAATCTTTCCCTTCTTTTCACTATTCAAACAGACTCTGCATTAACAGCGTCACTCAAGAATTTGCAGCGTGGACTGTGAAAGTGGATTACTTTTAAAGAACACAAAGAAAGAAGAAGGTAAAATACAAAAATACATTACATGCAAAAAAAGACCATGCTTTACCAAAACCAAAACATTTAATATACAATTAACCATTTACCTTTCTCTTTCAAACAGACACTACAAGAAGACTGACGGATCAACATTGGCAGTAGGGGACCCTCTTTCATTCATACAGCAAAAAGACTTCAATCAAGGTATAGTATAACAAGTAAAAACAAAAACATAAATTCCATCTTTCCTAACACATATACAATTCCAAAATAAACACACTTGCATAGGAAAAAAGCTTTTAACACAACCCATAACTAAAATACAAGTGGCGGACACAAAACAGGATAGTACAGCAAACATTAGCAACATATAGAAAATAAACGTATTCTTCTTGTTTACTCTACAACAACCTCTAACCATCACCCATAAGCCAAATGGAGCATCCCAAAAGTGGCAGACACAAAACAGGATAGTACAGAAAAGATTACCAACATATAGAAGAAAACAAACTTTACATTCCTGTTTACTCTACAACAACCTGTAACCATCACTCATAAGCCAAATGGAGCATCCCAAAAGTGGTGGACACAAAACACGATAGAACAGAAAATGTTACCAACATATAGAAAACTAACTTAACATTCCTGTTTACTCTACAACAACCTCTAACTCTCACACAGAAGCCAAATCATCACAAAAGTGGCAGACACAAAACAGGATAGTACTGCAAATATTCCCAACATATAGAAAATAACATTCACATCCATCTTCAGTCTACAACAACCTTTAACCCTCAGCCACAAGCTGAATAGAGCATCACAAAAGTGGTGGACACAAAACAGGATTGCTGTGCACCAATGTCAACATAAAAAATAAAATAAAACAACCACAAACCAACAACAATAAGCCCAACAAATCACGATCCTTCAAGAAATATTGCTGACACATTTGAAATTTATCAACTTATTAGCTTTTACCTATAACAACCTTTAAGAGTGAACCGTAACTTCAATCTATCAACTAAAATGTGCCCAAGATAAAACAGGATAGTAGAACAAATAGTGCTAACACATAAAAAATTCTGCAATAAATTCTCTGTTCAGGGCCCTAACCTACAACATTAAGCACGAAACCTAAACAAACACAGATAATATGATACTACAACAAATTTTAATAACACCTACCAAAAAACAATACAAAGCTTCTTTTCAGGCCCACACCATATAAGCCTCAAAGTAAAATATAAGCCTACTATTAGAACAATCACCTACAGTAAACATTTTAAAGATCAATATATTACTACCATTGACATCATCAACTCCACAATTCCTTTGCCTCTCCTATGCCTCTAAGCCAACCCTACAAACCTACAACATAAAAAGCAGTGACCAACAAAAAAACCACAAACAATAACACATACTAATTTAACACGATAAAGCTACTACATCTACAATGAGCTATAATGCAATTCCCTTGGCTCTGCTATGCCTCTAAGCCAAAGCTACAAACCTACAAGACAAAAAGGAACACTAAAAAAATAACACATACTCATTTAACACTATAAAGCAACTTCATCTACAATGACCTATAATCACATACAAACAACAGAAAGGTATGATCACAATAGTGTTGCACCAAAAACATTATATTAACAAAAAAACAGAAACAAGCACTTCCAAAACCAATTTCAATAACAAACTAAACTAATAATACATTATTTTCATTTACAGATTAAGATGGCTGATAACGACACCAAATAGGAAAAGATAAGACGTCAAGCTAGAGAACGACAACAAAGATGGGCAAACCAGCAGACGCTGGAGCAGAAGGAAATTGGACGAGAAAAAGAACGGAAAAGACTTGCAAGCAAAAGACTATCAGCTAAAAAAATAAAAGATACACCTAAGAAAGCAACCAAAAAACAAAAGCATTTAGAACCTGTTCCTGAACCATCAGATAACATTTCCAATGATGAATTACAAACTGAAACTGATATATGCTCTTCAAATTGTCCTTTACTTAAGTCTTTAGCAGTAGAGATTCATAATTGTGGTGACATGAATATTCTCTGTCAGTTTTGTGAGGCTTATCATTTTAAACAGGAAAGACCCAGAGATGGACAGTTCCTTAGTTGCTGTCAAAAATGCAAGGTCAAACTTCCAGAAAGACAACAATTCCCAACACATTTACAAAACATTATGACTGAACCTGCTTTTCCAAACTACAAAAATTTCCAAACAAACATAAGATCATACAATAGTGCCATATCATTTGCATCTATGGGAGCAACATTTGCTGCTAATGTACCAGGACATGGCCTTTACTGCATTAAAGTACAAGGCCAAATTTACCATCGTAATTCACAGTTACATCCAGAGGAAGGAGAGCAAAGAAAATTTGCTCAACTATATGTCCTAGATACAATGGAAGCTGTTGACCAACGTATGCAGCTTCAAGAAAATAAAAAATGCTTACCCAGTGTTTTTATAGAGCTCTTTTTATAGAGCTAGATCAAATTATGGCCAATAACCCCTACACTCACGCTCATAAAAAATTAGCAGAAGTAGAAAAGGAACAACAACTTCATGCAGAAAGACATCAATTACCAATCTCAAAGGTCAATATGGTGCTTAAAAGAGATCGACATACTGATAAACATTGTTATAATTTGCCAACATCAAATGAGGTTACAATGGTGTTTCAAAATGATGAAGGAGAACCACCATTTCAAAGAGACATTAGAATATATCCCAGGAATAAAGAGCAACCTTTCATTAATATCAGTATCTTAAGTACTAATTTAGATCCAATGACATATCACATTTTTTTCCACACGGAGAAGCAGGTTGGCAACTAAAATTAACCCTTCGAGTTAACCAAATTCTAAAGTACGAGTGCGAAATAATATTTCTATGCTTGAATTTAAAGTAGCTCAAATTGCCATTAGAAATACATTCAATCCAATTTTATGTGGTGAAAAACTAACGCAACAATGGATTATTTATTCCTATTTGCAAGTTGAGGCCAATAATTTAAACTTCATAAAATATCAAGTATAGAGAAACTTATAGGAGTTTTACCTCCCACTAGAAGTGCTTGGCTCTATATTTACTTTAAGGAGTTTATATTTATAACATAGTGGTAAAAAAATCTTTTATTTACATTTATTTACAAGAACAACAACGTAACTTAGACACTTTAAAAACAATTAAAAAACATAAATGGGATAAAACATACCCTTTTCCATTATCTATTTATAAGGTCGTATTATAGTGAATACATTTCGTATTTGATAAATTGCATTTGCCTCAATGCATTAATATATTCTTTTTTCAATGCAGTTCAATATATATTTCAACTATAATAATTAACCAATAAATATGAGAGACTTTTTATTCTTGTTAGCCAGGGCAACACAATAGTATTGAGAAAGAAAGTGTCTTTCCAGTGAAATACTTTCATTAATTCCTCTTTTGCTATAAATTAGAAATTGTACTCCACCATACTTCTAAATTATATTGTGGTACTCAGAAATTCAATACTGCAGTTGTATTTTAGTATACCGTTATACACTCTCTATATACTATTTATTTTAAATTGCTGTAGAAATTCCTGAGTTGCAGAAGGCTATTTCGGAGCACCCCCAATTTCGAGCTCCTATTCTCTGTATGCTATTAGCTATAAGAATTACTGAGTTGCATAAAGCTATTTCAGAACACCCACAGTTTTGAAGCTTCTGTTCTTATACCACTTTTTCCTTAATCTATAAGTCGCTAGTTTTATATCTATAGCGAACTTAATCTAAGAGCTTTTGTTTGTAAAGGTGCTCCTAATGTTCCCTGTAATTCTTGTATCTGTTAACTTCTGATTTTGTCTCTATAATACGGCAGCGTGTAGCTCCATGTCGTCTGTCTGAACTTTAGACGTCGGCGTGTGACGTCAAGCCGTACGTTTGACCCTAACGTACGTTTCAACGCAAAAGCACCTTACTCAAAGGGGAGGAACTTTAAGAAAGGCGCTTTTGCGTTGAAACGTACGTCAGGGTCAAACGTACGGCGTGACGTCACACGCCAACGTCTAAAGATGAGGCTACAATGATGTCATGCTATGCCCTACAATGTATTGACCGTTTGCTTTGTGAAATCATGGATAATACTTTGCCATTTGGTGGAAAGGTAGTGTTGTTAGGTGGCGATTTTAGACAAACATTACCTGTCGTTGTACATGGAAATCGAACCAACATTATTGAAACTTGTATAAAGTCAAGTACAATATGGAAACATTTTACCCATCTTCAATTACAAGAAAATATGAGATCAGAAGGACAAAATGATTTCAATGATTGGCTTATTAAAATTGGAGAAGGAAAAACAGAACGATTCCCAAATTTACCTGACGACACTGTGCACATCCCACCTCATATGATTTGTAAATAAGATCTTATATCGGCTATATTCAAAACTACAATAAATAATGAGGACTATTCTGAACTTGCCAACAAAGTCATACTAACATGCAAAAATAAGGATGCATTGATCCTCAATAATGAAATATTTAAAAAAATGTATGCACCACAAAAAAATGATCACAGTGCTGATTCTGTACTTGCTGATGACAAAGAAAGTCAAACAAACTTTTCCACTGAATTCATAAACTCATTAACTCCTTTTGGAAGGCCACCACATATTTTGCAGCTAAAGAAAGGTGCAATTGTCATGTTACTGCGAAATATAAACCCAAAAAAAGGCCTATGCAATGGGACAAGATTAATTGTTCAACAATTAAAGGACCATTTCATAGATGCTGACATTTTAACTGGTACCCATAAAAGAGAGAGAGTTTTCATACCAAGGATAGATTTAGCACCAGTGAAAGTAGCCTCCCTTTTATACTTCAAAGAAGACAATTCCCCATCATTATGGCATTTGCCATGACCATTAATAAATCACAAGGACAAATTTCAAATCTGTGGGTATTTTCTTAGAACAACTAGTATTTACACATGGCCAATTGTACGTTGCCTTATCACGGTACAAAAATCCACAGGCTATTAAAGTTTACATTGAAAACAATGAAAGTCAAGGTGATTTATTAGAGGATGGACGCATTTTTACTAAAAACATTGTCTACTATGAAGTACTGTAACTTTCAATCAAACATACACAACCCATGCCACACAAATTGAAAACAAAAGTTACAAATCACCTCAAGCACAATGTAATCCCCAAAACAAAGCAAAAATATAGACAACCGTTGGTTTCTTTCAAGAATTCATTTTTAGGCCACTCAAACAATTTTCACACCACCACTATTTCCATATTAAACTCCATACAATGGCAAAACACATAGAGAACAGTGGTTACACATCGCGGACGAACTTTAATCTCACGCGTTCTCTCTATGGGACATTTTAAACAATTACTACACCAACAAACAAAGGTCAACCGTTAAAAAACAACAATGACTACATAACTCATTAATAATTCAACAAGTACTGTTTATGCATGATTAGCCCCACAAAACACTTGCCTTGCGGTGTTGAGCTGGAGCTCCTCGTTTAATACACTTTAAAAGGGCCATTTACCAAATTATATAGCCACCTGGACACTTAAAACACCCAGCAGAGGTTCCCCCACCTCAAAGAGTTTAGAGGGGTGTTTATAAGCGCCAGAAGGGGATAATACCCCATTTACCAGGCGCCTTCTGAATCGGGGCCTACTCCGGAGGGCCGTGCCCAATCGGCCTCATTAAGAGTTCCTGCTCTCTGGATCCCTCCCCTGGCCTACCCTGTTCCCGAGGGTCCGGATCCCTGTGGAGGCCAGCCGCAGCGGGAGAAAACTGTGCAGGCGCGCAGTAGGAGACAGGCAAGCAGAGAGAAGCCGGGCTGGAGCACAAACAGCAGGGGGACTAGCCTAAGCTGGCGACAGAAGGGGGTGCACAGCTTCATCCTCCCTGAAACATCCCACACGGGGCATAGAGCAGCAGAGGGCTCCAAGAAAAGGGGAAAGTGGAAGAGTCCCCTGCATGGAATCCCTATCCAGCTGAACTTTTCCCCCTGGAAGCCTGGAGGGAGAGAGTGTGGCGCTGCACTGCTGAGGACATACATAAGCAGGTACAGGGGAGAGGCTATAGAGCTGTGGGGGGAGAGGATAGCCCTGATCCAAGGAAGGGGTACCCAGGGGGGCATCAGAAGCAAATTAGCCCCAGAAAAATTAAGCAATCCGGGGCCCCTTACCCGTATATCCCCATCAAAGCTCTCCCCATACCCTGGGTCCAAGCAACCCAGCCCAACCTGTCTACTTAGACTCAGAACATTAAAAGTACACTGCACAGGACTGCAATGATAAAGAGTGCAGATTATCAAGCTTCACATCTATATGCTTCTGTGCTCCTAAAGTGATTTTATTGGTACCAACAGCACCGGGGTGCTTGAGATTGAACCAGGCACCTTACTACACTGTGTTATATAACGTCTTGTAACAGCACCATGAGGATTTACAATCTCACCCAAAACATTATATAAGTAGTCTCAATTGTCTGTACTCAGCTCCCACCCGGTGGCAACTTTCAACCACTACAGGCTTATTGTATACCAACATAGTATTGAACCTGCCAATATCTAGAACATCAAGGGGCCACAGCTCTCCACATTGTGCCTTCTGTCCCCCCATCAGGTCCTCCCAGTATCCTAGGTTTAAGCACACCAGGCTAACCTGTCTACAGAGACTCAGAACACTAAAATACACTTTGGACTGCACAGGACTTCAAAGGCAAAGAGTACAATTTATCTGGCTTTGCATATATATGTTGCAGGACTACTAATGTGACTTTATTATCACCGACACTATCGGGGTGTTTGGGTCTGAACCAGACACCTTATTATATTGCGTTATATAACACTCATCAACAGTTATATAAAGATATGCAGTGTCACTCACCACATTGTAAAAGCAGTCTCAATTGACAATACTCTACTCCCACCCGGTGGCAGCCTCAAAGCATTACAGGGACTAAAGCTCTTCATACTTTGAGTGCTGTCCTCCCATTCGGCTTATCCATATACTAGAGAGAAACGGTAATACAAAGGACTGAATTAATTCCATATCACGACGTCACATTGGGGTTAACATACTAAATTTATCTTGGAAGATCTAAGGCAAAATTTAGCCTGACACAGACTGGGCCTAGACCCTGGAGGATGTTAACACTAAACCAGTTGGCAAACACCCTGCTCACTAAAGAAAAGATGAGATAAATGTAGGGCCAACACCCCTATAAATGGGCCACCCCCCCTCCTAACTCTTAAAGCGCACTTAAGAGATCCCTGCAGCAGCATTGCTACCCAGTGGGCCGGGACTCACCTTAATCTAGACCTCCTCCCCCAACTGCACAGACCAGGTCTACTGGAAAGCTCATTCCTAAACTAGGCCACGCATCGCCCTGATCTACAATACAAAGGGCAAAAATCATGATGGTTAGAACCAAAAAGGACGAGGGATCCCAACGGATAACTGAACATTTCCCCTCTACTACGGCTAGAAGATCCCCCCACCCGGAATCAATCTCAGGGGCTTCAGATATATCGGATGCTGAGGGCTCCCAAAAAGGGAATATGATGGATGCAAACTTATCCAATGACTCCAAAACTTGGTTTGAGAACATGCTAAAATCACAACTATCATTGGCAGTTCAAGATCTAAAACATGAAATCCAAGAATTGGGCCAGCGGACAAGTATTTTGGAATCTTCCCTGGACCAGGTCATAGACTCCCAAAGACAAGATCGAGTAGACATTGATACAAATGCAATGAAAATATGCTCTCTTGAACTCAAACTGGAGGACCTCGAAAATAGATCGAGAAGATACAATGTCAGATTCAGAGGCGTCCCAAACTCAATCACTGACCTTGAGCCGTATCTTTCAGACCTAATAAAATCAATTCTTCCAGACCCCCAGGAGGGTGAAATCGGCATTGAAAGAGCACATAGGGCACTTGGAGCATCCCCAAACCCTAACATGCCTAAAGACATCATCGCCCGCTTTCTGAGGCAACACACAAGAGATCAGATTCTCATTCACGCCAGAGGTCTAGACGAAATCAAGGGTCCTGACGGCACCACCATCCAGATTTATGCAGATCTCTCACCAGCCACCCTAGCGAGACGCAGGGAAATGAGACCGGCTGTGGAGGTACTTATACAACATAAAATTCCTTACAGATGGGGTTTTCCTTTCAACATCCAATTTGCGGTGAATGGAAACAAGTTTATCGCTCAAGATGTGGAGGAATGCCAGACAATCCTTTCCTCCCTGAACTTATGGAAGGAGGGTGAAAACCCCAGCCCACTGGGCCAGGAACCAAAAGAGAAGCGAGATAGGCCGGTTAGACAATGGACGGTAGTTCCTGCCTCAAAGAGACAAAAAGCTGCAAGAAACCCACAACCTCAAGCGGCAAGAGAAGGGGGTCTAAGGCAACCCGAGTAACTGACAGGCCTACATCACCAGGCTTGGGCCGGGAGGCTCAAGTTGATATTGGCCGGGAAAATCCCCCCTCCAGAGAAGAGATGAGGGGACTGGCTAAGAGATAAGTTGCCTCCCTCAGAAGCCTAATGGACATTAGAAGCCGAGGGGAGTGTGATATAGGATGGAAGCCTACTGGGTTTCTCTTAATTCACTGAATTGAATGTTTTGTGCTACACAATGCAAGGGGTGATAGGCCCATGGGGTGAGGCGGAGAGTTTTTCCCTTTTATTAAACGGGGTGTAAATTGAGTAGTTAAAATTTAGTCTGCCTCCTCGCCAGGGCTATCTGCAGGAGAACAGGATTCTCATGCCCACCAAGCGCGCTAGAGCGCAAGGAAAAAGTTTTCGTTTAGATAAAAAAGTTGAAATTGTTTTGTTTCTGTTGACACATGTATTTCTGTACATTTCCCTGAATTATGTCTTGCATGTAAATGGTCTATCTCTGTTCTGCCTAGTACTCCCAAGGTCTCTCCAAGATGCAGGTGCACCTCGTCTCCTGGTCATCCCAGGGGGTCTCTCGTCTCCGGCTCTCTGGCCCTCAAACAACTTTCCCATCCTGAGCAGGAAAAATGTAAGTCACACACCAGGCACAGCACTCACAGACAGACAAGGATAAATGGCTAGGCCCGAATTTAAGATACTATCCCATAATGTGAAGGGATTTCTTACATACAGGGAGCACCGCCCCTCGGTAATCTTTCTACAGGAGACACACTTCATGCGTAACAACCCCCCTAAATTTCTCCACAAACAATACCCACACTTCTATACAGCGGGTATGTTAGCCAAGAGAGAGGGGGTAGCAATTCTCCTACATAAGGACTTTCCGTTTATACTCCAGAGTAAAAAATCAGATCCCGAGGGTCACTACCTGATTCTGACCGGGAAAATACTCGACTCGACAGTGTCTTTAATAGCGCTATATGCCCCACCTACGAACCCGTATCACACGGTCCGGAAACTACTTATGGCACTGGAGAAAGGGGACTTTGGTAGAATTATTCTGGGAGGGGACCTAAATTTAGCGTTGGATCCCGGATTAGACAGGTCTAAGGGGAGAGTGGGGCCCCACTTCCCCAGTAGGCTAAAACAACTTAAAACACAGCTAGCGAACCTGAACCTGGTAGATTCCTGGAGGGACCTTCATCCTAGGGACAGGGAGTACTCTTTCTACTCAGCCCCTCATAATTCATACTCAAGAATTGACTATATCATCATTGATGCTTCACTTTTGGATCAGACAAAGGAAGCGGAGATTATTCCGTGTACCTGGTTGGATCACTCAATAGTCAAAATTGCCCTAGACTTTGGCACAGCATACTCCCCCCCCCCCCCCCCCCCCCCGACATGGCGCATCAATGATACGCTACTCGCATTTCCTCAATCCAAAGATAAGATCCAGCAAGAACTTGAGATATATTTTGGGGAAAATACTAAAGGAGATGTAGAAATAGGCTGGGTGTGGGTGGCCCACAAAGCATATATTAGAGGGGTCTGCATGAAGATATCTGCTGAACATAAAAAGCAAAACAGGGCCCGAGAGGACGCATTAAATAAAGAGTTAATGAGATTGGAAAGGGCAATGCAGCAAGATAATTCTATTGGGGATAGGTCCCAGATTGAGAAAACCAGAGCGGAACTGGATATGATTCTGTCAGAGAGAACGGAGAGAGCGCTTAGAATCACGCATCACAAGTTTTATAGCAAAGCAAACAAACCTGACACTTTTTTAGCCAATAAATTAAAATCAAAGCAAAACCAATCTAGGATCTGCCAAATTAAATCGCCCCAAGGGCTAGTGACCTCCAACCCCACAAAAATTCAGGACATCTTTCAGGCGTATTATAGCAAGCTATATAAAGCCTCGAACTCCCCAGTTCAGGGGGAAACACAATCACTTTTATCCTCCCTGGATCTACCAAAACTAACGGAGGAGAATGTTACTTCATTGAATAAAGCAATCTCCCAGGAGGAAGTGAGCAAAGTTATTCTAGAATCAAAATTAGGCAAAGCCCCAGGCCCAGATGGCTTTACAAACACATATTATAGGAAATTTGTCAGCACTTTAGCCCCATACTTGACCACATTATACAATACAATACTGGAGGGACGACCAATCCCCCCAGAGCTCAACAAAGCTGACCTGGTATTGTTTCCCAAGGAGGGGAGGGACCCGTTAGAAGCCAAGAATTACAGACCAATTTCACTCCTTAACAGTGACATAAAGTTTCTGGCCAAAATCATGGCGGATAGGATAGCTGGGTTTCTCCCCTCCTTGATTCACAAAGACCAGGTGGGATTTATCCCAGGGCGACAAGCTAGGGACAATATCAGGAAAATTCTGAATTTAGTCCACCATTCTAAATTAAATAACACTCCGGCCTGCCTGCTCTCTCTGGATGTAGAGAAGGCCTTTGACTCTCTGGAATGGCCTTTTCTCTTGGCTACGCTAAACAAATTCGGGTTTTCAGGGAAGTTTTTAAATCTAATTCGGACTTATTACAAAGATCCTAAGGCAAACTTAAGACTCCCGGGTGGGGGGAGGCCAGCGGTCAGCATCCAGAGGGGGACGAGACAGGGGTGCCCATTGTCACCGCTCCTATTTGCGTTGGCAGTCGAGCCCCTGGCACAATGGATTAGAGCCTCCCCGGAGATAAAGGGTATCCAAGTGGGGTCACATCATTTCAAGGTGTCACTATTTGCGGACGACTTACTATGCTCCATTTCGGAGCCATCGACGTCGGTACCACCCCTGATGCAAAAACTTGAACACTTCGGGATGCTTTCAGGATTGAAAATTAATGTAGAAAAAACTGAAGCCTTGGCCCTAGATATACCGCTCCCGGAGAAAGATTCCCTCACACGGAGGTTTAAATTTAAATGGGCTGGGAAGGGGATTAAATACCTAGGAATTTGGTTGACAGCTAAAGTACAAGATCTATATAAAGCTAACTACCGGCCAATGTTCCGTTTACTCCAAGAGGAGATAATTAAATGGGGCAAATATAACATCTCCTGGCTCGGTAGGATTAGTTCGGTTAAAATGAACATTTTACCTAGACTGCTTTATTTATTTAGATCTCTACCGATCCAGATGCATATGAAAGACCTCTCAAACTTCCAAAGCAGGGTGTTCCGTTTTGTCTGGGGTGGGGGTCCCTCCAGGATTGCGAGAAATAACATGTACAAACATAAATCCAGAGGGGGGTTGGCATGTCCCAATTTAAAACTTTATTATCGAGCAGCTCAATTAGCTTTTATTCCCGAGGCCCACTTACCCGAAGCCCATCCGACATGGATGTTTGTTGAAAGCCAAGACATGATACCCTATACATGGGACACGGCGGTCTGGATTCACCCACTCCCCACAGAGATTAAGAAATCTGCCAATCCTATAATAAGGAACTCCGCGGCTAATATTATCTGGGCCTTCAATCATACAGACCTTCTACCCCGGATATCCCACTTAACGCCTATACTTACGCATCCACTAGCTCCAGCAGGTATCTCACAGGTCTCTCGGCAATGGTGGAAGAATAACAAACTTGATAGATTGGGAAACTGGATGAGAGATGGTCGGGTATTAACATTCGAAACTATGAGAGACGAATATGACATCCCCCTTTATGAGCACTATAACTTTTGCAGATTGAGATACTTTGTAGATAAACTACTTAGGAGTTCAGGGGTCCCCTCCCGGAATGGGTTCTCTAGAATATGTGAAAAAGCCCCCCTTAAAAGAGGAGTGATAGGGGAATTATACGAGGTCTTCAATACCCCAAAATCATTAGCCAAAGAAAAATACATGAGGGAATGGGAAAAGGATATAGCCAAGAACTGGGAGATTGAGACGTGGGAGACTTCCTGGTCCAATCTCCTGAGGGGGTCACTAAACTATAGTGTATTAGAGACATCAATTAAAGTCCTTCATCGGGCGTATATTACCCCAGATCGACTAGCTAAATGGAGTAAGACGGAAAGTCCGAAATGCTTTAGGGGGTGCTCAGAGCTGGGCTCCTTTCACCATACTTGGTGGAGCTGCCCAAAGGTTCAGCAGTTGTGGACGGCAGTGGGTGACTTAGTGGATAGTATATTTGGACACCATATTGAAATTACCCCAGAATCTAGTCTACTGGGGATTCCGGTGGCCTCTCTTTCTGCCCCCCACAACAGACTCCTACAATTAATCTTTTTAGCGCCGAAATCACACATTGCCAGGAACTGGAGGAAAAAGACACTTGAGATAGGGGCAGTTCGAGCTAAGATTCACTACTTAGCGGTTAATAAAAGGATTTCCCACTCAGTGGCGGATTCAATCCCTAAGTATTTAGAAATATGGGGTCCCTGGATAGGATACACTGATATTAGAATCCCTCTACTCCAATGAAGGGGGAGGAGGAGGGAAGGGCACCCTCACCTTGTTGACAGGATACAGGGGGGGCTGGGGGCCGGAGAGGAGATACCGGGAGAGGAACTGCACCGATATGGAAGAAGACAGACAGGTATGCTAGGTTGGATCAATGACAAGATCGAGATAGAGAAATGTTTTCCAAAGAGGAAGGCTTAACATAGATGTGTCAGATAGAATGTTTTAGTTTAATTGGTTAGGTTAACATTTGTAAAAGTTTGTAAGCAACTCTTCCTGAAGATATAAGAAAAGATAACGGGGGGGGGGAATAGAATGAAAGGAAGGTACTGAAAGACTAACAAACGCAAATAATCATATTATATCCCTCTAGAGGTAAATGAGTCAGCCAATGGATAAAATTTGGGCTTTTTTATAATTTCTTTATGATCCTCTAAGTCATAGGTTAATAACGGAAAGTATTAGGATATAACAACTTAACAACCAAAGAATAGTATAAGTAACGGATAAGTTTAGGGATACATGTTTACATAACCAAGAAGGGTCCATTATAATTCTATACATTGGTTCATCGATAATAGCACGGAGGTAAATACGGAAAAAAGGAGGAGGCAGGATACAAGGATGAGATTTCACAATTGATGTTGGGGTATTGTTTTATTACGCTCAATATTGTACAATTGTTTGCACTTTGTATTCCTGCAATAAAAAATTATAAAAAAAAAAAAAAAAACACTTGCCTTGCATTTTCGAAAAAATTACGTTCAAATGTTAATTAACTATGTTACTGTTTATAATGTTACAAGTTTTACAAAAAATACTTTCAAGTTGGTTACTAAGACATATTACAAAGTTCATGTTAACAGCACAAGCAAGTTTTCAGACACAATGTAAATGTATTTAATGTTAAATATTAATCCAGGGAGTAATCGGATCGCCAGTTAATGGGGTCAGGAAGGAATTAATTTTTTTCCCGCTTTGATAGAATTGTCTACCTTTCAAAGAGGGTTTCTACTGTTTGCCTTCTTCTGGATTCAATGTATATTTCCGTTAACAGTTCTTAATCTACAAGTTGCATGTTAAAAAACTATTAGCTCAAGTTTACAATACTCATTAATCTAATGTTCAACTGTTCTTACATTCAAATGTTAACACTTTTACTACAAAACTCTTTAACAGTTCCTCAACAACAAAAGAAAATGTTCCATATACATATATATGTATATATATATATATATATACACCTATAAATAATCCTAAACATAATTGAACCAATTCTATGGCCACTAATGCTAGAAAAATATATGACATGAAATCAATTTCTCAAATTACATACTTTATGGGGATAAATACACAATATTTTCTATAATCAAGTATAATTTCACTGAAATAACTGTTTAACTTACTCATTAAATCAATATTTTCATAAAAATCAATATTACTCTTGCAGCAGTTGTAGAGCTACTTCTGGTGCAGCGGTTGCAAAACACCTGGGATCACAATAGGGTAGGGCACTTCCTCTACTAGAAATAAATAAAGAATAATTCTTATTAGGTGGACATGGTAGACAATTGCTCTGTGCACGGTCGATCTGATCTACATCAGATCGTACGTGGGCAATAAAAAAGTGTTGAAATGCTGTTTGTCACACAATGTGAGTGTACTGGGTGCCTCAACTATATAGACCCCTATAGCACACTAATGAACCCATGTAATAACATTAAAAGTGCCATGAGGATCATTCAGGACCCTCATGACACAAAGTGTAAGCACTACGCTATTTTAACCCGGTCTCTTATGAGTGTCTATACAGACCCTCATACGCCTCTATTTAATCCCATTAGTCCCATAAAGGTATATAAATACCCTCATGGGACAGTTAGAAGCCTAACATTAACCCCATAGCTGCTATGAGGATCCTCCAGGACCATTATGAAACTAAGTACAAACACTACATTGCACTATATCACCCCAAAAAAACATTAAATCTAAACTAACCCCCCTCTACACTAACCTATTAACACCTACACTAACTACCTACACTATCTACCTACCTGCTAATAAACTCTCCACAGCACTAATTAGAGAAAATAAGAAAACCTAACTCAGCAAAAATAATAAACCTAAGTCATATAAAATAAATAAGCCTAATTCACAAAAAATAAAAAAGCTACATTACAAAAAATAAAAAAAGGTACATTACAAACTCCCTCCCACTACAGAAAATAAAAAAAATATTACACACCTGAAAAGGAAATACATACAAAAAATATTCATTATACATTACAAAACAATACAATACAAATAAAATACAATAGCCCCTATCTAAAATACATACATACCGCCTTTTTAAAATACAATACACCCTATTTGAAATACACACATCCCCCCTATCTAAAATACAATACCCCCTATCTGAAATACATACATACACCCTATCTAACATACAATAAATTATACCTACATACACAAACCCTAAATCTAACCTAAAATAAAATATTTTAGACTACTTACCTTTGCAGATGTCCCTTCAGATCGCCCCCCTAGGAAAAAAAAAATTAGTACAACACACTACGTACTAAAAATAAACGTTCTAAGTATTGTAAATATTGAACTCACCTTTCCTTCTTAATTTCTTCTCCTGCACAGCCCCTGCTAAAAATAAACAGCAGATTAGTACTAAATACATACACACAAATAAAATGCAATAAACATAATATACATTTAACTTACCTTGGAGCGATGTCCCCATGCTCCTTTTCTTCTGCCCCGACAGGGCCCTGGAAAAATCTGTGCTCGGAAAAAAAAACTGACAGAGCTCCAGACCCGAGGACCTCTCCTAATGAGGCCCCTAGAGCCTGTTCTGGAAGAAAATTGACAATGGCGCCTTCTGATTGGCTGAAAACGATGTCAATCAAATTCCAGCTAATCAGAAGGCGCCAAGGTGTGAGCCAATCAGAATGGGATACACCCCCATATCCCATTCTGATTGGCTAATGCACCTTTCAATCTTTTTTAAACCAATCAGAAGGCTCTATTGTCTTCAGCCAATCACAATGGTATACATCTCCACGATGTGATTGGCTGAAGGCATCTACGCAAGGAGACATGCTGGAAAAGTGAGTTCAATGAATATTTACAATATTATTTGTTTATTGTATAGACACCATAAGACACGGTTTAAATAGGCTTAGATGGGGTTAAATAGGGCCAGTTAGGGTTAAGTAGGCCCAGTTAGGGTTAGATAGGTACTGTTAGGGTTAAATTTGTAGTGTTAGGATTAAATAGGGCCAGGGTTGGGTTAAAGGGGTATAGTTAGGGTTAATAGTATAGTGCTTACACTTTGTGTTGTGAGGGTTCTTAATGACCCTCATGGCACTTATAGTGTTATTACATGGGTTAATTTGTGTCCTATTGGGGTCTATATAGACCCCTATTGGACTGATGTGGTTAATTAGTTGCTTATGGGGGTCTGTATTTACCCCCGTTAGTGACAGGGTTAATTAAGGGATTATGGGGGTCTGTATTGACCCCATTAGTGACAGGGTTAATTAAGGGATTATGGGGGTCTGAATTGACCCCCATGAGTGACAGGGTTAATTAAAGGTTTATGGTGGTCTGTATTGACCCCCATGAGTGACAGTGTTAATTAAGGGATTATAGGGTTCTGTATTGACCCCCATGAGTGACAGGGTTAATTAAAGGTTTTTGGGGGTTTTATTGACCCCTATGAGTGACAGTGTTAATTATTGGATTATGGGGTTCTGTACTGACCACCATGAGTGACAGGTTTAATTAAGAGCTAGTGGGGATCTGTATTGACCCTTATGAGTGATACGGTTAATTAAAGGTTGTGGGAGGGGTGTATTGACCCCCATGAGTGATAAGGTTAATTAAGGGGTTATGGGGTCTGTATTGACCCCCACGAGTGACAGGGTTTATTAAGGGCTTGTGGGGCTCTGTTTTGACCCCCATGAGTGACAGAGTTAATTAAGGGATTATGAGGGTCTGTATTGACCCCCATGAGTGTAAGGGTTAATTAAGGGATTATCGGGGTCTCTATTAATCCCCATGAGTGACAGGGTTTATGAAGGTATTATGGTGGTATATATTGAGCCCCATGAGTTCCAGGGTTAATTAAGGGATTATGGGGTCTGTATTGTCCCAATGAGTCACAGGGTTATTTAGGGGTTCATGGAGCTATGTATAGAGCCCGATGAGTGATAGGGTTATTTTTTATTTATTGCGGGTCCTTTAAGGACCTTTACAGTCCTTTAAGGACCCGCAAGGTGGGAAATTAGAATTTTGATTTCAGTGGGGGACCCCCACTGCGAGGGTTAATGTGGGCTTAATGTGGGAACCCCCAGCATTGGGGGTTTAATTTTAGGTGCAGGTGGTGGTACTTAGGAGGAGAAGGGGAAGAGAGACACAGGGGATGGAGAGGAGGAGGGGAAGAGAGACACAGTGAAAGGAGAGGAGGAGGGGAGGAGATACAGGGGAGGGAGAGGACTAAGTGCAGAGAATTAACGCTTTTGTTGGGGGTTTTGTTACAGAGGAGTGAGGTGCCGTAGAGTCTCCACCTCCGCAAATGCGGACACTCGCTTTGCGAGAGTCGGCATTTGTGGCCTGCAATGAGTCTTCGACTCATTGCAGCCGATGTTGGAGCCTCCACCTCCGCTTCATGAGGGTCCGCATTTGCGACCAGAACTGTGTCCCTTGCTTTGCGAGGGATACAGATCTTGAGAGCTCGCTTTGCGAGCTTGCAAATCGCGACAACATCTCCTATTTTGACAATTATAATATGTGATTCTTTCATCTTTACAGTGACAGCTTTCACTGCCCTCTGTATACCTTTAAGGAAACAAGGGGAGTTGAAAAACCTTCTGAGGAAGGGAGGTTTATAAAGGCACTTGGGCAAAGATGCTATACTACAGAAATATGACTAAGTCATGAAACCTTCTTTTCTATATTATCTCTGAAACATGACTAAACAAGAAAATAAACCATTTCTTATAGTTAGTTCCACAGATTATAAAATTAAACAATTCCACCTTATTATCAGTTGCTACAGATACCATTTAAGGTGGTCTGGGCAGCCACTCAAACCTCATACTAACTTTAAACACAAATATGTCACTATTATTAATTGTCTGATAATCACAACTTCATAAAACCAAACACAAGAGACATTATACCAAAATAACACAAAATACACAATAACACATTTGCACTCATAAAAACAAAATGAAACACAATAAAATCTTTAATTCTAAAAATTGGATATCCTCAGAATTTTCACAACACATTTTTTACCATCTGGATTTAAAATGATGGAGCAGAAAATAAAACATACCGTATATACTCGAGTATAAGCCGAGTTTTTCAGCCCTTTTTTAAAGGCTGAAAAGGGCCCCCTCAGCTTATACTGGAGTCACCCTGTGTCTCTTTCAACCCCATGTCTCTCCACCCCCGTGTCTCTCCCCCCCTCTCCCTCTCCTGTGTCTCTTTCACCCCTTTCCCTCGTGTCTCTTTCCCTCCCCCTCCCTTATCATCCTCCTCATCCTCCCTCCTCAACCCCCCTTTTCATCCAGAACCCCCCTCCTCAACCCCCTTCCTCATCCTCAACCCCCCTCCTCATCCTCAACCTCCCCCCTCATCCTCAACCCCCTCATCCTCAACCCCCCCATCCTCAACCCCCTCCTCAACCTCAACCCCCCTCCTCATCCTCAACCCCCCTCCTCATCCTCAAACCCCCTCATCATCCTCAACCTTCCTCCTCATTCTCAACCCCCCTCCTCATCCTCAACCCCCCTCCTCAACCTCACCCCCCCTTCCTCATCCTCCCTCCTCATCCCCCCTCCTCACTTTACCCCTTTCTAATTACATCCCTCACTTACCTTCCATTAGTAGCTGCACTTCCGCTCCTACGCCCGTCTTCTGGCTGCGTCGGGACCTGGCATATGCTAATGAAGCAATGTCACATCCGCGTCATGTGATTAGCATTGGACGGGTCCCGACGCAGCCAGAAGGAGTGGAGGAGCAGCTGCTGATGGAAGGTAAGTGAGGGGAAAGGGTGAAGGGGAGGTAATTAGAAAGGGGTAAAGTGAGGAGGGGGGTTGAGGAGGGAGGATGAGGAGGGGGTTTGAGGTTGAGAAGGGGGGTTGAGGTTGAGGAGGGGGGTTGAGGATGAGGAGGGGGTTTAAGGATGAGGAAGGGGTTTGAGGAGGGGGGTTGAGGATGAGGAGGGGGGTTGAGGATGAGGAGGGGGTTAAGAATGAGGAAGACGGTTGAGGATGAGGAGGGGGGTTAAAGATGAGAAGGGGGGTTGAGGATGAGGAGGGGGGTTGAGTTGGGGGGTGAGGATGAGGAAGGGGATTGAGGATGAGGAGGGTGGTTGGGAATGAGGAGGAGGGTTGAGGAGGGGGGTTGAGGATGAGGTGGGGGTTGAGGAGGGAGGTTGAGGAAGGGGTGTGAGGAGGGGGGTTGATGATGAGGATGGGGGTTGAGGATGAGGAGAGGGGTTGAGGAGGGGGCTTGAGGATGAGGAAGGGGATTGAGGATGAGGAGGGTGGATGGGAATGAGGAGGAGGGTTGAGGAGGGGGGTTGAGGATGAGGAGGGGGGTTGAGGAGGGAGGTTGAGGATGAGGAGGGGGGTTGAGGAGGGAGGTTGAGGAAGGAATGAATGAATAAAACAAATCCTGTTATAAAATTGTACAAATACAATATACCACCCCGCATAACATAGCAATAAACTCCCCAAGGAAACATAACAATATACCTCTTATAAAAAAAAAAAATTTTAGGTAAAATATAAACTATAACAAAACAATGACTGAAGACACCCACAACGGGAACTGAAAAACTGGGAGGGTGGGAGGGAAAACGCTTGACTGGCCGGCCACACTGAGCTAAAATGGTGCCGTTGCGCGCCCGAAGCCTTACAAGCTCCTCCCTGCGGCCAGACCACCCATGAGATGCGCTCAGGCTCCACTGGGACAAAAGACCCTCCTGCCAATCCCAGGGAGCCGGGGCTGTCATACGGGTCCTCATGACCCTAGCAGGAACCATACAGCGCAACACACATAAATCACTGACACTGAACCACTGAATGGGGAAACAACGGGCCACAGCTTTATTTAAACATATTTACAACAATAATGACCGAAACCTTATGGGAGGAGCCAGCCAGCGGCAGTAACCTCCGCCCCCTGGCACGCGCCCATGGGCCCACACGCCCCTGAGGTAGGGGCAAGCCTTTTTTTTGTTTACCCCTGGCTCGGGCAACTCCCCGACCCGCCACACAGCAGAGACAAAACCCCTTACGGAGCTGTGATCCCCCCCAACAGAACTCTGGCCCACTTAATACCTTCCTTAAACTCGAGCATCATCAGTTCCAGCCCGATTTTGGTCAATTGAACCACCAATCCTCCGACTTGTCCTCAAATTCCCAATAGCGAAGCACAAGGCACCCTATTTTAATAAGAAAACTGGTCATAAGTTAATTAACCTTACAGTGCGCGCCCTCCATATTACCAGGGTCCCTGGCGCTGCGCCAAACTAACCTCTTGATAATCTGAGACCAAAATATGACAGATCCAGGGAACTTATCTCTCCACCCTACAATGTCCCTTTTCATGTCCCTAACCAGCTGCTTCATGGGGACCACCCATAGGTTATTTCCCCCTGCGTGAATCAGAACAATGGAGGGGCTACCAAAACGCAGGCCATGGGAATTAACAAGCTAACCCACTCATGGCCATCTCAAACCCTTTTCACCAGCCCACTGCACCTGCATGTCTTCTACCGGAATGCCCAGCTGCAGGCCATCAGGCGAAACTAGGGCGAATCTCCGCGCCCAATACACAAATGAGTGTCCGATGATCCAAAGCTGTTTTTTGGAGCCTGCTGAGCATAGAAAAACATTAGTACATGGCAGCCAGAGGTCTTACATAGCTCTGAAAGAACTTCGATTCCCATCTCCCAATTCTCTTAACTACATCCTCTGGCAAGCCCAAGCCCGAAGCCACTGCCCCAATGAGGAAGGAATGAGTACCAAATTCTGCCCCGTTCAAGCCAGAGAATTGAAACCGGGAAAGAGCTGTGTGTACCTACAGCAGTTGGTAAACCTGGGCCGCTGCCGCTTGTACAGTGTCTTGCAATAGTATTCACCCCCCTTGGCATTTTTCGTGTTTTGATGCCTCATAACCTGGAATTAACATGGATTGTTTGAGGATTTGCATCATTTAATTTACAGAACATGCCCACAACTTTGAAGATGTTTTTTTTTTATTGTGAAGCAAGCAACAAATAGGAAAAATAACAGAAAATGTCAATGTGCATAACTTTTCACCCACCTAAAGTCAATACTTTTTAGAGCCACCTTTTGTGGCAATCACTGCTCCAAGTCACTTTGGGTTCATCTCTATGAGCTTCCCACATCTTTCCACTTGGATTTTTGCCCATTCCTAATTGAAAAACTGCTCTAGCTCGTTCAAGTTGGATGCTTTGCGCTTGTGAACAGCAATCTTTAAGTCTGACCACAGATTTTCTATTGGATTGAGGGCTGGGCTTTGACTAGGCCATTCCAACACATTTACATGTTTCCCCTTAAACCATTCAAGTGTTGCTTTAGCAGTGTGTTTGGAGTCATTGTCCTGTTGGAAGGTGAACCTCCGTCCTAGCCTCAAATCACACACAGAGTGGTACAGGTTTTGCTCAAGAATATCGCTGTATTTACCACCATCCATCTTTCCCTCAACTCTGACCAGTTTCCCAGTCCCGGCTGCTGAAAAACATGTTATTTGGGTGATGTGATGTGTTCAGTTTGCGCCAGACATAGTGTTTTCTTTGATGGCCGAAAAGTTAAATTTTAGTTTCATCAGACCAGAGCACCTTCCTCCATACATTTTTGGAGTCTCCCAAATGCCTTTTTGCAAACTCAAAAAAGTAATGGCTTTCTTCTGGCCACTCTGCCATAAAGCCCAACTCTATGGAGCGTACAGCTTATTGTTGTCCTATGTACAGATACTCCAGTCTCTGCTCTGTAACTCTGCATATCCTCCAGGGTTATCTTAGGTCTCTGTGCTGCCTCTTTGATTAATGCCCTCCTTGTCCGGTCCGTGAGTTTTGGTGGGCAGCCATCTCTTCGCAGGTTTGCTGTTGTGCCATGTTCTTTTCATTTTGTTATGATAGATTTGATGGTGCTCCTGGGGATCATCAGAGATTTGGATATTTTTTATAACCTAACCCTGACTTGTACTTCTCAACAACATTGACCCTTACTTGTTTGGAGAGTTCCTTGGTCTTCATGGCAGTGTTTGTTTAGTGGTGCCTCTTGCTTAGGTGTTGCAGCCTCTGGGGCATTTCAAAAAATGTGTGTATATGAAATGACAGATGATGTGACACTTAGATTTCACACATTTGGACATCATTGCACTAATTATGTGACTTCTGAAGGTAATTGGTTGCACCAGAGCTTTTTATGGGCTTCATAAGAAAGGGGGTGAATACATACGCACATGACAATTTTCTGTTTTCTATTTCTAAAAAATAGTTTTATGTATGTATTTTTTATATATATTTTTAATTTCAACTTAGACTTTTGTGTTCTGATCCATCACATAAAATTCAGATTAACAAAACATTGAACTTAAGGCTATAATGTAACAAAAGAGGTAAAAAGTCAAGGGGGGTGAATACTTTTGCAAGGCACTGTACTTCTCCACACAATCCACCGGGCAACAAGCTGTATCAATTCTATGCAGGGTAACCTCCTTACCCCTGCCCTCCTTATGCGTCTTTGACCTCCCCAGCCAAATCACAACACAACCCAAGTGACGTCCACCAGTTGAATTTCCTCTGTACCTTGCCTGCAAGCCGCAACCAGCTCTCCAATCCTAAATGCACCAAAAAAGGGAGTATGGAAAATTACAAACCTCCTCAAGCATCTCTGCTAACCTTAGCAGCAGTGCAAATGTAATCAGGCGCCTTTTGTCACGTATGGGCTGACCTTTAAACATGCCGCATACCACCCACTTAACAACAAAGACCATGGTCAAATCCTGCTGCCCCGCCAGTTTAAACATAAAGGCCAAGGCCACCACCTGCTGCCCAACCAAGGCCTTTGAGCAACCCTCGCTCTTACTACTGAGAAGGGACCACAGTAGGATGCCGGTCCTTTTTTCTTTCGACTCAGCACCCACAGCTAGATTAACCAACTCGTTCCACCTCAACCAGACCTCACTATAGGCATTCCACGTGGCCGGCGCTAGAGAGTTCCTTATCAGCCGCATTATCTCTGCGCGCCATACTCCCAAAGCTCCGCCAGAAGGCAGACTCCCCACTGAGAACAAGAAAGCCCATCAGAAATGCCGCTCCGAGCCCATGCATAACTAGCGCAACACCATATGTTCAGCTGCAAGCACCTCAACACCAGATTTCTAATTAATCGTATAATTGGCACTGATGCTTCCGTAGTTTTAATGATGGCATGCACCACTGCCATGTTATCCGACCCGAACACCATCTGCCGATCCCTAAATCTGAAACCCCAGAGGCAGACCGATACCACTATGGGGAACAGATCCAAGAAGGACACATTGTTTTTCAAGCCTGCGTCTACCCATTCCATCGGTCACTTCTCGGAGCACCATTCGTTGTTGAAGTAGATCCCAAAACTGCTGGCAACTGACGCAGCTGTGTGCAGCTACAAATCGCTAATGGACACTATCGGTGGGTGGATAAATTTCCTGCCATTAGAAGATTTCAGAAAACTCAACAACACTTTGACATCCTCTCTCATCGGAGCAGTAACCCAGATGAAATGATGAGGCCATTTGATACCCGTCGTAGCCAGGGACAATCTCCTGCTGAATATCCTACCCATAGGCATGATACAACAGACAAATTTTAACTTGCCCAGAATGGATTGAAGTCTTTTAAGGGTCACTCTCCTGGCCCCACCCAGTGACACAAGTTCTGCCCTCAAGCCATGAACCTTGTCCAAAAAGTCAAAATACATACAAACCCCAGAAAAGAATACGCAAAACCTAGATTCCTTACAAATCTTTAATCTCTCAAAAAGTACCCTATTAAGTGAACATCTTTCAGTTCCTTAAAAAGGGTTTAAATTTCTCTCCAACAGTGAATTTTAATCTTTTTGAATGGGTTAAAGACATCAACATGTTTGCCAGAAAATTGGCTTGGAAAAAGTTTTACTCCAAAAAAGGAGATATAAATTCACCAGAACCTATGAATTCTAAAGTCCTCGGAGATGTTGAGAGTTTATTGGCAGAAAATGAGGACTTTCAGTCCCAAGGCCATTTTTCCTCTTTTAAACTAAAAAGTAAATACAAGCCACCACTAAGTATCAATATTGAACTTTTTCTTAGTAATGTAACCCGGGACATGGAAAAATTATCAAATACTATGAATGTTCCCTTTAATCTAATTAACTTGGAAAAAAGGGCTTTAAAACAGTTACAAAACAACAATGACATTACCATCAAACATTCTGATAAAGATGGGAATATAGTCATCCTAGATAAAAGTGACTATATCTTGGAGTGTGAGAGACTCTTAAAAGATAAAAAAGTTACAAAAGACTAGAAAAAGATCCCACAGCTGATTTTAAGGAGGAATTAGGTGACATCTTAAGTCTAGGCCTGTCAACTAAGGTCATCAATAAATCAGAATTTAATTTTCTGACAAATATAAGTCCCAGAATAGCTAGATTTTACTGTATTCCTAAGATACACAAGAACCCTAAAAAACCACCAGGCAGACCGATAGTGTCAGGCATTGAATGCCTAACTGAAAATTCAAGTGCATATGTAGAATTTATATTGCTTGACTTTGTAGTCACTTTAGCATCCTATGTCAAGGACACAAAGGATGTTTTATTAAAACTACATGACATCTCGGTCAGCCAAAATGCCCAATTGGTATCATTAGATGTTGAAGCATTGTACACTAACATACAACATGGAAAAGGCATAAATGCAGTTCAATATTTTTTATCTAAGAGAGGAACTCACTACAAAAATCATAATGAATTTGTGGTGAGACTATGGGAGTTTATATTAACTCACAATTATTTTGTTTTCCTCATTAAGTTCTACCAGCAGATATGTGGAATGGCCATGGGCACAGCATGTGCCCCCACATACGCAAACTTATATCTAGGATGGTGTGATGAAACTGGGATATTTATCGATGAGATGGACAAATATACCCAATATATTGAATTATGGGTACGTTTCATCAACGATATTTTACTAGTATGGAGTGGCAATTCTAAACAACTGGAAGAATTTATTTGTTTATTAAATAGGAATGATATGGGGCTTTATCTGACATCAGAAATTAACAAATCTAGTATTACTTTTTTGGATATAAGAATCAATAAACAAGAGGATGGCAAATTAAAAAATACTACTTACAGAAAACCCACAGCCACAAATAGTTTATTACAAGCCAATAGTAGCCACCCTAAAGCCTTGGTCTCAGGAATACCTGTGGGACAATATTTAAGAATAAGAAGAAATTGTTCAAGTCCCACAGACTTTGAAAAAGAGGCCAAAGAGCTTCAATATCGATTCAAAGAAAGGGGATATAACAATAAAACCCTTAGAAAGGCATATCAGAGAGCGAAATATGTCAACAGAGATTTGCTATTGACAGAGAAAAACAAACAACCTAATGATATAGTAAGATGCATTAGCACTTATAATGGAAAGTGGCATGATATCAAAAGAATATTTAATAACCACTGCAAGATTCTGTTGGATGATGATGATTTGAGGCCTTTTTTAAGCAACCAGGCCCAGATCAGTAGTAGAAGCTCAACTAATTTAAGGGACGTGCTATCTAAAAGTCACCTACAAATAGATAAAAGCAAAAATTGGCTGAATAAAACTAAAGGCTGTTTCAAGTGTTTATCATGTAAGTCTTGTAAATATGTAAATACTACCAAAACATTTTCCTCCAGAGATGGCAATACACATTTTCAAATTAAACAATTACTAACATGTAAGTCAATAGGGGTTATATACCTTATGCTTTGTAAATGTGGCATGAGGTATGTAGGTAAAACCTGTAGAGAATTCCGTCATAGAGTTCTTGAACATGTGTATAGTATAACTAAAGAATACGACACACCTGTAGCCAATCATGTCAATTTAAAACACAATGGGCATCTCAATACTATCTCTTTTATAGCCATAGATAACATTGCACATACTATAAGAAGAGGTAATATTGATAAAGAATCGTTGAAAAAAGAGGCCCAATTGATATATACATTGAAAACCAAAAAACCTTGTATTTAATAACTCTATGATATGGATAATGCATTTAGCAATTCCTGACCCTATCATTTTATTTGACAATCTAATAACATATATGGCTTAGAAAAAACGCAATAAACTCCATTTTCCCTCTATAAAGTTTAATTACTTGAATTATGACATTGACTTAAATTTGAGTTCTATCTTATTCTAATTAATAGTAAGTTAAATCTATATTATACACACATAATATTTTAAGAATGAGCCCAACATGTGGAATATATGGGGATCTGTGCAATATATATTTTATCTCAGATAAAACCTAGTCATATCTATACTTTATACAACATAATATTTTAGGTATTTGCCCTATGCGTGGCACATATGGGCAATTATGCAACACATATTATGTCGGAAATACACACTTTATGCTGATCATACAGTGTATAGAATATATGTTATGGGATTCAATTAGACATACCTAATATCCCCCTATCAAATGCAAGGTTACTTTAACTTACACAATAATTATTATTCTCTGGTGTAATATTTACAGACTCTGTTCACATGTAACATATATTTTATAATACATGTGATTGATCTCCCACCTATCTTTAGATTTTAAATCATATAAGCAAGTTTTTGGTTTTAATTTTCTTGTTTCTATTGCAACGTAATGGCTTAAATAGCCCTCTGTTGCCCTGAACAGTAACCCCTGATGAAATAGTTGAGAAACGTACGTCAGGTTGTACGTTATGTAAACGCTGACCTATGACGTCAGCACTGGGCGCATAGGCAACGTTTGCGGAATAGGGAGCTCTAACCTTCCTTGTCTCTGTATGGGCTTACAGCCCGTCGATTAGACACCATTAGACACAACAAGGTCTCCTTACCTGTACCTAAATTAAAAGTATTGCACTCAATATACTTAGGAGTAGGAGTCTTAAGTCTCTCTCAATACTAGCTCTGATTAATTGATAACAAGAGTGGTTTTACACAGTTTGTAAGACCTTGTGCAATCATTACTAGTATCCATTGTTATCCCATGAGATTCGAATATTACACATTCAATAGTGAACATTGATAAATCTACATTTTAGGGCATTTTGTGGATATTATATATTTTACATCCACCATACTCAACACTGAGCACTTAAGATTTATTAAATTCATGATTGTGTGATTCAACATAGTCATTTTTTGCACAACGCACCATTCACTTTAATGTTTATGCAATATATTTTTTCAAGATATTTATTCACAGTTGTTCTAAAGCACTCAGCACTTTAAAACTGGATCACAATTCCCCAGTGATCTCAAGGGATTATATATTCAATGGATATAGTAACACACTGAGGCTTTTCCACTTATTCAATTTCATGTTACCTACAAATATCAAGATTTTAATTTCAGTTTTAATTATATTAATAAATGTTAAGTTTTAAAATATATTACTCTCTATATTACAATTAGGCCCTGGGTGTGCTCTTTTTTAAAGGGATATCCTGTAACTCTTTTTTCTCTACATTTTTAGACAGCTGAATACAAGACTCTTGATGTGTGTATATGAGTGTAATGTTACCACCTGTATAGAAACCAACAGTCTAATTTCAACTTATAGCCATATATGATGTATAGCCATGTATGACGTACAATATGATATAAAACGCCAAGAATCTTTGGAAGAGATGAACCTGGCACAGGCACCCAGGACAAGCACCGGCTGGCCCAGGTTGAAGGAGCCTTCATGCAGTCCAGAGAGAAGTGTGCCATATGAGCCTGGCTGAGCAGATACTGACCAAAAAGAATCTGATGGAGGCTGAACTACCAAAACTGACCACAAGTGGTAATATCCTGTATCTTTATATTCCATAATGTAGAATTCATATCAGTATTATATTTGTAAATATTGTCTTAATACTTCTTGTCTGTTATCTGTTTTGTCTAAAACCCATTGTGTAACTGTATCTTGATTTATGTAAAATATATCTTTTTATAAACTTATTCATATGTTCGTTTATTGATTTGTCCAAAAGAACTTATTACTTGTAGAAATTATACATTAATTATTTAGTTATTAGTTCATTTCTAACAAAAGTAACACACTCCTCTAACCCGAGATAATATGCTCCACAAACATTCAATTACGTGCTAAAAATCACCTAAAAATTCCATAATATCCTTTCAAAAACACGACATAGCAGTTAGTTCTTTTCTTTCTTAACATTTTGAAACCATTTTAAGAAAAAAATGTAAAAAATCTCAGTCATGAACTAAATTCTGAGCGCTGTGCCAATTTCCAAAGGTGGGGACTAGACTCTGTGTTATATGTCTCCCTAAGGTTTTCTGTGTCTGTGAAACTGTCAGCTCTGTACAGACGGCATTTTAATCTCTAAGGGGGAACTATATAAAAAAAATAAAAAAAAATCTTTTACGAAAACCAGAATACAGACAAAAATTAGCAAATGCAGATAAGATAACATGCATGTTTTGCAAAAGAAAAATAACACTTTAAAACACAAAAAACGGAGAATACACCACCTTCAAGTAAAAGACATAAAATACACTATACACTAAAAACCTAGCAAAAACAAAATGCTCCGCTGCAAAACATGCACACCTCTTTCTTTCAACTAAAAATGTATACTGCACACAGGAATTAACACAGAATCAAAACTGCTATGATACAAAAAAAAAGTGCAAGGGGGGGGGGGGGTTGTGGCAGCGCAGTGGGAAGCGCAAGCAGGCAGCTTGCTGCTAAACTATCTCTCTACTGCATAGCTGTCCGTAATTCTTACAGCAACATGCAACAATTTTAACAGAACACACAAATAGCATGTTCTTAGCAATACAACAACAAATAAAACAACCAGCTTAGAACAAACAGCATGTGCTCACACACAGTTCTTATTTAATCTCACACACTTCCAGAACAACGCAAATACAGACACACTCTAAATAACGAACAAAACAGAGGGACAAACCTCCCTTTTTTCTCAAGTTCTAACAACTCACTACATATGGCACTCACGCTCACAACACATGCATGGGCCCAAATAAATTTGAAATTCTATCCGTCAAACACTTCTTTCACTTCAGTGCCAGTCGAAATTATGTAGCAAATATAATTTCTCTCTTTCCATCAAATCAGCACGGCTAACTCAGAATCCGTCTACACAATGCTCCTTTATAGGGAGGTTCAACTAACACGCCTTTATAAGGAGGCTTACCTTACTCGCCTTTATAGGAATATTTTTGCAGGGCTCGCTATGAGTACTAAAGGCGCTTATTGCGAGGCCCGTAAAGTAGAGGGGGGAGAGGCTGCAATGAGCACTGAAGGCCTCAAGTTAGAGGGGGTAGAACCTTGCATTGTGCGGCAAACAGCATTGCCAGGCTTCAGATTTTATTTCCGTCATTTTTGATGGGCAAGTCGCTAGTATGTTATTTTAAGGACTGGAACAAGAAGATCTATTAATAGCATTAGATAACTAGTTAGTTCCTTATAAAGCAAAAATTATATGTCAGGGGACATAATGATATCCTAGATATATATCATATTAGATCATATTAGAAAAATTAACACACCTGTTCTGGCCATTTGATTTTCTGGGAACACAGATGTATTACATCAGGCTTTCTACTAATAAATGATCAATAATATATCATTTATATTTACATAACCCATGAATATAGCCGCTTCTCCGAAAGGATAAATGTACTCAAATAAGTCTGCTATTTACTGACATCTGGTTCATTCTAGTAAAATCCATCTCACTTCTTACTTGAGTTTCTTGAGTTGGAAATTTGGTTAACCAACAGAACATTTATTTTATGAGGTAAAATGGAATTCTTTTTTAATATGATTCTTATTTTCATTAATTATTGATGTTTAAAGTTATACTATTACTAGGCTCAAAAAAAGAATTGCTCACTCTACCTCTACAAATATTCACTATGTATACCATATAGTGATTCAAGAAGCACTGGTACATATACATAGTATTTTGAGACCTATAAATGCTATACAGTGGATCTAAAAAGTCTACACACCCCAGTTAAAATGTCAGGTTTCTGTGCTGTAAAAAAATGAGACAAAGATAAATCATTTCAGAACTTTTTCCACCTTTAATGTGACCTATAAACTGTTCAACTCAATTGAAAAACAAACTGAAATCTTTTAGGTGGAGGGAAGAAAAAATCTAAAAATAAAATAATATGGTTGCATAAGTATGCACACCCTTAAAGTAATACTTTGTTGAAACACCTTTTGATTTTATTACAGCACTCAGTCTTTTTGGGTATGAGTCTATCAGCATGGCACATTTTGACTTGGCAAGATTTGCCCACTCTTCTTTGCAAAAACACTCCAAATCTGACAGAAATTCAGTTTGTTTTTCAATTGAGTTGTACAGTTTATAGGTCACATTAAAGGTGGAAAAGTTCTGAAATGATTTATCTTTGTCTCATTTTTTTACAGCACAGAAACCTGACATTTTAACTGGGGTGTGTAGACTTTTTAGATCCACTGTATATGTATTTGTAGGAGAGTGTATTTATAATGTGATTTTATGTAGATATCCTCATTTATGTAATATTTTTCATCTGCAGGTCATGATCTAACAATGGCTACAACATCCGAAACCAGGAAATGCCGTAAAGACGCAGATATCTTGTGCTACATCTGTGAAAGCTTCACTTTGCAGGCTCAAAGGCGCAACATCAATATCTTTGTCAAGAAGGTGTATCTTGCCTACTTTAAAGTACGACTGGGAGACCAGGACAATAATTGGGCTCCTCACAAAGTGTGCAAAACCTCTGTTGAAACTTTGCAATCATGGTCTAAAGGAAAGCATGTTTAGCTGAAGTTTGGTGTGCCAATCTTTTGGAGAGAACCAACCCTTTGGATGACTGCTACCTCTGCCTTGTCAACGTAAAAGGTTTCAATAGGACAAACAAGCACAACTTACAATACCCGGATATCCCATCTGCCAGATGACCAGTTGAACCCTGTGAGGAAATACATGTGCCTATATTTACTGAGCTACCAGAGATTGATGTTGAAACCCTCAGTTTACCTGCTTCTACAGATGATGAAGATGATGCTCTGACCGAATATACAGCATCTGTTACATAGTTAAATAGTAATTAAGGATAAAAAAAGGTCCATCAAGTTCAACCTTTTAAGATCTCCTCTGATCTGCAATATGCGGATTAGTTATTAATTCATTAGTTGTTAATTAAGTCTTAATTCATTACTAATCCACTATTTATTTATGTATTCATGTATTTTTAATTATAATTAGTCCAGAGGAAGGCAAACAGAAGAAAAAAAAACTACTGAAACTTAGCCAATTGTCTCGCCCAGATAGTGGCGATCGGATTTCTCCCTGGATCAATACTCTCTCTCTAATTATCCAGGATAACCCTGAATTACCTTTTTAATTAAAAATAAATTCAGTCCCCTTTTAAAGTTATCTATTGATCCCGCTGTCACCACTTCCTCTGGTAGAGAATTCCACAGATTAACCACCCTTACCGTGAAGAGCCCTTTTCTTTCTTTAAGGTGGAATCTTTTTACTTCTAACCTCACGGGATATCCTCTTGTCAGTTGAAACCCTCTTGTCACAAAAAGCTCCCTTGACAAATCTTTATACTGACCCTGGATGTATTTATATAAGGTGATCATATCTCCTCGTAGACACCTTTTTTCTAGAGAAGATACGCTTAATTTAGTTAGTCTTTCTTCATAACTTAGCCCCTCCATTCCCCTTATTAGTTTTGCCGCCCTCCTCTGTACCTTTTCCAGTCCTAAAATGTCCTTTTTATGAAGTGGTGACCAAAATTGTACTTCATATTCCAAATGAGGGCTTACTAGGGATTTTTATAGTGGGAGAATTATATTTGTTTCTCATGCTTCTATATCCTTCTTAATACATGCAAATACTTTATATGCCGTTGCAGCTGCTGCTTGGTTTTGAGCACTGTAACCTAGGTGGTTGTTCACAAGCACTCCCAAATCCCTTTCAATATCTGAAACCCCTATATTTGCTCCATTAAGATTATAAATTGCATGGCTATTCTTCCTTCCCAGATGCATAACTTTACATTTATGCATATTAAATCTCATCTGACATTTAGATGCCCATTCCTCAAATGTGTGTAAATCCCATTGGAGGGAAAGCACATCATTATCTGATTGAATTACCTTGCACAACTTTGTGTCATCAGTGAAAATGGAGACACTACTTTCCAGTCCCACCTCTAAGTCATTAATACATATGTTAAAAAGGGGAGGACCTAATACTGACCCCTGAGGAACCCCACTTACCACATTAATCCAATCAGAGTATGTTCCATTTACCACACCCCTTTGATTCCTGTCTTTTAGCCAGCTCTCAATTGAAGAGCAGATATTTACTGCAATTCCTGTATCCCTTAGTTTGCACAATAGTCTCCCATGTGGCACTGTATCAAAAGCCTTTGTAAAATCCAAAAGGACTACATCCACTGAGTTGCCTTGATCCAGGTTCCTACAAACCTCCTCATAGAAACTAATTAGATTTGTTTGACATGACTTAGCCCTTATAAATCCATGTTGACTCCGACTTATAATCCTGTTCAAATATACATATTCTTGTATATTATCCCTTATTAACCCTTCTAAAAGCTTCCCCACTACAGAAGTGAGGCTCACTGGTCTATTATTCCCTGGATTTGCTCTTGCTCCCTTCTTAAATATAGTTATCACATCTGCTTTTCTCCAGTCATCTGGTAGAGACCCTGTGTTGAGTGAATCTTGAAAAATTACATATAATGGTTTGGCTATTACATAACCCAGTTCCCTCAGTACCCTTGGATATATTCCATCAGGACCCAGGGCTTTATTAACATTTATGTTTTCCAACCTCTTTTGGATTACTTCCTGCGTTAACCAATTATATGGCAAAGGTAGTGTAGCCACAATATGTTGCAGTGTCCACAACCACTGGTACCTCCCTTGTGTATACCAAAGAAAAGAACCTATTGAGCTCATCTGGTCACTAATTATCAGATGGCCTGTGTCACATTGTAATGTTCTTATATGATGATTTCCTTGCACTCCGGTGAAGCAATCTCTGTCCCCTCTTGTTTGTATAATTTAAATGCTAGTTCTTTACTCTGTATCTTGATCTTTAAATCATTGTTAAGCCACATTGCATGTGATTTACCCATTTTACTTTTATTCCCACTTGATATATGGTGATAAGTATGTATATTTAGTAAGGATTTAAATGTTGTCCATTTATGTTCAGTATTTTTACCTAGCAGTTTTCTGTCCCAGTCTATAATTTGTATTGCTGCCCTTCGACCATTAAAATCTGCCCTTTTAAAATTAAGAGTTTTTGTTGGCCCCCTACAATTTAGTTTTTTTTTAATTCAATCTCAAATGAGACTGTGTTTCCCAAAGGTTGCCCTATTTCAATATTTGATACTATATCAATATTATTTGTGATGACTAAATCTGAGATAGCTTAATTTCTAGTAGGCTCTAACCTGGGCCAGATAATGATCTCTGAGTGTACTCAAGAAGCTGCTCCCCTTAGCTGAACTGCTGGTCTCATTAATCCATTTTATTTCAGGGTAATTAAAATCTCCCATTATTAGAACTTGCCCATGCTCAGCTGCATTTCCAATCTGTAACAATAATTGTATTTCCTCACTTTCAGCTATATTTGGAGGTTTATAGCATACTAGAATACTAGAATTTGCTCCTCCTCTATTTAACCCTACCCACAAACATTCAACATTACCTTTAGTTCCGCCATAAATATATTCTCTGACTATAGGCTTAAATTCAGGCTTAACATACAGGCAAACCCCTTCTCTTCCTTTACCATTGCCCCTATCTTTTCTAAATAGGTTATAACCATCCAGATTAACAGTCCAGTCATGAGATTCACCCCACCACGTTTCAGTAATGCCTATTAAATCCCATTTTTCATTAATTGCTAATAATTCTATCTCTCCCATTTTCCCTGGCAAGCTTCTGGCATTAGCAAGCATACATCTTATGTTATGAGTTTGTAGTTTGGTGGTGCCTGCCACTATACTTGAGTTACTTAGTAATACTTCCCTATTGACAATTCTACCCCTCCCCCCATCTCCTCCCCTATGAGTTGTTAATTCATCCCTTATACCCTTTACACTTTCTACCCCATTACTAGTCCCACCCACCACATACTAGTTTAAAAACTTCTATAGCCTTTCTACCATCCTATCCCCTAGCGCAAAAGCTCCCTCATCATTAAGGTGCAATCCATCCCTGCTGTAGAGATTGTACCGAAGTGAGAAGTCAGCCCAGTGCTCTAAAAAACCAAACCCCTTTTTAGTGCACTACATCTTTAGCCACACATTACCCTCCCTAAGCTCCTTCTGCCTCCCTGGGCTAGCATGTGGCACTGGTAGTATCTCAGAAAATACTACCTGTTGCAGATTCGGATACAACTACTCTGTTTAGTCAACCTGAATTGAATGATCTGGTAAGAGATTTGTATTCGCCAAAGCAGTCTGTTGAATTGTTGTCTTCCAGGCTGCAAGAGAAAGGGCTACTCAGACCTCGCACTAGTGTCTCCTTTTATCGTAACAGAGAAGCAGCACTGCAAAAGTACTTCCATTCAGATGGTCAACTTTTTTATTGTAATGATGTTGAAGGGCTTCTTCTCAATATGGGACTGCCCACAAACGATTCAAGTGAATGGAAACTTTTTATTGACAGTAGTAAAAGGAGTTTGAAATGTGTGTTACTGCACAACAGACATACAGTCAGGTCCATAAATATTGGGACATTGACATAATTCTAATCTTTTTGGCTCTATACACCACCACAATGGATTTGAAATGAAACATACAAGATGTGATTTAACTGCAGACTTTCAGCTTTAATTTGAGGGTATTTACATCCAAATCAGGTGAACGGTGTAGGAATTACAACAGTTTGTATATGTGCCTCCCACTTTTTAAGGGACCAAAAGTAATGGGACAGATTAACAGTCATAAAACAAACGTTCACTTTTTAATAATTGGTTGCAAATCCTTTGCAGTCAATTACAGCCTGAAGTCGGAAACGCATAGACATCACCAGACGCTGGGTTTCATCCCTGGTGATGCTCTGCCAGACCTCTATTGCAACTGTCTTCAGTTCCTGCTTGTTCTTGGGGCATTTTCCCTTCAGTTTTGTCTTCAGCAAGTGAAATGCATGCTCAGTCGGATTCAGATCAGGTGATTGACTTGGCCATTGCATAACAATCCACTTATTTCCCTTAAAAAACTCTTTGGTTGCTTTTGCAGTAAGCTTTGGGTCATTATCCATCTGCACTGTGAAGCGCCGTCCAATGAGTTCTGAAGCATTTAGCTGAATATGAGGAGATAATATTGCCCAAAACACTTCAGAATTCATCCTGCTGCTTTTATCAGCAGCCACATCATCAATAAATACAAGAGAACCAGTTCCATTGGCAGCCATACATGCCCACGCCATGACACTACCACCACCATGCTTCACTGATGAGGTGGTATGCTTTGGATCATGAGCAGTTCCTTTCCGTCTCCATACTCTTCTCTTCCCATCACTCTGTTACAAGTTGATCTTAGTCTCATCTGTCCATTGGATGTTGTTCCAGAACTGTGAAGGCTTTTTTAGGTGTTGTTTGGAAAACTCTAATCTGGCCTTCCTGTTTTTGAGGCTCACCAATGGTTTACATCTTGTGGTGAACCCTCTGTATTTACTCTGGTGAAGTCTTCTCTTGATTGTTGACTTTGACACACATACACCTACCTCCTGGAGAGTGTTCTTGATCTGGCCAACTGTTGTGAAGGGTGTTTTCTTCACCAGGGAAATAATTTTTCGGTCATCCACCACAGTTGTTTTCCGTGGTCTTCCAGGTCTTTTGGTGTTGCTGAGCTCACCGGTGCGTTCTTTCTTTTTCAGGATGTTCTAAACAGTTGATTTGGCCACACCTAATGTTTTTGCTATCTCTCTGATGGTTTTTTTTTTTTTTTTTTCAGCCTAATGATGGCTTGCTTTACTGATAGTGACAGCTCTTTGGATCTCATATTGAGAGTTAACAGCAACAAATGCAAATAGCACACTTGAAATGAACACTGGAGCTTGTATCTGCTCTTTGTAAATGGGATAATGAGGGAATAGCACCCACCTGGCCATGGAACAGCTGAGCAGCCAATTGTCCCATTACTTTTGGTCCCTTAAAAAGTGGGAGGCACATATACAAACTGTTGTAATTCCTACACCGTTCACCTGATTTGGATGTAAATACCCTCAAATTAAAGCTGAAAGTCTGCAGTTAAAGCACAACTTTCATTTCAAATCCATTGTGGTGGTGTATAGAGCCAAAACGTTTTGAATTGTGTCGATGTCCCAATATTTATGGACCTGACTGTATATATGGTTCCATCCCAATCAGACATTCTGTACAAATGAAAGAAGAGTATGCCAACATCAAGACAATTCTGGATAGAATGGAATACCTTGTTCATGGATGGGTAATTTGTGTTGATTTGAAAATGGTTAATTTTCTGCTGGGGCAGCAAGGAGGTAACACCAAATACCCTTGTTTACTGTGCTACTGGGACAATAGGGCTACATTAGAACACTGGATGAAAAAGACCTGGGCACCAAGAACATCAAGAATGAGCCTCTGATTGATAGGAATTAAATTGTATTCCCCCACTACACATAAAACTTGGGTTAATGAAGCAATTTGTCAAAGCTCTTGGTCACACTGGAGACTGCTTCAGCTATATATGTCTCAGTGCCAAGAAGAAAAAGGCAGGAATATTTGATGGCCCTCAAACAAGAACACTCATCAGGTATCCACACTTTGTTACAACAATGACTGTGGCAGTGGTTAGAGCTTCTCTGATGTGGTGCGGAATTTCCTTGGGAACAGGTAAGCGGACAACTACCGAGAGATTGTGGAGGAGCTGCTCTTGAGTTTCCAAGCACTTGGATGTAGAATGAGCATCAAGGTTCACTACTTACATAGTCACTTGACCAACTTTCCAGAGAATTTGGGACACGTGAGCTAAGAGCTGGTCCTTGATGAGAGACATTCCACGGTACATCGGAGATCATCAAAGAAGAGGTTGTTTATGCAGATGTAACATCACTATTGTCAATTTACCTTTTTGGACATATTTTTGTTATCTTCACATTTCAATTCTTACGTGGTAATATGCATTCACACTCACAACTTTGTGCTACAGCTCATTAAATGTTTGTTTCATTATTATTGTATATTGTATCTTATCTTATTCTTGTCTGTATGTCTGTTTAGCTCCTCATATATGAGCATACATTTTTTGCAGACATTGCTGTTTTTATTGAAAAAGCAATTTTTGATATCTCAAAAACCTGATGCCAGATTTGGAATCAGCACCTCAAAAGTACCTTAAAACCATTGGAAAACCTTATGCCAGAAAAATCGTGTTGACCAGTGGGCGAAAGGCATAACATTTCCTTTCTAATTAGATCACAACTACATATTTAAACATATGATTAAGCTAAAACACAGTTTATTTTACTAAATTCAATATCATAGAAATATGTATGATTTTATACTAAGCAGAATAAGTGGTAACTGTAAATGTCTTGTAGATGACTGGCTATTCCTATAAAAAGATACAGTACATTTTAGCAAATTGTTCTTGTTAGATGTTTCCAGTCTCTCCACACCTAGATTATTTATGTTATTGAGCTATGATTAAATTAATAGGACTACATGCCTTTTATATAGCAATGCTAGCTCATCTTAACAAAATGGAGAATTATCTACATGTATTGTAGGTTGATTTTGGTGAGCTGAGTATTCCACTATACCCCTTGGTAGTTATGAAGTTAAGGATGTTTTATATGTGGTTGTGGGGGAAACAAGACTTTATTTCATGTTCAAATGTGATGATTTTAATTGTTTTGGTTTTTGAAGGAGGTTTAAATGAACTGTTTTTTCTGTTTAGTAATAGAAAGTAATAGTAGAACAACAAAGTAACAAGAAAATGGTAAATGAGAAATAAAGAAGTGAAATTGTGAAATAAAATATGAACCAAAAAATAGATGTCTCTAAGAGACCAAAGCACAGGATGTAATAGGGTACTCGGTTATATCAATTTCAAAAGAGAGTTTAAGGAGAGTTGGTATTAATTAGCAGTCCTTTTCAAGCAGCTTGTTGATCATTAGGCATTATCTTAGTTGTGTCTTTTAATTAAAGGATCAACTGGAGGCAAGTTGTTTGTGTAATATTTGTGATTTGTGAAAAGGCTAGATGAAACCTTAAGGCTGGATAAAAAGAAACTTCAACAGAATAGAGTATTTAGGGTTGGATTGTCAGTTTATTCTGTTCAAAATAATGTTACTACTAATTGCACCTGTCACATCAGTTTGAATCACATATATAGTTGTCGTGATTGTGGGCTGACCAAAAGTCGTTGGTAATGCAATGTTAAAATTGCGGGCTCGCACAGCTAGCCTGCGCAACTGCGGCCAGGCAACGAGCGCCAAAGGCGCTTATTGCGCTAGTGGACATGAGCACTATAGGTGCTCATCCCTACGACATGTGCCACCTTGCGCTATTGGAGATGATTGCCATAGGTGCTCATCCCCAGACCCGCGGCACTAAGGCAAACTGCGAGGGACACAGTTGGGGGCCACAATTGCGGCCCACAGAACTGGCGTTTACAACTTTATCCTTCCTCTCATCCTCCTCCTCCCTCCCTTTCCCCCTCTCCACTAACCTCGCTATCCCCTTTACCTCTCTCCTTACTGTGTCCGATGACCTCCTGCTGCTCTTCTCTCCCCAGTAGCGTATTCTTGCTGTGACCAGAACCGGCATATGATAATGACGTGACGCGCATGTGACGTAACATAATTAACCTATGCCGGGCCACAGCAAGAAGACGCGCTGCTGGGGAGAGAAGAGCAGCTGGAGGTCATTGGAATCAGCACTGATAAACACCCCCGCCGAGCCCACCACCATTCCTGCCAGTAGCACCCCCCCCCAGATCCTCTCAGCCTTCCCCCCAAATCTCCTCAGCCTTCCCTCCTGAATCCCTGCAAGCTTACTGGTATATCCGCTTCTGGTCTGTCTCCCTGCGCCTGCACGTCCTTCAGAAGGACATGCAGGCGCAGAGAGACAGAATGCCAGAAGAGGATATACCGGTAAGTCGGCGGGGATCCGGGGGTGGGGGGAAGGATGAGGGGATCGGGGGGGGGGGAGGCTGAGGCAACACAGAGACACACAGGTGAGGGAGAGGAGGGGGGAAGAGAGACAAAGGGGAGGGAGAGGTGGCGGAGAGACACAGGAGAGGGAGGAGGTGGGGAGAGACACAGGGGAGGGAGGAGGGGGGAAGAGACACAGGGGAGGGAGATAGAGTAAAGAAGAAACAAGGGAGGGAGAGGGGGAGGAGACTCAGGGGGGAAGAGACACAGGGGAGGGAGAGGGGGGAAATAGACACAGGGGAGGGAGAGGAAGTAGAGGGGTTAGGTTCGCAATGAGCGTGCAAGGCCAGTAATGTAGAGGGGGAGAGGCTTGCAGGCAATGAGCGCCAAAGGCGCTCATTGCGCTGGTGGAGTATAGCACCACAGTCGCTCATACTGACGACCCACGGAACTTAGGCAATGAGCGCTGAAGGGGATTATGGCAAAGCAGGAAAGGTGTGGCTTGCCAAAAACGGCAATGAGCAGCGAACCTGCTAATTTAAGGGCTCACCATGAGCTCTGAAGGCGCTCATGGCAGGCCTGTAAAGTAGAAGGGGGAAGAGGCTCGCAATGAGTGCTGAAGGTGCTCAGAGGGGTCATAGCCTCACATAACGAGGCAAAAAGAATTGCTTGGCTTAAAATTTTATTGCTGTCATTTTTGGATGGGATAGTGGAATATGAATTCGCTAGTGGAATTTTATTAACAAGTGCTTAAAAGCTCTGTTTTTCGTTTACTCAAACCTTCCAAACAATCCGTGCAAAGGTCTGCCTCTCTGATCAATGTTTTATGTTTGCAAGAGATGTATTAGCCATTTGCAGGCAATCTGTAAGTGGTTTGTACATCTAGTACCAATAGAACATTGTATGTATGAGTTGTAGGGGCAGACCTTTGCAAGCAATATTTGCAAGGATTGAGTGAAAACAGAGCTTTTAAGTACTTGTTAATAAAATGATGTTGAGATATGCAAAAATAATATTAAAACTAAGGAAACTTTCATATACCTTTAACATTGCTGTGAATACAGATAATATTGTAATATTAAGTTTAGATTGGTGGGTTCTAAATATTCTAGAATGCATTTTTGAACACAGCAAAAAAGCTGAATAATTAGAAATGTTTTGAAACCCAACAGATGATTATCAAAAAGGCTGCACCTTTGTCATATATAATTGAGCAGACATGTCTATACTGCCTTTTTATGGCTTCCCATGTTTCACTTACTCTTTTAGCATTGAAAAAAAACATTTTTGAGTGATGCAATATGCTGTTTCTTGTAAAAAATGTCTCCAGTTTTTGAACCAATCGGGGAATTTGGGATTTGCTATTTCTTTAAATCCTAGTTCCTTTTATGTCTAAATAGATAAAACTTACTTGGACTACTTTGCACAATTCTACATAATTTTTTTGATTCTTCTTAAAGGAGTTATATCCATATTAACATTGTGAACAGCAGTAGTTTTTACACAAAACACATTCACATGTCTGTACAAGACTTTGGACCAGATTCACTTTGGACTTATTTATTCTTTACTTTTACACATAAAACAATTGCAGAACAGCCTCTTGAATCTTATAATACAACTAGCGACTTGCCCGTCAAAAAATGACGGTCAATAAAAGAAAGTGTTGAAATGCTGTTTGTCACACAATGTGAGTGTACTGTGTGCCTCAAGTAACTAAATTCCTCAAAAAGCAGAAATCTACATGACATAAAATAAGAAAAACTAAAATCACCAAAAATAAAAAATGTACATTACAGAACCAAAAAAAGAAACCTAAGTGACCAAAAATAAAAAAAAGGAACATTACATTAAATAAAAAAATACATTACAACCTCCCGTCACTACAATTTTTTTTTTAAATTACACACCTGAAAATGAAATATATATAATACATACATATAATACAATACAACACAATTAAATAAAATAAAATACAATACAATTAAATAAAATACAATTAAATAAAATACAATACAACCCTATGTAATATATATGCCACTATGTAATATACATGCCACTATCTACTATACATTCTACTATCTACTATACATGCCACTATGTAATATAAATGCCACTATCTACTATACATGCCACTATATAATAATGTAATATACATCCCACTATGTAATATACAATACTGTCTAATAATACATCCCCCTATCTATCTAATATACAATACATGCTATCTATATATATATATAGCTACCCTAATTGTAAGCTACAATAAAATAATTAAGACCACTTACCTTTGAGATGTTTCTTCAGATCAGCAACCTACGGTAAAAAAGATTCCAAAAATGAATACAACACGTTTACATGAAATACCTAAACATTCTAAACATTCTAAACATTCAAAACATTCTAAATATTGTAAATATTATACTCACCTTTACAGCATGTCCCGTTCCAGCATGTCACGTCCCAGCATGTCACGTCCTCCATGTTCCGTCTTCCATGTTCCGTCGGCCATCTTTGCGTCTTGTCCGGCGGTACTCCTGTAAAAAAAAACATTACATTAGTAAACATAAAGCAAAGTTAAATAAACACAATCTACATTATACTTACCTTTCCGCGATGTCTCCGGCCTCCACGTCTTCTCCGGAAGCATCCGCGCCTTTAACAAAAAAAGAAAAAAACGACACACATCCGCCCTGGCTAAAATTGGCAATGGCGGCTTCTGATTGGCTGAAAAGGCTGTCTATCAAATTCAGCCAATGAGAAGACCCCATTTGTGAACCAATGAAAAAAGTATACACCCCAAAATACAACTCTGATTGGATAACACACCTTTCAATCTTTATTTGAACCAATCCTAAGGCTTTATTGCCATCAGCCAATCACAATGGAATATACCCCCACGTACTGATTGGTGAAGACATCTGCGCCTTCCCATTGGCTGTAATATTGATGGATTTTAACAGTAGCCAATGAGAATGTGCAAATCCTTCACCAATCAGTACGTGAGGGTGTATCCCATTGTGATTGGCTATTGTCAGTGCAACCAATCACCCTGTGGGGGTGTATTCCATTGTTATTGGCTGAAGGCATCTGTGCCTTGTGATTGGTTTAAATAAAGATTGATAGGTGCATTATCAAATCAGAGTGGGATTTTAGGGTGTATCTCTTTCTGATTGACTCACACATTGGCGCCTCCTGATTGGGTGAATTTGATAGACAGCGTTTTCAACCAATCAGAAGGCGCCATTTTTTATTTTCTTCCGGAAAATTCTCCTGGAGCCTCATTAGCGTCAGGGATGCCCGGGAGTGCAGATGTAAGTATATATATATTTTTTTAGATTATGTTTATTTTATTTTGATGTATGTGTATTAATTTTGTGTTTTTTTAAACAGGTGCCGCGCCGGAGAAGGATTTAAAGAATGCCGGACGGGGCATGGCAGAAAGGTGAGTACAATATTTAGAATGTATAGAATGTATAGTATGTATAGAATGTATAGAATGTCTTGAATGTTTATTTTATAACTGTAAACGTGTTGCACTAATTTTTTTAAATTTTGTTTTCATAGGTGGCTGATCGCAATGGACATCTGCAAAGGTAAGTGGTCTTAATTTTTTTATTTTAGCTTAGACTTAGATTAGTTAAGATATAGATAGCATTTATTGTATGTTAGCTAGGGGTTTTATATAGATAGCATAGGATGTATTGTATATAAAATTGTGTTATTTATTTAGATAGATTGGGAATGTATTATTATATAGATAGGATGTATATTAGATTATGCTGTTTACTTAGATAGATTGGGTATGTAATGTTATATAGATGGGATGTATATTAGATTATGCTATTTATTTAGATAGATTGTGTAATGTATATTAGATAGTGGTGTATTGCATTGTAATTCTATGTAATTGTATTGTAATTGTATGTATTTGTATTGTATGTATTTGTATTATATGTATTTCCTTTTCAGTTGTATTTCTTTTTTTTTCTGTAGTGAGGTGGGGGGGTTGTAATGTTTTTTTTTCTGTAATGTTCCTTTTTTTATTTTTTGTGACTTAGGTTTTTTTATTTTGTGTAATGTAGTTTATTTTTTTTTGTGAGTTAGTTTTTTATTTCATGTAATGCAGATTTTTTTTTGTGACTTTAGGTTTTTTTATTTTCTGTAACTAGAGTTGTGGTGGTTAATAGGGGGTAGGTAGTGTAGATGTTAATAGGTTAGTGTAGAGGGTGTTTAGTTGATATTTAATGTTTTATTGGGAGTGGTATAGTGCAGTATAGTGTTTATACTTAGTGTCATGATGGTGCTTGAGGACCATCATGGCACTTATGTGGTTAATGTAGTGTTGTAACAGGCCCATAATGGTGTTAATATATCCTTATGGGACTGATGGGGTTAAATAGAGGCTTATGGGGGTCTGTATTGACCCCTATGAGTGACAGGCTTAATGAAGGCCTTATGGGTGTCTCTATTGACCCCCATGAGTGACAGGGTTAATGATGTGTTTATCGGGGTCTGTATTGACCCCCATGAGTGACAGGGTTAATGAAGGGCTTATGGGGGTCTATATTGACCCCCATGAGTGACAGGGTTAATGAGGGTTTTATGGGGGTCTGTATTGACCCCCATGATTGACAGGGTGACAGTGTATATATTTTTTCTTTTACAACAGGTCCTTTAAGGACCTTTACGGTCCTTTAAGGACCTGTAATGCGGGAATTTTGAATTTTGATTGCAGCGGGGGACCCCGATCGCGTGCAATCGGGACCCCCACTGCGATGGTTAATGTGGGGTTAATGCAGGGCTCCGAGCTTATCTCTGATCCCCTGGGGTTAATGCTGGTTTCTGAGCTTATCTCGGATCCCTTCTTGGCTAATTTGTACGTGGCTGGGCTGTGAGCCTCGTTTTCGTTTTTGTTGGCGGCCATTTTTTCTCTCGCTTAGCGGATTTTCATGTGTCTGAACTCGGGAATTTGGACTTAAATAGAGGTGTAACTTCACTTTCAGAGGTTCTGGGTGCCCCCCCTTGCTATGGGTAAGCTTTTTATGTAGTTTGTGTGAGTATTTGGTATATTTTCACTATTTTTAGTTGCGCTCGGGTCGGCCGTTATAGTCGGATTCTTAGTGCGTGTGGGTGTTTGTTACGTTATAGTCGGATTCTTAATGCGTGTTAGTGTTTGTTATGTTAAGGTTGGATCTGAGGTGGGTTTCTTTTTCTAAGACGTGCGTGTGACGTGTTTAACGGCTCGCCAGCAATGAGCGCCTGCTGCGCTCATTGCCTCATTGCCTAAGTGCTATGAGTTAACGGCTCACCTCGCTATGCAGCGCTCATTGCCCAAGTGCTACGGGATTGCAGGATTGGGTACTAGAAGAAGAGTTCATGTATTATTATTATTATTATCGTTTATTTGTAACGCGCCAACATATTCCGTAGCGCTATACATAAGTTAAGTTACAGGCAATGACAAGTTCAAGATTCACACATTGCAAAGAGTGGATGGCCCTGTCTTTGAGCTTGAAATCCGGTGTCCATAGCGTTTTCCCTAAAGCACCTTGCAGGATTGAAACTCGCAGACTTACAATCTAAAGGTTGAAGTGTGTATGTGGTACAGTAGGGAGAGAGTAGTGCTGAGCATGTTAGGGAGGAAGGTTATAGGCTTCTATAAAGAGGTGCTTTTTATTGATGTTTTGAAGGATTTAAGGCAGGAGGATAGTCTGGTGAAGAGAGGCAAGGAGTTCCAGAGAATAGGGGCAGCGTGAGAAAATACCTAAAGGCGAGAGTGAGAGGAGGTGACAAGAGTGGTAGAAAGAAGAAGGTTGTTAGCAGAACGAAGAGGGTGTGTGGGGGAGTATTTGGCGATGAGAGCAGACATGTATGGGGGTGCGCTGTTGTTGAGGGCTTTATAAGTTAGGGTCAAGATTTTAAACTTTATTCTGGAGGCTAAGGGAAGCCAGTGAAGTGATTGGCAAAGAGGAGCTGCCTATACTGAGCGTTGTGTATGGAAGATGAGTCTAGCAGAGGCATTTATTATGGATTGAAGTGGGGAGAGGCGAGTGATGGGCAGGCCAACAAGGAGCGAGTTGCAATAGTCAAGACGAGAAATGATGAGAGAGTGTATTAGAATCTTAGTATTGTCTTGTGTAAGTTAATGGCGTATTTTGGATATGTTTTTTAGATGGAAAAGACAGGATTTGGTTAAAGACTGTATGTGTGGGATGAAAAAGAGGGCAGGGTCCAGTAGAACCCAAAGACAATGGGCTTGGGAGGTGGGAGTGATGATGGCATTGTTGACAGAGAGAGAGATGTGAGAAATTGAAGCTGTAGTAGAGGGTGGTAAGCATGTAGGAGCATGTACTTGAGCAAGAGATCATGCAGGCGTAGGTATTGAAACAAGGGCTTGTGCAGGATTGGGTGTTGGAACAAGACAGATGAAGCACAGATGTGGAATGGACAACTGACGCTGACAGTCAGGCACTGTAGTAGGTCATAAACATTGTAGTAGACTGGCATTGTAGCAGGCAGACACTGCAGCAACTGACACAGCGGTCCTCAGAAGCAAACGGACTTGGACAGAAGCAGAATAACACAGACTGGAACAGGAAGACAGGAACTTGTACATAGTTGAAAGTGCTGGAACTGGAGCAGAGTTGTTGGTTCCTGCAGCAAGGAATCTCAGCAAACTGGCAGTGCAGAGTCTTATAACATGAACCTTGCTGTAAGCTAAGCCAGATCTTAAAGGCCTAGCTCTTAACAGATTGATCGCGCCCCAAAACTTACAAGAGACTAGGGGGTGGTTAACAGAGGCAGTCCCACCTACCATGGTCTCCCCTACATTACACTCAATCTGTGAGTTACTACAGGCTGTGGATTCACAGGACCACCAGTGAGACCTTCCTTGACCTATCCTGATGGCTACCAAGACAGGAACTCCTGACAGATAAATAAATATGTTTATAATATTAACATATTTAAAGTAAAGTTGATATACACTCAAAAACAAAAACAAATGGTTGAAGACAGACAAATCAATTAGATAGCACAATATATTAGGCTTATGAAGATCGCACTAATAAAGAGTTTGTAAAAGTCACCTACTACACTTACAATGATTATATCAATCATAAATTAACTGTAGGGAAAGGAAATTAGTTTAAACACTGAATTATTTTTTTTCAGTATTGTGGGACTATTGCCTAAGGTCTTATGCAATAAAAAGATAATTTTAGCTTCTGCATTTGAGAAGACAATGTGTTGTCTTGTAGCAAAAACATTTATACACAGACATGAATTATTGTGATGTTGCATTAACTACCAATGGGTAATATTGAGATTCATTGCGTTAACTGAAGCATTTCGTTATGTGGCAGAGCCACAGAGACAGAAAGTGAGGGGCACAGATCTGTTCCCCTACCCTTCAATGTCCTGTAGAAGAAAAACATTGAATTCAAAAGTGGTTTTAAATTAGATGTTTATTGTGTAATCTGTGAAGTAATTGGTATGTACTAAATATGATATATGAGGATATTAACTTTGTTTCATTCTTTCTTGTGAACAAGGTCTTTCCATAGATTTTTCTTGTTTGAGTGTTTGCAAAATAAGGAATCAGTATCTCGGGATAATTAAGAGTCCATGTATTATTTTTAGGGAAACAACCGCAGGTGATAAAACTAAATTGAAGAGACTACGCAAGGGAAGAAGGTCAGATGAGGTGTGTTATTTATGGACATTTGTTTGTAGTACAGGACTGGAAAAGCTGTTGGAAAAGGGCTTTTGTGCATTTGTAAACTGATCCAAAGTAGGATCATAAACACTGCAAAGTGTTGTTTGGATTAATCACAGAAGGTAACTAAGAAAAGAAAAAAGAAAAATGCACATTATAAAGAGATATTTTTAAGGAACCCAAGACATTAAAGAAAGAGGAGAGTCAAAACATTTTCACATTTGAGTGTCAGGAGCCAGATACTGGAGTAAAGTGTCAGCTCTGTTGGACAGGTTTCAAAATACCGGAGTAAAGTGTCAGCTCTGTTGGACAGGTTTTCAAGAAGTTTTGGGACTATATTATCTAAAGACCTGCAGGAATATTCCAATGTCCCTGGAAAAGAGAGTTTTACTGCAGTATGTGGACTATAGAACTGTTGAATCACCTTGCAAAGAACAGATATATAATGTCTAAGAAAAAGGCCCATATATACCAGACTCAAGTTAAATATTTAGGTTTCCTGAGAAAACCTAGAGAATGGGAACTACTGCTGGAAAGAAATGAAACAATACATCTGCTTAAAGATATTGTCACTCAAAAGCAGCTCAAAGGTTTGATAGGTGCAGCTGGCTTCTGCAGAATCTGGATATCAGAATAAAGCACAGTGGCAGCTGCCCTCTATGGGCCTCATTCTATTAGCGGCCGTAAATCGGCCGTAAGGCTGCGATTCCTTGCGGGGGTTCAGTTAACTCGTGATTCAATTATACGGCCCCGCAAGGATCTCCTCTTACGGCCGGCCGCATATCTTGAAACCGGCCGTAAGCTCAGAAATATAAAAACGCAAAAATAAATTCAAGCCTGCACTGTACAGCTCTGTAAATGCTAGGGATCATATTGGGGGACATGAGGATTAAAAGTAACCCCCTCTCAAGCTTGCACATCTGCCCAAACCCGAGTTCAAATTAACTGTTTATTTTCCGGCTGCGGCGTGGGTGGGTCTGAAGTGCTCCAAGCACTCTGGACCTTTTACATGTATATTTTACGTATATTAAAAATAAAATATTTTACGGATTTGAGTATAGGATAATTATGTGCTATTTTTTCTAACACCTAAAATCCCTTTATAGTCTTCTCAAAGTGCAGGATGGCTTTATTTGAGCTATTTTATGTGCTTAATTGGTGCTAGCGGGACCTCTTTCCTGCAAGTAAGCTGCGGCTCGCTTTTAGCCTTGCAGAGATGGTTCCCGGAGCAATTGAATTGCAAATAGGAATTTCTTACGGCTGAAACTCTTGCGGCCGTTTTAGATCAAAGGCTTTCCTCCGGAGCAAGCGGCCGCAAGAGATAGCAAGGCACCTTGCGGCCCCGCAACGGCTGCGGCCGCTAATAGAATGAGGCCCTATGAAAGCAGCACAAGTGGACATAGATCTTTCACCTGGGCACCTGAACAAAGAGCAGCTTTCACCCAAATGAAGAGATTGATTAGCGCCCTGCATTGGAAGTCCTGGACCCAACAAAGATCTCTGAACTAAATATCCATGACAGGAATGGAGTTGCAGCTGGAGTTCTGACCCAGAAAGTAGGTATCTGGAAGAGACTGGTGGCATATCTGTCAAAAAGTTTGACTACAGTGGCATCAGATTGGACCCCTGTTTACCAACAATGGCAGCAACAGCTATACTGATAAAAGGCACAGAAAGTCTAAGCCTAGAATAGGCCATTATTCACACTCTTATGTCACCTTGCTCAAGAACAAGGGAAACTATTGGCTTACCAATGAGAAACTACTGGCTTACCAATGAACGATTTGCCAAGTACTAAGCAGCCCTAAGTGAAAACACCAAGTTTAGGTCAGGTGTGTACTACTTTAAATCCAGCTACACTACTACCACCTCCAGAGGAGACCCCAGTGTAATATGATTGCTTGGTCACCATGGATTAAGTGTACTCAAGTCACTATGACGTGAAGTTCCAGCCTCTAGACAAACCAGAAGTAGAATACTTCACAGATAGGAGTAGCTTTGTCAAAGAAGGAAAATGAAGAGCAGGATATGCATTGGTGACTATTCACAAAGTGGTGGAATTAAGACCTCTCCCGGGGGCTACCTCAGAAAAGGCAGAACTCATTGCCCGGACAAGAGATTTACAGTTAGCAGCAGGACTATAAGTCACACTCTATACAGATTCAAAATACGCCTTTGGAGTTCTTCATTCCCATGGAGCCCTTTGGAAGGAGGAAAGATGGATGGAGACAAGAATGTAAAGTATTCTCCAGAAAAAAAGTATATTTGTAGCAGTATGGGCCTGAAAAGAGTCAGCAGTAGTCCACTGCAGGGCACATAAAAAGGGAACAGAAGAGCTGGCATAGTAACCACACCCCTGGAATCAATGAATCTAGTACACTCTAATGGGGAAAAGCAGATAGCCACAGATGAAGAAGCAGTCTTACAGGAAAACTGGTATGTTACTTCCATTGAGAAGGTGCTAATACCAGAACTTGGCACCCACAGTTTTAGAAACCTTACATAGATAATATTCTCTGGGCACAGGAGCCCTGATTGAACTTTCTATGAGACATCTAATTACCCAGTATGCCAAGAAACATGTAAAAAATGTGCAAAGAACAATGCCAAAGTATACCAAAGTAAAGCATCTGGAGTACAAAGAAAAGGGATCACCTCTTTTTTCTTTTGGAAAGTGGACTTCACAGAGAAGCCAGAGTGTAATGGAAACTGATACATTTTGGTCTTTGTGGATAACTTTTCAGGTTGGATATAGGCATATACTTGAAGAACAGAGAAGACCAGTGAAGTGGTCACGCACCTGTTACAGGACATCATACCTTAATATGGTGTTTGTTTTCTCTCCACCGGTGGATGCTTGAGAGAGTGTCCATATCGCTGACAGAACCAGCGCATCATATATTACCTGGTGATGAGGTGTGAATAAAGGCGTGGAGAGATCAACCGTTCAGGCCCAAATGGATCGGCTGATGCTCAAAACCAAGCCTACAACTGTCAATGTAAACAGAATGGCTGCCTGGATCCACCACACCAGAGACAAAACATCTAAAGTTTTTGGGAAGTGATTCCACAAAATGATTCTCTAAAGCTCAAGATTATCAGACAGAAGTGAGTAAGTCTCACTGACCGGCAAGGAGAGGCGAAAGAAAGGACATTGACTATGGGGAAACTGTGATTATCATAACCACCTTGTTTTCTATCATACCATCGACTTTGGGAGTATGGGTTAAGAATATCTTCTTCTTAAAGATAGATCAGATATGACTGTAGTTTGAGTTTATGGAGAATTAGGAAATCATCTTTGAGGCATTTCTAAATCTCCAAGTGGGAAGGGGTGGGATTATAGGAAATGGAGTAAATTAGGAGTTAAAACTTCAGAGCCTTATTAGTACAAATTACATTATTTGAGTCTAAAGGAGAACATTATAAGCTTAATCAGTAAGTTTTTGAGATAATGTTTTTACCAAGAACACAAGTATTAATTTTAGAATAAGGCAGATTTAAATGTTAACACCCAAATGTCAAATACCTTATTGCAGGGATGAACCATCCAATAAATGTTTAACACATGTACCAGCAATTTACAGTTTGTGTATTCTGGGATATAAAACCCACTATTTGTGACAAAGATTTTCCTGGACTTTGGATGTGATTCCTCTGTGCCTTAAAACTGTGCAGTTTTGAATACGATTATTTCTTCCAGTCCAGTCCTAGAGAACTTTGATCTGTACAATTACTTATATTAATATGAATAGTAAGATCTCAAATTGAAGTCTCTAATAAAATCAACTGTAAAAAAAAAATCTATTAATTGCAGTACACTAAAGTAACACATGGGAAGTACCGCTAGTGGTTACCATTTTGGGGAAGACTTTTAAAGGGATAGCCTCACAATGTAATCAGAGAAAACATTAAATTAATGACACAATAAGAAAGCATATCACAGTAATGAGTATCACTTAAATGAAATTGTTCCCAGGAACTTACCAGGTCAACATACTTTGCATTCTATTGTTCTTGTCTTTAGTTGGATTATAATAAAAGTTGAGAATTCATATGGATATTTGTAATAAGTTGTTCAATGAATGGCACATAATTATCACAAATATGATTTGCTTTAAAATTAGCTATTGTTGAAATAGGCATGTTGCAATAGGATATTTGATTAAATTATGTTTGGATTTAAAAAAAACACATTATAACTTTTTTTCTGGAAAATAATTTATAGATAATCACTAGAGAAAAGTTATCTATTAATAACTGAAATAATACTTAATGAGACAGATTTTACAGGTGTATTCAGCCTTTCTACTAAAACTAGGTTACTTTAATTATCTTTCTTTTTTCTGTACTGAATATACCATATGTTTTCCAATTTACCTAAATAAACATGCAGCGCTGTGATTTTCTAACATCTGTTCTTACTTTATAACTGCATTGCTGCACTTTTTAGATAAACTTTTTATTAACCACTCATTTTTTGGTGCATAAAGCAGGAAAAATCTAACTTAATAGACTTAACTTTGGAAAAATCTAACTTAATAGACTTAACTTTGCAAAACAAATGGATAGTTGATGAGCAGTTTTAGAATTTTGCATACTTTCCCTAACCTTCTCATAATAATGTCATTGCTATAAGAAACTTTGTACATAGGAGCTTTCTTTGCATAAACATTAATTTCAGAAACTGCCTTTGCGCATATCAGAAGCAGCCTTGCATAAAAGTTCCATAACTTTTTATCCAAATCTCAAGCATTACTTGGGCCCCTATTCAATTGAACTATTGCAAGTTACTGGAGACCGTAATGTAGTCTGTAAACCAATTTGCTATTCAATTGGCATCTTTTAGCTACCCACAAACCCACAGGCTCAAAATCCCTGCGGTTGTCAAAATCGTAACTCCAACCCAGCTAAACCTTTGATCTTTCAAGTCCATATATGTTACAATGGGAAATCGCTATTCAATTACTACAATTCTTCAAGCCTGCAAATGTTTTCACACCAGTAAATGGCAAATATAGAACAAAGGGGGTTAAGTACCTGATCGTAGCAGTGTAAATACAAATTAAAAATCAATACTACACTTTAAAAGATGGGGAAAGCAATGAAAGACATTAGAATTTATTGCACAACAGTCTCAAGCTTGCAAATCTGCAATAAAAACAATTCTTATGTTTTATTTCCATGTTATATTGATCCCAGGAATCAAAGAGTTAATACATATCAGGCCACCCACATGGACGAGAACAGTATCATCATTAATTGTTATTATTTTGTACATTGCCGCATTGTGAGTCCGATCGCATATTAGACTTCTAAACGCTAATTGATTGACATTTAACCTCCATGTTTTACTGATGGTATGATGGCGGTCTCATTTACTATTGGGTGTTCATAAATCAGTAGTTACGGCCTTGCTTCATTGATCATGATCATGCCCTGAAATGCTACTTACACATGGTTTATGGTTTAGGCTTTCGGCCATGTAGCTGCGGGCAATGAACAACTGAATATAAAAAATGGAACTAAACCTTGTAACAAACGTGCCTGTAAATTATGTCAACACATTTGTAATGATGACACAGCCACACATAACATCAAAGGATCATATTCATGCACAATGTCTAATGTGGTTTATATAATACAATGTACTTTATGTGACACAGGCTGTTACATTGGAGAAACCAGCCAAAAAAAGGACTTAAGGATGAATTTACACAGGCATTCAATATGAAAACATAACAAAGACAGTTATTGTAGCCCAGTAGGACACCATTTTAGCCAGAATGATCACTCCATCCAAAACTTAAAAGTCAAAATACTCAGAGGAAATTTTAAATCATCCAAGAGAGAAAAGCATTTAGAATAAAGATGACCACATTCTTCAACACTAACAGTGCAAGACTTAATATGGACTTGGGTTTTCTAACACATTATAACAATTTCAAGTGAATTTTTCTTATTATACCATAACAGACTTAGCACTCTTAGTGAGATGTTTGTCCAACAGGAAAGATATCACTGTGGACTACAGTGCTCTGTTTTTTCATATATATATATATATATATATATATATATATATATATATATATATATATATATATATATTGAAGTATGTGTGTATATATGTTTCCTTTACTATGTTGTGTTTATTCTCCATATATGTATTCACCTGATGATGTCAGATGCTGTCTCCAGCAGTATCTGCTGTTTTTATTCAAACTGAGGGTCCCATCTCATATTTTAGTATTGCTTCAGACTTGATAAAGACAGGTTGAACCTCTTGAAAGCTCGTAAATATAAATAACAAGTTTGTCCAATACAAAAGGTATCAAATTATACTGCAATACTCATTATCAATCTATATAGATGAATAATTACTAAATACTAGATTAATGGATATTCACGGCTGTTTCACTCTTCAATGATATATATATATATATATATATATATATATATATATATATATATATGTTTGTTTGTGTGTGTGTATCTATATATAAATTAGTGTACAATGATTAGTTATAATTGGAGAAATGACAATGCATATGAAATAAATAGAAAATTAAACAATGTTGCGCTTGGAGTTTTTAATACTTATTTTACCTAATTTCTTCGCTAAACCACTTCTAGACCAATTTAGGAAAACAGGATTACATTTTTAATTTAAATGCATTTATATATGCTTATTGCAATATTTTTAAGTTTTAGATTTTAACCATATTTCTACCCAGTTCCACCAAGTCTTTTGGAGGAGCACATACTTTCAGTGTGTATTGTTATCATTTTCTACTTTCTCAAAAGCAAATGCCAGTTTAATTTTCACTAACACTTATTAATAAGATAAATATATATAAATGGTTATTCAAATGTAAACACAAATGTATTATTTATTTACTGTGTTCTGTACAGTGGATGGTGTCTATCACTCTTCTGCCCACCATAAATTAAATGATGTTGTGATAGAAAGCTTTCCCACAAAATCTAACACACAAGTTAGGAATTAGCCCCACACCAATGAGATCGATTTTAAGATCGAAACAGCTTTGCATAACTATCCTATGCTATATAGCTGTGTAATACAAGAGCATATGCCTAATAAGAGCCATTATATGTGTGTGTGTTACCGGCAATGTGTATAATCCGGGCATTCTGTATTATGCCCGGGCAATGTGTATAATCGCATTCTGTACAATGCCCGCCGGCCAATGTGTATAATCTTTTATTCTTCTTGAAACCATCCCTTGGTTCGGTGTGATTGACTTGTTATGTGTGATTCTGTATGCTGCAAGTTTAGTTCATTAAGTGTTAAATATTTTGGAATGTTAACTGTCAGAGAGAGCAAGTTTGGCAGTTGAGCGTTTCAGAAGAATATATGTGTTCCTGTATCTGAGTAAGGACATTTTAGAAACATCAGTTGTCTCAGTGAAAGGGTTAAAAGAACTTGTGAAGCCCAACTGAAGAAAGCAGATCGCCACACATGGTATTATGGACGTGACTGAAATGAGGAAAAAGTTTGAGGAAAAGCTGTCCGGTCTCATCAGTGTAAAAAACGATAACCACACTTTTCTTACCACTCATCAGCACGTGAAATGAAATACGTGCTGTCAAAGAAGCAATGAGGTTTTGAGCAGTACGAATGGGAAAAAACATCCCAAGCACTACTGGGTTATCGAAGGTATTAATGATCCTTACGATAAACTAATTCAAAAACCCAGTTCTTTGCCTTGCTATAATAAATAATGATACTAATTCAAAAACCTTGTTATCATTATTCAACACATTGCCCAGTCAAATAAGAATAAAAGATTATACACATTACCCGGCGGGCATGGTACAGAATGCAATTATACACGTTGCCCGGGCATTATACAGAATGCCCAGATTATACACATTGTATATATATATATATATATATATATATATCACATATTATAATTGTCCAACTACGATTCGTCGTCACGCTGTGTTGCGTGGTGCGTATGACTTAGCGATGAGCGCCGCAGGCGCTCATCACCCGGCAAGCCTCCGCAGCGAGGCGAGCCGTTAAACCGTAGCACTTAGGCAATGAGTGCCACAGGCACTCATTGCCAGGCGAGCCGTTAACTCATAGCACTTAGGCAATGAGACAATGAGCACCGCAGGCGCTCATTGCTGGCGAGCAGTTAAACATGTCACACGCACGACTTAAAAAAAAAAAAAACACCTCGGAACCAACCTTAACGTAACAAACACCCACACGCACTAAGAATCCGACTACAACGTAACAAACACCCACACGCACTAAGAATCCGACTATAACGGCCGACCCGCGCGCAACTAAAAACAGTGAAAACACACCAAATATTCATACAAACTACATAAAAAGCTTACCGATAGCAAGGGGGGGGGGACCGTAAAGGTCCTTAAAGAACCCGTTGTAAAAGAAAAAAAATATACACTGTCACCCTGACAAACATTGGGGTCAATACAGACCACCATAAAACCCTCATTAACCCTGTCACTCATGGGGGTCAATATAGACCCCCGTAAACCCATCATTATCCCTGTCACTCATGGGGGTCAATAGAGACCCCCATAAGCCCTTCATTAAGCCTGTCACTCTTGGGGGTCAATACAGACCCCCATAAGCCCTTCATTAACGCTGTCACTCATGGGGGTCAATACAGACCCCCATAAGCCTCTATTTAACCCCATCACTCCCATAAGGGTATATTAACACAATTATGGGCCTGTTATAACACTACATTAAAGACATAAGTGCCATGATGGTCCTCAAGGACCATCATGACCCTAAGTATAAACACTATACTGCACTATACGGCACTATACCACCCCCAATAAAACATTAAATATCAACTAAAAACCCTCTACACTAACCTATTAACATCTACACTATTAACCCCCACCACTCTAATTACAGAAAATAAAAAAGCCTAAAGTCACAAAAAAAAACTACATTACATGAAATAAAAAACCTAACTCACAAAAAAATAAACTACATTACAGAAAATAAAAAAACCTAAGTCACAAAAAATAAAAAAGGAACATTACAGAAAAAAAAAACATTACAACCCCCCCCCCCCCCACTACACACAAAAAAAAAATACACACCTGAAAAGGAAATACATATAATACAAATACATATAATACAAATACATACAATACAAATACATACAATTACATACAATTACAATACAATACACCCCTATCTAATATACATCACACAATCTATCTAAATAAATAGCATAATCTAATATACATCCTATCTATATAATAATACATTCCCAATCTATCTAAATAAATAACACAATTTAATATACAATACATCCTATGCTATCTACATAAAACGCATACCCCAAGCTAACATACAATAAATGCTATCTCTATATTAACTAATCTAAGTCTAAGCTAAAATAAAATAATTAAGACCACTTACCTTTGCAGATGTCCATTGGGATCAGCCACCTACGAAAAAAAAAAAAAAAATTAGTGCAACACGTTTACAGTTCTAAAATAAACATTCTATACATTCTAAATATGCTACTCACCTTTGCGGCATGTCCCGTCCGGCATTCTTTTAATCCTTCTCCGGCGCGGCACCTGTTAAAAAAAACACAACATTAATACACATACATCAAAATAAAATAAACATAATCTACATTCTACTTACCTCCCTGCGATGTCTCCGGCCTCCTCCGGATCCTCTTCTGCCATGCCCTCCCACCCCATTCGCACTCCCAGACATCCCTGACGCTAATGAGGCTCCAGGAGACTTTTCCAGAAGAAAATAAGCAATGGCGCCTTCTGATTGGTTGAAAACGCTGTCTATCAAATTCACCCAATCAGGAGGTGCCAATGTCTGAGTCAATCAGAAAGGGATACACCCTAAAATCCCACTCTGATTGGATAATGCACCTGTCAATCTTTATTTAAACCAATCACAAGGTGCAGATGCCTTCAGCCAATCACAATGGAATACACCCCCACAGGGTGATTGGTTGGAGCCTCTGCACATTCTGATTGGTTGCACTGACAATAGCCAATCACAATGGAATACACCCTCACGTACTGATTGGTGAAGGATTTGCACATTCGCATTGGCTACTGTTAATATCAATCAATATTACAGCCAATGGGAAGGCGCAGATCTCTTCACCAATCAGTACGTGGGGGTATATTCCATTGTGATTGGCTGATGGCAATAAAGCCTTAGGATTGGTTCAAATAAAGATTGACAGGTGTGTTATCCAATTACCGTTGTATTTTGGGGTGTATACTTTTTTCATTGGTTCACAAATGGGGTCTTCTCATTGGCTGAATTTGATAGACAGCCTTTTCAGCCAAACAGAAGCCGCCATTGCCAATTTTATTCAGGAACACTCCATAGGAAGGTCATTGGCGTCGGAGACATCCGCCAGGGAGGAGGCCGGAGACATCGCGGAAAGGTAAGTATAATGTAGATTGTGTTTATTTAAATTTGATTTATGTTTACTAATGTAATGTTTTTTTTTTACAGGAGTATCGCCGGACAAGACGCAAAGATGGACGATGGAACATGGAGGACGTGACATGCTGGGACGTGACATGCTGGGACGGGACATGCTGGAAAGGTGAGTATAATATTTAGAATATTTAGAATGTTTAGAATGTTTAGGTATTTCATGTAAACGTGTTGTATTCATTTTTTTAATCTTTTTTACCGTAGGTTGCTGATCTGAAGAAACATCTCAAAGGTAAGTGGTCTTAATTATTTTATTGTAGCTTACAATTATGGTAGATATATATATATATATATATATATATATATATATATATATATATATAGGGCCTCATTCTATTATCGGCCGCAGCCGTTGCGGGGCCGCAAGGACCGGCCGCAAGCTATTCGGCTATTCTATTCCCTTACGGCCGGGGATTCCGGCAGGCTTGCGGCCGGTGCCTTGCTATCTCTTGCGGCCGCTCGCGCCGGAGGAAAGCCTTTGATCTTAAACGGCCGCAAGAGATTTGCAATTCAATTGCTCCGGGAAACCTCTCTGCAAGGCTAAAAGCGAGCCGCAGTTACTTGCAGGAAAAAGGTCTCGCTAGCACCAATTAAGCACATAAAATAGCTCAAATAAAGCCATCCTGCACTTTGAGAAGACTATAAAGGGATTTTAGATGTTAGAAAAAATAGCACATAATTACCCTATACTCAAATCCGTAAAATATTTGTTTTTTAATATCCGTAAAATATCCATGTAAAAAGTCCAGAGTGCTTGGAGCACTTCAGACACACCCACGCCGCAGCCGGCAAATAAACAGTTAATTTGAACTCGGGTTTGGGCAGATGTGCAAGCTTGAGAGTGGGTTCCTTTTAATCCTCATGTCCCCCAATATGATCCCTAGCATTTACAGAGCTGTACAGTGCAGGCTTGAATTTATTTTTCAGTTTTTATATTTCACAGATTACGGCCGGTTCCAAGATATGCGGCCGGCCGTAAAAGGAGATCCTTGCGGGGCCGTATAATAGAATCGCGAGTTAACTGAACCCTCGCAAGGAATCGCAGCCTTACGGCCGATTTACGGCCGATAATAGAATGAGGCCCATAGATAGCATGTATTGATTATTAGATAGATAGATAGGTGGATGTGTTATTAGATAGTATTGTATATTAGATAGTGGGATGTCTATTACATTATATAGTGGCATGTATATTAGATAGTGGCATGTATATTAGATAGGGGTGTATTGTATTTAATTGAATTGTTATTACATTAGATAGTGGGATGTATATTACATTAGATAGTGGCATGTATATTAGAAAGTGGCATGTATATTAGATAGGGGTGTATTGTATTGTATTTAATTTAATTGTATTGTATTGTATTTTATTTAATTGTATTGTATTGTATTTAATTTAATTGTGTTGTATTGTATTTCATTTTCAGGTGTGTAATTTAAAAAAAAATGTAGTGAGGGGGGGGTTGTAATGTAATTTGTTATTTTCTGTAATGTTCCTTTTTTTATTTTTTGTGACTTAGGTTTTTTTTTTTTGTTCTGTAATGTACATTTTTTATTTTTGGTAATTTTAGTTTTTCCTATTTTATGTAATGTAGATTTCTGCTTTTTGAGGTATTTAGTTACTTGAGGCACACAGTACACTCACATTGTGTGACAAACAGCATTTCAACACTTTCTTTTATTGACCCTCATTTTTTGTATATATACATATATATATATATATATATATATATATGTATATGGTACAGGCGTAGTGGACCCTAGTTACTCAACCCTAGTTACTCAACGACCTCCAAACTCGTCGATTTCATTATTCAATGCATCTGGATGGGAGTTTGGTACTCATCATTTTTGGTACTCATCCTGGCATATATATACAGACACTTCTTGATCACTACCTTGTCATAGTGAAAGGGCTTGTGTACTTCAATGAAGCTTTGATCTATACCATGTAGGGTCACCCAAGATGGGCAAGTCATAGTAGAGAGTGTCAGACAAATTGCAGTCCACTGGACTGGAGAAGGAACTAGCAACCCCATAACTCTGTGAAGATATCTTTATGGACAAGCACAGCCAGAGACATAACAATACTGCACTGAAAGATGAGCCCCTCAGGTCAGAAGGTGCCTACCACATTACAGAGGAAGAGTAGAGGGCGAGTGTGAGTAGCACCAGATCTAATGAAGTGACCGGACTAAAACCGAGAGGACATCCAGCTGCAGATGTGTCTAGAGGGGAAAGGAAAGTCTGCTGCTGCAAAGTACAATTTGCCATAGGAACCTGGAATGTTAGAACTATGAACCAAGTCAAACTGGATGTAGTCAAACATGAGATGTTAAGGTTAAACATTGATATCCTGGTAATTAGTTAACTCAAATGTACTGAAATGGGACATCAGACAACCACCAAATCTTCTACGGGGGGTCAAGTATCCCGCAGCAGAAATGGAATAGCCCTCATAGTGAATCAAAGGGTGGCCAAAGCAGTCCTTTGTTACAACTCAATTAATGATCAAAGGATTTCAATTCAAATTGAATGCAAGCCTTTTAACATGCTCCAATCATGAATGCTGAAAAGAATGAAGTTGTCCAATTCTACGAGGATATTTAACACTGCATATGCAGTGGAGGTAAAGAATATATTTTTGGGTCTAGACATGGAAGATAGAATGAATGAAGAACTTATATGTTTCAAATAACAAAGAATTTACCTTCACTTTAACTGCACAGCACTGAGAGAACTTGAGGGACCAGTGGGATGGTGGCAATGTAGAGGAGGAGAAGGAGGAGTCGAGTTATTGCTTGGAAAAGGAGTCGTCTTCCATTACAAAATCAGGCAATTGCACAGGGGATATTCATCCTTTTTGACTCTTACCACCACTGCACCTTGCTGGAGACTCTGCTAGAGACTGTGATGTAGGCAGTTTAAAAAGAAATCTATCAAGGGAAATACATCCTATAGAGATTTGTCTAATTAACACATCATGACAAATAACTTAGAAAGCATAGAAGCATTTTACCACTCTGCCATAGACAAACAGAGCTCAATAAGACTACATTTGGGATCTTACCGGCACAGTCTCAATTTGGGGTCTTACAGGCACAGGCTATATTAGGGCTATTACAGGCACAGCGACTTGCGCACTTCATGCACGTGCGCATTTCCTGCACTGTTGCAACTTTACTGTTTTTTTCAAAATGCGACGTGACTTAAACCAAATTGGACTTCATCTGAAGCAGACTCAAACCAATGTAGTTGCAATTTCATTTAGAAGGTAGCCAACCAATAATGTAGGCAGTTTGGGTCCTGCTATTGCAACCTCACAATCCATATTACAGCCTTTCTAGCATAAATATGAGAAATTAACTATTCACATAATTATTATTAAATTAAAGGTATAGGCATTATTTTCTGGATTTTGTTGAATAACTAAACATGTTGTTTGTCACAATGCAAAAAAGCAGAAAAATAAATAAATATACAAAACTTATACTGCATGATTCCACTCTTCCCTGCTGCTTATTACTTTTTTCTTTACATGTGTTCTTGTAAACTAATTAACTTACCTTAGTCTTGCTGAGAGCACTGGCAAATGTAACTGTCAAATTCAAATTGTGCAGACATTTTCTGTAGGCTCCATACCAATTCAGTAGTGGCATAAAAAGGCTCTTTCAACTGTGGGAACTTTATTTGTGCAAGCTCCTTATCAATTAATTTTTTTTTAGACACAAATCCATGTACCATTGCTGTCCGGTCTCGTCAGCGTAAAAAAAGATAACCGCACCTTTCTTACCACTCATCAGCAAGTGGAATGAATACGCGCTGTCAAAGAAGCAAAAGAGGTTTTGAGTAGTAAGTAGTAAATGGGAAAAAACATCCCAAGCACTACTGGGTTATCGAAGGTTTTGATGATCCTTATGATTAACTAATTCAAAAACCCAGTTCTTTGCCTTGTTCTAATAAATAATGATACTAATTCAAAAACCTTGTTATCATTATTCAACACATTGCCCAGTCAAATAAGAATAAAAGATTATACACATTACCCGGCGGGCATGGCACAGAATGCAATTATACACGTTGCCCAGGCATTATACAGAATGCCCAGATTATACACATTGTATATATATAGTTGTGAGCGTACGAGTTGTTGCTAACGCTGCAGGCTCGTAATGTGTGTGTCGTGCTCTTTGGGTTGCGACGTGAACTAAGCGAGGGCCTCAGTTGCTGGCATGGAGCGCCGAAAGCGCTCCATGCCAGCAACTGCGACCCTCGCAAAGTTCACGTCACAATCCAAAGAGCACGACACACACATTACGACACTCGCAAACAACATACGACACACGTTCACACACATTACGGCCTCGCAACACTCGGACGCAACTCGCGAACATTACAAAATTTAAAACACAGTACATACACACAGCACATACATAAAAACCTTACCTACACCAAGAGGGAGCACCCAGGACCTTAAAAATGTAACTTACACCTTCATTTTACTCGAAATAAAAGAGTTTAGACAGTAAACAATTTGCTAAGCGACACAAAAAATGGCCGACGAACAAAACTAAAACGAGGCTACACACGCAAACACCATACGAGACACGTTACCACACATTACGACCTCGCAAACATCGGACTCAACACGCCGACATACAAACATTTAAAACACAATAAATACACACAACACACACATAAAAAGATTACCTACAGCAAGAGGAACCATCCAGCACCTAAAAAAAACAAGTAACACCTTCATTTAAATAAAAATAAAATACTTTAGACACTAATACAATCGCTAAGCGACAGAAAAAATGGCTGACGAACAAAACGAAAATGAGGCTTAAGACGTAACTATACTACACTTACTCGCAATAATGAAACACATACTATGCGGAACGTATCACAATCATATTAAACACCATTTTGAAAACTACTACGCACAAAATGACGCATGGAACGCAAATTGTAAGCTGGAACGCAAATAGCGCATGCGTATTGCGTTCTAACGGTCTAACTTTCCAGAATTTTCTACAAGTTTATTAATACTGCCTATTTTACACAAAAAAATACATTTCTCCTCAGGTGATGAACAGAGTGACTTCATACATAACTGCTGCTTTTACTTGAGAAGACAATTCTTTCATAATTTACTACTTTACACTGTGCAAATTACAACTGAGAGGTAAGCTATAATATATTACATTTTATTATCAAGACAGGACAAAACAAAAAAATATGAACTAGAAAAATGTGATTTATGTAATGACATGTCACACGCACATTTATGTGTATCATGTATAGTCACATGTCACACACATATTTATGTGTGTAGGCACACAAAAAAAATAATGTTAATTTAACAAAAAAAATAACAAAATAATTTCAATATGAAAAAGAGGTTTATGTATACTGACATGTGACACGCACATTTATGTGTATTGCCCCTCCAACAAAATGATCTTAAAACAAAATAATTAAAGAACTACATTTAAATGACATTAGAAAATAAACATTGTAATATTAAAATATGAGTCATGTATACTGATATGTGACACGCACATATATGTATCATCTATACTTACATCTCACACACACACATTTATGTATGTTGGAAAAAACAAAAAATAAGGTTCATTTAACAATTAAAATATGATTCATGTATAGTGATATGTCACACGCACACAAAAAAATGACATTGAACTCTGGAAATGTGCTTCATGTATGTGACATATGTGTGTAGCCTCCCCAAAAAAATAATGTTAATTGAAAATAATTACAGAAGTATATTTACATGACATTAATTTACTGCAATTCAATAGATCACCTAAAGCTGAATCTTTCTACTTCTTTTAATATTGAAACAGACTCTGCATCAACAGCGTCACTCAACAATTTGCACCGTGCATTGTGAAGCACAATCCCTTTTAAACAACACCAACAAAGAAGAACAGGTAAGATATAAAAATACATTACATGCTGAAAAGGCCATGGTTTGCTAAATAAAAAATATACAATTAACTATTTCACTTTCTTTTTCAAACAGACACTACAAGAAGACCGGCGGATTAAGATTGGCAGGAGGGGACCCTCTGTCATTCGACACTTCAATCAAGGTAAAGTATTAAGTATAAAAAAGAAACGAACCATGAGCCTCATTCAATTGTGAGTTGGCCAATTGAATATGGCTCTATATAAGCACATAACATATTTTTTATACAGAAATTTTTAGTTAATGAACTTCGATACAAAATCAAGGTCTTCACTAACTAAAAACTTCGGTCAAAAAATATGTTATGTGCTTATATAGAGCCCTCTTCAATTGGCAAAATTGCAATTGAATGAGGACCTATATATCTTTAATGGCCGAGGGCCTCATTTAAATGTGATTTGCCCAGTTATTGAAAACCTTGCTTTTGGATAGATGTTTACTAACTAAAAACGTCTTTAAAATAAATATGTTATGTGCTTATTTAGAGCCCTATTCATTTGGCCAAATTGCAATTGAATGAGGGCCAAGTTCACTAACTAAAACTGCACCACTGCTCTGTGGTCATATTGAGCCCTATTCGATTGCCCAAAACGCAATTGAATGAGGCCCCGACAATATAACAAATGCAGCAACCAAAGGCCCTCATTCAATTGATATTTTGGCCAATTGAATATGGCTATAAATAAGCACATAGGGCCTCATTCAATTGCGATTTGGCCAATTGAATAGGGGTCTAAATAAGCACATAGCATATTTTTTTTAAAGAAGTTTTTAGTTAGTGAAAACCTTGCTTTTGTATAGATGCTTACTAACTAAAAACTTATTTAAAAAATATATGTTATGTGCTTATTTAGAGGCCTATTCAATTGGCCAAATTGCAATTGAATGAGGGCCATAATATATATTTTTTAAAGAAGTTTTTAGTTAGTGAAAACCGTGCTTTTGGATAGATGCTTAATAACTAAAAACGTATTTAAAAAATATATGTGATGTGCTTATTTAGACCCCTATTCAATTGGCAACATTGCAATTTAATGAGGGCCTTAGAGTCCTATTTAATTGGCCAAAATGCAATTGAATAAGGGCCAAAGTATGCAACATATGGTACACACAAAGGGCCTCATTCAATTGAGATTTGGCCAATTGAATTGGGCTCTAAATAAGAACATAGCATTTTTAAAAAAAAAAAGTTTTTAGTTAGTGATAACCTTGCTTTTGGATGGATGTTTACTAACTAAAAACTTCTTGAAAAAAAAATTGTTAAGTGCTTATTTAGAGCCTTATTCAATTGGCCAAATTGCAATTGAATGAGGGCCAAAGTGGCCGACACAAAACAGGATTATAACAAACTCACACAAACACATAGGCCCTCATTCAATTGCAGTTTGGCCAATTGAATTGGGCTCTAAATAAGCACATAACATTTTTTTTAAAGAAGTTTTTAGTTAATAAACATCTATCCAAAAGCAAGGTTTTTAGTAACTAAAAACTTAAAAAAAATAATGCTATGTGCTTATTTTGAGCACTATTCAATTGGCAAAATTGAAATTGAATGAGGCCCATAGTAAACTAAATTTACTTTCTTATTCAATGTTTAACAACCTATAAGCCTTACAAAGAAGCCTAAATAACAATAATAAAATTGGTTCGCACCTAACAGGATTGTACAAAAACTCACACAAACACATAGGAAACTACATTAACATTCTTCTCTAATATTTAACAACCTATAACAAGTACAATGAAGACTAAATAACTTTAGTACAAGTGGTGCGCACAAAACAGGATGGTAACAAACTCACACAAACACATAGCAAAGTACATTAATATTCTTATTTCATGTTTAAAAAAATATAACCATCCCAATAAAGGCTAAATAAGTATACCACAAGTGGTGCGTACAAAACAGGATTGTACAAAAACTCACACAAACACATAGCAAACTAAATTCATATTCTTAGTTAATGTTTAACAACCTATAAGCCTTACAAACAAGCCTAAATAAGTAGACCAGAAGTGGTACGCACAAAACAGGATTGCACTTAAACTCACACAAACACATAGGAAACTAAATTAAGATTCTTCTTTAATGTTTAACAACCTAGAAACAATTAAGCTTAAATAAGTATACCACAAGTGGTGTGCACAAAACAGGATTGTACAAAAAAACACTTAGCAAAATAAATTAATATTCTTCTTTAATATATCACAACCTACAAGCCTTACTAAGAAGCTTAAGTAAGGATAACAAAAGTCGTGCAAACAAATCAGGATTGTAGATAAAGTTAGACAAACACATAGAAAAAAATAACCATAACAGATACAATACACCAAAATTAAGACATTTTGTTTGAATTTAAAAGACATTTCACTCAAACAACATTTTCAATTTTATGTTACAACATATACTGCGTGAAGACAATCGGACGAGGACTTTCAGCACAGGACCAGACCATCGGACGAGGACTTTCAACACAGGACCATACCAGGGGACGAGGACTTTCAACACAGGACCAGACCATCGGACGAGGACTTTCAACAAAGGACAACAACATCGGACGAGGGCTATCACCAGAGGACCACAACATCGGACGAGGGCTATCGCCAGAGGACCACAACATCGAACGAGGGCTATCGCCAGAGGACCACACCATCGGACGAGGGCTATCGCCAGAGGACCACACCATTGGACCACGACTTTCAACAGAGGACCAGACCATAGGACCAGGATTTTACACAGAGGACCACACCATCGGACGAGGACTTACAACAGAGGACCAGACCATTGGACAAAGATTTTCAACCAAGGACCAACAAACATTCGAATTTAAATCACACTTAAACCAAGGTACAGTATAATAAGTACAAAAGGAGAAAACTAAAGAAACATGTTTCATCTGCATCAGTGTCAACTAAAAAAAAAAAAAAATGACTATGTCCCTTATTCTATTTAAATTGGCACTATGCATTACATTGCTCAATAAGCACATCAATGTTTTTTTTTGCAAATAAGTTTTTCAGTGGTAAACATCTATCCACAAACAAGGTTTTCAATAACTAAAAAATTATTTCAAAAAAAGATGTTAACTGCTTATTTACAGCAGTACTCAATTGGCCAAATTGTTATTAAATGAGGCCAGGAATTATAACTATGAACAAAATATAACTGATACATTAATGATTTACCTTTTATTTCTCAATTGTGCACAATAATCTTTAACAGTAATTACAAACTTCAATATACCCAATTACATTTCTTTTTTGGCCTTTACAGATTAATATGTCTGATAACGAGAGCAAACAAGAGAAGAAAAGACGTCAAACTAGAGAAAGACAAGAGAGATGGGCCGCCCAGCAGAAACCAGAGGAGACAGAAATTCGACGAGAAAAAGAACGCAAAAGACTTGCAAGCAAAAGACTATCAGCTGCAAAAATGAAAGATACGCCCAAAAAAACTACAAAGCAAATAAAGCATTTACAACCTATTCCTCAAACATCAGATGACGTTTTACAAGATACAATTAAAAACACACCAAAAAAAGCAACTACAAAAAAAAAAAAACATTTACAACCTGTTACTGAAACCTTACAGGACATTTCAACAAAACAAGGACAACATATACCAAGAAAAGCCACGAAAAAAACTAAGCATTTAGAACCTGTTGTTCAAACATTCCATGACTTTTCACCTGATGAATATGCAAGTCAAACTCCTATATGCTTTGCAAATTGTCCTTTACTGAAGTCTTTAGCAGTAGAGGTTCATAGTTGTGGGGACATGACTACTCAATGTCAGTTTTGTGAGGCTTATTATTTTAAACAGGAGAGACCCAGAGATGGACAATTTATTAGTTGTTGTCAAAAAGGCAAGTTCAAACTTCCAGAAAGGAAAGAATTTCCAATTTATTTACAAAATATTATGACTGAACCTACTTTTCCAAACTACAAAATTTTTAAGACAAACATAAGATCCTACAATAGTGCCATATCCTTTGCATCTATGGGGGCAACATTAGCTGCTAATGTACCAGGACATGGTCCTTACTGTTTTAAAGTCCAAGGCCAAATTTATCATCGTACTTCACATTTACATCCAGAGGAAGGAGTGCAAAGAAAATTCGCTCAACTATATGTCCTAGATACAATGGAAGCTGTTGACCAATGTATGCAGATGGAAGAAAATAAAAAATGCTTACCCAGTGTTTTCATAGAGCTAAATAACATTATGGACAACAATCCCTACAGTAAAGCTTACAAAAACAACAACTTCATGCACAAAGACATCAATTACCCATGCCAAAGGTTAATATGATGCTTAAAAGAGACAGAGATACTGATAAACGTCGTTATAACTTGCCAACATCAAATGAGGTTGCAATGGTCTTTCAGAATGATGAAGGAGAACCACCATTTCAAAGAGACATTAGAATATATCCCAGAAATGAGGAGCAACCATTTATTAATATTAATATCTTAAGTCCAAATTTAGATCCAATGACATATCCCATCTTTTTCCCACACGGAGAAGCAGGTTGGCAACCAAAATTAACCCTTCCCAGTTACCCAAATGCTAAAGCCAGAATCCGAAATAATGTTTCAATGCTTGAATTTAAAGTAGCTCAAATTGCCATTAGACATGAATTTAATCCAATTTTATGTGGTGGAAAACTAACACAACAGTGGATTATTGATTCATATTTGCAAGTTGAGGCAAATAATTTAAACTTTATAAAATATCAACAAGATAAACTACGTGTAGAACAATATTGTGGACTCATGGACTATGTTGCTGACGTGGCTACAAGCAGAGACATGACAGCTGGCAAAGCCATCATTTTACCATCTTCCTTTCAAGGATCTCCTCGAAATATGAGAGAAAGATACAATGATGCTATGGCTATTGTCACCAAATTTGGAAAACCAGATTTATTTCTGACATTTACATGTAATCTACAATGGCCAGAAATTACACAAAATCTACTTCTTGGACAAAGTGCTTCTGATCGACCAGATTTAGTAGCCAGAGTTTTTAAGATCAAATTAAATGAATTAATACGTGACTTCACTATAAATCAGTTATTTGGCAAATGTCTTGCTTATGTATATACCATTGAATTTAAAAAAAAGAGGCCTTCCACATGCACATCTTCTGATAATACTTCAAGAGAAAGATAAATTAGATACTTGGGACAAAGTGGATGCAGTCATAGTTGCTGAACTACCAGATCCAGAACTATATGGTAGACTATATGAGATTGTTACTCATCGCATGATTCATGGACACTGTGGAGACCTTAATCCACAATCACCATGTATGGAAAATAATAAATGTTCAAAAGATTTTCCTAAAGATTTTAGAGACAAAACATATGCAAATTGTGATGGATATCCACTTTATAAAAGAAGAGAAGGAGATAGTGCCATTATTCGTGGAAAAAAAGTGGACAATAGATATGTAGTACCCTACAATCCTCATTTACTCATGAAGTACAACGCCCACATCAACGTAGAAGCCTGCACTTCCATCAAATCCATTAAATATGTCTACAAATATATTTACAAAGGCTATGATGCAGCTACTGTAGTCGTCAAAAGTGCAGACAACCCTGAATGTAGTGAGTTAGTACATGATGAACTTGCATCTCATGTAGATGCTCGCTATGTCAGTGCACCAGAAGCTATGTGGCGGCTTTTAAAATTTGAAATGCATGATAGATCACATGCAGTATATAGATTAGCAGTACATTTGCCACAACGACATTTAGTCTATTTCCATGCTGGAAATGAAATGAATGCATTGGCCCAAAGTGAAGATCGTCACACTACACTAACTGCATGGTTTGCATTAAATTCCAATGATGCTCAAGCAACACAATACTTATATATTGAAATTCCATATCACTATGTTTTTGTGAATGGATTATGGAGACCAAGAAAAACCAGAGGCAATAAAATAATTCGACGAATTTACACAGTCAGTCCAAGAGATGTTGAACGTTTTTGCTTACGGATATTACTTTTAAATGTTCCAGGAGCACAAAGTTTTGAACAATTAAGAACTGTTAATGACATTGTATATGAATCCTTCCATTTAGCTGCAAGACATAGAAACTTACTCGCTGATGATACAAAGTGGGAAAGATGTTTAGAAGAAGCAGCACAATGTCAAATGCCACGACAGAACAATGTGCTTTTATTTGTATCTTCTCAAATGCTCCAAATGCATTAGCTTTGTGGGAGACTTTTAAAAGTAATATGGCTGAAGACTTTATGCGACGATACAATGAACCCATTTCACACTTAAAAGCGTTAATGGAAATCCAAGAAGTATTTTAACTCATGGATTAAGTTGTGCAAGTTTTAATTTGCCTGATCCAGGTCTTATAGATGACATAAACTTTGAAGACTATGACATTCAACTACAAGCAGAAAGAACACAAGAAAGACTTGCAACTTTAAATACACTACAATTGCAAGCATTTCATGCCATTAATGCCGTTATTTCTATCTTGATGGACCTGGCGGATCAGGTAAAACCTATTTGTACAATTTATTAATGAGTTCAGTACGAGCACAAGGACAAATAGCAATGGCGTTTGCCACTACTGGAATTGCTGCACTTTTATTATAAGGTGGAAGAACTGTTCATAGTGGATTTAAACTGCCAGTGCCTATTTTAGAAAATTCTGTGTCAGATATTCACATGACATCCTTACAAGCAAAGAAATTAAAGAAATGTAAATTAATTATAATAGATGAGGCCACAATGATATCATGCTATGCCCTCCAATGTATTGACCGTTTGCTTCGTGAAGTCATGGATAATATTTTTCCATTTGGTGGAAAGGTAATGTTGTTGGGTGGCGATTTTAGACAAACATTACCTTTTGTTGTACATGGAAATAGAACTGACATTATCGAAACCTGTATCAAGTCAAGCACAGTATGGAAACATTTTACCCATCTTCAACTGCAACAAAATATGAGATCAGAAGGCCAAACTGATTTCAATGATTGGCTTATTAAAATTGGAGAAGGCAGAACAGAAAAAATACTACATTTACCTGATGACACTGTAGAGATCCCACCTCATATGATTTGTCAACAAGATATTATATCGGCTATATTTGAAGGGAGCATAAATAACAAATAATAAAGAATATTCCGAGCTTGCCAACCAAGTCATACTGACGTGTAAAAATAAAGATGCATTAATCCTCAATAATGAAATCTTTAAAAAAATTAATGCACCACAAATAAATTATCACAGTGCTGATTCTGTACTTGCTGATGACAATGAAAGTCAGGCTAACTTTTCCGCTGAATTCATAAACTCTCTAACTCCTTCTGGAATGCCACCACATATTTTGCAGCTAAAGAAAGGTGCAATTATCATGTTACTGCGAAATATGAACCCAAAAAAAGGCCTATGCAATGTCACAAGATTAATTGTTCAACAATTAAAGGACCATTTTATAGATGCTGAAATTTTAACTGGTACCCATAAAGGAGAGAGAGTTTTCATACCAAGAATAGATTTAGCACCAAGTGAAAGTAGTCTCCCTTTTATACTTCAAATAAGACAATTTCCCATTATTATGGCATTTGCCATGACCATTAATAAATCACAAGGTCAAACTTTCAAATCTGTGGGTATTTTCTTGGAAGAACCAGTATTTGCACATGGTCAATTGTACGTTGCGTTGTCACGGGGCAAAAATCCACAGGCTATTAAAGTTTACATTGAAAACAATGAAAGTCAAGGTGATTTATTAGAAGATGGACGTATTTTTACTAAAAACATTTTTTTTTTTTCATCTACTATGAAGTACTATAACTTTGCAGGGTACAAATTAAAGCCATGCAAACATTTTTTAAAAGCATTCAAAAATACATAACAATTAGTTGTTTCATTCCGTCATAATTAATGGAAGTAATGTTTATGGATAATTCGCCTCAAAAAAAATAATTCGCCTATAAAATACTTGCCTTGCATTTTTATGAAAAATTATGTTAAAATGTTAAGTCACTATGTTAATGTTTCTAATGTTACAAGTTTAAAAACAATATTTTCAAGTTATTTCATTCAACATATTACAAAGTTCATGTTAAGAGCTCAAGCACCTTTTAAGTCACAATGTAAATATTGTCTGTTATCTTAAGATTACTACCTACATTAATGTTTATCGCCAGTTTATGTGGTCAGTAAGGAATTACTTTTATTAGTTACGGTTTAAGGAGAGTTTTTACTGTATGCCTTCCTCTACATTCAATGTATATTAAACTTAACAATTATTCTGGTACAAATTGCATGTTAATACTGATTAATTTAAAGTTCAACTGTTTTTACATTCAAATGTTAATACTTTTAATACAAAATTACGTTACAAAATGTATTCACTATGTTCCTGTTTATAATGTTCCAAATTATACAAATGTTTTGACAACTTCCAAAGTTACATAAAAAATAAAGTTCAAGTTTAAAAATATATACTTTCAAGGTTATTGCTTACATATATTTTAAACTTCCGGACTTTTCAACAAGGCTTTTTACTTTTTACTTTCCTCTGGATTCAATGTATATTAAAGTAAACAATTCTTCAGATACAAATTTCATGTTAAAAAACCATTACATCAACATTTTACAAAAATACATGTTCATATCACAATACTTACAAGGGTCAAAAATATATTTAAATAACTAAACAACTTGACAAACATATACATCACATTGCCGTCATTTTTTGACGGGCAAGTCACTAGTATTTAGATATATACTAGAATATTGCCCGTCAAAAAATTACAGCAATGAAATTGCAAGTGAGCTAATGCTGTTTGGTGTATAGTAATAAAATAAATAATACATTAATAAAGTAATATACTTTACCTATTTTCAAGTAATATATGCAGGAAACATTGTGTTGAAGAGCTGGTAATCTGTTTTGATGATGCTGCAGCATGCAATGTGTGTTTTCAGTGCTGTGAAGCTGCTGTGTAAATGTCAGCAATGTGTGCAGTGTGTAGTGTAAATAGTGTGCGTGCATGAGGAAAATCCATTAGGGTAGCTGTGTACTTCCGCATTGTAAAAGTTAGTGTTCTAAAATGGCACCTAATGTGTGGTATGCGGCTGTGGCTGATTTAGCGTCCTTGTTTTCGGATGTCGTCCGACTTTTTAGGAAAATCCGTAGGTGTTTGGTGGTGTTTTGCGTGTTTAGGGTCCTTTAGCCTCGTTTTCGTTTAGTTCGGTGGCCATTTTTTCTCTCGCTTAGGTGATTTTCGGGTGTCTAACCTCCGAAATTTGGACTTAAATCGAGGCGTAACTTGACTTGCAGAGGTCCTGAGTGCCCCCCCCCCCTGCTGTGGGTAAGCTTTTTATCTGTTTGTTGTGTGTATTTATTGTGTTTCTAATGTTTGTGGGATCGCACTGGTTGTGTCCTTGTTTTCGGATCTCGTACGTCTTTTTCGGAAAATCCGTAGGTGTTTGGTGGTATTTTGCGTCTTTAAAGTGCTGTAGCCTAGTTTTCATTTTTTTGGGCGGCCATTTTTTCTCTCGCTTCGGGGATTTTTGGGTGTCTAAACTCTTTTATTTGGAGTTAAATTGAGGTGTAACTTCAATTTTCAAGGTCCTGTGTGCCCCCCCCCCTTGCTGTAGGTAAGCTTTTTATGTATTTGTTGTGTGTATTTATTGTGTTTTTCATGTTTTCATGTGCGCGGGTTTCGGATGTTTTTTGCAGGGTCGTAATGGGTCGTAACGTGTCTCGTATTTTGCTTTCGTAACTCCGTAAATTTTGCGTGGTCCGCAATTGCTGCCAAGGAGCGCCTTTGGCGCTTCATGCCAGCAACTGCTGCCCTCGCTGGGCGAGCCCGCAGAATTAAAAAAAGCCCGCATGCTCACAATTATGTATGTGATATATATATATATATATATATATATATATATATATATATTTGTTACAGGCATAGGGGACCCTAGTTACTCAATGAGCTCCAAACTCGTCGATTTCGGTATTCAATGAATCTGGATGGGAGTTTGGTACTCATCATTTTTGGTACTCATCATGGCATATACAGTATATACAGACACTTCTTGATCGCTACCTTGTCATAGTGAAGGGGCTTGTATACTTCAATGAAGCTTTGATCTATACCATGTGGGGTCACCCAAGATGGGCAAGTCATAGTAGAGAGTGTCAGACAAATTGCAGTCCACTGGACTGGAGAAGGAACTAGCAACCCCTGTAACTCTGTGAAGATTTCTTTATGGACAAGCACAGCCTGAGACATACCAATACTGCACTGGAAGATGAGCCCCTCAGGTCAGAAGGTGCCTACCACATTACAGAGGAAGAGTAGAGGGCGAGTGAGAGTAGCACCAGATCTAATGAAGTGACCGGACTAAAACCAAGAGGACATCCAGCTGCAGATGTGTCTAGAGGGGAAAGGAAAGTCTGCTGCTGCAAAGTACACTTCGTCATAGGAACCTGGAATGTTAGAACTATGAACCAAGTCAAACTGGATGTAGTCAAACATGAGATGTTAAGGTTAAATATTGTTATTCTGGTAATTAAACTCAAATGTACTGGAATGGGACATCAGGCAACCACCAAATCTTCTACGGGGGTCAAGTATCCCGCAGCAGAAATGGAATAGCCCTCATAGTGAATCAAAGGGTGGCCAAAGCAGTCCTTGGTTACAACTCAATTAATGATCAAAGGATTTCAATTCAAATTGAATGCAAGCCTTTTAACATGCTCCAATCATGAATGCTGAAAAGAATGAAGTTGTCCAATTCTACGAGGATATTCAACACCGCATATGCAGTGGAGGTAAAGAATATATTTTTGGGTCTAGACATGGAAGATAGAATGAATGAAGAACTTATATGTTTCAAATAACAAAGAATTTACCTTCACTTTAACTGCACAGCACTGAGAGAACTTGAGGGACCAGTGGGATGGTGGCAATGTAGAGGAGGAGAAGGAGGAGTCCGGTTTTTGCTTGGAAAAGGAGTCCTCTTCCATTACAAAATCAGGCAATTGGACAGAGGATATTTATCCTTTTTGACTCTTACCACCACTGCACCTTGCTGGAGTCTCTGCTGGAGACTGTGATGTAGGCAGTTTCAATAGAAATCTATCAAGGGAAATACATCATATAGAGATTTGTCTAATTAAAACTTAGAAAGCATTTTACCACTCTGCCAAAGACAAAGAGAGCTCAATAAGGCTACATTTGGGATCTTACCGGCACAGTCTCAATTTGGAGTCTTACAGGCACAGGCTATATTAGGGCTCTTACAGGCACAGCGACTTGCGCACTTCATGCACGTGCGCATTTCCTGCACTGCTGCAACTTTACTGTTTTTTTCAATATGCGACGTGACTTAAACCAAATTGGACTTAATCTGAAGCACCAATATTGTAGGCAGTTTAAGTCCTGCTAGTGCAAGCTCACAATCCATATTACAGCCTTTCTAGCATAAATATGAGAAATTAACTATTCACATAATTATTATTAAACTACCGAATTGCCCGTCAAAAAATGACGGCAATGAAATTGTAAGTGAGCTAAGGGTGTTTGGTGTATAATAATGAAATATATAATACATTAATAAATTAATATACTTTACGTACTTTAAAGCATTGTGTTGAAGAGCTGCAATCTCTTTTGATGTTGCTGCAGCATTAGTGGTGTGGAGCTGCTGTGTAAGCGTGATGAATGTGTGCAGTGTAATAGTGTGTGTGCGCAAGACCAAACCCTTAGCGTAGTTGTGTACTTCCACATTGTCGTAAAATGGCGGTTAATGTGTGGTATGCGTCTTAGCGGAATATCCGTAGGTCTTTTGTGGTGTTTTGCGAGTTTCTTGTGGTGTTTTGCGTGTTTAGAGTGCTGTAGCCTCGTTTTCGTTTTGTTCGGCGGCCATTTTTTCACTTGCGTAGAGAATTTTTTAGTCTCTAAACTCTTTTATTTTGAGTGAAATGAAGGTGTAAGTTGATTTTTTGAGGTCCTGGATGCTTCCTCTTGCTGTAGGTAAGCTTTTTATGTATGTGCTGTGTGTATTTATTGTGTTTGGAATTTGTTCATGTTTGCGGGTTGCGGCCGATTTTTGCGAGGTCGTAATAACGTGTGTCGTATGTTGTTTGCGTTGCGAGGTAAAGTTTGCGAGGGTCACAGTTGCTGTTTCGTGTTGTTTGCGTTCGAACGTAAAGTTTGCGAGGGTCGCAGTTGCTGGCAAGGAGCGCCTTCGGCGCTCCTTGCCAGCAACTGAGGCCCAGGGCCCTTGCTTTGTGAGGGCCGCGGCTCGCTACGCGAGCCCGTAATCGTTAGCAACAACTCGTATGCTCACAACATTATATGTGATGAAAGGTATAGGCATTATTTTCTGGATTTTGTTGAATAACTAAACATGTTGTTTGTCACAATGCAAAAAAGCAGAAAAATAAATAAATATACAAAACTTATACTGCATGATTCCACTCTTCCCTGCTGCTTATTACTTTTTTTCTTTACATGTGTTCTTGTAAACTAATTAACTTACCTTAGTCTTGCTGAGAGCACTGGCAAATGTAACTGTTAAATTCAAATTGTGCAGACATTTTCTGTAGGCTCCATTCCAATTCAGTATTTGCACAAAAAGGCTCTTTCAATTGTGGGAACTTTATTTGTGCAAGCTACTTATCAATTCATTTTTTTATACACAAATCCATGTACCATTTGTTAGAAAAAAGGCCTTGCATAGTCTACGTAGGGGGCGGGTTACATGATGTTTCTGTAAATTATCCAATCTGCGTTGTTTGCTGATTTTCAAGTTGCTCAGTAGCCCTGGGAAATAAATGGAAAGCCAAACATCACATTAACTGACAGGTACACATCATAAAAGAGCTTGTTGCCTGCCCAAATACTTTATGTGTTGTAGATTCCAAGCAAACACTCAGGTCTAGGAGTTGGTTGGTTGGTTTACTATATTGCAAAGTTGAGAGAGGAGTGTTTCTGAGTGTATCTAGGAGTTATAATTTGTATCTGTTCTACTATACACATAACTTACTTATTTTATTGATAACACAAAATTCACTGACACATATATGAATACCACAACAAAAAAATGCATATTTAAACTTAGGCCAAAACTCATATATACCCAATACCACCCACCCTATTGCCTCACCTTAAAAATGAACATATAGTACATAATTTTTTTATTTATTATACATACTGTACATATACACATTATCCATAATATGTAGTTTTATTATATATTTATTATTTTTGGATTGAGAATGGAGAGGGAAGAGCAAAGGGGAGGAGAGGAGAGAGGGTGCCCTGGGGAGAGGAGAGGGAAAGGCGGAGAGAAATGAAGAGAAGCAGAGAGACAGAGAAGAGCTGACAGAGGGAGAGGTGAGGATATAGGGTGAGGAGGTGAGATATGGAGAAGTGAGGAGAGAATGATAAGAGTGGTGAGATGAGGAGAGAGAGGGAGGTGAGGAGGAGTGGGAGCAGGGGCGAGTCTGAGAGGGTCAGAAGTGGAGCAGTGAAGGAGAGGTGGAGCGAATAATGGATACCACAGTACCAGGAACACAAATATCAGGGACATATTGGGAGGGGCCTGCTCCTAATGGTGAAGTAAGGGCTGGGGAGGGTAGCCATCGGGGCCAAACCAGCAAGATAAGCCTCCTTAGGCACTATACTCATGAGGAGTTCATGGTGCTCCTATGTGCCTCTGTGCATGTGCCAGTATCTTCCATGGTGGCAGGAATGTGAAGCAGGACCAAGATGTGGAAGGAGGTAGCTAGGGAGGTCAGAGCCCTGGGGGTATATGTAAGGGATGTGCACTTTGTCAAGCATCACTACAATGACTGTCAAGGTGAGGAGGAAGATGCCAGAGGAGACTGCAAGAGCAACTGGTGGTGGCCCTCCAGCTATGGGGCACTTCAATGAATAGGTGAGGACACTGAGAGATTGAATCACACCAAAAATGGTGGTCGGACTCCTGGGTATGGAGGACACTTAGCAGTCAGGGACCCTGCCAGATGAATTTCATAAACATTATCATCCTATCACATTGATTTGAGGCAGTACAAACAGAGCTAATAATACACATCAGTGATATCAATAATACTTCCTAGTCAATACATACTCTTCACAATGGCAACAGATTTAATCATACAGGAGCAACGCATTATGAAGTCAGGTGTACAGTAATACACAGGAGAAAAATGTACCACACCTTAATACAATGGCAAAAGAACACAGAGGTCCCCAATTAATTAAACAGTTCTTATATATCAAGTCCAACCTTCAACAGTAAAGAGTCAAGAAGGGATCAAACTCATTCTCGTCCCAAATCTTTACAATTGAAAAGAAGCAATCAGTTCTTATCTAGCTGTATTGAAGGATGTACATCAATCTTCACAGGGTAGACCAGTGCACAACGGAATGGAGGTTTGCAACTTTCTCATAGAACACTGTCCATATTGTGTTCATCAAGGTATGTAAGGAAAAAACAAAGCAGGGAAGGGGGAGAGAAGACCACCACCTCCTATTGCAGATAAATGACATTATCTTTAAAATCAAATATAAATAAAATGAGCACACTCACATGTATGAACCTCACAACATGAGGTATGGATGACGCATCTTGAGAAATCTCCATCTTAGATCATTATCAGATCTTCCTCTGGAGCGTGTCTGAATGTAGAATCCACTGAAAATATTGCTGCGGCCACCAATTGTGCATATATATTTGGAGTTTTGGTATGCTCCTATATCCTATATCCTCTAGTATAAATAAAAATAGTGAAAAGTTAAATAAATTAAAATAAAAATTATACAATGAATTTAAAAAACTGAAAAACTCAAATAGGCTGTATTGCATTTTCATTCCCCTATATCATGTACCTAGATCTAATATTTTGTAGAAAAAACAGAGAAATAGGGGTAAAGGCACATTAAAAACCACAAGTAGATAGTAAAACCAAATGTGTAGTTTTAAGGAACTGTCAATCTCCAATAAATGTTGCTAAATCTATATTCCTATTTAATACATAATGCTCTAGGGTACAGAGAGTTATAATCCATTTGGTTTCCATACATCTGAGTTTCAGTAGCCTATTCCCCTTCTGGGACCAAGCTTGATATGTTATATGGCTTGTGCAGTGACCTCACATGTCTTTGTTATGTTTCTGTACCAGGGGCCCTATGCTAATCCCTGAAAAAGCAATTGTGTGTGCCTTAACTGCACATTAATTCCTACATAGCTATGCTAATCACCCATTCCTAAAACACTGCGAGCAAACTGCTACGTATCACTGCTCCTAGTGAAGTTCACGACACAGACGAAAAGCAAGGCATAAATCTCCACTGAGTTTTGCACTGAAAATAGATTAAGAGTTACTCCGTGACACTCTAAAAACCCAAACCCTATGCTAATATGATTTTACGGATCACTCGCAAATCAGGGCAGTGCCATAACTGAAAAAAACAGATGAAAGATTTACACCACTAGCAAATACTTTTAAAACTTTTGCTGAGTCTCCCAGAAGCATTCAAAGTGACAGTATAGCAAAAAAGCACTACAAAATGATGACATTTCCATATTATTTGACACCTAACAATCCAATATCAACATATGTGTAATTTAAAAATATATGTTGGTATTAAGCCTGTTTTATGATACAAAATCCAGGGTAACAAACAACCCAGTACTCAAGGGGTTAATGCAAGTCACAAAACTATGTTGTCTAGGAACAAACACCCTAATTCATTGTTTATAAGTATATCATATTTCAACACAAAATAAACACAATTTTATTTATTGAACCTATAAATACAATTGTCACATCTGAACATATATTAGTAAATAAAAAACAATTATATATATGTATACTTGCAGCAGCCTAATTTAGCCTAGTTACGGCAGTTGTTCCTATACTTCCCACTAAAAATATTTATTATGTTCACATTTCCTATTGGCTCCTAGGGCTGTCTCATCCATAAAGTTTGGTTTGGCTGCTCCCTGCACAGATATCATTTGCTGCAACAGAGCAAGATTTACAGATCTGAGCTGAGTGCTTTAATCTGAGGGAGTGAAAGATTTGATTTACTGTAGAACTTATGGAAAAAGGGCTCCTGCAAATTTCTTCATTCCCCAAATAAGAGCAACAGATTAACATAGGGCTCCAAGTCGGCAGAAATTTATTTGTAAGCACACCTTTGGATACCTTATATATGTGTTCTCTAAACCTTAACAGCCCTTTTCGTGAGTCCCACATACTGCTTTGAACATTTGCATCTATACTGCATGGTCAGTTCTACAGTTGGTTAAATGCCTAATCTTAAATCTTTTCTTTTTCTGGTTGAACTGATAACATTTCAGAATTTTTTGTTATTATGATTGTTAACATTTTTGAATTCCCTGGGGGCAGATGTTGCTTCAAATGAATGCTTTTCCAAAGTATCACAGTTGATTTTTCAGGTAGGCTGTCCTCTAAGAGTTCATCTTGCTGTAAAATGGGCCAGCAATCAATCATGGTTTTTCAAACCACCCAAGCTGCTTGAATATATCTAATAAGAAAAAGTCAGCTGGGTTTAGAGACACCAATATCTTTCTTAAATGATCCCTTTTTCTTGTTGATTAATTAATTTATTTCCCTAAATCTAGTTCTATTCAGGGCCATTTTGACCACAGCTGGATTATATCCTTTCACTAGAGACTTATTTGCAGTCCTTTACTTTCAACGTCAAAATCTGTTATAAAACTACAGTTTCTCCTAACCTGTTGGAATTGGCTGAAGGGTATATTATTAATTCACCTAGGGTCATGGCACTTGGTGGTGTATAGATAGCCATTAGTGTCAGTCGGCTTAGTGTACAACTTTGAAGTCACATGATTATCTGTTCCCATAGGGATGATGTCAAGGAATGGTACTTCCTTGCAATCTGAATGCATGGGGCCTCATTCTATTATCGGCCGCAGCCGTTGCGGGGCCGCAAGGACCGGCCGCAAGCTATTCGGCTATTCTATTCCCTTACGGCCGGGGATTCCGGCAGGCTTGCGGCCGGTGCCTTGCTATCTCTTGCGGCCGATCGCGCCGGAGGAAAGCCTTTGATCTAAAACGGCCGCAAGAGATTTGCAATTCAATTGCTCCGGGAAACCTCTCTGCAAGGCTAAAAACGAGCCGCAGTTACTTGCAGGAAAAAGGTCTCGCTAGCACCAATTAAGCACATAAAATAGCTCAAATAAAGCCATCCTGCACTTTGAGAAGACTATAAAGGGATTTTAGGTGTTAGAAAAAATAGCACATAATTATCCTGTACTCAAATCCGTAAAATATTTTATTTTTAATATCCGTAAAATATCCATGTAAAAAGTCCAGAGTGCTTGGAGCACCTCAGACACACCCACGCCGCAGCCGGCAAATAAACAGTTAATTTGAACTCGGGTTTGGGCAGATGTGCAAGCTTGAGAGTGGGTTCCTTTTAATCCTCATGTCCCCCAATATGATCCCTAGCATTTACAGAGCTGTACAGTGCAGGCTTGAATTTATTTTTCAGTTTTTATATTTCACAGATTACGGCCGGTTCCAAGATATGCGGCCGGCCGTAAGATGAGATCCTTGCGGGGCCGTATAATAGAATCGCGAGTTAACTGAACCCTCGCAAGGAATCGCAGCCTTACGGCCGATTTACGGCCGATAATAGAATGAGGCCCATGGCTCATAGTATTTGAATTAACATATTCAAGAAATGTATCCTTTGAGCCATGCCCGTTTTCTTTCCATATCACAATGATGTTATTAATATACCTATACCATAAAATAATGCTCTTGGCAAATGGGCTTTCTTCCCAAATGTACAAATCGTCCCATAGATCCATATCCAGATTTGTAAAACTTAGTGCAAACTTTGGGCCCTATTAAATTCGAGCTGCGGATGAATTCGTATCTCGCAAAGGTCCATCGTAAGTCGATTTACGATATCCGAGTCGACTTGCGATTGACTTGCATAATTTCGGACTACTTTGCCGAGATTTGCCTCCAATAAGCGCTACGTAGTAAGTAGCGGACAAGAATTCCTTGCGTAGACGCTCGTATCTCGCAAATTCGCTAAGTGCACAAAAAACACACTTAAAATGGTTTACGCATTACGTACAGACAACTTAAAAATATAAAAGTAAGTTTAACAGAGGAAAAGCATGGAAGGCCATTACAATTGTTTTCCCCCTCCCCCCACCAAAGCAAAGGCATTATACAACCAATTAGTTGTTACATTTTGAATGAAAAGCCATGCTGCAGCTTACATAAACCAAAATTAAAGACACACTACCTCATTACATAAAAACACAAAAACATCAAAAAAATGCAATATTAACCCTGTTATTTTGTATACATGTTGCTCATCACATCTACATTTGGGAACACAAATATGGGGCACATGGAGTATGTGAATATGTCCTGTTCAGTCTTTCGGTCGGGTCCGACTCTGACCCTCTGTCACTGCTTTCTTACAAGGTTCCTATGCCGGTGAGACCGGAGTGGGTTGTCAGTTCCTTCCCCAGTGGTTTGGGATTTGGCCCTGCATTCAGCTTTCCCTCTCACCCACACAATGACCCTTAATGAGATAGCTCACAGCTTCATTGAAATACACAATACCTCTTGTTTGGTCTTTCGGTCGGGTCCGACTCTGACCCTCTGTCACTGCTTTCTTACAAGGTTCCTATGCCGGTGAGACGGGAGTGGGTTGTCAGTTGTGCTGTCACTCTCCCACCCACAAGGGCAGCAAACACACACAGAGGGTTTGCAGAGGCACAATGAGCACCAGCCAACTCACCTCCATCAGGGGTAATCGCCACTACTCTTATCCAAGGAAGTCCCACGCCATTGCTGGTGGCCATGTGCCAAGATGACCATTCATTCCCATTTGGTGACCTCCCATTATGTTCTGCTATTCATCAATTTACATTAGTGATGCTAAGTGATGTTGGGGAAGTGCGTGTGAGAGCAGAATTGACGGACAAATCAATAATCACTGGAGAAGGAACTGACAACCCACTGCAGTATCACCTATCATCATCCTTTTAGGTCTACAGGGGAATGTTCCTACTCCCCAGTCCCGCTAATTGTACTTGGCCTGTGCATTAACCTTTTATTATGCCTAGATTGTAGATCAATTAGATGCATTATATGATATCTAATGCTATTAGGACTATTATTCCTCTTAGTATGTATGGATCTATTGCAGGTTAACTAGTGCTCATTAGTTTACAGCTATAGTAATGTGACACTAATGTGATGCATGTGGATGTCCCCTAACCCCAACCATTGAAAACACACCGACATGGGGAGAACAGAATAACACAGCTTTATTTTTGGACACAGACCACAATCAGCAGTGGTCAAGACTGTGCATTCACAGAACGGTATAACAAAACTTTATTTTTGGCACACACCACAATCAGCAGTGGTCAAGACTGTGCATTCACAGAACGGTATAACAAAACTTTATTTTTGGACACAGACCACAATCAGCAGTGGTCAAGACTGTGCATTAATATCATGGGTGTGGTGTGGGCGGGTCCCGAGAGAGCAAGGGGCTAAATAAAAAAAAGGGGATACCTACAGGGGTCAATCTAATAGTCTATAATAAGCATGATGCATAGCACCTACCAGGGTCACATGCTGCAACCGGAACCAGAAATCTCTCCATTTAACTGAAGAAACCATTAGAGTGCACGGCACTTACAACTTGTCTGGATCTGTTCAATTGAACAAATGATTCAACCTCTGGACTGTGTAATCCAATCCAGTTTCACACATACAGTGTGGTGTGTGAAATTGCCCACAAAAATGAATGTTCAACAAAAAACAAAAAAGGCAGAGGAGGATCAAAAAAAATAATGACAATGCATGTACAGTAAAGTGCTAAATACTGTACCAATATACCAACTCACCTGATTCCCATCTGCAAGCATTACTAACTATAAGCTACAGTAGGTTTCTGGATAATGAGTAATATGGGCAAATACCCATTAATATGGACAGGACACAAAGGTCAGCAGCCACATTCACTGTTTCTTACATCAGACCCAAAGATCTGTTCTCAGACCGATATTGAGGTCAGGATCACATGCTTTATTAGTGCATATATTAATGCTGGCTGTCATTAACATGCCATTGTGAGACTTTGCAAGTCCACCGCCATAGCGGTATTAGTCTACATTTCAGCTAACAATAATCATGTCTGAGATATCTGGCAATATGATAGTTTTAAGATTGTGGGAGATACATGTTAAGGAGGGGGCTGTCATTGGAGTAATGTCTACCTGAGAGGCACTGGGAAAACCTTACGCCTCATATAATTCCTCCACAATGCTTGCAGATGTAGGAGATGCCTTCATGGGCCTGAATTGTACCTAAAACAAAACAAATGGAAAGAAAAACATAAAGAGAAAACATAAAATCTAAGGGCCTAAAAAAAAGGGGACTGCAGCATCCCTTCCCAACAGCATTCCCCAGTGACCATCAATTGGTGGCATGTTCAACCGAACCCTACGTGTCCACAGAGAAGAGGATCATGGACCATGTGATGGGAGGTAGCTATCTGCATACAAAATGTCACCATCACATAGGCAAAGATCCAAAACTCTGTAGCCAGGCTAGATGAGGTCAGCATTGTGACCAATAGATTGTCACTGAGGAGTGCTGTTGAGAAGGCACAATTATGTCCACAGCCCCTAGGTCCTCCTCTGCCTGGGCACAGGATCTGCCTCGTCCGCGGCCGGACGCCGTCTCCTTGTTGGTGGTGGGGGAGCAGGAGGAGGTAGTGGCACCACGGGTGGTGGTGGCGGCGGAGGCATGGTGGAAGGAGAGGAGGGGCCAGGCTGCTGTTGGCTGGTGACCTGCCCCGTTCCCAGCAGCCTGACCAAATGCTGCTCCAGCCTACGATGATGGCTCCTCTCCTCCCTAAAGCGCCTGTCCAGGCTGCGCCTCATGCCAGAGATGTTGGCATCAATCCTCCTCACGACGGCCAACAACTCCAGCAGCGCAGCCTCGGTCGTTGGTGGTGGGGGCTCGGGTCCTGCTGGCAGGGCCGGGTGGGAAGATGGCGGGGACAGAGTGGGGAGGATCTGGGACCCGGCTGGAGACAGGGTCTCTGATGTTGTTGTCCCCGGTGGCTCAGAGTGTAGGGAAGGAGGAGCTGTGGCATATTCCACTCCTTCTGAGGGCCCCGGCGAGATGGCAAGTCTTTGGAGGAGGGGGACAGTCGGGCTCTGGACAGGGGGGCTGTCAACGACCACGACCTCCCCCTCCGAAGAGCCAGGGCCCTCGGATGAGCCTGTAGCCTCCTCCCCCTGAGCGGTCTCCTGCTGGGCAGGGGCTGACGGCCCCGCTCGTGGCTCATCACTGGACCCAGACCTCCTACTGGATGCTGAAATAGAGAAAAGAAAGGTACATGTCATTAGTATGCTGATCAATACATTGATATGTTTTCACTCCTAACTATCTGACATCTAGGCCTGAACATGGATGATTCTCCTAATTGCAACTCCCATTAGCTCTCATTTGCTAGATTGGATCTATTCTTTGGTTTCTTGTCTTGACCTCTCCTGTCTCCTAACACTGTCTGGATTTTTCCTACGGTTTCACTCCTAACTATCTGACATCTAGGCCTGAACATGGATGATTCTCCTAATTGCAACTCCCATTAGCTCTCATTTGCTAGATTGGATCTATTCTTTGGTTTCTTGTCTTGACCTCTCCTGGCTCATAACACTGTCTGGATTTTTCCTGCGGTTTCACTCCTAACTATCTGACATCTAGGCCTGAACATGGATGATTCTCCTAATTGCAACTCCCATTAGCTCTCATTTGCTAGATTGGATCTATTCTTTGGTTTCTTGTCTTGACCTCTCCTGGCTCCTAACACTGTCTGGATTTTTCCTGCGGTTTCACTCCTAACTATCTGACATCTAGGCCTGAACATGGATGATTCTCCTAATTGCAACTCCCATTAGCTCTCATTTGCTAGATTGAATCTATTCTTTGGTTTCTTGTCTTGACCTCTCCTGGGTCCTAACACTGTCTGGATTTCTTATGCGGTCTGTAACTGCATAGGCTGCATTGGGCGCACCAGTACATGGACTCTATTGCTTAATTACTCTTGGGGTGGCCAGGAATGACAGTGATTTGTCAGCTTCATGGATTTAATGATACATCCATCCATCCCTTGTTAATTCCATGGAGCTGACATGTCAGTGTCCTTGTTGGTCACCATGTGTAGTGTGTGTGATGCACATGTGGTGGCATGTTGGTGTATGTGATATTCACCTGAACTGGAGGCTGGGTCCTGCTGGGCCACCGGGGATGAAGCTCCAGCTGCGGGCGATGGTCCTAGAAAGTCCCTTGCGATCCTCTCCCACTCCTTATAGGCGACACTGTGTCCCTCAGCTTCTCTGGCCATCTTCCTTTTCACCGTGGCCCTGATATCCACATATCTGTGCTTCAAGGACCTCAAGCCCCTAGGAACCGTGGACACCTCCTTCATCACTTCCACTACCTCCTTCCAAGCCTGAGCCTTAGGCCCAGGCTTCGCTTCCCTTGCAACAAGGATGACGGGCCGGTCACGGATCGCACCCAGTAGGACCATATTCTCCTGGGGCGTATAATTACGGGCCCTGCGCCTGCCCTTGCCAATAGCCCCTTGCTCTCTCGACTGTGCTCGGGGACCCTGGCCTCCCTGCACTCTTCCTGAGGCCTGTCCCTTCCCCAAACTACCCCGCCCCCTGGAAACAGGCCGCTTCCCCTCTGTCCCTCCTCTCTTAGTGCCTCTGTCTCCCTCCTCCTCCTCCTCCTCCTCCCCCCCCTCTGGGGACCACTCCTCCTCCTCCAGGGACACCTTCTCCTCTGGGGACACCTCCTCCACCCCCTCCGGGGACACCTCCTCCTCCTCCTCTGGGGACACCTCCTCCACCCCCTCCGGGGACACCTCCTCCTCCTCCTCTGGGGACACCTCCTCCACCCCCTCCGGGGACACCTCATCCACCCCCTCCGGGAACACCTCCTCCACCTCTCCTCCACCCTCCACTACACTCTCCTCTCCTCTCCTCTCCTCCTCTCTCCGCCTATCTCCTCCCTCCATGCTCAAATAATACAAAAATAAGGATAACTCAAAATAAGTGTAACTGTTATATAGGTGATGGAAACAAAAGTGTATGTTCTATGTGTTTTTAATAACTGTTGGGGGATGCGGTGCAAAAGGTTGGGGGGGAGGTGTGTGTTGTGTGTCCTAACGCTATGTATGTCTCTATGTGTCTTTAATCTATGTGTCAGGCAAATATGTGTAATGTGTAAATATGTGTAACTCTTACGTGTAAATATGCTAGTAATAAAATCCCAAACAATCAAAAAGAGTGCGCCTACAAATCAAAAGAACGATAAAGAAATAAAAGTATTACTGGAATGTCTGTTGGAAAGAAAAGATGTGTGTGCTATGTGTATTTAATAAGTGGTGGGGGATGGGGTGTGTTGGGGGATGGGGTGTGGTGGGGGGAATGGGTGTGTGGGGTGTGTGTCCTAACTATATATATGTCTCTATGTGTGTTATTTAATCTATGTGTCTTGCAAATATGTGAAATCTGTAAATATGTGTATTGCTTAAATGTAAGTACTTAGGAAGTAAACAAGAAACAAGACAAAAAAGTAATCTACCTCTCTCCAAACCACTAATCTCAAAACTCAAACTCTCTCCCACCTGCTCCTGAAACTGCGTGCTAACTCCAATGGCTCTTACAACACAGTCAGCGCATGGGTTTGTATCAATCACATTTATAAGCTCATACTGTCAATCAAATTCTTAGCTCGTACGTGATTGGCTGAGAGGCGTGTCTCGCTAGGACGTCCCCTTATCAGCTTGCGAGCGCGTCAACAGACTCAGCCAATTAAATACGCACTTATAGTGTCAGGCCGCCAAGTGCGTATGTAATTGGCTGAGAGTCCCAACGCGGGCCGCCAAGTGCGTATGTAATTGGCTGAGAGTCCCAATACATACGCACTGGGCGTCCCGCGTTGGGACTCTCAGCCAATTACATACGCACTTGGCGTGCCGCGTTGGGACTCTCAGCCAATTACATACGCACTTGGCGTCCCGCGTTGGGACAGCCAATTACATGCGGCCAAGTGCGTATGTAATAGGTTGAGAGGCTTCTTGACTTAAAATCATCAGCTGGAATGCCATGTAATCCACAGGTGACCAATGGCAAAGCAGAAATTAACGTGCCTAATACCAGATCATGCAATCAACAAGCTATATAACCCCATCCCCAACAAGTCATCAGCATGTCTGAAACAGCATGGATGATCATGTGAGAGGGATGATGGCCAGGATGAGTGGGCGTATGAGGTTGAGATGCTTTTGTGCAGCTCAACTAGCACAGTATGAAGACCAGGAAGCAAGGTGTGTGATTGAGGGGGTGATGGGGAGTGGCAGAGAGGAGTGTCTGGGAGTGAATGAGGGTGTGAGTGGTGATGTGATCCATGCTGGGGCAGAACCAAGCCAGGCAAGGGAATTACCACAGGCCATGCCTAGTATCGTGGGGGTGGATCAGGGAGGAGAGAGAGCTCCAGTAGCACAGGGACAGATGGATATAGGGCCACCTGCACCCAGGGAGGCTGACAATGTTGTCGGTGATCAGCTGCTGGGGGGAGTACAGGATGTGTTGGCTCAGGCAGAAGAGGGGGAGCCTGACCAGGAGCCTGACCAGGAGCCTGTGAGGAGGCGGGCACCCAATGTGTACAGGGAGAGACTCACATTAGAGGGGTTAACTGATGGGGAGGTGTATGAGCGTTTTCGGCTGACCCGTGCCAGTCTTGGGGAGCTCTATGAGGTTCTCAGAGCGGACCTTGAGCCTCGCTCAGGGGCAAATAGAGCCATCCCAGGAATGACACGGATGTTAGTTGCAATACACCTCCTTGCTTCTGGGAGCTTTCAGACCACCCTGAGCATAGCCGGAGGAATGTCTCAGCCAAGCCTCTCGAATTGTCTGAGTGCATTCCTCCGTGCTATTGGTCGGAGAGCTGCCAGATACATCAGTTACCCTAACACTGCTGAAGAGATCTCGAAGGTGAAGTTCGATTTCTTCCAATTAGGAGGTATCCCCAATGTGCTTGGTACTATTGACTGTACACACGTGGCACTGATACCTCCTAGAGATCAAGAAGCGCTGTACAGAAATCGTAAGCATTATCATTCAATCAATGTACAGGTTGTTTGCGATGCGAACATGCGCATACAAGGTGTGTATGCAGGCTTCCCGGGAAGTGCTCACGACGCCTATATCCTGCGTGCATCCGGAATATCTGACATCTTTGAGTCCGGCAGATTTCCATCCGGATGGCTACTGGGTGAGTACACATTAGTAATGGCAGTCAACCATATCTTACTATGACTGGATACAATAACACATACGGTACATCATGTTTTCCTCTATTGCTCTGATGTTCACATGTGCATTACGGAGTAATACTACCAAAGCCAGAACAGAATAGCTCATTGCTGGCCATAACCCTGTGTTAGCTTGGCCAAACAGTATGCACAACAACATATGACAAAAACCACAACTGATTAATCATTAGGTTTATGTTCTGATGCATTCCCTTGTATCCTGTGACATGGACATCTCTAGTCTACATAACGTGTTGTGTGTTCTTGTACGGCCTATGTAAGTGAGATGTCTTCAGAATTCATCTGATAGAGGAGAATTAATATTGTTTGGCAAACTTTTTCTTGCCTGAATATATCCCGGAATAAACATGAATTAGCTTACCTTGAAGTTATCAAAATCTCCAAGGTCTTTTGGCATTTGCGTTTGATCGCGGGCCATTCCCAAACTTTAATCTACTTCTGGTGAAGCCATTCCTTTGTTAATTTGGATGTATGCTTTGGGACATTGTCATGCTGAAAGATGAAGTTCCTCTTCATGTTCAGCTTTCTAGCAGAAGCCTGAAGGTTTTGTGCCAATATTGACTGGTATTTGGAACTGGTCCTAATTCCCTCTATCTTAACTAAGGCCCCAGTTCCAACTGTAGAAAAACAGCCCCAAAGCATGATGCTGCCACCACCATGCGTCACTGTGGGTATGGTGTTCTTTTGGTGATGTGCAGTGTTGTTTTTGCGCCAAACATATCTTTTGGAATTATGGCCAAAATGTTCAAACTTGGTTTCATCAGACCATAACACCTTTTCCCACATGCTTTTGGGAGACTTCAGATGTTTTTTTTTTTGCAAAATGCAGCCTGGCTTGGATGTTTTTCTTTGTAAGAAAAGGCTTTCATCTTGCCACTCTACCCCATACGCCAGACATATGAAGAATACGGGACATTGTTGTCACATGTACCACACAGCCAGTACTTGCCAGATATTCCTGCAGTTCCTTTAATGTTGCTGTAGGCCCTCTTGGTAGCCTTCCAGACCAGTTTTCTTCTGGTCTTTTCATCCATTTTGGAGGGAGCTCCAGTTCCTGGTAATGTCACTGTTGTGCCATATTTTCTACGCTTGATGATGACTGGCTTCACTGTGTTCCATGGTATATCTAATGCCTTGGAAATTCTTTTGTACAATTCTCCTGACTGATACCTTTTAACAATGAGATCCCTCTGATGATTTGGAAGCTCTCTGAGGACCATGGCTTTTGCTGTGGGATGCGACTAAGAACATTTCAGGAAAGACCAACTAGAGCAGCTTAACTTAATTTGGGGTTAATCAGAGGCACTTTAAATGATGGCAGGTGTATGCTGACTCCTATTTAACACGATTTGGAATGTGATTGCTTCATTCTGAACACAGCTACATCCCCAGTTATAAGAGAGTGTGCAGACTTATGCAACCACATTAGTTTTCTTTGATTTTTTCTTCCCTCCACCTTACAGATTTCAGTTTGTTTTACAATTGAGTTGTACAGTTTTTATGTCACATTAAAGGTGGATATAGTTCTGAAATGATTTTTCATTGGCTAATTTGTTTACAGGAGTGTGTAGACTTTTTATAACTACTGTAAGTGACGAAGTAAGCGCTCCGGGAGCATGTGCAATGTAAATATTGACATGTTCCTTTAATGTTTCAGATCGCAAAGATGAGTCCCTTTCCACGGTCAGAACAAGGAATGATGAGCATTCCCACGTTCCAGGACTATGCTATTGTCACATTGCATCATGTATGTTCAGATGTCAGTCATCATGTGTTGCATCGGGTGTGATATCACATCCTCTACATTGATTTATATGTACCTATTGCTTTAGATCTGCCATTCTCTCCTCTACTTGGACTATTGTGAAGCCTGTATCATACTTCCTTCCAGATCTCTTTCTCAGTGCTGATGTGATCCTCCCTGTACATATGGGGAACAGTAACTCTAGCCTTGGAACATAACTGTTAATGAGGTTCCGTTTACCTTCAGTTATGAATATGCAACAGCAGATAATAGAGATGCTCATTCACAGAACAGAATACACCTCGAACTGGCCAGTTGGTTGGTAGTTCTGCTAACATTTGAAATTATTTGGAACACACTGATATGGTCCTGGTCATGTTCCCATCTGAGTGTCCAAACTTATGTATGTAGAGTCTTCTCTCATAGTGCCATTTCCAGTGACATGACCTACGGGGGTTCTAACATTGACTGATTGAGCACTTCTACCTCTGCAGTTGCATAGGAGTGTGTGTTGCGCGCACACACAAGACTACAGATTACTTCTCCCCATGAGCATATCTCCTTCTGTATTGTTGGGTTTGAATATTGAATGTTATCCTGATATATTTAATAATATAACTGATATTGCCTCACGTTGGATGATGCACTGTATCTCCCCCCCCTCAACTGATCATCTATACCAATGTCACCCCCCCTGAGTGCATTCTGGATCCATGTCCCTATTTCCGTGTGTTACTGGAACTCTGTATCCTACCCACCTCCACCATGATACTGAGCAGGCCTGTGGTAATTTGTCACTGTGTGGCTTTGTGAACAATTAAACTGTTTTTTTTCACTCAATGTTTGTGTAATCCTGTATATTTACCATGTAACAATTCAATTCCCCTGAAAGTCAGATGTGCTCAGCACCATCAGTTAGTGGTGTAACTATTCGGGGCAATCTGCGTTGACATTACTACATAATCATGAATGTCGATTCATATCATTCAAGTTGAGCCCTTCAAGTCCTTATATACAACCCTGCATGTCTCTAGACATGATTTCAGAATTCACACCCCTCCGACTTGCACCTACATGTATATTGGCAAGGTACAGATTAATGTAGCATATGTATCTATGTAAACACACACAGATATATGTATTTAACAATGACACTTCATTCTCTCTGTATTCTCGCAACTAGAAAGCATGATATGGTACAAACACACAGAAACAGTGATAACAGTATAACATAATTATACTTTATTTCATACACAGAGTACAAACAGAAATAGACAGGACTGTGCATTAATATCATGTGTGTGTTGTGAAGAGATCCTAGTATGGCAAGGGGCTGTGGCAAATCTGAGGACATCTGAAGAGGAAACAGACAACATCATCAGGGTAATGCATAGCATCTCCTAGGGTCACATGTGGTCAGGACCCCACAGTAACCAACAGCATATAACACAACATCTAATCAACATAACCATTAATGCGCATACAACAACCATATGGTTGCCAGAATAAACAGACACTATAAAACAGGGATCATGTCATACTAAGCGATTTCACACACAGTGTGAATTGGTCAATAGATGATATGAATCTGGAAAACAGAGGTAGGAGATGTTAGAACAATCAGAAGCTGTTATTAGATTACATTGTTTTTGCTTTTGACACTACTCTAAACCAACTAACATGAACATCATCTCCGAGCAGTAAGAACCATATTTATTCTATCCTGTTCAGTCAGCCTTCCAGGAATATGCTTAGGATGTGGAATACGACAAGGCATGCTTCACTGTGAACACAATCCTTCAGCAAAATGTACTATCACTATCTATGTGGAATAGTTGTGCCATGCTGATATCACATCTCACTTCTAAATGGGTGGTACCAAGGCCAGACAGATTACACTGTTCACATTACCCCTAAACACATGCACATTGATCATGAAGTCAAACCCTGGAAATTGCCACTTTGGTTTGGATGACATGAAAAAACTGAAGCCAATTTCATAATGTTAACGGGATGGAATGCTATAAAAACTTATGTGGAATTGCTGGTTTGGATTAGCAGATAGTAATGGGACTGTGCAACTCGATAGCCTGGACACTGATCATTATAATGGAAGATCACACAGTCATGTTTCTTAGTGAAAAGATATGTAGTCATATATTTCATTTCAGAGCCATCTGCAGTGGGGAATAATCCTGATAGAATGCCCGTTGGGAACTGGTTTGAGTGTTTACTCACATGATGGTATTGTACTGCTCGAAGATGAATAAAATGTCTTCATAGTTGTGAGATTTGGCTATTAACACCTACAAAGACAAAAACAATGTCTCATTCCGAACAATATTATGATTAAATACAGCATTTAAGCTCAAGGTCAATCATCAATTGTTAAAATGTTCAACATAACCAGACATGTACACACTCTGTAGCCAATATTATGTCAACATGTATAACAATCTGTATTCTGTGAGGAGTGGTCAGGAGGCCCTCTCGGATGGTCCTAACACCTCCTACTCCGAGTTAGCGGGCCCCCACCGTCTGTGCCCGCGGCCCGTCTCCCTCTTCCACGCCGTGGTGTGGGATCAGGGGGTGCCACTACAGCAGGTGGCTGGGGTTCATGGGTGGGCGATGTCTGAGATGAGGAGGCAGACATCTCAGGTTGAGATTGGACAACCGAAGGCTGGAGAGGTATGGGCTGGCGACGGAGATTACGCAACAATGCGGGTCTCTCCCGGCTTGCGCGTTCCTCATATCTCTCCATCCTTCGGTTGTGCCTCCTCATCTCAGCATATATGGCACGTGTGGTGGCTGAGATGACCCTATTTCCAGCCAGTATGGCCCTGCTAACAGCCAATTGTCTTTCGCTGATGTCCAGCATTTGCCTTGCTCACTGGCTTTGGGCCTGGTCCTCTTCGTCAATGTGAGCCATGATGTGCCGTAATTGGCCAGGGAGATGTGGCAGAGGACCTGGAGGTCTGGCGGCTGGCGGTTGGGCGGCTGGCGGCTGGGCGGCCGGCGACTCCGCGGCCGGCGACTCCGCGGCCGGCGACTCCACGGCTCTTCCTCCCGGGGCACTTCCTCCCGGGGCACTTCCTCCTGGGGCACTTCAGGCCGGGGCACTTCCGGCAGGGGCACTTCCTCCCGGGGCACCTGTGGCCGGGGCACTTCCTCCCGGGGCACTTCCGGCCGGGGCACTTCCGGCCGGGGCACTTCCTCCCGGGGCACTTGGGGCCGGGGCACTTCCTCCCGGGGCACTTCCTCCCGGGGCACTTCCTCCCGGGGCACTTCCGGCCGGGGCACTTCCTCCTGGGGCACTTCCGGCCGGGGCACTTCCTCCCGGGGCACTTGTGGCCGGGGCACTTCCTCCCGGGGCACTTCCGGCCGGGGCACTTCCGGCAGGGGCACTTCCTCCCGGGGCACCTGTGGCCGGGGCACTTCCTCCCGGGGCACTTCCGGCCGGGGCACTTCCGGCCGGGGCACTTCCTCCCGGGGCACTTGGGGCCGGGGCACTTCCTCCCGGGGCACTTCCTCCCGGGGCACTTCCTCCCGGGGCACTTCCGGCCGGGGCACTTCCTCCTGGGGCACTTCCGGCCGGGGCACTTCCTCCCGGGGCACTTGTGGCCGGGGCACTTCCTCCCGGGGCACTTCCGGCCGGGGCACTTCCTCCCGGGGCACTTGGGGCCAGGACACTTCCTCCCAGGGCATTTCCTCCCGGGGCACTTGGGGCCGGGGCCGTATGACGGCGGAGCACAGTATGAGGGGGGAGCCCAGGGTGAGGGCTGTGCCCAGGGTGAGGGCTGTGCCCAGGGTGAGGGCGGAGCCCATGATGAGGGCGGAGCACCAGATGAGGGTGGAGCCCAGGATGAGGGCTGTGCCCAGGATGAGGGCGGAGCCCAGGATGAGGGCGGAGCCCAGGATGAGGGTGGAGCCGCTGAGGGTGGAGCCACTGAGGGTGGAGCCGCTGAGGGTGGAGCCGCTGAGAGAGGCACAGGATGGTGTGGCTGGTGCAGGCCCTGAGGTGGCCATGCCGAAGAGGGCCCGGGCATCACTTCCCGCTCCGTATGAGCAAGTGATGTGGATGGTCCCGGGCCCTCCTGAATGTCCTGGGCCACTTCACCCCTTCCTGCCTCCTCCTCTTCTGAATCTGTGGATACTGCAATGGAATAAACATATATTTCAGTTGGTTGCCATACACAATTGCAAGCTATGCATTTACATATCATTGACATCATGGTCACCTGTGAGTGACTGTGGTGCTTGTGTTACACAGATGAGCCACGGGCTGCATAATGAGCATTGTGGATCATGGCTCATATGAATGTGTACTGCATGTGCCTCAGACACGTGCTCTGCTGCATCTGCTGTGCAGTGTGTGAGACTGACCAATCTGACCAGTTTCCAGCAATGGTTGTTAATATGCAGCTGAGACATGGGCCAGGTTAGGACAGTATATGACACACATGCAGTGCTACAGAGTCTGTATCCACATATGCCTCACAGCCAAATCTTTAGTCACGATCGCAGTGGAGGCCAAAGTCAGGCCTGCATTTGGGGATAGCCATGCTGCATCCATCTGAGAATATCATTCTCCAAGTCATTAAGTCTAATTGACTCATCTGTTTACAACAAGGAAATCCACATATCCAGGCCTGTGCGCAGCCCAGCAAGTTTGACTTTGGACCCCCTGCTCTATTGCAATCAATCTGGATATAATTCGAAATTGACATATCAGGGAGACAAATTATGAACAGGATAGGTTTGCTACCAGGACTGAAATGGTTATTGTTGCACCATACATTTTTAGTCAACCATCGGGCTTACAGTGCTATTGTATGTGAATTATCCCAGTGTGTGGGAAGGGGTGTAGGAGGCCATAAAATTCATGAGCAAGGGTGGGCAGGTTCGGGCCTGGAGGGCCACACAGGTGAGCCAATCGCCTTTTCAGTCATCCGGATTGACTCACCTGTGCTCAAAAAGGATATCTTGAAAGTCCGGCATGTATGTGGCCCTCCTTACCCACCCCTGTTCTAGAGGGATACAGCTCATTACATACAACAGCCAGAACACAAGCCTATTTATACATACATACATACATACATACATACATACAGCATGTTATCTGCAGGCTTTTAGACAGACCATCCCCCCACAATCTCAGCCAACCATGTGTGTGATATGATACTCACGTTGCAGGGTGTTAGGACGATCTGTGTCCATCTGCCCTGGTATTCCCACCACAGATTCAGAAGGGATGAAGCGCATCACTGTCCTCTCCCATTCCTTGTAAACATAAGTGACCGCGGGCCCACCCCTAGTCTGACGTGCTGCTGCTGCCTCATTGGACATCTTTCTTTTCACAGCCATCTTTAAATCGTCGAACTTGTGCCGCACTAACCTCCAGTCCCTATTAGTAACCCCTACTGCCGACACAGCTCTGGCAATTTGGGACCAGGCCTGGCGCCTCTGGCTGGCATTAATGTCTCTGCCACCACATATAATCCCCTGGCGGGCACAGATTTCCCTGAGGAGAACCTGGATCTCCTCTGGGCTATAATTGGGGGCCCTGGGCCTTGCCACAACCCGTTGCCTTACAGACGGTGCCTGGTCTTCCTGTTCTATCCCTTGGGCCGCTCCCTCATCCCACTACCTCCCACCAAGGGATCAGGCCCCTGACCCTCTGCCCCTTCCACTAGAATTCCTAGCTCTGGGGGCACTTCCCTCCCCCCCTGCTCTCCTCCTTGCTCTCCTCCTCCTCCTCTCCCTCCACCTCCTCCTCCTCCTCCTCCTCTCCCTCCACCTCCTCCTCCTCCTCCTCTCCCTCCACCTCCTCCTCCTCTCCCTCCACCTCCTCTCCCTCCTCCTCCTCTCCCTCCTCCTCCTCTCCCTCCTCCTCCTCCTCCTCTCCTCCTCATCCTCCTCCTCTCCTCAGATGTTCTCCTCACTCTCCTCCGCGCCTCTCTTGCCTTACCACCTCCTCTCCTCTAAACTCCTCAAAAAATAAATTAACGATAAATCAAGATAATCTTTGTGTTGGTTTAGGAGGTAAAAAAATATGCAAGTATTATGTGTAGTATTATGTGTGGGGGGAGGGGGGGGAGGTCTTGGGGGGGGGTTGTAGGTGTGCAGTGGCCTACCACTAGGTGTAGCTATGTGTACGTATTAATCTATGTGTGTGAATTATGTGATATCAGTAATTATGTGTATTGTAAACAAAGGGTTAAATTATCTGCTAGTTCAAAAATTGAAATTCTCGCCACTCTCCTCTCTCTTCTCGCTCACCAAAAACCCACCAACGCCTAGACCTGTGTGTCTACTTGCAAAGCTCCAGCACAGTCAATTATGTTCTGTTTTTGGCTCCCTTTTAAAGGCATACTGCCGTCAGGTTAAGTGGTACGTATCACGTATTTCGCGCTCTTTTCATACGCAAAGTGATCCGAGATATCGTAACTCATGCGCAAATCCTAACGTTTACGCATTCGCATCCATCGCTCGTATCTCGCAGCCCTTTGAATTTAATAGCGTCGGAAATGGTTTCATTTTTAAACTACGTAGGACTTGCGTTTTCACCTATTATTTCCGCAGCTCGAATTTAATAGGGCCCTTTGTTCCCATTGCAGCTCCAGTTTTCTGCAAACAAAAATTTTCTTTCGAGCATAAAATAATTATGATACAGTATAAATAAATTTAATCGGAAAAAAGGGAAAGAAAGACACCCTTTTGAATCCAGGTAAACTCCTCTATTAAGTAGATAAGGTGAGTCAGAAAAAATAATTTAAAACATATAATTTTTATTAATATATTTAAAATAAAAGATTTAAAACATATTTAAAATAAGTATGACACATTAGACTTCTTCCTTAATGTTGATTATAATAAATCTATCTATATATTTAGCATATTGTCACTAAAGTAGAAATAATACACTGTGTCCTATTATTTTTAATTGTCTTCAAATATCACGCATATAACCCAAGGATGAATAGATACTTGGTTAATATCTTGATAGATATTAGATAATTTATTTGCTATGCGAGAGGAAAATATAATTCCAGGCAGTGAATATTAAAGTGCTGGTGCAATGAGTGGTAAAGGATGCTTGAAAATGTAATCAAGTACAAGAAACCAATAAAAACAGTCTTAAAATCATGACAGTATCAACAGTCATGAACTACAATTTCCCTTAGCACTAAGCAATACATTTGACACACTTAAGGATATAGAGAAAAAATATACTATAATAATAGAACAATAAGCTAATCCAACCACTGCAAATGCTCAAGACCATATTAACCAACATATTAACAGTATTAACACATTTTTGTTACATACAGGTATAAAAAAAAAAAAAAAAAAAACCTTTATTCACAAAAAGAAAAAAAAGATACAGAGGAACTAGGAGAGGGAAAAAGATAAAAAAGAACCAACTAAATACATCAACAGAGGGAATTTTCAATCTAAGTAAAAAAGTCCTAAACATGGCCAACATAAAAGTACTTACTAAAGGATTAAAATTTGCCACCATATCAAATATAAACAAATTTAAAACTTTTGCCTACCTCAAAATATTTTTGAGGAAATTCAATTTAGATTCTTTGCTAATTAAAAAAAACAAAAGTAACTTTGCATGCAGATTTCAAAAGAAAATCCACATCAATCCAAACCAAACTAAAAGTTATTACATGGAAATCTTTGAAAAATCTAGTAATAGAGGATATAGAAAAAATAGAGATCAATAAAAAAAATAAAAAAACATTTATTTAACAGTTTTTTATATATTATCAAAGATTCACAAAAATCTTACTAACCCCCTTGGCAGACCAATAATTTCAGGTTCTGATTCCATCACTACAAACTTGTCTGAATATATTGACTACTGCCTCCAGTCTGAGATTAAAAAAAAAAAAAACTTCCATCATATGTAAAATATACCACTGCTATAATCAACTTTATAGAACAACTAAAAAAGACTGGTGGTTAGTTATAATAGATCTCACCTCATTATACACAAAGATCATGAGCAAGATTTCTTTTTCAAAATATTTCTTAAATAAATAAAAATAGGTAATAAGGAAACAAATAAACTTAATTTTAGAAGGAATACATTTTATCCTTCATAATAACTATTTTGTGGTTTGAAAATGATTTTTTCCTGCAAGACAGAGGAGCAGCAATGGGAAATAAATTTGCACCAAGCTAAGCAAATTTATTCATGGGTTGGTGGGAAGAGACCTTCCTGAAAATGGCACCTTTGCAAAATAACCTTATCACATGGAAAAGATATATGGGCAATATCCTTTTTATTTGGAAAGGTAGTGAACAAGATATAAACAAATTTATCAGGTAAATTAATAAAAATAAAACTAACTATTTACAAAATGTATTTGTAGAACAAATAAGCAAAAAATAGGTACATTTTCTAGATTTAAACATTTATATAGAGGATGGTAACATTAAAACATATTTCAAGCCCATGGACTGTTCCAACTTCATCCTAAAAAGCAGTCAACACCAAAAGCAATGGCTTAGGAATATACCAAACGGGGAGTTCAGAAGAAGTAAAAGAAATTGTATTGATAATAAAATATTTCTCAAACAAGCAGAAAACATTAAGAATAAATGTGTAGAAAAAATTACCCAGAACAATAAATAGATATTGCCTTAGAAGAGATAAAGAAAATTGATGGAAAAACCATTCTAGAATATAAAAGTACAAATTAGGAGAAAAATAAAGAATATGAAATGTCTATCATGTCTATCATCATGGATTATAACAAAAATCCTAAACAAATCAAGAAGGCAATAAGAAACACCTGGCATATACTTATGAAGGACATCTTTTTAAAAAACATTTTGCCTAAAAGCCCCGAAATTATATTCAAGAGATCAGGTAATCTAAATAAATAAAAAGACTTAGTTAAAAGCATGCTAAATACAGAACAGAATATAAATTTTAAAAAAAGAAAAGGGGAGATTTTTTTAAATGTGGGCTATGCAATGCTTGCAAAACCTGTAGGAATGTTTTTTCTAAAGACAATATAGTGGAAAGCACTACAAATACAAACCAAATAAAGGTTTCCAACAAAATATCATGTACATTTAGAAATGTGGTATTTACAAAGTGCTTTTGCCCTAAGTGTACCCTCTTTGAGCTTCCATAGGTTTCAACTAGTAAACAGTATTGCGATTTTGTAGGCAAAATTCCTATTTTGCCTCTCTAGAGCCACCATAATGTTATAGCCTACATAGACTTCAACAGAAGGAGAACCAATCACACAGTAGCAGGAAGTGTATCATGTGAAGCCTGCGAAAAGGCATGGCACATTCATTCCTATAAATATGCTGCATGGGTACAGTCGCCTGGATACATTAGAAGCTTATATTCCTCCATTTATATTGCTAAAGGGCGGACAGTGAAGATGCAGATCTGGTGAGGCATCGGGGGGGGGGGGGGGGATAGATCCAATCTCTGCTGTGCACTGCTGGATTAGGTGCAGCAGGTAAGAAGGGTCCTGCACAACTCTATGACGCCAAATTATTTTTTTGAATACCTTTAGGCTATTTTAATAAGTGGGGAATATTTAAATGCCATCTATAGTGTGTGTTTTTATATGCATTTTTTATATGCATTGTTTATATAATCTATATGTTTCCATCTAAAAGGTTGATCCAATAATTTGCTGGTGCAGATATGAGGATTACCTTTAATGTGGAGTTATCTCCATAATTAGGATTTAATTTGCTTGCTCAGTTTTTTGCATATATATTTTCTTTTGTGAGTGTTTACTTGAGTTGGCAAATGTGGCCAATATATGTACAATAATAACCACCTTTTGAATATATACATGCTTTAACCCCCCTACCGGTAATCCCGAGCGTGGCTCTGAGTTAATTTTCAGTATCTAAAGCAGAAACCCCCGAGCCACGCTCGGGATTACACACTTTCCTCCGTCAGACGCCGAAATCCTTCTTCTGGGTTCCCTTCCTTGCGAACGTATGCGACAGAGGGGGGCGGAACAAGGATGTCTGGTTGTGTCAGTATTTCTGAGTGTACCGCTTTAATATTCGGAGGTACTGATATGGCCAGACCGACAGGAATGTTAATCTAGGATCAGATCCTGTTATTTACATACATATATATATATATTTTTTGTTTGTTTTTAGTTTTTTTGTTCTAGAAATTAAACGGAATTGGAGAGGGGGAAACAGTGCAAACATTATCACAAAAAGGAGCGATAATACATCATTTAAACACTATGGCTCCCAAAGGTTTAAATGTAGATTTTGACTTAAACTGTTTCATCTAATAAAATCAGCCACTAAGGGCCCTATTAAATTGTCAAAATTGCAATTACTGAAGCTTGTAATGTAGCCCACAAAAGATACTGATACTCAGTTGGCCTTCTCTAGCTACCAGCAATCTATTTGTGATCTACAGGCTGACCATTCCTGTGATTGTCAAAATTGTAAACTCCGTCCTATCTCCTCCTTTGATTGTTTAAGCCTGCAAATGTTATAATCGCTAAAATCACAAATTGCTATTTAATTGCAAAAATTCCACCAGCCTGCAATTGCCTTCAAACCCGTAAATGGCAAATGTAGCAAAAAATTCTACGATTACTAGAGAGGACTCACAAGGGGGTTAAACAACTATTATTAACACTATAAAAGACAATAAAACCAAGATGCTGGACTTTATAATTAATTGCACAACAGTCTCAAGCTCGCAAATCTATATTTTTTTTATGTGTAATTTTCTTGTTATATATATCTTGGGATTCAAGGAGTTACTAAATATCAGGCCACCCACATGGACTAGAACAGTTTCCTCATTCATTTTTATTGATTTTGAAATTGCTAGATTGCAAGCCCAATTTCATATGAAAACAAATTGATTGACGTTTAAATGCCATGCTTTACTGATGTCATGATGACAGTCTCATTTACTATTGGCTGTTTCTAAATCGTTACTTAGGGATTTGCTTAAATGATCATGATCATACCCTGAAATGCTACGCACGGTTATATGGTTTATGGATTTGTCTTTCAGCCATGTAATTGCAGGCTTGTTCAATTAAATCAATCTGTAACAGTTGGAATTTAATAAGGCCCTAAGTCACTATCAAACTGCAATACTATGAAGTAGCAGTAGTTGGCAGTGTAAAATGGGAAAAAGATACATTTTATCAGTTTCTATCAGCAAGCAGATACAATCGCACAAACCATTAAGTTATTAAATAAACTATATCATTAGACAAATATTTTTACACATATGATGTTTTAATTGTACCCTGTAATTTTATAAAAGTTGTATATTTGTTTTAAGTGTATCATGGTGTAAAAACTAAATTGTATTATTTATGTACTAATTGAGAAGTTAATTCTAAATACTGAGCATTACCAAATCAATTAGGATAATGACTTAAATAGGAGAACAGACCAACAGAATCACCCACTCCAGAAGAAGTAGTCAGTGAAACCGGTTGAGTGAGCGAACAACAGTCCACCTGTGATACCCAAAGTGTAGACAGAAACACAGCACGTGGAGTGCTGCCGCTGACCTGTGGACAGACATGGAGGACCGAAGGAAGTTATCTTCCATTTGTGGAGATTACTAAGCCTAATGTAAGCATCTTATATTATTTTTTTACTATGTATTAAAACTTTATTGACCATACCTTTCTCTACCTGGTGACTGCATGCATAACGCTGGCTGCACACATAACCCTGCACAAGGAGAGCAGTGAAAGGATCTGAGGGCCTGAATAACCTGACATAAATGTAAGGAGATTACCTACTTTTTAAAGAATTTGCCTCATTTGAAAAACTCGCTACCTTAGAGGAGCCTCTTTTCTCCTTGTCTATTTTACAGAACTAAGGAAAAAGAAACTGAAAATAAGCACCAAGGATCTAAAGTCCCAATATAAAATCACAGCAAAGGATTTTAAAGACAAATTAGATCAGGCTGCTTGTCTTAAGCATATTGTGTTTCATATATAACACAATTACTTTTTATAATCAATTATTTTTAATTTATTGTATAAAAGTGTGTGTTGCAAAATCTAGTTACTATCTAAACCAGAAGCATAGCTAGATACACAATTAACATATATATATATATATATACAGTGTGCCTCCCAGATGAGTTCAGTCTGAGCTGGGACAGAAAGAGGGTTCACAGAGAGAGGCAGTAAGAGAGACTGCCTGGAGAATACTGACAGCACAATTGCAAGAAACTGGTCAGTGTGACCTGGGAGGTGAGAGAGACACAGCTCATCTGCAGACTCCTATAAGAGTTTCTAGGCCTCTATTATGTCATTAGATTGTATTTTGGACTAAAGTCAGCTTGTGAGCAGTGAAGACATAGCCTGCAGTTGGAGACTGAAAGAAGCTGCAGTCTGAAAGCTATTTTGTTTGCCAAGACACTGAAGGTGCTCAACCAGCATGGGTAGGGTTCCAGATAGGCCTGGGACTACATGTGGAACGAGTACACTGGAAGAAGCCAGTATTTTGGAACTGTTCATTTGCTTATTTTATTTGCTGGTTAATACTCCTTAATAAAAGTAATTAAGCATTTAAAGGCCTCCTGAGATCTCCATTGTAGTGCTGGAAACTAAGGCACTGAATCCCTGTCACAATATATATATATATATATATATATATATATATATATATATATATACTGTATATACACACACGCACAAATACACATATATATTTCCATCATTTAACTTATAGTGGGCAAAATAGTGATAGAAGCTTTAATGCATAGCATAAGATGGATTTAGACAAGTTAGAACATCTACCAACAGTCTTTTTTTTATTTTATTTATTATATTATTTATTTTTCATACTTTTTTATCCTTTCTCATTCTAGCCAACAACTGTTCAATCACACATATAAACAGATCAAACACAATGAACAATCCTGTCTTAATTGTTTTATAAATTGTTTAAGTCAACCAGACATTACCCATCACCCTATTCACAATGGATTGATACATACATTTCACTTTCACACAATTACATATAATTTCAAGAAGACCCAACCTTGCTAATACTGCAAGAATGAACTCATGCAACTCTCTGTCATATGATTTTCCAATACCACTCTCCGCAACAGCCACAGACCGTTTTCACTCCATACAATACCAAAGCAAGTCTTAAAAATCCAAAACCCTTCCGCTATATCTTTTGCTACTCGCAGATCACCACAAACACACTGTCTCAAACTAATTTTTTCTAGTGCTTTATTTTGCATACCACCTTACAAACTGACCGTTCACTTCATCATCTTCTAGCAAACATACATTGCGAAAAACGTTTCCAATTATGCATCTCACACTTTAACTTTTTTTTTTTACTTTATAGATTATTAAGTTTTATTGTTTTAAAATACGATTAGACCAAAATACTTGAATAGAGGGACATGTCCACCACATTTGCATTTGTGTTCCGTTATCTTTAAGACATCTCCAACACTGTTGTACATGTTCTTGTGGGGAAATTATTGCTATTTACCACCTCTGTATTTATTTAATTTGCACTTCTCTAAATGTAGTGCATTTGGTATATTTTTCAGTAATATGGCAGGCTTTTTGCCATATCTTTTCATCCTATTTCTATTGAAATTCTTGTTCTCATTGTAGCATTTTTTTAGATTTTATATTTTCTGTTAGATTTTTACATTTTCCGTTAGTGATTTTATACTTTTAAGGAAGCTTGTTATTGTTTGCTTTCTCTTTGTATCATAGATGTTTTTTTTTTAAATATGTTAATTATCTAATTTCCAATCATTTATATTCACAATTAGAAATTGCAGTATAAAGCATATTGAAAAACCAAAAAGCCATTTATCTTTTGCAATCTTATTTTCTTTAGATATGGATTCAAAAGTTTTTAAATTTCCATTTCGGTATAAATCACTTAAGGATTTTATTCTTCATTTTGTCCAATCTATATTTAGATAAGGTAGAAGTTCAAGGCTGATCTTATGTATTGGTATGTATGGGTGATGGAAATCTAATTAGCTTTAATACTCTATTATATTTAAACCAAAGTTTCAATAGAGATTTTGGAAGAAGTGGTAATTTATGAATTTTTTTATTTTGGGTTTTATCCCATATTATATTTTCAAGACTAATATTCTGAGATAAAGCATTCTCTATTATTAAAAATGTAGGAACATTGGTTTTAACAGTATATTTTAATATGCCAGTTAAAGTCACTGCCTGAGTATTCCTTAATAATGGGTGTAGCTATTCCACCTTTAGAATAAACTTTTGATGCAATTTTTTTTTTTTACCGGTAATTCCTTTTTGTTTTGTTCTTATATATATAATTATCTATTTTATTTTGAAGTTCTTTTAATCTATACATTGGAATTTTTAAAGGTAAACATCTTAAAATATTGATAATTTTATGTAAGATTGTCATTTTAATAGCAGCTATCCTTCCTAGCCATATTAAATTTAACCTCTTCCAGTTTGTAAGTATGTTATAAATATCCGTATTAAGTTTATCAAAATTATTTCTAAGCAGAATATTCAAATTTGATGTAAACTTTATTCCTAAATGAGTTCTTGTATTTGTGTTCCAATTATACAATTTTTTTTCTTTCAGTTCTATTTTTTCTTTAGCTTGAAAATATATTGAAAAATTCAGATTTTGTTATATTTAGTTTATAATAAGATAACTCACTATAACTATCTATAATTTTATGTAGTTCAGTTAAAGATTTCTTTGGATTTGTGACAGTAACAACTAAATCATCCACAAAGGCAGTGACTTTATAATTTGTTGCTCCTATTGTTTTATGCCCTCTTTACATTCAGTATTTCTAATTATCTCAATCAAAGGTTTGATGATTAATGCAAATATCAGTGGGGAAAGGGGACATCCCTGTCTAGTTCCATTGATTATTTTAAAGATGTCAGTTTTGAAATCAATTCCCTTGACATATGCATTTACATTCATATAGAGGGCCTTAACTGCAAGCGTACCAAATGTGCGAAGACCAAATTTATCTAAAACCATATCTACTGTATAAAGTCCCAGGTCACCCTATCGAATGCTCTTTCTGCATCCATTGATAGGGCTACTAATGGTAATTTCTGTCTTTTTGAATAGGCAATAATATATATTAATTTACGGGTATTATCCGTTGCTTGTCTGCCTTTTATGAAACCAGTTTGGTCTGAATTAATTAGCTCCTTCAAAAGAGAATTAAGCCTATTAACTAAAATGCTTGAGTATATTTTGATGTCTGTATTTAAAAGGGATATAGATCGATAGTTGTGGCATTTAGTGTTTTCTTTGTCTTGTTTAGGAATGTTTATAATAGCTGCTTCTAAATTTTCTACTTGCACATTTCCTGTATGTTTTATTTCGTTAACTACATTTTTTATATGTTTAATTAAACACGGTACAAGAGTCTTATAGTAAATATTTGGAAATCCGTCAGGAACCACAGCTTTCCTTGTCATTAAAGATAATATACTCATTAGGAATTCATTTTCTGATATTTCTTTTACTAAATCCTCAAATTGTTCTTTGGTAAAGATATCTGATCTAAAAATATTTCAATTTATATTTTAGATCGTTTTCAAAATTCACAATTCTCTTCTAGTTCATACAGAGATTTATAATATTTGACAAAGATTTTTCCTATTTCTAAAGGATTCCTGAGTAGATTTCCTTTTTCATCTTGTATTTTTTCTATTCTTATAGACTTTTTTTTTACCTTTAATTTGATTTGCTATTATTTTACCTGGATGTTTCCTAAGTGATAATGTTTTTGTTGGTATAGCCAGATTAAGTTATCTACTTGGGCTTGTTGAATTTTCCCTATTTGAGCGTGTATTTGAAACATTTCAGATGTTATTTTAAGAGAGATTTTATTTACATTTTACAAACCTGTAAGTTTTATATATAGCTGTCTTTTTGACTGGCTTCTATTTCGCTCTGTGATGCGTATTCCAAAGCAAAATTATTGAGTCCACTGAATCTTCATTATCTTCAAAAAATGTATCCATTTCTAAAGCCAATGTCTTCTTGTTTTCATCTGATTTAAAAAGTGTTGCATCTAAAAATACTGATTTACTATTATAATTTGTACATTTTCTTTTAAGATGTAAAGTTATAGGAGCATGATCAGACCAAGATATTTGTCCTATTTCAATTTTATCTGTTTGATTTAAAGATCTCTGGTCTAATAAAAAATTATCTAATCTAGTGTATGTTTTATACTTATTTGAATAGCAGGAATAATCATGTTCATCTGGATGAAATACTCTTCATCCATCGTATATTTTGCAGATCTGAAGGATTCTTTCAATATTTTTTGTATCTCTAAGCATTACATTATCTGGAGAGGGCTTCACTCGAGTTCCTATCAACTGCAGGATCAACTGCAAAACATATATTTAGATCACCACATATCACCAACATACCCTTTTTAATATTATTAATATATTTAATCATTTTGTTTAAAAAATTATATTGATTAATATTGGGGGAAAAAAGATTAGCAATAGTAAAGGATATATTGTTAATTGTACCTATCCAAATAATAAATCTTCCCTCAGTATCAATCTATTTATAATTTTCGATTATTGCATTTCTTTTATTGAAAAAGATACAGACCCCTCTAGCTTTTGATTTATAGTTAGCGAAAATTTTCCTATTGGAAATATTTTCCGATAGATTAAGTATACAATTACTTTTAAAGTGAGATACTTGTGTTCAAATAATATTGACATTTTGTTCGTGAAAGAAATTCATAACTCTCAATCTTTTAGAGGGTGTGTTCATACCATTAACATTTTGTGAGAGAATTTTAAATCCCATAGTGGTGGTCAACAGAGATATTTATTATTTTTCCACCCATTTGAACTGTATAACTAATACTATTTATTGATTGTCCCTACATAACATAGAGCAATAAAAAATGTTTTTAAATTTATAATTATTAACAAAAAAACTAAAAAAAAAATGTCCTTCTCCTGACAGAAGTAATTAAGTATGTACTGATCAGTTTGCTGGATAGGTCCATAGGTCTTTATCTCTTTAGTTAAAAAAATAGGAAGTACAAGTTATATTATTTAATACTTTATACCTTTACCAGAGAGTTAACTGTTTAAAACAAAAGTCTCACAGGTGGGGCCAGAGATGGTACATAGTTTATTATCTATTCCCCACCCCTAAAATACGGAGAAAGATACCTTTTATTGACGGAAATAGGGTAGAGAACAGGGGAGAAAGAGGGAAGGGAGAGATAGAGAGATATAGAAGAGGAAAAATGTGGAAAAACAACAAACAACAAAGATAGAAAAAATTGGAAAAAAGAGTGACAAAAAATGTGTGATATTAATTATTTCCTTAGTGAGAATGTTGATAATATATTTACCTATTTACACTGAAGTGACTTCATAAAATATTATAGAGTGGATAATTGTATTATTTGTGAATGTTTCAGTATTAACCTAAATAAAATGTTGTGAATATTATTTATTAACTTAGAAGTATTAATTGTAGTGTGTTTATCTGTTTACATTAAAGTTACTTAAAAAATAATATAGTCTGAATAATTATATATTTTCCCTCTTTTCTCTTTCTCTTTACCATTTCTCTTTGTTAATTGCTTCCGTATTATCCCAATTGTGAGTGTCATTATAAAGTGATGGGGGACTCCAGATATGGACACCTTGCTCGCTGTGCCTTAGGGAGTTCAGCTAAACCTCACTGATGAGGCCCAATGAAGGCCAAAACGTACTTCTGGGGTTTGCTGGTTCTCCTGTTCAGGGTAGAATTGCCTGGTATTTCGGGGCTGGGTCACTCTAGTGAGTGGGACCAGACTGATATACTACAGGATATTTCTCCCTGTGAAGGGCACAAGTGAGCTAAAAGAGGTTGCTCTCAGAGTGAGTTATCATGTCCATAGAACTAACCTATTAAGGTCTGTTCGTTCTCTGATTGAGCACCTCTAACTTTGTTTTTTTGGGGATCAAGATTATCACCTCATCTTAGGTCATAAAAAGAACCTTCTCCATTCTATTATTTATCGATAACATCTTTTACACCCATACTATTATTTCTGTTTCACCAGGCCCTCCAGCCGTTCTCTCAATCCTGCATACATAGGATTATTCAGCTTACTTTTTGCCAAATTTTTGTAATTAGTTTTACACTTTCTGACGTGGAGTTAATAGTTGCTTTAACTAGTAATTCTCATTCTCTTAAGAGGTTCTCTCCCTCAGATATTACGTTAACTCTACATTTCTGGTTATTTCTTGAGATTATTAGTTTAACAGGAACCCCCCATCTGTGCTCTATGTTCTCTTTCCTTAGAGATTTGGTTACTTCTTTAAATTTTTTCCTTTTTAGGATATGACATATCTGAAAATATCATACATTTTTCATATTTTCTTTTCCCTTGCTGCTTTTAGTACTACATCTTTATAGGTAACAAAATGTAATCTAACTATGATGTCCCTGGGTGTCTCTTTGGAATCTTTCTCGGTAAAGGGATTCTATATAGTTTATCTATTTTATTGTCTGCAATATCCTGTGGTATTGCTAGTGATTTAAAAAAAAATAGTAATGAATAAATATAATACAGTTGTCAAGACTTTTTGGGGAATTCCCCTTAGTCTTAAGTTATTACCTCTATTAAGATCTTCCAAGATATTTTGTTTCTTTTTTTTTATTTTTAATTTCTCTTTAAAAAAAATTAACAAAATATGTAAAACACATAAAATACACAATACAATCTTACACCCTACATACATACATGGTGATAACATAAGAGTAAAGACTTATCAGAATACATTGTTACTTATTACTAACAGTTCCTATTTTTATAATTCTCCCAAAATGCCACTTTGATATCACATTTTTAGATATAGTACTTCCTTGAGGAATATATATTTCTAAGGCCCTGTTTCTATCCATAATATAACTCACTTCTGACCACTCTGGAATATTTACCTGCTTCCATTTTAATTAGTAGCCATTTTGCTACTAACAGACAATGCATAATTATTAACATTTTTGGCAAGAGAATACTTAAATCAAACATGTGGAATAAAACTAAATTTGGATCAAGGGTCAAATTCATTTCTGATATTTTAACCGACTGTTTTATACATTCTTCCCAATTTTTCTTATCCATTTAAATTCCCACCAAATATGGGCATGGGTGCCCAGAGCATTACAGCCTCTCAAGCACAAAGGGGGGTGGCTTTCATCTATTCTATTAAGTACTATAGGCACCCAGTACCATCTCTGGACTAATTCATAAAAGAGCTCTCTATATGATATACAAAGTGAGGATTTTTTAACTATTTTAAAACCTTCCCACTGCTTATCTTCATCCCATATCATATTTAGTTCTAATTCCCATTTTCTAATTCTGTCAGTTTTTGAATACTCCTTTTTCAGGATATTCTGACATTTGCGACTTTTTGGGAACGATTATCTGATATTGTTAACATTTCATATTCAGTAGTTTCTTGTTGGTAATAGCTTAAATATCCCATATCGGTCATTTTTTGATTTAATACATGTATTTCCAACCAAGACAGAGCTTTAAGATTTAAATCTTTCTGTATTTCTTCTTGTGATAACCTTCATCCCTTATAGTAGAGATCTTTTATAATTATCAAGTTTTTATTTTCCAGGTAAGAAATAAAGCTGTTTTCTTCCCCCTTTAACACCTCAATTGGCATTACTGACGAGGGGAAGGAAGAGTATTTCAATCTATTTGCATAACAGAATTTCAATAATGAGTATAAATCTGCTGGTAAGGATCTTAATTGATTTAATTCCAAACTCGGAAGCCACAGATATAAGCCCCTACTTATATTAGGTATCATGTCATCCTCTATTTCTGTCCATCTTGTGGTACTTTTCGTACTATTCCACCCTAATAGAGAGCTATTGAATTATGGATATCTTCTATTGAAGGGAACTGACTACCACCCCTTGCAAACCATCTTTTGGATATTTCTATTTTAATTCTTGCTTTTTTGTTATTGTATGTAAATGTCTTTATGATTTTTTGAAAGTTCTTAAGTATATATTTTGAAACTATTTGTGGAACACACCTTAAAACATAGGTAAACTTACGAATAATTCTGTCAGGTTTACATTACCTAGAGTCTATTTGGGAGGTGGAAGGAGAAGATAGAGTAGAGTCGGATGATTGTGATTTGTCTAATGAACTATCACTTTTTTTTCTTTAGGGAAAAAGAAGCTGGTATTTGTTTTTATTCCAGCTTTTTTTATTTTCTAGGTTTATTTTTTGCCGCATTACTCATTTTTAAATTCGTTACCCCCTCTGTTCCTTTCTTTTTTCTCCCTTTTTTCTCTTTTCCCTTCCCTTCTTTCCCCCTTTTTTTTCTCTTTTTCCTCTTCTCCTTTTCTCCCATTTTGTCCATTTTCCCTCCTTCCCTCGCTCCCTTTTCCCTCCTTCCCTCGCTCCCTTTTCCCTCTTCTCTTTTTTTCTTTTTTTTCCTCCTTTCCCCACTCCCCTCTTATAGGGTTATAGACTTGTGTTGTAACAATACTTATAAACAAAGCAACATAGTAGGTAGTCGACCATAAATTAATTAATCATTTCAAAGATTTTTGATTTTACTTACTCAGTCCCTTATGAATTATGAAAATTATACTATATATTTTACATGTAAGATAGACAGATCTTCTCTGTAAAATAAGGGGTATAAATTTTCCGTCTAATCCTTATACAATATTGTGGGTTATATAGGTCAGGATTTCTCAGTCCAACTGTTACATTATTTACAACAATATCTTCTGCGCTTGTGCAGCCTCTTAAAAAAAAATGGCAGCAGCGTGAGTGATTTAATGATGTATCATCCAATGTTGTAAAGTCTTATAGATTTAAGTGTTAAGTTATTGATTTTGCAATTAAAACTTCATATAAATTGCATGTAAACTTCCAATCTCAAAACAGTTCTTTTGAAGGGTTCCATTCAGAGAAAAGTTATTATTTATGGATCATGAGGCCCTGTATCCAATCTGTGAGAAATGCAAATAGCATCAGCAATCTTCGTCAGACTCTTTTAAGTTGCTAGATAATCTTTATGTGTTAACACAGCCATGGTCGCAGTCACTCTTACCCTTTTAGATAACCTCTGATATTTTTAAAAGCGTTCCCCTCAAATTGAAGACAGCCCTTCAGGAGGAACTCTCGGTCTTACGGTAATCAGTGCATTTTCCCACGGAGGGAGATCTCAGCGTCATCCAACCCCGATACCTCTATCCACTCTCCAATGCCAGTCTGCTTGTAACCACTGGTCCTCTGAGCCATTCCTGGGTTTTCCTTTTCAAATTTTAGAGCTTAACTCCCAGGCTCAGACTGTTGAGGGCTTCTGCCTATGGAAGGGAAATGGTGCGCACTTTGACCTTTATGGGTCCCTCCGCCTTGCAGCAACTCTTTGGTCTTGTCTGTTCATCAGAGCAATCCTAAGCCGTTTGGTTTCTAAAGTGGCACCCCACGTTCAGGGATGGGATAGTCAGTTCATCCCCATATACAGACATTCTCTTATCTTAGCATTTGTAATAGTTCACACGGACTGCAACTGCAGTCTCATTGCAACAGACCTCATGGCTAACCAGCTTGCCATTTAGGCTGATACTCCAACTTCCTGGGAGGAGCCATCCCTTGGACTCTCCATCTCACACTTTAACTTGATCTGTTAAACTAAAGAAGATGAAAAAAATCAATGGGACTTAATGTAATATTTATCACAAAAAAATGTAAATTCCTTATCTTCATGGTAATGAGTATTCTCGCCAAAAAGCATCTGAAAAGCTAAAATGTTTATATCTAACAAAGCTTTAACAGAAGGCTGAACTAAAATACAATTAAAATCCCTATCAAAAAAACCTTCTCACAGGGCAAAAAAAATAAAAATCTAATCAAACAGAAGTAATCTATCTGCCTGACTCATGGGAACAGACAAATTAAATTAATTATAGTTATCACCCTATATCACCCTATTAAGGTATATAATACACAACTTCCCTAGTTCAATTATTACACCATCCTTAATATCAAAATCCCACCCTTTAAAAATTACCCCCACTCCCTCACTCCTCCCACAAGCATATGACCACTCTTGAGGTCCTAGGTTCAAGTCTGCAGATGGCACAGGAACAGTTAATTCACATTCCTGTAAGCAAAAGACATTAATAGAACCCTATGGTCTGTAATATCAGGGTTGTCGGGTGTACCTTACCTTACCTTATCTTCGAGTTCTACAGAAATATCATGATTCCCCACTGGAAATACATGCAGGTGTACAGAAGACCTTGAAACTGGTTACTTGCCAATATTGGTGGCCAGTCTCCCAGAAGTCCATATCTGATTATGTTCTCTCATGTGATATATGCATGCAAGCTGAAAACTCATAGGATTATCTGGATGGTCTCCTTCAACCACTACCCATCACTACTCATCCTTTCTCCTTTAATACAATAGATTTTGATTGTGGTCTTCTGCCAACACATCAGCATACTACCATCATGGTCGTAACAGATTGCTTGACGGGAGTGGTGCATTTTATACCATTTCATGATATACCGACTGCCCAGGAGACATCTGACCTCTTCATTCATTAAATAATACAACTAAATGGGATGCCTGAACAGGTACTGTCTGATATAGAAACGCAATACACATGAACATTTTGGCACACCTTATGACTTTCAAATCTAAATTGACCCTTACCTCTGCTTTTCAGCCACAATCCAATGGGCAAACAGAATGCACTAACCAAGCTTTCAAACAATAATTGTGAAGATCAGGCTGATCAACAACGCAAGCCGAGTACAAGTTATATGCTGACAGATTGAGGAGGCACCTTCATTCAAGGTTACACAGTGCCGTCTACACGTCTTTTAAACCTTTGTTGCCCTTTCAAGAAAATTTGTTGCAAAGTTCAATGGCCCTTTTCCCATTGTGGCAAAAGTAAATTATGTTGCTTTTAAGCTACTATTACATGCTAAAGTCTACATACTCTAGGTCAGTTTTCGTACATGTATCAACCACTTGCTCCTCCTGTTATAGTGAATGATATTCTTGCATTCTGGACTCAAGCATCAGGGGTCAGAAATTACAGTATTTACTGGGAGGGATTTGGGTTGCTGTTGACATATGGAAATATGCTTTCAACATTACTACCACTGGCCTGATGAAAAGTTTCTATCATGCAAATGCTTCCAAGGGTAGTTTTTCAGGTGGTCAGGGGTTACCCATGCAGGGGAGTACAGATAGGGTTACATTCAAATTTGAACTTGAGCCTGAGCACAACCAGCCAAGTGAACTACTAAGTGCTCACCTGGGATCTGCAATTTGTTCTTCTATTCTTTGCACCAAACTACCATTCTCCTAAACACTAGGGGAGATAGGTCAGGAGAGATGTAGTTTTGGATATCATCAAAGAGCTGATACTGGAAACCAAAAAGCTATTTAATTTGCCAAGAGAGGAAGTATATATTAAGAAAAGCCAGGGACCCAGAGCCTTGGTGTACCCCAACCATGAGTGGTAATGATGAAAAAGTAGAACCCAGTATGGTTAGAGAGATAAGAATGGGACCAGGAGAGTGCAGTGTCAAAGAGGCCAAGGGAGCTGAGAGTCTGGAGAAGAAGTGTGTGGTTAATTGTGTCAAAGGCTGTTGGGAAGCCTAGGCAGATAAGTAGAATAGTGCCCTCTTGCTTTGGATGTCATTAGCTACTTTATTAAGTGCTGTCTCAGGAGAGTGTTGAATACGGAATCCAGCTGGCAGAGGGTCAACTAAGGAATTTGATGACAGAAAATGGGTTAGAAAATTATAAATGAGTCTTTATAGTAGTTTGAAGGCAAAATGATGCACAGAAACAAGGTAGTTACAAAGTATAGATGGATCAAGTGAGAGTTTCTTTAAGACTGTTGCAATTAGCGACTGTTTGAAGGGAAAGGGAAATATGCCATTTACAATGGAGAGGTTGAAGAGATGGGTTTAAGCTGATGATAAGGTAGTAGAGAGGGAGGAAATGAATTGTGAGGGGATAGAGTCAAGTGGGCATGTTGTTGGATAATAGGCTGAGAGGAGTGAGCCTACTTAATCCTCTTTTACTGGGGACTGTCAAATGTAGAGAGCTTGCTGTGTGGTGCAGTACTACAATTGTATATTTTTCCATGGCAGTCTGTTAAAATATTTACATGTTCATGCTGATAAACAAATAGATTTCAAATAGATTTTAATAGTGATATTAAAGTGATATTTTGAAATATTTTTAGTAATTCATCAGACATATTAAAAATATAAATTAAGGACCTCTCCTTATTTTAAAGTCTTGTATCACAGATAATTATAGTGTGGAAAAATGTCAAATTAAATTTATTGGAGGGCTGTAGAGTCAACTCCATATATACTCAAATGTAAATAAAAGATGGTGGACTGAAAGTTGAAAACTGAAAGTTGGTGGATCCAAAGTTGGTGGACAACTAAATACAACATTTTAGCTAGATAACCACCAGTTAAATAAGACACTGCTCACAATACTGTATAGAAAAAGCACTTCACATATAAGTAAAATATAGAGACGATATAAAGAAAATTTACATAAATAATGATTTGTCCAATAAAAATAATATTTTATAATAAAATATTTTTTATATCTGTTTCTATTTTTTTAATTCATTAGTAACCCCTACATTTCCATAAAATGTTTTAATCAGATTCTGGTCTACTAGTGCCTGGGCTAGAGATTAAGCAGATAATTGACAATGCTTGTTCTACCTGGGGGGATGATAGCACGGAGGCTGTGGGGGCTGTGCAAAAATATATCAACTAGCTTTTTTCTCCCAGTACATTTTTCCTTGTGTAGGAGTAGGCTCAGAGTCAGCTTCACAGCAATACAGCAACTCTCTCTGTTAGCTGTCCCTGCTTGGCAAGACAGGAGGAGGTTATTTACTGGTAGAATTATTGGTAACCTTGAAAGCTACTTAAAGCTTGCACAGTTCCCAAGTGCTGCTATGTCACTCATTTTGAGAGCTATAGACTGCCAGATAATTAACAATTCAAGAGATGGTGGGAGAGTTGTAAGGGCTATATATGCATCATATAAAAATATCTATGCAAAATGCATCCTTTAAAATAAATATATTTCCACTCAATTTTGAATAATAGTAACATTGATTTAAGTAATTGTGTTCCATTTTTTAACACTTGACTAGAAGAAGCCTGTCACATACACCTTTAAAATGTGGCTCATACTTCACTGAAGATTCTGTCACCAACTTTGGCAGTGGATCATGCTCCATGACTGAATCTTGTTTCAGCCATCTAGCATAACCTCTACTCTGTAAACTCACAAGTTTTTTTATTGATTTAACTAACAATATACAGTATTGAAAAACATCTTACATGCTCATTGTGCCTCTCTTAAATGCATTATAAAATATTGTTTGCTCTCTTTAATAAATGGTACATTTATCTAATGGGTATCTGTTTATTTAAAGATTTAAATGTCCATGCAGTTAAACAGTTCAATATTAACTAAATTGTAATAGGTTATATCAAATAATATTTTGAAATGTGAGCTCTTTCCTAAATCCCCTTTAATGCCAGAGCCAAGAGGCAGAAGAAAAGATCCATCTGTTATTTGAAAAGATGGTACCTAGACATTCGCCAAGTTAAAAATTAATTGTGATTGGGATTGAACCAGAATATCTCAAGTGAAACTGGTTTGCCAATTTAGCTCAAAGCTCTATTTTGGCTTATAAATATAACAAAACACTTCAAATATTTTGTTGTAAATAACTTGTAGTTCAAGTTATTTACATTATAAAGTTGTTTAACAAAATAAAAAGTCAAGACAAGAATGATACAAATCAGGAATAATTGCAAAAATTTGATTTTCTGATATGTTAGTACAAGATTATTAACAATTTGTATTATAATAAAAAAAATGTATAGTTTTCTGTATCCCATAACAACAGAGGCCTGGCTAGTGAGTAGAAAAGGCTCCAGAAAAAAGAATGAGAAATGGTGTGAGAGACAGATAGACATAATGAGAGGGATAGAGCAGAAAGAGAAAGCCTAATGTATGCAAGTAAGTAAGTAATTTCTTATAGTGACCACCATCTGCATGAATATACCCATTACAGTCCAATGATTTCCTACAAAAACTACTATGTATCCTACCATAAAACAGGATGACACCCAAAAATGTAATCTTAAGAGGACAGGATCAAAGCTACAGGTGAATATTAATTTAAATATGTTACAACTGAAATACTAATTTAATTGCACAATATCTCTCTGCAAGATCACCAAGATATATTCAATCTATCCAGTCACCAAAATATATTTGATGAATTCATATTATTATTCCTAATACATTAATCCTAACAGTGAACCATATTCAAGTTGACAAAGGTAGGGGCAACTTTTTTTTTCTGGACATAAAAATCATCCTCAAAAGAAAAGTGACACTATAAAATAAATTAAATGGAATCTAGGATAAATCAATTGAATACAGCCTGTAAGTGAGCATTCTTGTTTAAAGTATTTAATAGCTAATAAACAATGTCAGAACCACTTATTCCGAGTGATTAACACTACTTCAATATTTTAAAAAAAGAAACATTGGGAAATCTTTATTATTTCTTCTTTTACAACCAAATCCACTTTAAAAGATTCCTGCTAATATCTAGGACAAAAGAGAATAGTTGATGTACAGACAGTCCTGTTATCCTCAGTGGGATGCCTCCTGCTTGGAAGGCACAGCTAGTCTGGTGCCCAAAATCTGACTCAATTCTCTATAAAGTCATCAGAAGGAGAAAAAGAGGTTTAAATTGTAGAGACCCTATAATATTAAGATGCAAAAGACTGTCTTCCCTTTCTACCAGCTAATTGGTATACTCATGCTATTCCCAACCTTTTATTCCTCAATTTAGTGGATTGAAGTTTAAACTTACACATGATTAAAAACAGTATTCTCTGTAGTACTATATGGACCTTTTACTGACTCTCTGGTATTTCCTTCTTGTAGGTTATCTAAGGGAATATCAAGTACTACATATAGAGACCTCACAAGTGTCGCTCGGTTACTAGGTAACTGATGTATTAAAACATTGTAGATTTATATTGAGTCCAGTAAAGCTAACTTTACTTACTTGAATCACAGCAACATATACAGTATATATATATATATATATATATATATATATATTTATATATATATATATATATATATATATACATGTATAGAATTAAATGCAAGTTTTGATCCCATGTCTGTATAAGGGCCAAATGACAAAAAAGGCTACCAAATGATGTGGTTTAGTCCTTATGGTACAATGATTATTTCCAAATTCAAATTCTCCAGACAGATTTATTGCACTGGGGATATTAAACCATTCAATATGCTATGGAAGAGGGTTGCTCTTATTTTAATAATATATTGAATGTACTGTAATATATTTAGGATTGTAGTTGAATAATGTTGACTAACTTTAAGGCACACAAGGCAGCTCCTCTAAATCCGATATTGTATGCTAGCAGCTAACACCTCACCCACACTTGGGCTGAGGACTGAACCCGAAGCCAGCCCATTGACCATCTTCCTGGACACCCACCTCTGAGCATCACAGATAATGAACCATGATGAGAGATGAAGTGCTTTGTGAATTAGCAGCTTGGACATATAAAAATGAACTGTCACCAGGTCATATGACTCATTGGGCTGCCCAATATATTACTGTGGAGGATGGACGACCTGCAGAAGATATTCTGGTTCATTTATCAGGATGAAATCCCCCAACCTCATAGGTCCCACAGATGTACTAGACTAGCTGTGTTGTTACAAAATTACTTAGGTCCCATTCTGGAACATCACCATCATAACCTGAGGTCAAGCTTCTTAAGATAGCCATGAAGACATCTGCCTGGTACAATGGAATTGATTGATGTTATCCAGAAGAAAATGCCCCATCTGTTCCCAGTGGAGTCCCAAATGTGAAAAAAAGCTTTCTGCCACCTGAAAGACGCCCTACCTTCCCACCTGGATTTGGCTGCCAGGTATATCGTCACCCCTTTCTGATACAGAGGGAGTCTTCTATCTATGGGAAACTGGTGACCAAGGAGAGGAGTACCCTGTGTTTTTTGATCATAAGAAAGAGTGCCTGGCAGTAAGTAAAGGCTCTCAAAAAGATGCAGATTTTATCTGTATGGCCAGTAATTTACAGTAATCATGATCCATAACCCTCTCTGCTGGTCAAGCCGTGTTCCCGAGAACAAACAACGCCTTCTCCAATGGATTTTGGCACTTCAAATATTGAATTTTTACATCAATCATAGCCAATTTTTACATCATAATGCCAATGGATTATCACATCAAGAGGATCAAAACTAAACCTTTAATCATCAGCCTCAACCTGTGAAGATCTCAGCCGCTGATGTGCTCTTGCTGAGGTGGAAGTGGTTATCCTGTACCACTCTGGTGAGGGACCTCCCCCCCCCCCCCCACCTCCCCCCCCCCCCCCACCACCACCACCACACACACACATCTATCATTAGACAGAGCCTTGGTCTTTTCCCAATTCTGTATCTAGTGCATAATTGGACTGATTGAATACCTGGGGGTAATTAAATGTTACAATCTATAACTGAATTGTTAGAAAGCATACATGCTGATTACTGTACATTAATATTTGCCTCTGTATTAGCCTGATTGAGTTACCTGGGGTGGGGCTCAATTGTTGCAATCTTTAATATAATTGAAAGTGTATGTGTTGTTTATTGTACTTTAATGTTTAATCTTGTAGTCTTTTGTGGGGGAAAAAAAGCATATAAAAAGACCAACTTGAATAAAGTGGTTCAGTCCTGTTTGGCTTCAAAGCAGCTGTAGAGCTGTAATTGTTTGTGGAACAATGGGATTCTTTTTTTATTCTGAGGACACTTCTCATCCTCACTACCATCAATGGAAGTCCAGGTGCCAATTTCAGTTCCAGGTCCAACATCACAGACTAATATGTGGGATATCCTGCTCATGGCTGGTAGAGCCGACTGATTGTTGTGACACATCTATATTGCTATATATAACATTTTCAGTAGTACTTTTGGACAAACAAAGAACACATGTTAATCTGAACATAAATTATTTGTGAAAATCATTTTCTGTAAACATATACAGAATTATGAGGCTGGAATATTACTCCAAGAATATTTGTCCTAAAGAACTTCAGTGTGTCTGAATAAATAATTAGGTGGATGCACAAAAAATCTGTAAGAATTCTCAAATGGAAATTATATGCATAGATGTTTTAATGCATATCAAAGCTTGTAGTGAATAAGTGCTAACTGCCATTCAAGTTGGTGCATTGTGAATCCCTCTTAAACCTTAAGCTATTCACTTGATGTTATATTTAATTTCATGTCTTACAGCCAAGAATAATTGTTCAAGGAAGAATGAGGCCTCTAGGGCCTCACTTCTGCTGGGAGTAATATGAAAGAAGTTTCTCTTATAATAGGCACTATCCACTTATGTATTTAACTACAGCTAAATGCATAGCACTGCATAACTCTTTTGAAAGAAGGCTTTTAGATTTACTGCTGAAAGACCAATTAAACCAATATTGGTAATTATGAAGCAGATGCTAAAAAGTTACTTTACTCTATGGAAACCACAGTTTATTATGCTGAGAGGTGCAGTTGTTTTTAACTACCAAAATGCGAAATAATTCTAGTCTATAATTCTCTTAAGTGTCAGTGGAAAGTCAAGCTCCACAGGAATTTTAATGTTATTTTTTAAGGGTTATTATTGTAAAATTGCAATCATATCACTACATAGAATTAATGTAAATGCATGTTGTTTTAAGAGTTTCAGTAAGAGGATTAGATTTAAGAGCCATATACAATTATCTACCAGGAATTCATTACGCATTTTGTCACTTAGCTTCTTGTGTTATTTAACCATTTTAGTGCCAGAAATATTACAAACTATCCTGGAGACTAGACAACAAAATTATGGCCATTTAAAAGTCCACCAAAAATTACGTTTAATTTTATTAAAGAGCACTGCTAGAGAATAATAACAATGTAATATTTATGAAAGTTTGTGGAGAGTGGAAACAGCCATTTTAAGTTCAGTTTTTGTTACTGACATATAGAACGCAGATTTCATTGGCTGATTTCTAAGCTGCACAAATTATATACATGTTCTATGTTCTTTAGCAGATGCCATCACCTAGCATATACAGGTCTTGAAGATATAAAAGATAAGTGCTAAAACTGTGAACTGTTTTAAAAAAGTTGGCAGAAGTAAGGCACATCCAGGGCTAAAGATGGTATGCAACAAAAAATTTGAGGGAGGTGATTTCTGCCATTACCTGTCTGCCTGAATATCCTGCTGTGGGAGTCCCATAAGCTAACTTGAGGCTTGATTACATGGTACCAGTAAGAAATCTTGTGAGTGATCTTTCCATGTAGGGGCCTACTTTGGCCCCTATTCAGTTGTCCAAATTACATGAACCTGTAATGGAACGGGAGCCTGTAAATGTTACTGATATTCAATTGGCTACTTTTAGCTACTCGCATTCCAACTGCGTGTTGCAGGCTCAAAAGCACTGCGGTTGTCAAAAACGTAACTCCGTCCTATCTACTCCTTTGATGTTTCAAAACATAAGTGTTAACAGTGCTAAAGATGCAAAATCCATGTTCAATTACAACAATTCAACAATACCGCAATTGCTTTCAAACCTGTAAATAGCAAATGTATAAAACAATTCTACAAGTACTAGGTAGTGGGTTAAACACCTGTTCGTAACACTGCAAAAGCAATGAAACACACATTACTGTATTTAAAAATACTGGGAAAGCAATGAAAGGCATTATAATTAATTGTCTCAAGCTCGCAAATCTGCAATAATTTTTTTTTTTATATTTTATGAAACATTTTATCGATTCCAGGAATCAAAGAGTTAATACATATCATCGAACCTGCATGGACTAGAATAGTTGCTTTATTGATTTGTATTGATTTCTACATTGCTGTATTGCTAGTCCGATTGCACATTGGACTTTTAAACACTAATTGATTGTAGTTTAAACTCCATGTTTTACTGATGTCATGATGACGGTATCATTTACTATTACTATTGGCTTTGTCTAAAATGTAACTTACGGGCTTGCTTAATTGATCATGATCATGCCCTGAACTGCTACGTATAGGTTCCTGGCTTGCGTGTTGGGGCTGTGAGCATGTAATTGCTCAAAAGTTCAGTTTGAAGGCAATTAAGGGCTTGCAATTGAATAGGGCCCATAAAATGTATCTGGCAGTCAGCCCTTAAGACTGATTGCAATATATGAACTATTCCCCGCTGCTTTGAAAGATTTTACCTAAAGCGTTATTATGTGGCTCCTTTAAGAGTTACATGTTCTCTTAAGGCTTTGCTCACAGAGAGACAAATCCTGAGGTGAAAACTCAATCTCCTAGAAAAGGACAAAAACCTTAGAAAAACACTTATGCAACACTTAAGAGGTACAAAATATAATAGCCTAAATAAGAATTTTTCAGAAATAATAAAATAAGAATTAAGCCTACACATCCTAAAACACAATACAAAATTACAATTACATTTAAAAATACATAATCACTGACACACCTTATGCTTAATTCTGCCTGCTTAATAGAGCCCCAGGTGGATAACACCTACCCATCTTCCGTACATATACATTTACGACATCCCCCTCAGCAATAATCCTGCCTTACCATTCTATGTGTATCATTGGAATCCTGAATCACACTCACTTCCGGATCACCACTCTACTGCTATTGTGTCACCCTCCCATACTTTTCATGGCCCTCGTACCCATTGTGTATACTGATTCTCTAGTCATGCATGTACCCATATATACTTGCATGTTGCAGAATATTCCTCAGCTATGACTATATTATATTTTTTCATGTTGACTATTGTATTGCAAGTAATCCAACCAACCTGTATCCAAATAAATCTGATCCTCCTTGTCAGCATGAGGTCCTATCTCCCTCCCTGCCATGCAAACACTCTTACCCTTTCCTCTTTCTTTTATGATACAATGTTAGCTAGCTCAGTATATTCACTGTAACTAGATGTTTGCTATGCATGTGCTAAAGGACCACTGTATTAAAGGGCAATTCTAAAAGATTCATGTTAAATCTATATTTAAATTTTTGTTTACATAAAAAATACACATGCTAATTGCTTCAAAGCTGAAGGCTGCAATTTACATCTGAAATTGTTACCTAATTTCAGTAGTGCTCAGGACAGTGAGAGAGGTGTGGATGACTACATCAGCAGGTGCAGCAAATAATTGAAAGGAGAGTAGAAGTTTAATTAGTGATTTAGTCTGTGGATGTAGCAGATGAAGCTGTGAGAGATAAAGGTAATAAGATAATACAAATCATAGGTGGGTGGGTGTGGACAGGCTAGGTGGGAAGGCATGTGAGATGAGATCAGAGGCAGAAAAGAAGGTGGTGGTGTGTGAGGCTCTAGGTCTGTAAGTATAATAAACTGAGGTGGATGGAACTGAAAAGTTGACAGTTTCTGAGTGTTTCTACTTAGCTGTTTAGTATGGGGCCTAGTGTCACTGGTATAGACCCTGTAGAAGTGGCTGCCTTAGTACTGGTGGTGAATAGAACACACCAGGAGGCTTCTATGTACACGCTTTCCCCTCAGGCTGTGTGAGTGAGCCCCGAAACAGCTCTGTGTACAGTCATCTATAATGTACATAGAATCTCCTTCTAGCGACTCAGAAACAAAGGAAGACATTAGTGTGTGAAACCAGCTGCAAATGGAATAAAATATAAAACATGGTATAAAAAAAATAGTTAATTTATTGTGTCTAATAATATGCTCAGTTCTGATATACTAGCATGCTGCCTACAGGCCCAGTATGTATTTTCAAGAAACACAAAACCTTTCATACATTGCTCTTAAAACAACATATTAGATTATCAAAAAATGTCTTTGTATGTGCAAGTATCATTGAACATCTTAAAATAAACTACAGTGACATAGTGCATCATTTTTTTAAATTCTAGCTAAAGTTTGTGATATACATGTAGCATGGTCATCAACATAACGAGCCAAAGCAGAAATATAATCACTGTGGTGCAAATAGATCCCAGGGGGTCATGAGGCTGACTAAAAAAGAAAACAACAAGCCTATATAATTCATAACAGTCATATCTGGTCTGCAGACAGGAATAGCTATACATTTAGAGAATAAATTATCCAAATAATTGAATTTTAACTAATAGCTATAGTGCATAACACCTACACATTTTCTTCATTTGGTTTGTACACCAGAATGACTATCATTTAGGACAAGGAAATCCCATTCACCTAAGCACAGACACACAGCAAGCATCACTGAAAAAATGTAAAATAGTATGACACAGGTCTGTGTGGCTGAAAAAAAAAAGAGGGGAACGAGAAAAAGTTGATGAATATGTACAGTAATGTTTACATTTTAGTAATTAATATCAAAGATATACTTTTTGTTCATCAAGTTCAAACGTTTAGATGTCCCTTTTAGTTCCTCAGATCCTTTTAACATGTGATTTAATTGTTGATTGTTAATTGATCCAGAGGAAGGCAAACAAAAACTCCATTAAACCATTACTGATTGTTTCAAAAAAAGGAAAAAATTACTTCCGGACTCCAAATAGTCACTATCTTTATGCACTTTTTATTCTAAAATATATCCACCCTCTTTTTAAATTGAATCTGCTGTTACAACTCCCTTTGTTGAAATTTCCACTGTCTGACTGACTTTTCCACTTAGCTGTTTAGTATGGGGCCCAGTGTCACTGGCTCAGACCCTGTAGAAGTGGCTGTCTTAGTACTGGTGGTGAATAGAACACACAAGTAGGCTTCTATGAACACGCTTTCCCCTCAGGCTGTGTGAGTGACCCCCGAAACAGCTCTGTGTACAGTCATGCACAATCATCCATCATGTGCATAGAATCTCCTTCTAATGACTCAGAAACAAAGGAGGACATCAGGCTTGCGATTGCCTGTAGGAAGAGGTGTTCTGCGGCCCCTTTCATTTGAATAGCAACATTGAAGTAAGGGCTACGAGGGGTTGCAGCACCTTCGCAAGGAATCGCAGCTTTGAGGCCATTTTACTTCCGTTAATAAAATGAGGCCCCACGTATTTTTAAGTACTGTATTGTGCGTTCTTATATACTTTTGCTACAAACAGGTGTTTAGTCCTATCTAGTACTCAAATAATTGTTTGATACATTTGCCATTTACGGGTTTGAAGGCAATTGCGGGCTTGTTAATTGTTGTAATTAAATATGGATTTTGCCTCCTTAGCAGGGGTAACATTTATGTGCTTGAATCATCAAAGGAGGAGATAGGACGGAGTTATGTTTTTGACAACCTCAGTGTTTTTGACCCTGTAACTCGCACTTGGAATGCGAGTAACAAAAAGTAGCCAATTAAATATCATTACATTTACAAGCTCCATTATGGGGAACATTTTAAATAAAACATCAGAAACATAGACTCGGAGAGCCCTGATTGTTTGAGCACAATTTGTTTGAGCATACATTTTTTAGATCGCTGGATTTTTTTGAAGGGGCCCTGCTGGCGAAGACTGCAAGGAGGACGGGGGGCATCGTGGACGGAGGCATCGTAGAAAGTTTTTGATTAGATGTTGTATATATTTATTTATTAATTTGAATGTTTCTTTTTTTACTAGGGGTGCCGGACCTGGGGATATTTAGGAAGGGCCCTTGGCTAGGGAGGAAGCATAGAAGACCATCGTCGCTGGAGGGGCATTTGGGCAATGTAAGTGGTCTTATTTACCCTATTCTAGTTTCAGTGAGGGGGTTGTTTTAGGTGTAATAATAGGGTTTTTAGTATATGTAATTATATGCTTTCTCATTGTATGTAATGTATTTATTTTATGTAACTAAATTATAGTTTTTTTAGTTTTTATTCAGTAATTTACTTTTTTTAGTTTGTGTATTTAGTGGGGTAAGAGGGATTTTATTAGGGTGGTAGGCAAGTAGTGTAGGGGTGAATAGTGTAGAGGGGGTTAATAGGGTAGAAGGGGTTTAATAGTGAAGAGGGGGGTTAATAGTGTAGAGAGGGGTTAATAGGATAGAGGGGAGTTAATAGCGTAGTGTTAAGACTTGGTGTCATGAGTGTCCTGGAGGACCCTGGTGGCACTTATAGTGTTATTCTAGGGGTTAATAGCGCTCTCTAGGGGTCTACATAGAGGGGTTTAGTATTGTCCCATAAGGGTCCATACAGACCCTTATTGGACTAATGGGGTTAAGTATTGTCCCATAAGGGTCTGTATAGATCCTTATGGGAAGTGAGGCAGGAAATTAGAATTTTGAAATGCAACGGGGGTCCACACTGCAAGGGGAAATATGGGGACACTGTGGGGGTCCCAATGGGAACCCCCAGCATAGGGGCATTCATTTTAGGTGCCAGGGGGGTACTTTAAGTACCCCCGCGGTCAGGGTTAACAGTTTAACTGCCGCGGGAGTCCCGATTGTGACCCCCACGGCAAGGGTTAATATTGGGGATGTATTTGGGGAGCAGGAGGCAGCTTTAGGGGCCTGAGTGAGGTTCGGGGGCCGGAGGGAGGGTCTCTGCTGCTGCTCACGCAGCAAACTTAAGGATTTTTACAGCCTTTGCGAGTCCTCCCCAGCACTTGTTGGGTTTTGGGCTCCGTTTGCATTTTACGGGCAAGCTCACGGGGGACTTTGTGGCAATTTAATAGCCTAATGGGAATGTAGTGGAACAGATCAAAGGGTTGTGTGCTGCGATGTTCCACATTCCACAAAACGTAGGCATTTTTTGGCCTCCTGCGTTCTAACATGCAGGTTGGCAACGTATCGATTTACAAGACTAATTTAATAGCCTTTTTCACTCAATGTCAACTTTAGAGTGCATAACACAGGGTTATATACACTCAATGTTGCAATATTTAATGATGTTCTCCCATGTTACTGGAGTTGCTACCTGAAATGCTGTGGGTTCTTAGCTCGGACTCATAGATTGAATCTGGAAGCTGCTTATGCATAACGTATGTACTGCTGTGAGCACTTCAAATCTATTTAAGTTACATACCCTATAGCTAAGTATCAGTAATCCCTCATTTGAAACAGGCTGCGGTAGCCATGTAATAGCTACTGAAGTTCTCATAAGTTCTTGTAAGTTCTTACAGGATAAAACCTTTACCACCAAGAAGAAATACCACAAGAACAAAGAACAAAATATTATGTTTTATGACATCTAAATCAGGGGTGCAACCAATACCTTTTAGTATGACCACAACGTACGTACATCCTCCAATGGAATTTAGCCATTGTATAGTTATACTGTGCCGCTAAGTTATAACTTTGCCTATTTAGCAATGTTATATTATATATTATAACTGGTGCCAAGGAACACTGTATCTTTGGTATCAATAACAATCATAGTAAAACAGTACAAATAGTCTATCTCCTCTGAACTTAATAGTCATATCTCCATAGTAATGCCTGTGTCAGCCTGACATGATGCTCTCAAAATTCCGGAGTATGATCCAGCAACCAGAGAATAGGGCATATAGGTACTGATGGCATTGTTATTTTGTGTTGTTTTCTCTGAGAGGCTCTAGACAGTGAATGTAATGAAATATATATATATGGACATTTAAAGTGTTTTAAATATTCTTTCTAGTACCAATGGGTTAGATGCTGCCATGTGGAAATGTGAAACTAAGAGATATGTTTAAGTTTTTTAATTATTTTGAAATTTGCCTATTTAGATTCCAGGAATAAGTTAATATGTTACATAGTTTGTTCATAAGAGCTAGTGCTCTAATACTGTAAAGCAGATAAAAGCAGTACAAGTAGAATTCCAGTATTCAGGTTGCAATTTGGAAGGTCTCCTTGTTGGTCATGGGACTATGCTTCCAGAATGAGAGAAAGCTGAACATCAATAACATTGGATAAACAATAATACACAACTCCAAAAAAAAGAAAGGAGTCATACCACATAAACTAAGACATAAAAATGTCTATGTTCAATACAAGTAAACAGCAATTACTTATATTAGAAACATATACATTTTATTAATACAGATACATTATCCCAGCTCACTTATTCACCATATTCCGATAAACAATAAAATAAGAATAAGAAAAAAAGAAAGACGAAACATGTGTAAATAGCCCAAAGCATGCAAATATAGATGATCTCAAAAAGGAGGATATATCATAAATATGCAATACACTATCAGACATTAAATTTTCTAGAATAATCCTATAACAGTATTTCATGTATAATGCAATCATACATATGGCATAAACTACAAAATCATACAGATTGCAATATATGATATACATCAACCACACTTGAGTGTAGCAGTGACCCCTTCCCTCTGCCAAAAGCTGTAAGTGTGTTCATCCTGCCATACACTTGGAGCGACCTTGGTGGGGTATTCCCCTAAAGGCATGCAAGGAGTAGTGATCATACACACAGAGTACGGTGTGGTGCACTTTTATATGGTTCAGGTATTACAAACTCTCTGGTCCACGGACATGGTCACAGCTTGAACAAGGATTGACCTTCCAGGACCTGTCTATATATATATCAAGGATTAAGAGTTCCATGAAAGCTTTCACTAGGGACATTTTCATGAGGCGACTACATACCTAATTTTGTTGAGGTCCTGACATGTGAGTTGACCAGCCTTATTTGGTTTGTTTTTTCCTGTTTACTCATTTTTTTCCAATCTGCATTAGGAAGTGGTGCACTGTCATCCCCCCCCCCCCCCTTCAATTTTTAAGCAATACGGACACGTCTTGAACTATGTTCATAGGAGAAGCAGAACAACTCCTGGCTTTATGTACAGTCACCAATAACTGTAAAAGACTGCCTCCATATTATGGGAGTGTTTGTACTCTCCACAAAAAGACTGTTATAAAAACATACCCTACTAAGAGGACTACACCACACCAGAGGTACATCATAGGTGTATTGTCAGTACAGAGTCGTTTACATAGAGACTGTCACAGTTTCAGTACATATTCTTACCTTAAGATTTTTTCTGGTACACCAGATATTGAGAGTAAGACCGTTTGTCTTATTATCATATTTTTATGCTTCATAATTATTTATATTTAAATTATTTTATAAAAAATAAAGGAACTAGAGTAGTTTATGGATGGATGATTCTTAAAGAGCTAGTAACAATCAATGTCCCATATCACATGCAAACTTCCCTCAAATGGCAAAATAACTTTGCTAATCCTTGGGGAGCTTGAAAAACATGTGTATATTATATATTAGCTCCAAAAAGTGTAATAAAACCAATTTAGAAAAAAGTGCATTAAAAAGTACTCATTAAGTTACAAAAAAATGAAAAAATGTGTATATATAGGGGGTACATATAGTAATAAATATCTGGTATGCAAAGGGTTTAAAACACCAGTCCTTATTGTCTTAGACTACTGTGTGTCATTAATGCAGACTAGCAATTCAAAGTAGTCAACAGGAGTAAACAAACAACTTTTCCAAAGTAGCCAGATATATGTAAACCTCCCTTTCTATAACAATAAACACAACCAGAGTACTTGCGCTTGGTAGAAAATAGTCCCGACGGTCCCGTTTCGCCCCTCCTAGGGCTTACTATTATTATTTATATAAGTATTTATTGTCACTCTACGATTATAAGCGCTATGGCAATTAGTACTACACCAAAAGTGCGGTACATTTTTTATAAATTGCAATATATGCTGATTAATGAGAGTATTTGCATGGTGGTCACATGAACTGTAATGCCATGTGAGGTGTGTATTAATAAAAATGTATATTTTTCTTCAATAAGTGACTGTAAACATTTCTGAATTTTTTACTATGAATAAAATTAAATCATATATGGTGATCACATATTATAATTGTCGAACTACGAGACGTCGTAACGCTTTGTGTGGTGCGTATGACTTAGGCAATGAGCACCGAAGGCGCTCATTGCCAGCGAGCCTTGCGTAGCGAGGAGAGCCGTTAAACTCAGAGCACTTAAGAAATGAGCGCCGAAGGCACTCATTGTCGGCGAGCCGTTAAACTGGAAGCACTTAGCGGGACTTAGAAAAAAAAATACAAGACGCAGGACTTAGAAAAAGTGGAACTTAAAGATTAGCGGCCAAACCAAAAACATGAAAACACACTAAAAACACCCCAAAAATTTCCAAAAACATCATCAGACAGCATTGGGCAAAAGCCAGGACATCTGTGAGTGAGGTGGAACACAAATGTAACTCGATTTAGATGATTTTCGCAACCCGAAAATCGCCTAAGCGAGGAAGAAAATGAGGCTACACGACCTGGACCGCGCAAAACACTGCAAAACGCGGAGCACTTTACACATTACACTACGACCTACAACATAGTAAAAATGCTCACAAGATGCAGGAAAAGCAGGAAAATGCTCACGAGACGCGTACCACATTAATAACATTCCGACTATACAATTCCCCTTAACACAATAAACCAATGGCTTTATCTCGTGCCCGCACCCTATTTAGAATGCACAGTTCAAACATTCATTACACTTTATAAGCAGGGCACTAACACTCAAAATGTATATTCTATGCAGACGCAAAATACAAACAGATTGTTAGCTCTTCAGCCTATTGCTTTCTGCATACATCAATTATAAATAATTAAAGTATATTAATTTTTTGCAATAAATAGTTAATTATTACTTAATTAATTAATTGAATAAATCATGAATTATTACTTAACTACATATACATAGAAATATATATCTCTTTCAGAGGACCAAAAGTTCACGACATGAGAGGCTCGCAATCAGAGCCGAAGATCCTGAGGCTCGCAATGAGCGCCGAAGGCGCTCATTGTGAGGCATGCGATGAGCCCCAAAGGCACTCAGCGCAAGCCTCGAAATGAGCGCCGAAGGTCCTCACAGTACAAAACGCTTTCAATTATGTCTCAAACAGCATTCCCATGGCTTCAAATTTTATTGACCATCATTTTTTGACGGGCAAGTCGCTAGTTATAATATAGCTAGGAAATTGCCCGTCAAAAATTATGGAATTAAATTGTAAGGCTGGCAATGATGGTTGGCATACAATGGGAGGCTTTTGGTCCTCGTTGGTTTTATTTTCAAAGTCCTATATGCCTGATGATGTTAGTGTAAGCGATACTGTTTATCGCAGTTCTGTTTTTTCTATGTTCTGCATGCCTAGCATTGCTGAGCCTCGTTTTCATCATGTTTCAGAATTTTTACTTTTTTCGTCCGCCATTTTTTCTCTCGTTTAGTCGATTTTCGAGCGGCGGAAAAAGGCAAATGTAGCTCCAATTCATTTGAAACTTTACTCCTAGCCTTCCTGGCTCTCCCCCTGTGCTGTTTGTGAGTGTGTTATTATTTTGTTATAGTTACTTTGCTTGTTTTTGGCTTTTTTGTAATTACACAATTGAACAAACTGCGTGCTTCAACTGCTTGCCTCGCTTTGCTCATTGTAGCTTAAGTCCCGGGTGCCTCAACTGCTTGCTTCACTTTGCGAGGTTCCCAGTGCAATGTCTGCATGCCTCAACTGCTCGCCTTGCTTCACGAGGGACGCAAAAGCGTGACCAACATCGTAAACGTTCCGGAAACTGACAATATTGATATTCCAATTATTATCCTGTTATAGCCAATGTAATAATATTTTATATGCTCTGTACATTTATATAAATACTAGCGACTTGCCCGTCAAAAATGACAGCGATAAAATTTGAAACCTGGCAATGGTGTTTGCCACACATTGAGGGCCTCTCCCCCTTCTACTTTACTTGCGTCACGATGAGTGCCTTTGGCACACATAACGGACTGCACAATGAGCGCCTTTGGTGCTCATTGCGAGCCTCTCCCCCCCTCTACCTCTCCCCCCCTCTACTTGACAATAGGCGCTCATTGTAAGCCTCTCCCATCCTCTGCTTTACTGGCCTCGTGATGAGTGCCTTTGATGCTCATTGTGAGCCCCCCCCTCTACCTCTCCCACACTCTACCTGACGGGCGGCACTCATTGCGTGCCTCTCCACCCTCTTCTTTACTGACCTTGCAGTGAGCACCGTCGGAGATCATCATGGGCCTCGCAATAAGCGCCTTTGGCGCTCATTGTGAGCCTTCCCCCCCCTCTACCTCTCCCACCTTCTAACTGACGGGAGGCACTTATGGCGAACCTCTCCCCCCCACTACTTTACTGGCCTTGTGATGAGCATCTTTGGCGCTCATCACGGGCCTCGCATTGTAAGCCTCTCCCCCTCTACTTCCTTTCCCTCCCTTTTGTCTCTTCCCCCCTCTTCCTCCCTTGTGTCTCTTGCCCCCATTCCTTCCCTTGTGTCTCCTCCCCCATCTCCCTCCCCTGAGTCTCTTCCCCCTTCTCCCTCTGGTGTCTCTCTCTCTCTCCCCTGTGTCTCTTCCCCCCCCTCTGTCTCTTCACCCCATGTCTCCCTCCCCTGTGTCTCTTCCCACCCTCCCCTCCCTCCTGTGTCTCTTCCCCCCTCTCCCTACCATGTCTCTTCCCCCTCTCCCTCCTGTATCTCTCTCCCTCCCCTTTGTCTCTTCCCCACCTCTGTCTTTTCACCCCCTGTCTCCCTCCCCTGTGTCTCTTTCCCCATCCCCTCCCTCCTGTGTCTCTTCCCCCCTCCCTACCTTGTGTATCTTCCCCACCCTGTGTCTCTTCCCCACTCTGTCCCTTCACCCCAGTCTCCCTCCCCTTTGTCTCTACCTCCCTCCAGTGTCTTCCCCCTCCTCCCTCTCCTGTGTCTCCCCTTCACCCTTCCTGTGTCTCTTCCCCCTCCTCCCTCCCATGTGTCTTTCCCCCTCCTCCCTCATCCTGCATCTCTCCCCCCTCCTATGTGTCTCTTTCCCCCTCTCCCTCCCTTGTGTCTCCTTTCCCCATCTTTCTCCCCTGTGTCTCTCCCCCGTGTCTGTTTCCCCTCCCATCTCTGTCCCCTGTGTCTCTTCCCCCTCCCTTCCCTCCCATGTCTCCCCTCCTCCTTCCCCTGTGTCTCCCCCTTTCCCTCCCCTGTGTCTCTTCTCCCCTTTTCCTTCCCTGTGGCTCTCCCTCCCCTGTGTCTCTTCCCCACCTCTGCCCTTCCCTGTGTCTCTTCCCCCTCCTCCCTCCCCTGTGTCTCTCCCCCTCCTCTGTGTCTCTTCCAACTCTCTCCCTCCCTTGTGTCTCCTTCCCCTATGCCCCTTCCCTGTGTCTCTTGCCCCGTGTCTCTTCCCCCCTCTGTCTCTTCACCCCCATCTCCCTCCCCTGTGTCTCTTTCCCCATCCCCTCCCTTCCGTGTCTCTTCCCCACTCCTCCCTTCCTGTGTCTTTCCCCCTCTCCCTCCCCTGTGTCACTTCCCGCCTCTGTTCCAACCCGGTGTCTCTTCCCCCTCCCCTCCCTCCTGTGTCTCTCCACCCCTCCCTCCCATTTCTCTTTCCCCCAACCCACTGCACTGTGTCTCCCCCCTCCTCCCTCCCCTGTGTCTCTCCCTCTCCTCCCCTCCACGGTGTCTCTTCCCCCTCCTCCCTCCCCCATTTCTCTCCCACCCTCCTCAATCCCCTGTGTCTCTTCCCCCTTCCTTCCTCCCCTGTGTCTCTTCCCCCACCTCTCCCTCCCCTGTGTCTCTCCCCCCTCCTCTCCCTTTCCCAGTATCTCTCTTCCCCTCCTCTGCCTCCTCTGTTTCTCTCTTCCCCCTCCTTTCCCTTGCCTGTGTCTCTCTTCCACCACAATGCGCATGCTCAACCCGTAATTGCAACTCGAAATTACGACAACTATAATATGTGGATAATTTCTATGTAAAGATGTGTTTTTCAAGTTTCTCACTGAAATAGAATTCCTAATGATTCGTTGTTCTGTAATAGACATTACATAAGCAAATTCCTTAAGTTAACTTAAGGTTTATGTTTCTCTTAAAGATAAGAAGATATTCCTCCCTAAGTTCTCATACATATATAGAATTAATGTCGACTTTCTCATTCATACATTTCTCTATGGTATGTGATACATGACAGTTTTATGTTGAAACGTCAATGTAAGCAGATAGTGTTTTGATTTTACTACCTGTCAGTCATAAGGTCATTATCTTATTTTAATTATAATTTTTTATTGTAATTCGATGGTTCAATGGCGCTCTCTAATGTAGAAGTATTAATTGATATGTCTCTAGAATACATGCTCTTAATGGTTAAATATTTTATGACATCATTAGAATTTCTGTTTGGCTACCAAGTACATAGACTAATTTAAAATTAAGTTGTGGATATCATTAGGGGACAGACAAAGGAATAAGAAGAGGAAGCTCTCTGATCTAACAACCAAGATCTAAAGGAGGAAGACCTAACAGCTAACATTAAAGAGACACAGACACACCCCAGGGAGGCACTTTTGTGAACTTCCTAAGAAGAATACTCTAACACTGATTATTTGGGACATTTTCAAACACATTGAAAACTCAAAATGCATTCTACAAAGAAACCCTCACAGATCACTAATAAAATAATTTATACACTTACATACCAAGAAATTCTTCTGAAATATAAGAAAAGATCCAGACCTACATTGGGCTGAGTCATTTGATGAAATCAAGTACAAGAACTAGGTATGGTATAGATTAATATTTCTCCAAATTGTATTTCTTCTTTTTCTTTACAATTGTGGAAATATTTAGTTAATTCACTGTAAAATACATTGCTATATCAATATTTATCTGATATATACAATACCACTATACTTTGTAAATTATAAGTTGACATGTAATTTACAAATTCATTTTATAAATATCACAAATATCAACTTTTATGGCAATCTAATATATTTTGATTATACATAATTATAGTGAAAAACATTTTCTCTTTTGAACTAGAGATAATACTATAATTCGACTATAAAATCACATGGTATTAAAATGGTATGATATCTTAATAAATAGGTATTAGTAAACATACTAAAATAATCAAAATTAATTCTGATTTCATAATTACCATATTAATTATATTGACCATAATTTGCCCCACCTCTCCTCCCCAGTCCTAACCCCCCAGGTGAACTTATTTGTCTTATATGTTTAGTACTGTGATTTTTTGTCTTTGCAGATATGTTCTGTTGGAAGTACAGTAACAATGTTAGAGTATGCGATTTTCAATTCTGAAAGCGGAGGCATTTTCCTGTAAGGAGTTGCATTTACTGGAGTATGAAATATACCTAATTTGTATGTTTTTCTAAACTATTAACCAGACATGGACTCCTTGCTCACTGTGTCTTAGGGAGCACATTACTGACGAGGCCCACAGAGACCGAAGCATACATCTAGGGTTTGCTGTTTCTAATGTTTAAGGTAGAATTTCCTGGTATTTCTGGGCTGGATCACTCTTTTGAGTGAGACCAGACGGATATACTACAGCATAGGCTGCTCTCTAAGGCCCTCATTCAATTGCAATTTGACCAATTGAATAGGGCTCTAAATAAGCACATAACATCTTTTTTTAAGAAGTTTTTAGTTAGTAATCATCTATCCAAAAGCAAGGTTTTCACTAACTAAAAACTTCTTTAAAAAAATATGCTATGTGCTTATTTAGAGCCCTATTCGATTGGCCAAATTGCAATTGAACGAGGGCCCTATTTAGGCAATGTTCGTTCTCAGATGAGCACATCTACTCTTTGCTTATACACAAATATTGTAAGACAACATTAAAACAACTAAGAGTTGGATCCTATGAGTAAAAGATGTGAATCTCAAAAAAACAATCCATACATCACGTTCTTGGACTTTGTTTAAAGACCAATCTAATATAATTTGAATATTGACACAGGAATTAAAGATTATTTTGCAAGAAAACCAGCTGATGAGATCAGTCGACTACTACATTGTAAAGCTATGTGAGCTATTTATTAGAACTTTGTCTGCTAAGTGTTTCTAGAATAAAGCTTTCAGCTTTGCTAACAATGATATTCCTGTCTGTAAAAATCGGCTGAAAGCAAAATACATTTTGGGGACATGCACAAGATCAATTAAATGTACACTTTGATGAAATTGTAGGTATACTAATTTATGCCCAATGGCACCAAATACTGTAATACTTATAACTTTCCTCTCCTTAAATTTAATATGGACACAAAATGGTCCTACTTTTTATTGTCATTTTCATTAGTTTGAAAGCTAACCTTTAATGTTTATCTAATCTCTTTCCTATTCATAAACTGGATATGAATAAATGGTGTATAAATATAAATATTGTGCTTGTGTGTGCTGTCTATTCATGCACAAAATAAACATGAGACCAACACCCAATCACATCCTCAAACTTAATACTTGAATTTCTATATTAATGAAAATATGTATTCCTATTTTGATCTTTGGAGTATATTAAATATAAAAATAATTCTAAAGATAGCATTTATAAAACTGAAACAATAAATGTGTTGCCATTGGGAAATTATTATTTTGTCCTCTGTACTTCATAAAGTAGCTTATTATTTTTAGTTGTATGTTTACAGTTATTACATGAAATATATCTCAATCAAATAGAATTTATTTGGGGCAAATTAAAACTGCATAAAAAAAGTTTTCAATGTCAAAATAAAATATAAGAAAACATTATTGGCTTAAACATCAACAAAATAATATTATCAATCTGATTTATATAATATTATATAAATATATCAATTGATATCTAATGTACTAGCAAGGTAATATAAAATCAATCTCTAATCCTAACAAAATATATTTAACGATGGAGTTGTGATGTCCTTGAAATTCTTTGGACAACATATGAAATTACTAGGTTCCCCAGTAAAAACAACGCTCAGTTGTGCCCAAAATATGAAGAGGGTATGGAAAAATAATAACTTGATCGTTATTAATAATTCTTAATATATGGCAAGCTAAACACAATATTTAAAAGCTATATATCTGATGACAGAAAAAACAAGTTGGATAACTAATATCTGTAGCAAATGTAATAATAATGACAACAATGTCTATTATTATTATTATTATTATTTTTATTTATTTGTAACACGCCAACATATTCCATAGTGCTATACATAAGTTAATTTCCAGGCAAAGTCAAATTTTATATTAACACATTGCAAAGAATGGAGGGCCCTGTCTTTGAGCTTTGAATCTGGTGTCCATAGAGCTTTCCCCAAAGCACCGTGCAAGACTGAAAATTCGCAGACTTACAAACTAAAAGATTTGTGTGTGGTGCACTAGGGTGAGAGAATTATTGTGAATGTTAGGAAGGAAGGTGATAGGCTTCTTTAAACAGATGTATTTTTAGTGAGGTTTTGAAGGTTTTGAGGCAGGAGGACAGTCTGGTGGAGTGAGGTTCAAGAGAATAGGGCATGAGAAAAGTCCTAAAGGCGGGAGTGAGAGTAGGCGACAAGAGTGGTAGAAAGAAGAAGGTCGTTAGCAGAACGAAGAGGGCGGGAGGGGGAGTATTTGGAGACAAGAGCAGAGATGTAAGTGGGTGCGCTGTTGTTGAGGGCTTTGTAAGTTTGGGTCAAGATTTTACATGTTATTCTGGAGCCAGTAGAGTGATTGACAGAGAGGTGCTGCCAACACTGAACGTTGTGTACGGTAGATGAGTCTAGCGGAGGCATTCATTATGGATTGAAGTGGGGAAAGATGGGTGGAGTGCAGACCAGCAAGAAGCGAGTTGCAGTAGTGACAATGAGAAATTATGAGATAGTGTCATAGAATCTTAGTTGTGTCTTGTATAAGGTAGTGACATATTTTGGAAATGTTTTTTAGATGGAGAAGGCAAGATTTTGTTAGTGACTGTATGTGGGGGAGGAAAGAAAGGGCGGGGTCGAGTAGAACCCACAGGCAACAGGCTTGGGAGGTGGGAATGATGATGGCATTGTTGACAGTGAGAGAGATGTGAGGAACTGATGCTGTAGTAGATAGTGGGAAGATTAGGAGTTTGGTCTTAGACATGTTGAGTTTGAGATGGTGGGTGAACATCCAATAGGATATACTAGAGAGGCAGTTGGAGACATGTGTTAGAAGAGTGGGGGATAGATCTGGTGCTGAAAGGTAGGTTTGAGTGTTATCTGCATAGAAAAAAGTGACCTTTTGACTTGGCTGTGAGCAGGTCATTAGTGACTTTAATTTAAAGCTGTCTCAGTGGAATGTTAAGGCCAAAGGCCAGATTGGAAGGTGTCAAGAAGGAAGTTAGAGGAAATAAAGCTTGTAAGGCGGTTATAGACGAGCCACTCCAGTAGTTTAAAAGCCAGGGGAAGTAGAGAGATAGGGCAGTATATAGATGCAACATCAGAGTCAGATGAGGGTTTCTTAAGAATGGGAGTAATTATGGCATGTTTTAGAGAAGATGGAAACATGTATTTAGGGAAAGGTTGAAGAGGTGTGTGAGTGCTGGGATTAGTGTGGCAGAGAGGGGAGGGATGAGCTGTGATGTAATGGGATCCAGAGGATGGTAGTAGGATGGATACTTTGTCCTCTGTTGCAGGGTCAATGCAGTTCATAGTGGCTGTGGGATTCGGGAAGTGAGAAGGCTGGGTGTTGTCAGTTAGTTGAAAGGATGGAGTGTGTGAGCTATAATAAGAGGAGAGTTCATTGTGGATGCTTTCAATTTGATGGATAAAATGGTTGGCAAAGTCTTCAGCTGTGAGACAGGAAGGGTCTGGAGGAGGTGGTGTGCGGAGGAGACTATTGAAAGTGGTGAATAGATCCTTGGGGTTGGACGACAGAGTTGAAGTAGTGCTGCTTGGCAAGGTTGAGGGCAGAGAAGTAGGACCACAACATAAACTTGTTGTGAAGGAAATCTGCTGTTTTGCTCTATAGTTTTTCAGTAGTGTGGGAGCACCTCTGCATGTATCGTGTTTGTGTAGTGTGCCATGGATGCGGATAAGATCGAGGGCATCTGCGTCTGGTTATGGGGGCAATGGTGTCAAGCATGGAAGGAAGAGTAAAGTTGTAGTGAGTGGTGGCAGTGTCATGGCATTTGAGGTTGGTGATGCGGCTGACAAGGGTTTGTAGCACAGTGGAGAGCTGTTGAGGGTCAAGTGCTAGCAGGTTTCTGTGGATAATGGTGGCTGGGGTTGAAGAAAGGTAGCGATAGGAAGGTGTGGTGAGGTTGAACGTTTGGAGGTGGAGGTGGAGCTGAGATTTGTGAAAATAAGGTCAAGAGTGTATCCAGCATGGTGTTGAGGAATCTGTTAGTTGTGAGAGGTGAGTGCAAGTAGTTTGGCGGCTGCCAGAGAGGTGGGAGTGTCAATGGCAATGTTGAAATCGCCAAGTACAATTTAAGGAACGTTGGAGGAGAGAAAAAAGTAATCAAGAAATTGATCCAGGCGAGCGATAGATCATCGCAAAACGTAAAGAGATCGGTGAGAAGAGGCGGATAGTGTGAACTTCAAAAGATAAGAATTGGAGGGATGGAACAGGGGGTACGAGGTGAAATGTACAGCCATCTTGTTTGCTCCCAGGTCAAGGTGTGTGCCTGAGGTGGAAACCGCCATGAGAGAGTGATGCAGGGAGGGCAGTGTCTGAAGAGGAGAATCAGGTTTCAGTGAGAGCCAATAGATTGAGGGAGTTACTAATAAATAGGTCATGAGTGAAAGTGAGTTTATTGCAGATAGATTGTGTATTCAAGAGGGCATAGGAGAAAAGTAGAGTAGAAGGTTTGTGACAAGTGATTGGTATCAAATTGTTGGTGTTTCTAGTGTCTGCTGCCCTTGGAGCAGTGCGTGCCCAACAGCAGGTGGAGATTAGTGAGGGGCCTGGGTTAGCGGATATATCTCCAGCAGCCAGAAGAAGAAGGAGTGAGATAAAGAGAAGATGGGAGTGGGACTTACAGTAGTGTTTCTGCTTATGAGTGTTAGGGAAGGGATGAGATTATGACTGGAGGAGGGAGAGGCGCTCATGGGAGCAAAGAAATGGAGAGCAGAGCAAGGAAGGCGAGATGGTTATATTGTTGGGGACATGATGTGGAGAGGCTGCAAAGGAAAGTCTGAGAAAGAAGCAGTAAGATAGAAGGAAGAGGAAAGAATGAGAAAGTATTTTGACACATTGTGTAAGCACAGAAAGAAGATTAGATGAATGTTGGGGAAGGATTATTAGCCTACGGTACGGTAGTTATAGTAATATAAATTCAGGAGCGGGAGAGAAGAGTGAGAGAAGGTTTATCAGAATGGCTGTAGTGGGTGAGTAGCTAAGATTTTTGTCACTTTTTTTATGTAATTAATTTGTTTTTAGCAGGTGCAAGCATGTGGTCTTCTATAAATTAAGAGACTGCAGGGGCGGGTGGGTAAAAGGCAGGGAGGGAGGGCAGAGATAGCAGCGTTTGTTTAAAAGTCCAGAGAGAGCAGGTAAGATACAAGATGGAGAGGTCTAAAGCTGGAATGAGAGACAGAGGTTAGGGACTGCCCCAGTACATATACATATAAGAAGGGCATTTTGTACAAACAAAAGCAGTGTTTGTTTAAAAGTCCAGAGAGAGCAGGTAAGATACAAGATAGAGGGGTCTAAAGCGTGAAAGCAGCAATTGTTTAAAAGTCCAAAGAGAGCAGGTAAGATACAAGATGGAGGAGTCTAAAGCTGGAATGCGAGACAGTGGTTAGGGACATTTGGTACAGAAGTGCATTTGGTACAAACAAATGTGAAGGTGTGAAAGGGAGAGGTGGGATGCATAACACAGTATAACAGCTTACTAATTCAAAAAGTGCAAATAAAGATACTATGTGCTCAAAAATAATAACAGATATGGATATTAATAATTATAGTAACAGTAGGATAAGCAGAGTAATGATGGAGCATCCAGATGACTGTAGATACCTTGTAAGCAGTGTTTGTTTAAAAGTCCAGAGAAAGCAGGTAAGATACAAGATGGAGGGATCTAAAGTTGTAAGCAACGTTTGTTTAAAAGTCCAGACAAAGCAGGTAAGATACAAGATGGAGGGGTCTAAAGCGTGTAAGCAGCTTTTGTTTAAAAGTCCAGAGAGAGCAGGTAAGATACAGGTTGGAGGGGTCTAAAGCTGGAATAAGAGACAGGTTGTCTATAATTAGAACCTGAATTATAGTCAGAACAAAAGTATCTTGACATGAGCTGGTACAACAGATGGTAACCACCAATATTTGTATAACGTTTGGATCTTATATAAATCAATAATACTGGATAAATATGAAACCATGAACTGCTAAATATATATAATTTCAAATGTTATCACACTGTGTCAGTTGTCCCTTCAGCTGTGGATGTGTACTTAATTGAAATGAGAGCACAATGCAAATTAGCTGTTAAATAGAATGTCATTGTGCAGTATAATATATGATGTAAAGAAAGGATGGTTATAGGCCTTTAATTTCTTTCCAAGAATAGGTAAGTTGTATGATTTATTTACTGAGTTACAGGTAACAAATAAGTATTTGTTATAATACATGAGATATCAAGATTTGAGACCTTTGGATTAGTTGTAAATATGTCACATCATATAGTGGTACCTTGATACTCTTTGTAAATTGATTTCAGAAGGCATGACGAGTGGCAAAAATGATGAGTAGCAAAGTTCTGTGGTGAAGTGCCACCAGGGGTCAGAAGAGAGCTCTTCAAAACTTCTACCCAGGAATGAGAGAGTTAACAACCTGCTCAAAAGGCAGGGGTGTGGCTGCAATCAGGGCCTGCTGCTACCTCGAGTTGGAGAATTGTTTGCATGGAGCATCTGCAGAGACAGAGCAAACCTGGGACAGCTCTGTGTGGCCAGAGAGAGGTCAAGGAGACCTGGAAAGTCAGTGAGGCTGTTTTAAGTGTACAGCCAGCACAATTGAGAGATAACACTGAGAAGAGGTGAAAGAGACAGCTCCTCTGCAAATGGATGGCAGACCCTGAAGGGAGTGGACTCTAAACAGATAAGTGTGCAGGCCTGTGTTTTGGACTGTATTATGTATTGCAGAACAGAGCAGTGAGGGAACTGCAGATAAAAGTATAGGTAGTGCTTCAAAAAGAAGCTAGGTGTTATTTTTGTTTTGTTCATTATTGTAAGCTGACAATATACATTAAAGCCTGTTCAAGCGTGTCAAAGCTTCCAGAGTCCTCCATTTTGCTAAAAACTAAGGCACGGATCTTGAGCGTGAATCTGTCACAGTTCCCATAAGGAGTAATGTAAATTGACTCATACAGGTCTTAGCACGTGCAATGAGTACCAAGCAAACAATGAGTGCTGATGCATTTTTTCCTTGTCAATATGCGTTGAATAACAAATTCAAAGAGTTATACTTTTTGCTAAATTGTATTGCTAGATTATATCAAATTATTTTGTCTAAACAATACTCAGTAACAGTAGTGATCATCACCACAGCAAGGTACTGACAGAGATCATCTCCAGCACATCCATGGGAAGTCAAGTCATCTACCCGATAACCTTGATTCTCATACACTGGGGGTGAGATATGTCAACATGGACAGCATGAGGCCTTAAACAGAGGACTGGCTGACACTGATGGTGGATAAATGGATGAGGTGAATGCCATGGGTAAAACACTAGATAGCACAGACCCAGCACTGGATTTCACACAGAGCATGTAAGAAACAGGCTGTTATAGGCACAGGTACACGGCCATATAGTGACATATCATGACAAGGGAGGTTATACTAATGTCCTGAGGCTATTCACGAAGGCTGTGGAGAGACACATGGACCACCAAGAATCCTAGCTCAATCAATGGAAATCATGGGCACATTTGTCATGGCAAGTCCCACACATTGCTGTTGTTCTTGTGGCAAACACTAGCCATGTGACAGTTAGTGCTATTCTTATTGTTTTCATTACTTTTCAATTAGACATGTCATATGATTAAGAACCCTTCAGTGGAATGGTGAGCCACAACAGTGTCACAGTGTATATTTATCGAAGAAATAACTCCCAATAATCACTAATGAAGTTGTTAACACATGTTTCATAAAATAGTGATGATAACATTAAAATAAGTGTTTAAACACACTTTGGATATATTAACACATGTGATCACTTGTGAGCCATATCACTGGAATGTTCTGAAATCATCAAATGCAAGAAGAGATGGATATACAGAATGATGACTTATATCCTAAAACATAATAGGGAAGTAATTGTTATGTATTTTGATGTTCCAAATCAGTAACCATGTTTATTATATACACTGTGACAGATTCACTGCCACTCTCAGGATCCACGCCTTGTTTTCCAGCACCACAATGGAGTACTCTGGAACCTTTTGTACAGTTTAACAGATCTTGTAGTTTATTTGTCAGCATAAAAGAAAATAATCAAAACAGAAAATAAATCCTAGCTTCTCTTTGAAGCCCTACCTACACTTTTATCTGCAGTTCCCTCACTGCTCTACTGTAATTCATAATACAGTCCAAAATACAGGCTTGAACACTTGCCTATTTTTGAGTCCACTCCCTTCAGGATCTGCACTCCATCTGCAGAGGAGCTGTGTCTCTTTGACCTCACCTATCACGCTGGACACTTTTCTCAATGTCTCTCAACTTTGCTGTCTGTGCACTTCAGCCACACTGGCTTTCCAGGTCTCCCTGACCTATCTCTTGCCACACAGAGCTGTCTCAGGCTTCATTTGCCTCTTCACAGGCTCCAAACTCCCAGATAATCCTCCAACTGGAGGTAGCAGCAGGCCCTGATTGCAGCCACACCCCTGCCTTTTGAGCAGGTTGTTAGCTCTCTCACTCCTGGGGAGAAGTCTGGAAGGGCTCTCTACTGCCCTCTGGTGACACACCATCACAACACATAAACATATCCAACCAGGCATTAATATCATGGATGTGGTGTGGATGTAAACGAAAGTACAAGAGGCTGGAAAAAAAATAGCAAAATATAAACGGGTCAAGGTAATACTGCATAATAACAATAATACAAAGCATCTACTAGAGTCACATGTGGTCATTACACCACAGGAACCATAAATATATGAATACAAATCTCATCATTCAACACTTCATATAATAGAAGTAACCAATAATGCGCATAGCACATACATCAAGTCTTTATTAGCTCTATTACACACATGCGTTAACTCATGGATTATGTAAACCAAATCAATTACACACATAGAGTGTTCAGAAAACAAAAATGTAAGAAATGTGGTCATAAGCTTAAAAAAAAAAATCTGTATGTACAGTTCAGTGATAAATTCTGTAACTATAACAATAAACCAACGTTCCTGATCATCATCTACACGCAATGCAAACCATTCTGTTTCTGTCATGAGCGATCACTTGCTATCACCATTATTAATGATGTGGCATTTCACAAGGAATGCTTAGCAGTGACCACAGTCAGTGGGCCAAAAGTACTATTACCATCTCTATATGATATTATTTATCCACATGGATATGATATTCATATAGTATACATGTGTTATCAGATTATAATTGATTGTTAAGATATCATGATGTATGATCACGTATCCATTAATACTGAAAGGAGACAAAAGTCAGCTGCCATAATGTCTGTTACTTAGACAAAGGTATCTGTTCCCATATTGATGAGAGGATGACATGGTTAACAAATGCATGTATTAATACTGGGTTGGATTAACATACCATTGTCGGTCTTTGCCAGTTCCACACCATTTCTGCATTGACATAAGTTAAATTTAACATCATGTGTTATTAAACATAATATATGTTTAATTACCATTCTGCTGAGGAATGTCATTGATAAAATGGCTTTCTGATAGCCTCTGTTTGTATATTTTAATCACAGTATTTGGTAGCACTGCTTGTAGATAAAAAAGATGCCTGAATTTTACCAAAAAAAAAAAAAAGATTAATGCTAAGGGAAAAACAAAAATAGGGGGATTGCAATATCTTTTATCTATGGCATTCCTAGGTTACCATCAATTAGTGAAATGTTAAACATAACCCTATACAGTATGTCCACAGAGAAGCGGATCATGGACCATGAGATGGAGGTAATCTCTCAGTTACAAAATATCACCATCACATACGCTATGAATCACTACCCTGTAGCCAGGCTAGATTATGTTAACATTTGGGCCAATAAATTGTCCACCTGGACAAAGTGCCCCCATCCTTGTGTCACTAGGCCATGTCACTAGGTGAGGGGTGGTTGCAGGGAGATGCATCCAACCATGAGTCATGGAGGGAGGCGAGAAGGGGCCAGGCTGAAGGTGTGCAGGGAAGGCCTCATGTTGGAAGAGGTGATGCTGAGAACCAGAGCATGCTGGTTAATGTCCATACTCAGCTGGGTGAGCTCACTCTGCTTCTGCTCAGCCTGGAGCAGCCTGGCCATGAAGGACTTCATCTGGCATTTGTGCCTCCTCGCCTCCCAATAGAGTCTCCTCTGGTTGTGGACCACCGAGGACTGTTGGGAGGAGAAGCTGGTCTGGAGCCCCTGAAAAACATCCCTCTGCCCCTTCATGAGGACCAGCATCTCCCCATGATGGCCTCTAATGGTGGATCACTTATTTGCTATTGTTTGAAGCTATAATTTTCTTGATGTGATCATTGGTTTGTAATATGAGCTTGCTTGTTATTGGCTCATAACAATATCTTGATTCATGCTGTAGTTTGTCCCCTGCAGCACATGCATATACATACTCTGCAGAACTTGCTGTGCACTGTGTTATACTAATCAATCAGTGAGCATAGCTCAACAATAGTTTTAACAAGCTGCCGAGAGGTGTTCCCTAATAGGCTAGTACACTACACTTTACATCCATCCTTACAGGATCCCTATCTGCATATGCAGCAATTGCAATATTGGCAATGGCCACACCCATACATGTAGTCTCAATTGGATGTTTCATAAATTGATATCTATCTAATATTTGTTAAGGCTATTTGTCACATAAATTATGCTGTCCACCAGTGAGAGTCATATGTGAGGTTCCTGGATTTTAAAAGGGATAAATGGATCATCTATATCTTAGTGAAATCCATGAAGCTGACATCTCACTCTCATTGGTGTGCAGCATTTCTATGGGATTTGAGTTGTCTATGTGTGTGTGGTGCACATGTAGTGTACATAGTGGAGCATGTTGGTGTATATGATATACACATGACAAGGAGGCTGGATCCGGTGTTGCCACCAGGCCTGGAGGGAGGGCCCCTGCAGCCATCATCTACTTCAGAAATCTCTCCCACTCATTGTACTGGGCCGCCACTTGGAACTCCTGATGCTCCTCCTTCCATCATCCTCCTCACCTTTGCCCATATGTAGTCTTAACAATGGCTTACAGAGCTCATATCACTATCAGCAAAACTGAGCTCAGTGACTGCAGCTGCTAACTCCTTCCAGACTTTGACTGTTTGGGCCCAGGCTTAAATTGCACCCCCCCCCCCTGTAGTGTAGAGGGCACAGATGACATTGAGGAGTACCATCATCTCTTTCTGTCTGTAGATAGGGCCCCTATTTTTGCCTCCTGCATATTGTACTCTTGACTGGATGGCAATCTCAACCTCCCTTCTCTGACCCTGAGGCCTGTCCCTCCCTACCACAACCCCCCTGGGATCAGGGCCCTTTCTCTCTAACTCTGAACTCGGTGTGCCTACAACTATGGAAGACTCCCTCCCTCCAGCTACCTCACCTCTCGCTCTCCCTACCACTTCCAGCACTCCTCCCTCCACTCCCTCCCTCCCTCTCCTTCCTTCCACTCCCTCCCGGCCTCTCCTCCACTCCATACCTCCTTCTTCTTCCCCCTCCACTCCCTCCCCCACTCTTCTTCCCCCACTCCACTTCCTCCCTGACCCTCCTTCTCTACATCTCACCCCCCCCCCCAGGGTCCCTCTCTCTCCTCTCTTAGCTTTTTTCTACTCCACACCTCTACCCTCCTTGCTTCTCCATCCATCTCAATCCCAAAAATAAAATAAGGATAAGTCAAAGAAAGTGCATATGCACTGAAAATATGTATGGTGTAAAACTGTATGTTTAATGTGTTTCTTTTTTTCTATGTTGTCTATAGGGTGGGAATTGTGTGTGTGTGGATGGTGTGGCCTAGCTGTATGTGTATCTATGTGTAGTATTACCCTATGTGTATGTATATTATGTGTTATTTTATTTCTGTGTATAGTGACATTAAGTGTAAAATAATTATCTGCTTATTATAAATCAATATAATCCCTATGAACCTGCTCTCAAAACTCTACAATCTCTTGCTCTTGTTCAACTATCCAAAACTTCCAGCTCCTGCATGCTAACTTGAAAAATATCTACTACACAGTCAATGCTGGGACGGGGAGCTTGCAAATATATTATTTCTCACAGTCATTCACTGTTCCGTTTGCCATTTCCTATTGGCTCTTATGTCTGTGAAGCAGGAAGAAAATACATATTATTTAGCTGATTGGTGTAACTTTGCAAGAATCCCATAATCCAGCCTCTCCAATACGGCTGACAAGAGCTTGGTTTACGGATGCCAGGTTGGATTCATAAGATTGCGAGAGAAAAGCATTCAATACACTTTTAATGTACGATAAAAAAAGCTCCCACAGACGATTTTGCGTAGCAATACAGTTTGCATTGCTTGAATAGAATAGGGCTCTATGTTTGTAATGGGAAGACAACAAGAGTCCTTCTTGAGGCACCATTGATGCGAAAAGGCTCCCATACGTTTGATCTAAAAAAGATACCTTCTTCTTGATTGGACCAGACTGGTGTCATCCTTGACTAAGAAAAATCTTCTTTAATACTCATCAATAGGCTCTTTAGTTCATTCTCACTCTCTGCCATCAGAAAAGTATCATCCATGTATCTGAGGTTGTTGATATGTTCCCAGCAATATTGATTCCTGTTTTGGATTTGTCCATCCTGGCCTTATGCATGATGTATTCCACTTATAAGCTGAATAAATAAGGTGACAATATATAACCTTGTCACACTCCTTTTCCAATCTTGAACCAGTGGGTTGTTCCATGTTCAGCTCTGAGTGTGGATTCTTGGACCGCATACAGATTCCTCAAGAGGGGGACGAGGTTATCTCGTACTCCCACCTATATAAGAACTTGGCTCATGTTGTTGTGATCCACACATTCAAAGACTTTAGCAAAGTCTATGAACTAAAGGTGAATGTTTTTTTCTGGAACTCTCTTGCTTTTTTCTCAATTATCCATCTGTCACTCTTCCTCTGCGAAACTTGGCTTGCACATCTGGTAGTTCTTGGTCCATATATTTTAGGAGCCAAGCTTGCAAGATCTTAAGCATTACCTTGATGGCAGGTGAAATTAGTGATTTATTTTTTTTGATAATTGGAACACTCTTGGGTACTGCCTCTTTTTTGGATTTGGATTGGGATGTAGACTGATCTTTTCCAGTCTACTGGCCACTGTTTTTCAAATAATGCCAGTAACACTTTCACAAGGTCATCTTTTAAGATTTTGAACAGTTCAGCAAAGCTTCTTAGGGTCCATCTAACTTGATAATCTCAATAGTTTATCCAGCTCATTGGACAAACTATTGAGATTATCGATGTTGTTAAGATCTTTCCTGTATAAATGTTCTGTGTATACTGTACCTGCCACCTCTGATTTGGTTCTGTTAAGCCTTTACCATTTTTGTCTTTTTTTTTACCACTTTAGCATGAAGAGATCTCTTGATATCCCCACTATGTTATCTTCTTCTCTTTACATTCCTGATTATAGAATGTTTGCTTATATTTTCTTGCTATCCTCTAGAATTCTGCATTCAGTTGGACAAATATTTTCCTATCTCCACTAACTTTCCATTGCCTTCTTTCCTGGACTGCTTTCAAAGCCTCCTTAGACAGGCAGTTTGCATTGATAATTTTCTTTTTTTGGAGGGATATTCTTTGATGCTGTTTTCTGGTCCCTTAAATATATCCTTTACCTCCACTGCATATTCGCAACTGATATTATTTACTTCATATCTGCTTGTTCTGATAATTTTCCATCTTTTCCTCAGTTTAATTCTGAACTTTGTAAGATCATGATTTGAGACGCAGTCAGCTCAAGGTCTTGTTTTTGCTGACTGAATAGAGCTCCTCTATCTTTGACTACAAAGTAAATAGTTAATCTTTTTTGTATATATTGTCCATCAGGTGATAGACATGTGTAGAGTCATCTCTAAGGGTATTGGACGAGGGTGTTTTCTGTGACCAGATTATCTTGACAGAATTCTATTAATCCCTGACCTACTTCATTTTGTACTTGGCAGTTATTCCAAGAATATTTTGGCTTCTTAAAATAGAGTTCCAATGTCCTATGATGCGAGTAACATTTTTTCTTGGTGTTATATCTATGAGGTGTTGAATATCATCATAGAATTTGACAACTTCTGTCTCTTTAGCATCCATGGTTGGAGCATAGACTTGGATCATGGTAATGTTAAAAGACTTGACTTGAATTTGAATTGAAATCATTCTATCATTTATTGAGTTGTAACTGAGCACTGCTTTGGCCATCCTTTAAATTATTATGAGGTGTATTTAATTATTTCTGTGTGATACTTGACCACAGTAGAATATACAGTATGGGGGTTGTTTAATATGAAATGTGTCATTCCAGTCCATTTGAATTCACTAATCCCCAGGATATCAATGTATAATTTTGTCATATAATGTTTTACCATGTCCAGTTTGCCTTGGTTCATAGTTCTAACATTCCAGGCTCCAATTCTGAATTGTTCTTTGCAGCAGACTTTCCTTTCCCCCTCCAAACACATCAAAAACAGGGCCTCCTCTTTACTCTGGCCCAAACTCTTTATTAGATCTGGTCTACTCGTACTCAATCTCTGCTCTTCCCAAGTAATGTGTTAGACACCTTCTGAACTGAGGGGCTCATCTTCCAATGCCATATCATTATGTTTGGTTGTGTTTATCCATATAGTTGACTTGTCAATGATACAGTAGTGAGTTGCCAGTTCCTAGTTCAGTGGACTGTGCTTTGTCTGGCCTCTCTGCTTTGTATAGCTCACAGCTTCATGTAGGTACACAAGGCCATGCACCAAGATAAGGTAGCAATTCAGAAGAGGGACTTAACTTATCAGTCTCTTAATAACATTGAAATACATCAATTTCATTGACCTTGTGTCCAAATACTCCACCTTCAGCCATCTGCTATCAGCCTACTTCTTTTTCCAACCTTGTTACAATTTAAAACTCCCATCAGCTAATTTATTCTTATCACAATCTCAGTAGCTTGCTTTAAGTGGTTCTGAAAAGTGAGCAAGTTAGAATCATGAGACTTGGTGGTTAAAAATAAGGGCAAAGTGAACAAATTATTCATGCACTGTGGAAAAGTAGGGAGGTGGGTCAGTTGCTAGATGGGCAGGAAGGATTAAGCGTGGTCTCTTTATTGCATATGGAGATACTGGTAGCAACAGTTAAGCTAGGAGACAAGGAAGGAAAATAAAAGGTGGAGTGTTTGTAGTAGTTAAGTATTTTATGAAGTACTGATCTACAGTATATAAAAGTAAAGCTAGATTTATCTTAGACAAAAAGGATACACATAGTTACATAGTTACATGGTAATTAAGGTTGAAAAAATACTTTCAGTCCATCAAGTTCAAACTGTTAAGATCTCCTCTGATCTGCAATATGCGGATTAGTTATTAATTAATTTGTTGATTAAATAATTATTAATAGTATAGTATTGGAGGATTAAAAAAGAGTTAGTCCATCAAGTTCAACCTTTTTAGATCTCTATTGATCTTTTTAATGTGTACTATTTATTATTAATTGTTAATTGACCCAGAGGAAGGCAAACAGAAAAAAAAAAACATTGAAACTTTGCCAATTGTCTCATAAGGGAAAAAAAAATAATTCCTTCCTGACCCCAGAAACTGGCAATCAAATGTATCCCTGGATCAATATTCCTTCGCTTGTTATCTAGTATAGCCTTGAATGCCCTCTTTATTAAAAAATATATCTAACCCCTTTTTGAAGTTGTCTATTGAATTCGCTGTTACCACCTCCTTTGGTAGAGAATTCCACAGTTTAACCACCCTAACTGTGAAGAACCCTTTTCTTTGTTTAAGGTGAAATCTTTTTTCCTCTAACCTCAAAGGGTGTCCTCTTGTCAGTTGAAAATCTCTTGATACAAAAAGTTCAATTGACAAAACCTTATATTGACCCTGGATGTATTTAAATAAAGTAATCATATCCCCTCGTAGACGCCTTTTTCGAAAATATGTTTAATGTGGTAAGTCTTTCTTCATAACTTAGCCCCTCCATTCCCCTTATTAGTTTTGAAGCCCTTCTCTGTACTTTTTCCAGCTCTAAAATGTCTTTTTTATGAAGTGGTTCCCAAAATTATACTCCATATTCCAAATGAGGGCGTACTAGGGCTTTGTATATTGGCAGAATTGTATTTGTTTCCCTTGCTTCTATACCCTTCCTAATACATGCTAATATCTTGCTTGCCTTTGCAGTCGCTGCTTGCCTTTGAGCGCTGTTACCTAGGTGGTTGTCCACTAGTACTCCCAAATCCCTTTCAATATCTGATACCCCTAGATTTGCTCCATTAAGATTATAGATTGCATGGCTATTTTTCCTTCCCAAATGCATAACCTTGCATTTATTTGTATTAAATCTCATCTGCCATTTAGCCGCCCATTTCTCTAATTTATGCAAATCCCTTTGTAGGGAAAGTACATCATTATCTGATTTTATTACCTTGCACAACTTAGTGTCATCAGCAAAAATGGAGACACTACTTTCGAGTCCTACTTCTATGTCATTATTAAATATGTTAAAAAGGAGAGGACCTAATACTGAACCTTGAGGAACCCCACTTATCACATTAGACCAATCGGAGTATGTTCCAAAAGAAAAAGAATAGTTCTGTTTACTATTTTTATATTATTACAAGTATTATTTTACTGATTTATTATTTTCCTGTAATGAGACATATAAATAGTTAAGAAGAAGCAACAGCTGCCAAATGTGCTATCGTAATTGGGCATCACAAAAATAGTTTTAGCTCTAAAATGGCACAAGTTTAAAGTCATATGCCTTTATGGACCATTTCATGTCTACTTAAAAAGCATATTTTTACTGATCTTCCATTACATGTGTTGGCATATGGGTAACTCTTGCAAAATCAATGATCTTTAAATGCATATTATTAAATTTGAAATTGACAAACTCTTTAATCTATAGAATAATTCTCAGTATTGTTGCATATGCTTTTGTATTAAGAACAAGTAATGGACAATTAATATAATTATATCATACTTTCAGGTCTTTGCACCTCTGTTAACTTTTTAGGTGTTCCTGTCCCAAAAAATATTTAACCTTTATTTTCATATATTTACAGTAGATGACTAACAATTCAGTCACACATATTAATAAAACATGTTTTACATGAAGAACGTTATAATAATTATTGATTAATGATGATATTAAATTATAAACCATGTTATCATGTAATAGGTCAAGACAAGACATGGAGGAAACTATTCCACCAATCTCGGTTTAATTTAGGTATTATGGATTATAGGCAGAGCTAATAGTTCTGCATAAGGTAGTACAAGTATGTTAGCTCTGCGCATATCTGATGTCAATATTTTTAATACCAAAGATATATTAAGGTTCAGTTGACATGAGTGATGAAATAACAACTAGTGTGAGTAGTTTGACCAACATGTTAGAAAGAGCAGTAACACATTTTATGGGAAAAGTGAATTAATGGTTTCTTAATCATAAGTCATTTTTATATTGCCTTACTTGCCAAATATTGATGTCATTTTCGTTTATCCAAAACTACAACTTAACAGCAAATCTATTATCTCATATAAATGTTAAAGGTATATTTAATAATTTAGCATTCTATCTGATGTTAAGTATTTAAGTAATGTTCAAATTGGATGCAGTTTGTTGTTCTCTTTAATACTATTGATAAAAGTGTTTAAAATATATAGGATGCATGATAGTATAAAATTGTTGTTTTATCTGCACTGCTTTTGTAATATAAAAAGCGTATGGTGTTTTGCATATCTTGAAGCTTTATTTCGCAATCATGTTTCAAGATAGTTAGGAACCAAAATTCATCATGAAAAGAGCACATCATAGTTGATTTCATTATATTTGTGCCTGTAAATCTTTACAACTGAGACTCAGGGTGTATATTTGAAAGGTCATAAGTCTTTTGCTTAACAGAGTGTTTTTGAACTGCAGGTCAAAGAAACTTTCACAGCACTCTATTTTAATTTGCAGTTTTGCCATAATAAATGTCGAAAATATATTGCTACTGTCTAGACATTTTATCTGAAACAAGTGTCCTTCATAGTCTCGTAGGACTTTACTGTTTTATTTCCAGTAAATCAAAGCATGTGAAGTGCACTGGTTCTTATTAAGATATAACCTTCACAGTCCAGTGGTTGCCAATGGTGGCAAGTCATTGACAGTTCATTTACATATAAGAGATTACATTCATCAGTTAGTTGGCTGAATAATACAATAGACATTTGGACCCTATCCAATATAGCTTGTATGGTAATGGTCACTTGGTGCCAATATAAATACAGAAATAATAAACTGAAAGTAAATATTTATCTTGATTAATACATAAGTTGTGGTCTGTATTTTTTTTTTACATATTGTCTCTGTCATGGTTCATTTTTCCTTAAAATATTATTATTATTAACTGTTTGCTTTTTATATGTAGGTTAGTATAAAATAAACCAAGACAGCGGCTTAGCTTACTGAAAACAAACAATTATTTCTAAAATATTGATTCAAGAATAATGTGTGATCAATAGAATTTCTTGTTTTGTGAGCATGATATCTTAAACAATTATTCTAGATAAAAAAAGGCTGTGTAATAATTGTAGTACTAAGGTATGGCTAAATAAGCTGACAGATCAGGTCTGAAAAATTATTTAATTCCAAAATGTTGCATCTGTAAAGATTTTCCAAGATGATGCAGTCATTTTTATTTATTTTTTCCCTAATGTCCCTGGTAGCCCTCCACTCAGAGAAGGGCCCTGGTGCATTGCACCTGGTGAACCGTCTATATTTCTGCTCCTGCGTTTGACCTTAATTTGTCTCTCAGTTATTCTTTTTCTCCACATACTTTGAACTGTACACTGAATGTTCATTTGCCTGAACTCACAATGACTTTATGAGTTTGACCATGTTTGAAGACACAAGTCCTCCCTCCTTCCTGCTTTTGGATCCATATCCCAGGCCTAAAGTCTCTGTTCTAGTCTAAAATTCTAGTTTATGGTAGGGGTGGGCAAGTTTGGTCCTGGTGGGCCACATACATGCCTGGATTTCATGATATCCCTGCTGCACACAGGTGAATCACATATTTCTTCATTAATTCTGATAGACTCACCTGTGCACAGAAAGGATATCTTCAAATCCGTTGGTTTAGGGCATAGTCTAAGAGCCCCTAGGAGTGCCAGAAAATTATAAAAATATTATGAAATAAACTAAAAAAAGTGCTTTCTCTAACTGTACTGTAATACAAATATTACTATGAGTATAAAAAATAACAGGAAAACTGAATAATGAACAGGAGTTCATTGTGTATAAAAAAAATAACATAAAAATCAGATAATGAAGCAAAGAATATATTTAGAGATTGCCACTAGTGATGTCCCAAACAGAACTATTTGCGGCGATTTTCGCATGTTCGCGTTCGCAACGAACGGCGAACATATGCGCTTTTCCGTCCGCCCCCTATTCTTTATCACATTCATATCTAGTGACACTCATATCTAGTGCACCCGTAGTGTGCATTGAAATAAAACAACCCTTTTTTTACTGTAATCGATTGAATATCAGTTGCCTGCCTAAAGGCGTGTGTGTGAGGCCTATTGCATCTAGTCTGCCAACTTTTGCCAGTGCGCAGTGACGCTCATATCTAGTGCAACCGTAGTGTGCAATGAAATAAAACAACCCTTTTTTTACTGTAATCGATTGAATATCAGTTGCCTGCCTAAAGGCGTGTGTATGAGGCCTATTGCATCTAGTCTGCCAACTTTTGCCAGTGCGCAGTGACACTCATATCTGGTGTCACCGTAGTGTGCAGTGAAATAAAACAACTCTTTTTTTACTGTAATTGATTGAATATCAGTAGCCTGCCTAAAGGTGTGTGTGTGAGGCCTATTGCATCTAGTCTGCCAACTTTTGCCAGTGAGCAGTGACACTCATATCTGGTGTCACCGTAGTGTGCAGTGAAATAAAACAACCCATTTTTTACTGTAATCAATTGAATATCAGTTGCCTGCCTAAAGGCGTGTGTGTGAGGCCTATTGCATCTAGTCTGCCAACTTTTGCCAGTGTATCAAATGTGTGTTCCAAGTAATACTGGATCCTATAAGTCTATGTCCAGTGTACTAAAGAACACCTAAGACTCTATTTTGGAATATGTAGCAACTTGTTACTAGAAAAAAATACAATAAACTTTATTAAAGAAAAAAAGAGTGAATGAAAAATATATACAATGAGTGTAATAAAAGATATACTTAAGTATATCAAACAGCAGGCTAATGTAAAGGGGGAGGGGAGTGGGTTACAGTCTAATGAGTAAACCCCAAAGTAATAATATGAGTGCTCACAAATGGTAATATAATATAGAGGTCAGCACCTGTCTATTTGAGAGGACAGATGGCGGCCAACAGTTGCTCCAGTTAATAAAACAAGTGGGTCTCTATGTTTCCCATGGGAGATAAGAGCGACACAGCACTCCCCATCCCATAAGCTGAAGTAAGTTCAAAAATAGGGAACATAGAAAATATCCACTATCAAAAATTAGTGTAATGATCCTGATAACACAGCACAATGCTGTAATCAAGAGAAGCCCTCCCTTTTAGTTAAGGGTTAGGTGGGTTTCACACTTAGACTGCTGCACCAAAAATTACTTCAAAACAGAAAACGAGAGATTTAACTCATTACCTTGTAATGGTGCAGACATCAACATATGCACATACCAATGGGTATAGACTGTCCCCTATAGCCTGCTGTTAAGGTCCCAACGTACGTTTCCCCGTTGTTATTGTTACGGATTCATCAGGGGATATTTGATATTTATGAAAAGCAGGTTTTTAAAGGAATCCCGCGATTTGCGTGACACAATAACGTCACCGCGTTCACGCGACCTCGTAATCTCGCGAGATTTGCGGAAAAAGTCCCGCGAATAGGCTGAAGATGCTATCTTTCTGAGTAATAGTGCCTCTATAGGCAGATACCTGTATGTAATTTTTTGTTATTGCCTTGTAAGTCTCAAAATGGGCTATTAATTTGAAAGGCTGTGTTTTAACCTTGTTGTAAAATACCAAAATAAAATTTAAGGATGCCCTAAAAAAAAGAGATGGGAAATGAATAAATGAACTGAGGATAATTCTCATTTTATGCCCACACGGACCCCAAAGGGTAGAATCCTTCAAAGGAATGATGTTACTGGCTGGATATATAAGGAGATTTAATAAACTATTCTAGTAGTGATAGATAGACCCCTAATAGGAAAACCTGACCTAAGAAAAATATATAGAATTTGAATAGATCACTTAATAAGAAAGGAAGAGGCTAGCTTATTATTGGCCCTTAGTATGTGCTAGGAACCTAAAACTCTAGTTCCTAAGTATCTAGACGAGTATAGACTGTCTGATAACGACAAAACATAAGGGTGTACTGGATGCTAATGCTAGACTCAGAGTAACTATCGAATTTAAAATAAAGTGAAAAAATAATAAACCTAAACTGAGTAAGAAAAGGAAGTAGATGTTATAAAAAGGGGGTGACTAGCTATAACCAGATGGTAAAGAAGGTACGGAGAATAGAAGGGGCTGATGCTAAATGAAAGGGGTGAAAGTAAAGCCTTCATTGAGGCCATGTGGAGATAGTGTTTTGAGGTGAAAGATCCACCAGGCTTCTCGCTGTAGTAATTTAATTTCCATGTTGCCTCTTCTGGGAGAGATGTTGATTTTTTCTATACCCATGAATTTCAGAACCATTATATTTCCATCGTGGATGGTATTTACATGTCTAGCTACTGCCACGTCCTGCTTGTTCGTTATGCTGTTGACGTGCTCAAGGACTCTGCGGCGTAGCTGACGTGTGGTTTTTCCTACATATTGAAGGCCACACTGACATGAAATAAGATAAACCACCGAGGTGGTTTTGCAATTGATATGATCACGGACTAAAAATTATTTTTGGCTATGGAAACTGGTAAACTTATTTGTAGTGCTTATATGCACACACGCTTTACACTTTCCGCAGGGCTTGGATCCAGATGTCCGTGTTTGTAGCCAGGCACAGCCTGAGTTTTTCTTTGCCTCAAAGTGGCTGTGGACTAATTTATCCCTGAGGCTAGGTGCCCGTCGGTAGGTAATTGACGCAGTGTCTGGTAGCCTAGACCTTAGTTCCTTATCGCCCAGGAGGATATGCCAGTGATTTTTTAATTTCGAGCAGATATTCCCTCCAAATTTATTGAACGTCCCAATAATTCTTACAGGTTGTTGCTCATTTGATCCTGACAAGGTAGAGTTGTACAGTAGGTCAGTTTGTGAACGTTGTTTTGCTTTTGCATAAGCTTTTTTCAAAACGTTGTAAGAATACCCTCTTTGTTTGAAACGGTTATAGAGATCTTTAGCTTGATTTTCAAAATCCATCAGTGTTGTGCAATTCCGGCGTATTCTCAAATATTGCCCAAACGGAATACTTCGAATCAAATGTCGAGGATGGTGACTGGACGCTAGTAAAAGGCTATTTGACGCCGTTTCTTTTCGATGTGTTCTCGTTGTTATGGAGTTGTTCTCTGATTTTAGAATTAGTAGATCCAGAAATTCGATCGTATTGGTGTTAATAATATATGTTAATTTAAGACCTATGGAATTCACATTGAGTATAGAAATGAACTCCATCAATCTGGATCTACTTCCGTTCCAGGTCATAAACACGTCATCAATATAGCGAATCCAGAGGCCAACCTGGTCCGAATATTTGGCCAGTTCTTCTCCGAAGACAATGGTTTCTTCCCATAAGCCAAGATGTAAGTTGGCATATGAGGGGGCACACGGTGTGCCCATGGCAGTCCCCTTGATTTGGATATAATAGTTATTATTGTACATAAAGTAATTCTTTGATAGTACAAATTCTAATAGCTTTAAGACAAAATCACTGTGTTTTGAATGTTGAAGTCCCCGGGTTTCTAAGAATTTCTTTGCTGCTTGGACACCTACTGTATGCGGAATTGAGGTATATAGGCCTTCGACATCCAAGCAGACTAAAATGGATTCATCTTCTAGGCGTAAATTGTGTTACCTTTTTAACACGCTTTTCGTGTCTTGAGCGTGCGATGCCAAACTTTCCACAAAAGGTCTTAAAATTTGATCAATGTAGGTGCTAATATGTTCAGACAAGCTGTTTACACCTGATACTATTGGACGTCCTGGAGGAGTATTAAGATTTTTATGAACCTTTGGCAATGAGTAGAAAGTAGGGATGGTAGGATGTTTATTAAACAGATAGCTGTACTCCTGTCTTGAAATTACGTTGTTCCAAAGGCCCTCCATCAGTATTACAGTAAGCTCCTTTTTAAACGTCGCTGTCGGATCAGATGTTAGTTTTTGGTATGTACTCTTGTCATTTAGTAAACGTAGATTTTCACGATGGTAGTCGGTTTGTCTCAAAATGACTATATTCCCTCCTTTATTTACTGTAATCGATTGAATATCAGTTGCCTGCCTAAAGGTGTGTGTGTGAGGCATATTGCATCTAGTCTGCCAACAATTGCCAGTGCACAGTGACACTCATATCTGGTGTCACCGTAGTGTGCAGTGAAATAAAACAACCCTTTTTTTTACTGTAATTGATTGAATATCAGTAGCCTGCCTAAAGGTGTGTGTGTGAGGCCTATTGCATCTAGTCTGCCAACTTTTGCCAGTGCACAGTGACACTCATATCTAGTGCAACAGTAGTGTGCAGTGAAATAAAACAACCCTTTTTTTACTGTAATCAATTGAATATCTGTTGCCTGCCTAAAGGCGTGTGTGTGAGGCCTATTGCATCTAGTCTGCCAACTTTTGCCAGTGCACAGTGACACTCATATCTAGTGCAACCGTAGTGTGCAGTGAAATAAAACAACCCTTTTTTTACTGTAATCGATTGAATATCAGTTGCCTGCCTAAAGGCGTGTGTGTGAGGCCTATCGCATCTTGTCTGCCAACTTTTGCCAGTGCACAGTGACACTCATATCTAGTGCAACAGTGGTGTGCAGTGAAATAAAACAACCCTTTTTTTACTGTAATCGATTGAATATCAGTTGCCTGCCTAAAGGTGTGTGTGTGAGGCCTATTGCATCTAGTCTGCCAACGTTTGCCAGTGCACAGTGACACTCATATCTGGTGTCACCGTAGTGTGCAGTGAAATAAAACAACCCTTTTTTTACTGTAATTGATTGAATATCAGTAGCCTGCCTAAAGGTGTGTGTGTGAGGCCTATTGCATCTAGTCTGCCAACTTTTGCCAGTGCACAGTGACACTCATATCTAGTGCAACCGTAGTGTGCAGTGAAATAAAACAACCCTTTTTTTACTGTAATCGATTGAATATCAGTTGCCTGCCTACAAGCGTGTGTGTGAGGCCTACTGCATCTAGTCTGCCAACTTTTGCCAGTGCGCAGTGACACTCATATCTGGTGTCACAGTAGCTTGCACGCATAGTACCACTAATCGTAAAAAAAATGACAGGCAGAGGCAGGCCACCCCGCTGCGGCCGTCATGGTCGTGCTGCTGTGATTCCCTTTGGCCCTAGAATAATGCCCAGTTTTCAGAGGCAACGTACCCTGAACTTGAACAGTTCTGAGGACATGGTTGACTGGCTAACACAGGAAACCCAATCTTCTACAGCTTCCGCTCGGAACCTAGACGCACCATCCTCCTCCAGCTTAGCTTCGGGCACCTCTCCAGTTACCACTAGCCCGCCTGCCGCCATCACCAATACTAGCAGCACAGCCGCTTCACTTGATCCGTCAGTTTATTTACACATTCGTTGGAAGAAATGAGTGAGGCACAAACATTAGTGAAAGAGTATGTAGATAACAGGGATATGTCCCAGTCAGGCAGCATTACACACATGGATGATGATGATGTTGTATCCGGTGCTGGTTCCTTTGTTGAGTTGTCAGATACAAGTGAAGCGGTTGATGATGACGATGCATCCGTGGATGTTACGTGGGTGCCCGCTATAAGAGAAGAAGAACAGGAGGAAAGTTTAGATAGGGAGGCAGAGAGGAGGAGGACACGAGTTGGAAGCAGCGGGAGGCCGTCGAAAGTAGCTAGTGGCACAGTCAGACAGCATGCATCAGCACCCGGGGTCAGCCAGACAGCACGCCAGTCAACGCATGCTTTTGCCACCACCTGAATGCCGTCATTGCAGAGCTCAGCAGTGTGGCAATTTTTTCGTGTGTCTGCCTGTGACAACAGTGATGCCATTTGCAACCTGTGCGGAAAGAAACTGAGTCATGGGAAGTTCAACACCCACCTAGGTACAACTTCTTTGCGAAGGCACATGATGTCACATCACAAACGCCTATGGGATCAACACATCAGTACAAGCAGCACACAAAGTCAAAGCCGCCATCCTCCTCCTGGTCCAGCATCTTCAGCCACGTCAACCACTGCTGCCCTGCTTGCCCCCTCTCAACCATCCGCCACTCCGTGTCTCGCCTGAGCAGTCCCTGCTCATCTGCCCACAGTCAGGTGTCTGTCAAGGACATGTTTGAGCGTAAGAAGCCAATGTCACAAAGTCACCCCCTTGCCCGGCAACTGATAGCTGGCTTGTCTGAACTCTTAGTCCGCCAGCTTTTACCATACAAGCTGGTGGAGTCTGAGGCGTTCAAAAAATGTGTAGTTATTGGGACACCGCAGTGGAAGGTACCCGGCCGAAATTTCTTTGCACAAAAGGCAATCCCCAACCTGTACTCGATTGTGCAAAATGAAGTAATGGCATCTCTGGCACACAGTGTTGGGGCAAGGGTCCATCTGACCACTGATACCTGGTCTGCAAAGCATGGTCAGGGCAGGTATATCACCTACACTGCGTATTGGGTAAACCTGGTGACGGCTGCCAAGCATGGAATACGTGGCTCTGCAGAGGAGTTGGTGACACTGCCACGACTTGCAGGCAGGCCTGCTGCCACCTCCTCTACTCCTCCTACTCCATCCTCTTCCATAACCTCCTCGGCTGAGTCCTCTTCTGCTGCTGCTATGTCTTGCTCCACATCAACGGCACCCCCCCAGCTCCTCAGGTACTATTCCACATCCCGGATACGGCAGTGTCACGCTGTCTTGGGGTTGACTTCCCTGAAAGCAGAGAGTCACACCGGACCAGCACTCCTGTCCGCCCTGAACGCACAGGTGGATCATTGGCTGACTCCGCACCAACTGGAGATCGGCAAAGTGTTTTTTGACAACGGAAGAAATTTGTTGGCGGCATTGATTTTGGGCAAGTTGACACATGTGCCGTGCATGGCACATGTGTGTAATCTGATTGTACAAAGCTTTGTGCATAAGCACCCAGGCTTACAGGACGTCCTGAAGCAGGCCAGAAAGGTGTGTGGCCATTTCAGGCGTTCCTACACGGCCATGGCGCACTTTACAGATATCCAGCGGCGAAACAACATGCCAGCGAGGCGCTTGATTTTAGACAGCCCGACACGTTGGAATTCAACACTCCTAATGTTCGACCGCCTGCTCCAACAAGAAAAGGCCATTAACGAGTATTTGTATGACCGGGGTGCTAGGACAGCCTCTGCGGAGCTTGGGATTTTTTTGCCACGTTACTGGATGCTCATGCGCAATGCCTGTAGGCTTATGCGTCCTTTTGAGGAGGTGACAAACCTGGTCAGTCGCACCCAGGGCACCATCAGCGACATCATACCATTTGTTTTCTTCCTTGAGAGTGTCCTGCGAAGAGTGCTGGATCAGGCCGTAGATGAGCGTGAAGAGGTAGACGAAGAGTTGTGGTCACCATCACCGCCAGAAACAGCCTTATTAGTATCGCTTGCCGGACCTACGGCAACGCTGAAAGAGGATTGTGAGGAAGAGGAGTCAGAGGAGGAATGTGGCTTTGAGGAGGAGGAGGAAGACCAACCACAACAGGCATCCCAGGGTGCTCGTTGTCACCTATCTGGTACCAGTGGTGTTGTACGGGGCTGGGGGGAAGAACATACCTTCAGTGAGATCACTGAGGACGAGGAACGGGACATGACTAGCTCGGCATCCAACCTTGTGCAAATGGGGTCTGTCATGCTGTTGTGCCTGTTGAGGGACCCTCGTATAAAAAGGATGAAGGAGAACGACCTGTTCTGGGTGTCCACGCTACTAGACCCCCGGTATAAGCAGAAAGTGCCTGAAATGTTACCGAATTACCACAAGTCGGAAAGGATGCAGCACTACCAAAATAAATTAAAAAGTATGCTTTACACAGCGTTTAAGGGTGATGTCACAGCACAAAGGCAATCTAACAGCGGAAGAGGTGAACATAATCCTCCTCCTACCACGACCACGCCGGCAAGGAGAGGACTCTTTACAGACGTGTTGTTGATGGAGGACATGGGGGGGCTTTATAAGTCCTATGCATCGCCACAGCCCTTCGGGGTCCACCCTCAGAGAACGACTCGACTGTCAGGTAACAGACTACCTCGCCATAACTACAGATATCGACACTATGAGGAGCGATGAACCCCTTGACTACTGGGTGTGCACGCTTGCCCTGTGGCCTGAGCTATCCCAATTTGCCATAGAACTTCTGTCCTGGCCCGCTTCAAGTGTCCTGTCAGAAAGGACCTTCAGTGCAGCAGGAGGTTTTGTCACTGATAAGAGAAGTTGCCTAGGTCAAAAAAGTCTAGATTACCTCACCTTTATTAAGACGAATGAGGGATGGATCCCGAAGGGACTGACAGTGGGCGATACATTCGATTAAAAAAGGCCTGATAGATGAGCTGCCTTGAGCTAATAATGGTCCACAAACCAACATCATTTTTTCTGGTCACTGCAACAATACCTAATTTTTGCATTTAAATTATTTTATTGTCAGAAAGCGTACAGCATGTAATGAAAAATAAAGCATTTTTGAACAGTCTTGCATAACAGTTGTGCAAAAATACATATTTACAATAAAGACATTTTGTGAAAGTTAGCTGGTTATTCCTTCTTATTTTTACTTTTTAGGTTAATAATTTTTCTTTTTTTTTACTGTAATTGCAATTTAAGAGATACCTAAAACATGGTAAAACAGACAATAGTAAAGAGTATATCTGCAGGGAACACCAAAGTCCTATTAGCTATCATCCCTCCAGCAGTATTAGCTTATTATTTACAATATCTAACCTGGGCAATCACCCTTGCGTTACCCTAGGGCAGGCTTCAGTGAGCGACCTCTCCTTTCCTGGGATGATTTTGCCGCCGGTTGCTTCTGAAGGGTCTCCAGGGCTCCCCCACTCCGGTCCTTCCCCCAGTGTTGCTTCAACCAGTAACAAATGTTTTATGTTTGTAAAGCGACCCAATGATCCCCGTTGATAGAGGTTTATCTTTACAAATTTTGGAGAACCAATTTTAGACCGTTGTCCCCTGTTTCTGAGTCAGGGAGTGTGTGAAATGCCTCAGCCTACAGTAATTGTAATGTTCTGACAGCGGTAGCTCATGCTTGTCCCTCAGTTCCTCATAGGGGAGCATCTGGCCCTTTACTAACCAGTCTCCCAGTCTATCTACTTTCCTTGACCTCCACCAGTGTTATGATGTTGTGCTCATGTGTTTCAGGGCCTGAGGGTGGTCAAAAATTGGGGTCATGTGGTTGGATCCAGGGAACAAACCCGTGTGTTTCTTGGCCCATTTCCAGTATGATAGTGAGTGTCTGATTAGGGGGTTTGGCGAGTTTTTAAGGCTCTGAGGCAATTCTGATAGCCAAGCCACCTTGTCCCAGGTTAAGGGCCTTAAAGTGTGGTTCTCTAAATACACACAGGCCGGTTGATGACATATAGAATGTGCTATTGGGAGGACAGATAGGTGACGGAACAGGTATTAAACTGATAGGAATGAGTAGTACAACTTAATACACCACTCCTATCTGGTGGCACCTTAGATTGCACATGCAGTGCCCCAAATTAGAAGTAGGAGGTCCGACCAAGCATCTTTTTCCATCTCCCTGTTCCAAAAATCCATGCCATATACACGTCCCCTGATAGATAACGTAACAGGTATTAAACTGATAGGAATGAGTAGTACAACTTAATACACCACTACTATCTGGTGGCACCTTAAATTGCACGTGCAGTGCCTCAAATTAGAAGTAGGAGGTCCGACCAAGCATCTTTTTCCATCTCCCTGTTCCAAAAATCCTGCCATATACACGTTTCCTAATAGTGGACATAACAGGGATTAAACCGATAGGAATAGTACTACTTAACAGTACACACCTTATAATAACGCAGACAGAGGCCACGCAGAGAGAGGAGTCTGAAGAAGAGGAGTCAGAGGAGGTGAAAGACCAAGCACAGCAGGCGTCCCCGGGGGCTTGTTGTCACCTTTTGGGGACCCTTGGTGGCTGGGTGGAGGAAGAGACCTTCAATGACATCAGTGAGGACAAGGAACGGGACATGGCTAGCTTGGTATCCAACCTTGTTCAAATGGGGAGTTTGCAGTTGTGCAAAGGGACTGTTTGCGGTTGTTTGCGGTGCATTAAACAGGGATATTGTTCTGTTACTGTGAAGCGGGTGTAACCCTTACACTACCTGATCGATACAACATCATACCTGATGTTTTAAAGCATGTTATTCCAAACAATTTAGGAATGTTAGGTGATTTATGCTCTTTATGGCTTAAAACCAGACTCTGCATCAAATATGTAATTTTCCGTGGGAGTTTTGCCATGGATCCCCCTCCGGCATGCCACAGTCCAGGTGTTAGTCCCCTTGAAACAACTTTCCCATCACTATTGTGGCCAGAAAGAGTCCCTGTGGGTTTTGATATCCGCCTGCCCATTGAAATCTATGGCGGTTCGCAGATGTTCGTCTGTTCGCGAACATTTGATGGAATTCGCCTCCGCGGTTCGCGAACCGAAAATTTGATGTTCGTGACATCACTAATTGCCACAAATATTTTCCCCAAAGTACGCTGTACTGATTAGTGTCAGGCTAGAAAGCACATTTCAGGAAACTAATTATTTGGGCTGTTGTATCATTTCTATACATACAGTACATACAATATGGTATGGAAAAATGGGTATATATTTTGGGTAAACATTAGGAAATGGTGAACATAATTACAACATAATTTACACAAAACATACTCTTGATTACCACATTGTATTTATTTTATGAAGGATGAAATCTGGGCTTTGTACTACATTTTACTAACAATATAACAACATTGTAAAATTCCCATTTTTTGAGCCATCACCTTGAAATTAGTTGGTAAATTTCTATTCTGGAAAGTTATTCTGACTACCAAAAGTCTATTTAAAGGGATTCTTCATGCAAATGTTGTTTTTTTTTAAACTAGGTTTATTTGATTAATTTGATTATGCTCATTACAATTTTCATATACAATTTATACATAGTGATAAGACACTAATAGGGTTCCTTGGTGGTTCAGGGGTTGGGATTTCATGCTTCACTGGAGAAGGCCAACCCACTCCAGTATCTATTCCATGAAAACCAAGTGGATCAGCATGACCATAGACATAAATATGTGCCTGGTGTGTTACAGTCCATGAGGTCACTGAGTGGGGCATGACTGAAAAACAAAACAATAACAACAAGACACCAACAGAGTAACAGTTTCACAGTGTCTAGAACATCAGCCAAAATGACTAACTTATTAATGCCAAATGTGCAGTACCACATACAAAAACCAAAGATAATACACAGATCATGTAAGAGAATCATAAACCTTCTTGTGGAATAACTCATCTTCCAAATATGTATTCCAAGTTCCAGGTGTATCCACATAAACAAGACAAAATGAAACATGTATAGTATGTAGTAAATGTGTGGTTAATAAACCATTTACTAACATTACATTTAAAAAAAACTTACGATCTATGATATTTTCAGATTTTAGATAGAGAGTCCTCTTTCAGCAGAAAGAACAGGCTTAGGGCCCCATTCCAATATTTTTAGAGCTGATTTACAAATCAAATTGACTCATTAATCACTGCTCAGCTATTCAAACCAACAAAAAAGCAGCCCTACCAGAAGTACATGCAAAATTGCTTAAAAAGTGTTAAACGTGCAATCTAGGTTTAGCTAATCAATTTAAAATTCTCCCAACGCCATTACAATCCGTTGTCCTCAGAAAGCACAAAAATCCTATGTGTTTAAGACCTACTCATAGATGCATAAAAAAGCTTAACACCTTGGGTATGACATAGACCTCCATGGTTATAAGTAGATCGGGGATTAGCGCTTCGGAGGAGGGAATCCCAGGGGTTTCCATCAGTGCATGGGAGGAGGGAATTCTTGGGGTGAGCTCATAGGGTCTAAAGGGTCATGGGCAGAGGGGTAATAAACCCTCTGCATATATTTTTTTATTAATAAACCCCTACCTTGCCAAGGTTTTTTTTTTTATGAGTAGATTGGGGATAGGGAAGTTGTTAGGGATAGTGTAGTATTGTGCAGCACTGCTACAGAGACTGCTGAGGTTCAGTCTCAGAGTGCCCACGTTAGGTCGAGAGAGGGGAGGTTTTAGGCAAGCTGGAATCGAATGGCTCAACTCAGGAACACATACATATAGGGGAAAGCATATTCCAAGAGTAACGCAGTTTTTTTAAATACTAGCTACAATCAAAATATTCAATGAAATATCTACAAATTCATCTGTTTAAAGACATTTATCACCTTAAGTCTAATATGCACAACTGCATGCCCTGCAGCATAAAATTACTCACACACACAACCTGCAGTGTAAAACAAGCCACCTCCACTTACATCTGCCTATACCCTTATTCACTGCCATCTTGCATCTATTACCTTTCTGTATCATATCCCAACCTTAGCTTCTAGACTCTCTGCAGTAGTGACCTCTCTTTTGTTGCACAAAGCTGTCTGTGGATCCATTTGTTTCATATTTGCATTTCTACATACCTAAGAATTTTTTATACCTTTGTAATTTGCTAATTGTACTCATTGTACTCTATTACACATTGTACATAGTGCTATGGAAAATGCTGGCACTTTATTAAAAAGAGTAATAATAATAATTAAATTCTCAGATAATTTTCTTCCCAAATGTTTGTTGTTTTAGTTTGATTGCAGTCTACTTTACTATTACTTTCTAAATCTAAAAATCAAATATTGGTTGTGCTAACAGTATTATTAAAGCATTTGGTCATACAGTCCAAATATAAGTTTACATTTTCGAGCTCCAACAAAAGTAGAAACAATTGTTATATACTCACTTATTGGCTATAAGAAATACATTTTATATTGCAATATACAGTTTAGTGTAACAGTATATAGAGTGCTATAAGTAAAATATATTTATGTCCTCATATTTTAAACAGGAATTTTACCATATTTGTGTCTACTATTTCATATTGGTGTGGAGCTTTTAGTGGAATGTCAGAAACATCTGATATCATGCAGCAGCCTCAGAACATGCTAGTACATACTTAACAACATTTTGAGGGACACATATTTTTGAAAACATTTGCACTATTAAGCAGTGTTACTACCTTTCCGTACAATGTGTAAACACCTAAAAAAAAGTGTGCAGTGTTCCACACAGAAATATATTCTGTAGAACTGATAATTAAGCCTTCAGCCATTCTCTTAGACTTTGTGGGGAAAATACAGTGCCTTGCATAAGTATTCACCCCCCCCCCCTTGACTTTTTACCTATTTTGTTACATTACAACCTTAAGTTCAATGTTTTGTTAATCTGCATTGTATGTGATGGATCAGAACACAATAGTCTAAGTTGGTGAAGTAAAAAGGGGAAAAATATATATATAAAACTATTTTTTAGAAATAGAACACAGATTGGCATGTGCGTATGTATTCACCCCCTTTGTTATGAAGTCCATAAATAGCTTTGGTCACATAATTTGTGAAATGATGTCCACCTGTGTGCAATCTAAGTGTCACATTTTCTGTCATTACATATACACACCTTTTTTGAAAGGCCCCAGAGGCTGCAACACCTAAGCAAGAGGCACCACTAACTAAACACTGTCATGAAGACCAATGAACTCACAAGTAAAACATGGTTGTAGCAGCATCGTGCTGTGGGAATGTTCTCCAGCAGCCAGGACTGGGAAACTGGTCAGAGTTGAGGGAAAGATGGATGGTGCTAAATACAGAAATATTCTTGAGCAAAACCTGTACCACTCTGTGCGTGATTTAAGGCTAGGACGGAGGTTCACCTTCCAGCAGGACAATGACCCCAAACACACTGCTAAAGCAACACCTGAGTGGTTTAAGGGGAAACATGTAGATGTGTTGGAATGGCCTTGTCAAAGCAGACCTCAATCCAATAGAAAATCTGTGGTCAGACTTAAAGTTTGCTGTTCACAAGCACAAACCATCCCACTTGAAGGAGCTGGAGCAGTTTTGCAAGGAGGAATGGGCAAAAATCCCAGTGGTAAGATGTGGCAAGCTCATAGAGACTTATGCAAAGCGACTTGGAGCTATGATTGCCACAAAAGGTGGCTCTACGAAGTATTGACTTTAGGGAGGTGAATAGTTATGCACATTGACTTTTCTGTTATTTTGTCCTATTTGTTGTTTGCTTCTCAATAAAAAAAAAAAGAAGCAAAACATCTTCAAAGTTGTGGGCATGTTCTGTAAATTAAATGATGCAAATCCTCAAACAATCCATGGTAATTCCATTTCCTACGGCAACAAAACACGAAAAATTCCAAGGGGGTGAATACTTTTACAAGGCACTGTAGCAACAAGAGAAACTAAAGAAAGTGGAACATGGAAAAACAGAGTTTTGCTATTAAAAGTTTTCTTCAAAAGAGGGACTTTTGGGAGACTAAGAGGGACAGGGAAGATTTCTCTGAAACAAAGGAATGTCCCTCAAAAAGTGGGGACAGTTAGTATTATCTATCTCTACTTAATCACAATATCAACATTTCTTCTTTTATACACATCACCTCACTTTTAAATTCCTTAAAATCAATGATATTTCTGTCACCTACAATAACCCAAATACAATTACAATGTCACTATCTCGTCTCTTTCTAATCCCTTCACATCCCATAAAAATCCCACTACCATCCATATTTTACTTTCAAATTTTATTACTGGTTTCTAGAGACTTCTCACGCAACCAAGACTCCTCACCTATTACTTCTTGAGTTTATTTAACTCATATATGCAATGGGCAATATACAAACAACCACACGCTCATAAACTGCTTCCCTTTACCTGTACTCCCCCTTCCATGTGCCATCTAGAATGCTCACCCAGAATGCCATAGGTTTACATCATACATCTATGATCTCTTTATCAACACATCTACTTTTTTCCACTGTGGCAGTAATCTACTGTTCTCCTGGTCCTGATTCACAACATTTTGGCTCCCACACTTTAAAAATTCCCAGCCTTATTAAATTGCGATTCAGTAAATCTAAAAAGGCTCTATTTAAGCACACAGCAATTTTTTTTACAGAAGTTTTTAGTTAGTGAAGACCTTGTTTTTGCATAGAAGTTCACTAACTAATAACGTCTGTAAAAAAAAATATGCTCTGTGCTTATATAGAGCCCTTTTAAATTTACCGAATCGCAATTTAATAAGACTGTCCATCACTAATCCTGGCCAACTGCAAAAACAAATGGGGAGTAAAAGTAAAGTAAAAAACAGAGCATTTAATAATTCCTCATACTATTTCATCCGATGCACCTAACATTCCCCTCAATATCAACACATCTTCAACCATACCTGCATCTCATTCCTCTGTTCTCCTTCATTCCCCTATAAAATTACTCATCAAGACTTGCCACTCAATCTTTTCCTGACTCTCAACAACAAGGTTATCATCAAAACAGCACCCTCCTACATTTCACATCTGAACACCAAATACTCCCCTAGCCACCCCTCCACTCTGGCCATGATGTGTGCTTCTCCATCCATTATTATTTCCTGAAAATCTTGACTACAGGATATCTATCATTCTACCCCACTCTATGGAAAACTCATATTGTCACACTTCCCTACTTTTCACATTTTCAAACACCTCTCAAATCTGCATCTTTGCTCTCTCATGTCCAATAATCAGTTAAGACAGTGAATGACTCCTATTTACAATCCTGGTGCCACAACAGTCCACCATCACAAAATCTCCTTTCCTTTTGTCTTTACCACATTTAACTATCACTTAGATTGTAAGCTCTCATGAAAACTCAGTTCTTTCTGTACCAGTACAAGTGGTCCCAGGATAAAGGATGAGGTCCATTCCTGTCAACGTTCTTAAGTTAGATTTGTATGCAAGTCGATTCCCTAATGAATAATAAGAATAAGAATAAGAATCATATATATACTGTAGTTCTCAGCAGTGCGACCTTGCCAAAAAACGTTGGTAACGCAGCGGGGGCCGAGGGTGCTCCTTGCGCTGGTGGAAATGAGCGCCACTTATAAAAAAAAAATACGAGCCTCAAAAAAATACGAACTTAAAGGCCGCACCACCCGCCGCAAAAAACACGAAAAACACTCAAAATACAAACTAAAATTAAACAAAAATACACACACAACAAGGGGGGTCAGCCAGGACGTCTGGACATGAGGTTACACGCCAATTTAAATATAATTGAAAGATTTTTGCCACTCAAAAATCCCCTAAGCGAGAAAAACAATACATAGACAGAAAAAAAAAATCCCAATAAGCGATAACGGCGCTCAGCGCGTGCCTCACAAGGAGCGCCAACGGTGTTTAGAGGAGCACAACTACACCAGGGGAGAGGCTCGCAATGGTCATCAGAGTAAACCTTGCAATGAGCGCCAAAGGAGCTCTCATAACCAAAAATACACCAACCAAGAAGCTTGCAATGAGCGCCAAAGGTACTTACACAACCAAAACACTTACTTTGTGTACCAAACAGCATTACCTGCCTCGCAATTCTATTGCCGTCATTTTTTGACGGACAAGTCTCTAGTAAGAATAAGAATAACAATACTATAATGGCTCATATGTGCTAATAATAATACAGTGTAATTAAAAAAGAAATTGTGGAGCTGCGAATAAGACCGTAATGTCCTATACTGCATAAGTAAAGTGCATGCATAGTGCTAACTTTGCTCTACAATGCTTCACAGATTAAAGCACTAACAAATTCAAAATGCACACCCAATAAAGAGGTTAGGTGAATAGTGATCGTTAGTACTCAAGTTCAAGTTCAACTGAACTGAGTTTTGCAGTAATGCAACACTGAGCTAAGTGCAATGCTATCTATCAGACAAGGCTGGATTTACATTTCTGTGCCCCTAGACAGTGAACTTGAAAAACTCCATGTTTGCAACATGCTGTGATATTATGTCTTGTGTGTGTAAGCATTGCACTCTGCTGATTGTATGCCTGTGCATGCATGCATTTAAAACCTTATACAAGTGTGGGCACATGCCAATGACCCTCCTTCAGTGATGCACATCCAAGATCATCTATTTTTATCACAGTAAATAGTATTAAATAACCCCTATTTTTTTGTTTTGCAGGTGACTTAAACTAAAGACAACGGACCCAAAGCCACATAGGGTAATCAGTAACTATTAGTAATAATCTACATTTATATACATTGTGCTATTATTAAACAACAAGAAGATTGTATTAATATAATTTTTATGTAAAGGGTATTTTTATATACTAACTCTTTGTTGGTACCTTGCTTTGAAGCTTGAAACTGTTTGGGTCTTCAATTATAAGTGATTGCAGACTGCAGGCATAACTACTACATTAGGAAATTAAATAACCCTTATCTGGCACACAGAGTAGAATGATGCGAAAGGTAGAATACAAATACATTTTTAATACTGCAATTATGCAGAAACTTTACTTTGATTAATGAAATTTCCTTTTCTCACAGAAAGGTAAGATCGTCTAAATATTTTCTTTGCATTTAATCAAAAGGGGATAACATTGGAGACTGGAAATTGTACAGAGGTAAAGTAAAGTAATATCACTCAACAAAATAAATGTTTACAAGATTGAAACTAGAATTGCATGCTGTAATTTCTATTCCCCACAGGAAACTGATCATATAGAATTCTGAACACTATACAGTATTTTAATGAGAATTGTTATAAACCACTTTACCTTACTTCTATTACTAGTACAAACTGAGGAACTATAATATACACTCAAATAAAAGTAAGTTTATTTTTTTGGATTAATATAAAATACGCAAATAACTTACTAAAAAAACTGTGTAATTCCCAAATCAGAAATTAACAACAAAACGTTTTTTTTTCCTTTAGCTCCAGTAAACATTATCATACTAACCTAAATTGCCTTTGAAACTTTATCATACAGCAAGACAGTTTAAATTTGTCCAAAGGGAACTGCATCTTTCAATATTAAACTTGCATTTCCAGTGAAAACCCTAGTGCATCCTTTATCTTCTGAATCACTGTAGATACTAGCATCAATAATCAGTGTCTAGCATTAATCTGTATTTTCCAAATATGGACAGCAAAATATTGAAAATGGAAATAAATAGATTAAGAGAAACTGATTGATCTTATAATGTTATGGTATAATGTATAATGTAAACGATAGCACAATATTGTACTATTGCTGCAAATCTCCACTATGTATTGTATATAAAAAAGATACACTGTATTAAAGAAACACAAAAACACTACAGCTGCTTTGTGGGTGTTTTTGATGCAAGTCGGATAATATAAGTTTAGAAGTGAAAAGATTCCACCTTAAAGAAAGAAAACGGTTCCTCTCAGTAAGGGTGCTTTATCTGTGGAATTTTCTTCAAAAAAGGTGGTAACAGCAGATTCGATAGATAACTTTAAAAAGGGATTCAATATATTTTTAAAGGGCATACAGGATTATCCTGGATAATTAGAGAGAAAGTATTGATCTAAGGAGTAATCCGATCACCAGTATCTGTTGTGAGGAAGGAAATAATTATTTTTTTCCCCTTTTGAGACAATTGGCAAAGTTTCACTTGGTTTTTTTTTCTGTTTGCCTTCCTCTGGATAAATTAACATTTCATGTATACTGCAGATCAGAGTAGTTCCTAAAAGGTTGAACTTGATGGACTAAAATTCCTATGATTTACTTCTTGCAAGCCAAGTGTGATTATTTGCTGTGTGCACTAATTTTGTCCAGGTGAGAGGGGACTAATGTGCCTGTGTTAAACTTGCATAAAGGTTTGTGACTTGTCTGGGGCTGTTTGCTACTGGGAATTACTTCTTGCAAGTAAAGTGTGATTATTTGCTGTGTGCACTTATTTTTTCCATGTGAGAGGTGGATTGGATTACCTGCGTTAAACTTGCATACAGGTTTGTGACTTGTCTGGTGCTGTTTGCAACGGGGATTTACTTCTTGCAAGTAAAGTATGATTATTTGCTGTGTGCACTAATTTTGTCCAGGTGAGTAGGCAGAAGTTAATATAAACAGGAGAAGGGGCTAACTTGTGAGCTTGCGAATACTTCTTGTGTTAAGTGCAGTTCTAGTATAAGTGTAGGAGTTTAAATAAAGGGGGGGCAGACTTATAGTGCAAAAAAGGGAAGAAATATATATATATATATATATATATATATATATATATTATAAAGCTTTATACAAATATATTATTTTTTATTATTGTTTGTTTATTTTTCCCACAAAAATTTTGTAGACAATAATTATGAGTCAGTCCAATGGCAACCTCACTCAGTGTACATCCTGTCATATGTATGATCTACTGGAACAGATGATCCAGGGTCCATATCTCTGTGAGAGGTGTGAGCATTTTGCCTCTCTGGAAGCTCAAATTGGAGATCTGGAGTGGAGAATTGCAGGACTTAGTGATATTGCTCCACTGGAAAGGGGGTTGGTGCTCACTGAGCACAGTTTAGCTGGGCCTAGCATGGAGGGTGGAGCTGGGGCTAGTGAGGATGTCCAGGGAGGTAGCTGGGTTACAGTTACAAGGGGAAGCAGGGGGAACAGGAGCAGGAGGCAGGCCAATACTGTGTTGGCAAGCACCAACAAATTTGCCAGATTGGGGGTGTCCATTCAGGAATGGCAATGTCAGATAGAGCTGTTCCCTCTAACAGCTGGGAGACCAGCTCTACTGGAGACGTGGGAGGGCAGAATAGGCAGAGCAACAGACAGGTTTTGGTGGTAGGGGACTCTATTATTAGGAAGGTAGACAGGATGATTTGTCACCCAGATCCCAGCAATCAAACAGTTTGTCTCCCGGGTGCTTGGGTTCACCATATTGTGGATTGGGTAGATACATTATTGGGAGGGTCTTTGTACATATTGGTACCAATGACAAAGTTAGTGGAAGATGGAGTGTCCTAAAAAATTATTTTAGTGAACAAGGGAATAAGCTTAGAGCAAGGACCTCCAATGTAGTATTTTCTGATATACTACCTGTGCTATGTGCTAGCCCAGGGAGACAGAAGGAGCTTAAAGAGGTTAATGCGTGGCAAAAAATGTGGTGCACTAAGGAGGGGTTTGGGTTATTAGAGCACTGAGTTGAATTCTCACTTGGGTACAATCTCCATAGCAGTGATGCATTGCACCTTAATTATGAGGGAGCTAATGTGCTAGGGGATAGGATGGCAGAAAAGCTGGAGGAGTTTTTAAACTAGTAGGTGGGGGGGACTAGATGAATGTAATGGGGTAGGAAGTGTAGAGGGGATAAGGGATGAATTAACTTCTCATGGGGGAGGAGATGGGGAAGGGTTAGTAAAGTAAAGTGGCAAGCACCTCAAAACTAACTAGAGTTAGAACTATTGGCAATTAATGAAAAATGTGATTTAATAGGAATTACCGAAACATGGTGGGATGAATCTCATGACTGGACTGTTAATCTGGATGGCTATAACCTATTTAGGAAAGACAGGGGAAATGGTAAAAGAGGAGGAGGGATTTGTCTGTATATTAAGCCTGAATTTAAGCCTATAGTCAGAGAAGATCTTTATGGTGGAACTAGCGGTAATGTTGAATGCTTGTGATTAGATTTAAATAGTGGAGCAGCAAAAACGAAAAGAATATTAGTTGAAGTATGCTCTAAACCCCCAAATATAATTGAAAGCGAGGAAATGCAATTATTGTTACAGATTGGAAATGCAGCTAAGCATGGGCAAGCATTTCAGCTAAAAGGCAGCAGGTTCCTAAGTACACTCAGGGGTCATTATCTGGCCTAGGTTAAACAAGAACCTACTAGAAATGAGGCTATCTTGGATTTAGTCATCACAAATTATATAGATATAGTATAAAAATGTTAAATAGGGCAACTTTTGGGAACAGTGATCACAACACAGTCTCATTTCAGATTTAATAAAAAAAAATACTTGAAGGTGTTAATGCTCTACGGGCAGGTAAACTGGCAGGTAAAAATACTGAACATAAATGGACAACATTTAAATCCTTACTAAATATAAATACTTAGCACCATATAGCATGTGGGAAAAAGTAAAATAAGTAAATGCAGAGTAGAAAACATGCATTTAAATTATACAAACAAGAAGGGACAGAGACTGCTTTGTGTAAGTACAAGGAAATAAACAAGGCTTGCAAGAGAGCTATTAAACTGGCTAAAATAGAAAATGAAAAATTTGTTGCAAAAGAGAGTAAGACTAACCCTAAAAGATTTTTTAAATATATTAATGGCAAGAAAGCCAGCAAGCTATAGGAACATTACAATGTGGCACAGGCTGTCTGATAATTAGTGACCAGGAAAAGGCAGATGAGCAAAATAGGTTATTTTCTTCTGTATACACAAGGGAGGTGCCATTGGTTGGGACGCTGCAACATAATGGGGCTACACTACCTTCATTAAATATTTGGTTAATGCAGGAAGAAATCCAAAAGAGGTTGGACAAAATAAATGTTGATAAAGCCCCAGGTCCTGATGGAATACGGTCTGTAATAGTCACACCACTATATTTTTTCAAGATTCACTTTACAAAGGGTTGCTACTAGATGACTGGTGAAAAGCAGAGGTGATACCTATATATAGACAAGTGACACTCACTTCTGTAGTAGGAAAGTTTTTAGAAGTGTTAATAAGGGATACTATACAAGAATATGTCTATTTGAACAGGATTATAAGTAGGAGATAACATAGATTAATGACGGATAGGTCAGGTCAAATGAATCGAATTAGTTTCTATGAGGAGGTTAGTAGGAACCTGGATCAAGGCAACTCAGTGGATATAGTGTTTTTGGATTTTGCAAAGGCTTTTGAAATAGTGCAACATGGAAGACTATTGTGCAAACTAAGGGATACAGGAATTGCAGTAAATACCTGCTCATGGATCGAGAGCTGGCTAAAAGACAGAAAGCTATGGGTTATGGTAAATGGAACATAGTCTGATTGGACTAATGTGGTAAGTGGGGTTCCTCATGGGCCAGTATTAGGTCCTCTCCTTTTTAACATATTTATTAATGACTTACAGGTGGGACTGGAAAGTAGTGTCTCCATTTTTGCTGATGACACGAAGTTGTGCAAGGTAATTAAATCAGATAATAATAAAATTTTCCTCCAAAGGGATTTACATAAATTAGAGGAATGGGCGTCTAAATGGCAGATGGTATTTAATAAATGTAAAGTTATGCATCTGGGAAGGAAAAATAGCCATGCAATTTATAATCTTAATGGAGCAAATATAGGGGTATCAGATATTGAAAAGGATTGGAAGTGCTTGTGGACAAGCACCTAGGTAACAGTGCTCAATGCCAAGCAGCAGCTGCAAAGGTAAATAAAATATTAGCATGTATTAAGAAGGGTATAGAAGCAAGGGAAGCAAATATACCGTATTGGTCCGCATATAAGCCGCACCTTTTTTCCGATTTTTGAGTTTGCGAGTTACGGGTGAGGCTTATGTTCGCGACTGTAAAAAAAATCATTGCCGATTTGCGAACTTTGTTACGTGTGCGGCTTCTATTTGCAAACGCAAAATTACTGCCGATTTTTGTGCTTGAGACTGGGTTATTGTAACAATTGAATAGCGATTTATGGTTTTAGTGATTCTAACATCCTGTAAGGCCTGTAACCTGCAAAAAAAGCTACACTACTCATTTGAAAGCCTGTATCTTGCAATGGGTGATCACTTGAAGAGTATTTTTCTCTCCAATTTTAAGGGTGCGGTTTATATTTGAGTACTATCTTTTTTCTATTCTTTCCCCTTGAACTTTACGGGTGTGGCTTATATGTGGGTGCGGCTTATATTCGGACCAATACGGTAATTCTGCCACTATACAAATCCCTAGTATGCCCTCATTTGGAATATGGAGTACATTTTTGGGCACCACTTCATAAAACAGACATTTTAGAGCTGGAAAAGGTACAGGTAAAGACAACAAAACGAATAAGGGGAATGGGGTTATGAAGAAAGACTTACCAAATTAAACTTATTTTCTCTAGAAAAAAGGTGTCTAGGAGGAGATATGATTACCTTATATAAATGCATCCAGGGTCAGTATAAAGATTTCTCAAGTAAGCTTTTTGTGCCAAGAGGTTTTCAACCGCCAAAAAGACATCCTTTGAAGTTAGATGTAAAAAGATCCCACCTTAAAGAAAGAAAAGGGTTCTTCACAGTAAGGGTGGTTAATCTCTGGAATTATCTACCAAAGGCTTCAATAGATAACTTTAAAAGGGGACTGGATTTATTTTTAAATAAAAAGGGCATTCAGTGTTATCCTTGATAATTAGAGAGTATTGATCCAGGGAGGAATCTGATTGCCAGTATCTGGGGTCAGGAAGGGATTTTTTTTCCTTCTTTGAGACTATTGGCTAAGTTTACCTGGGTTTTTTTCTGTTTGCCTTCCTCTGGACCAATTCATTATTTAATTAACAACTAATCCACATATTGCAGATCAGAGGAGATCTTAAAAGGTTGAACTTGATGGACTGAAAGTCTTTTTTCAACCTCAATTACTATGTAACTATGTAATATAGAAAATAGATAAGCAATCAGGTTTCTTTTGTTATGTTACTTTCTTTTTCAAATACAATTTTTTGGCCATTGTAAAAAATATCTGATCATGTTTCCTCATACCTCCTCCACTATATAACTGGAGAATAAAGTGTTAAAATAGAACTTTTTATTCTGATTTAATGATATCTTTCATTTATTTAGGAGATATAGTGCTTATTTGCCAAGGCCATGACCCAGCTATCTCCCTCTACTACATGTGCAGTTGTAAGAAACTACACATGTGCTTGTAATCCCAAAGTCATACCACAAAAAAATGTTAGTGAGAGCTATTTGAAATGTAAATAAATAGAAAAAGGGAAATGATTTTCCAATGGTTAATAAACAATGTAAAGCTAACTGAGATGCATAAGGACAGACATAGCATAAATAATTCAGGTGAAAATAAATATGCCAAACAGTGTATATTATAAATTCAAAAATACACAAATTATTCATTTATATAATGTAGAGGTGTAAATAACATCAAATCTACAGCAAAAATAATTTACATTGCACAATAAAACTAAACAATGTGTCTCCTAGTAGTATACTGTTTTCATTAAATATGGGGTCTCATCCACATTAACTTTGAAGCTGATGTATATTGTGAATGTTACCTTAAAAAAATATTATTCCAATTCAAATTAAAATGAGTAAGTTCTCATAGATAGTGAATCCCAACATTTCAACAATTTGTATGTAGATGTTATTATTAGTTGTGTGTATTATGTGTATAATAAAAAAAAATTACATGCCCAGACCATAAAATATGAAACAGAGCGATCAGTAGGAATGGAATGTAAGCAATCTCAAGGTAACTAAAAAAAATCTCAAATGTTTTGCATCACTCCCACATATGCAGTGGTGGATCCAGAGTCCAGTTAAATAAGCAATTCCAACACATATTTGTAGACCTAAAATCACTGGATGCCAATAATCACATATATAGTTGTGAGCGTACGGGTCGTTGCTCACGCTTGCGGGCTCGCGAAGCGAGCCGCGGCCCTCGCGTAGCGAGCCGCGGGCCTCGCGAAGCGAGGTCACTGGGCAAGGGCCTCAGTTGCTGGCATGGAGCGCCAAAGGCGCTCCATGCCAGCAACTGAGGCCCCTCGCGAAGCGAGGGCCTCAGTTGCTGGCGAGGTCACTGGGCACGGGCCTCAGTTGCTGGCATGGAGCGCCGAAGGCACTCCATGCCAGCAACTGAGGCCCCTCGCAAAGCGAGGGACTCAGTTGCTGGCGAGGTCACTGGGCAAGGGCCTCAAACCCTCGCAAACTTCACGTCGCTACTCAAAAAACACGACACACAAATTACGACACTCGCTAAATTTTACGAGGAACGCAAACAACGTACGAAACACGTTACCACACATTACGACCTCGCAAACATCGGACGCAACACGCCGACATACAAACATTTAAAACACAATACATACACACAGCACATACATTAAAACCTTACCTACACCAAGAGGGAGCACCCAGGACCTCAAAAATGCAACTTACACCTCGATTTTACTCGAAATAAAACAGTTTAGAGACTAAAAAAAAATCTAAGCGAGAGAAAAAATGGCCGCCGAACAAAACGAAAACGAGGCTACAGCACTCTAAACTCGCAAAACACCACAAAACACCTACGGATATTCCGATACAGACCTATACCACACATTACTCGCCATTTTACACCAATGCGGAAGTACACGACTACGCTAACGGTTTGGTCTCGCGCACGCACAGTGTTACACTGCACACATTCAGCATGCTTACACAGCAGCTCCACACCACTAATGCTGCAGCAACATCAACACAGATTGCAGGCTCTTCATCACAATGCTTCAAAATAGGTACACTATATTCATTTACTAATTTAGCTACCTTACAATTTCATTGCCGTCATTTTTTGACGGGCAATTCGCTAGTCACATATATAGTTGTGAGCATGCGAGCCTGCTCGAGCCGTTGCTCATGCTCAACTGCGACCCTCGCAAACTTTACGTCGCAACGCAAACAACATACGATACACGTTAACACCCATTACGAACTCACAAAAATCGGCCGCAACCCGCGGACAGGAAAAAATGAAAAACACAATAAATACACACAACACATACATAAAAAGCTTACCCTACAGCAAGAGGGAGCATCCAGGACACCTTCATTTAACTCAAAATAAAAGAGTTTAGACACTAAAAAATTCTCTAAGCGAGAGAAAAAATGGCCGCCGAAGAAAACGAAAACGAGGCTACAGCACTCTAAACAAGCAAAACACCACAAGAAACACGCAAAACACCACAAAACACCTACGGATATTCTGCTACAGACGCATACCACACATTTGCCGACATTTTAATGCGGAAGTACACAGCTACACTAACGGTTTGGTCTCGCGCACGCACACTATTACACTGCACACATTCATCACGCTTACACAGCAGCTCCACACCACTAATACTCCAGCAACATCAAAACAGATTGTCAGCTCTTCAACAGAATGCTTCCTGCATATATTACTTAAAAATAGGTAAAGTATATTAATTTATTAATGTATTATTTATTTCATTATTATACACCAAACAGCATTAGCTCACTTACAATTTCATTGCCGTCCTTTTTTGACAGGCAATTCGCTAGTTTTACATAGTTTTCTTCAACATGAAAACCATATTTCTTTACCCAAGAGATTGCTCAAATATAACTTGATACTCTTTGAGCTCCTGTTGAACCACCATCTGCTCATACTAATAATTTTGAAAGACCTGTTGCTGCCAATCAGCAACAATTGTTAAAAGAATATTAATTATTACATTTATTAACATGAAAGAGTATTTTATGCCACTTATAAGTGTCCTGTCCAAAATCCTGCTCTAAAATTAAAATTACAGATTTATTCAGAATTATAGAACAATATTTGATTGACAATGGGAAAGTCACCACATAGGAGAACACCAAAAAAATGATTGATATTTTTTCTCAATACAAGAGAAATGACTGGGGCTTTTTTAAGATATGTCAATTCATATTGGGCTGTTAGTGCTCACTCTAAAATCATATTTAGCACCACAGGCTGGACAGTAACCAACAATTAATAATAAATCAACACCCAATAACGGAAAGCAGAAGAGTTTATAAAAAAAGCTTTATAGACAAATATATAATATATATCATTTATATTAACAATAGTAAAAATAATAATGTTTTAGTGTGCAAGTTTTTAATCACAAGATGTTGTTATGTCGTGCCTGACATTCCGTGACTATTTGGACCACAGCATGCCACGCACAATCATTATGCCTCTGGTTGTGCTTATCCATAAGGTTTTCTTGGCAAAGATACTGAAGTCGGATCCCAGGTCCTTTTGCAGTGGACCACAGTTTGTCTGACCTCTCTGCTATGACCTTCCCACGTGGTATAGCTCACAAGCAATAATATGATAAAATTGCTGTGAGCCATCCAGACCGCCATCCATTCTTCTAAGTTATAATCTAAATAAACATGAAATATAGATGAGCAGATATATATAGGTGTATATGTATACTATTACTTCTCTAAACTCTCCACATACCAACTCTGCTATTTTGATATCACAATATAAAAGTATTGTTTATTATGACTTAATTATATTCTCCATACCTTCTATATTTATTGGAGTTGAAAGATAAAATTATGTTTTTATTTTATGGAATTTTTACTTTACAATTACTCATTATGTGTCAAATACAATTTTATTATATGAATTTATGTATGATTTGTATCTTAATGCATATACTGTTCCAATAAAATCAATTAAATAGATCATCCAAAATGCATTTATAATTACACTTTGCCCTCATTCATAGAGCATGCTCATTTGTAATTACAGTCCAGCACTGTTATCAGTGCATGCACATCATATATCTAGTTGTCAGTGTGGGGAATGTTTAAGATGTTGGTCACGTTTGCGGCCCACGCGCAGTGAGGGACATAACTGTGAGCCTCGCAAAGCGAGGTGAGAAGCTATGGGCCGCAACTAAGAGGCCCTCAGGACTTAGGCTGCAATGAGCGCCGCAGGCGGTCATTGCAGGCATCGTGATGAGAGCCACAGGCGCTCATTACCAGTGGAGCAGGACTTACGACTCGTACGACTTAGGACCAAAACCTGTCTCACCCGTTTTGTCTCACTTGCAGAAGTACAGAACTATAATGTCCAAGAGCATTTCCGGCCATGTCGCAATGGGCAGCCCTGGTTTGCAAATCTAGGCAAGTTTGAATAAATCCAGAGAATGTGACATTTAATTTACTATATCTGCATTCTGATCTTTCTAAGTACTGATATGTGAGTGCTATTACATCCAGGGCAAGAACGATTCTCTCATATAATCTGTAGGGGGAATGCATTTGTGTACATCTGTGTTTACATTTAAAACAAGTAAAAAAAAACTGCTTCCAGTTTAGAATTCCGAGAAAAACAGTTATTACACTCCATTCTGGGAAGCTGAGCTGGGACATGCAAAAGTACCTACAAATGCCTCGCTCTTCGATCCATAGCCATTGTCAAACATGGCTTCCTTTAAGCTTATGCCTTCCTGTAAGCTTATTGCACAGCTTTAATGCAAAGCCAAGGCTGGATTTTGCAAAAGCTGAGAATCCTATCCATGTACAGCTGTTTCAAGCTTACTGGCTATCATTAGCATGGAGCGGGATCTCAGCTTGTGTTGTGGATCTTATGAGTAGGTAGTTCACCACAACAATCATTTATAATATTGTGGGCAAAAGAGCGATAGAAGCCCTCCACCGTACAGTTGTACAGGAAATAAATAGTACATCTGTGTTGACATTTGGATGTCTAAAATAAGTTAAAAAACCTGCTTCCAGCTCAGAATTCCGAGAAAAACAGTTATTACACTGCATTCTGGGGTGCTGAACTGGGACATGCAAATGTGCCCACAAATGCCTCGCTCTTCAATCCATAGCCATTCTCAAACATGGCTTCCTTTAAGCTTATGCCTGCTGTATTACACAGCTTTACTGCAAAACGAAGGCTGGATTTTACACCAGATAAGAATCATATCCATGTACAGCTGTGACAAGTTTACTGGCTATCATCAGCATGGAGCGGGATCTCAGCTTGTGTTGTGGACGTTATGAGTAGGTAGTTCACCACATTAATCATTTATAATATGTATTTATAATTTATTTATAATTTATAAAATGCATTTATAATTTATAATATATATATATATATATATATATTTTTTTTTTTTATTTATTATTTTTTTAAATTTTAATTGTAAAATATATTAATATCGAGGGATCTGTGGATGCTATACAGCTGGAGGTAGTTACAATTACATTACATAATCAGCCAACTAATATGGAAGATTGTAAGGTTCTGCTCTTGTGAGCTCACAATCTAGAGGGCTGGGGAACAGGAGGGACAAAAAGTTTAGGTTGGAAAAGTGAGGGTCAGTGATATAAAAGGTGGATGGGATACTAACTGCAATAAAAGAATTAGGTATCATTGGATAATTGTTACATGGAACTAGCGACTTACCTGTATAAAAATGGCAGTCAATAAAAGAAAGTATTGAAATGCTGTTTGCCACACAATGTGAGTGTACTGTGTGCCTCAACTATTTAGACCCCTTTAACACAGTAATGAACGCATTAAATAACAATATAAGTGCCATGAGGGTCTTCCCGGACCCTCATGACCAAAAGTGTAAGCACTACACCATTTTAACCGGTCTCTTATGGGGGTCTATCCAGACCCTCATAAGCCTCTATTTAACCCCATCAGTCCCATAAGGGTATATTATGACCATTATGGGCCTGTTACAACCCAACATTAACCACATAAGTACCAGGATGGTCCTCGAGGACCATCATGACACTAAGTATAAACACTACACTGCACTATACCCCCCCAAACAAACATGAAATATCAACTAAACACCCTCTACACTAACCTATTAACACCTACACTACCTACCTACACTACCTACCTACCCCCTAATAACCCCACCACCACTCTAATTACAGAAAACAAAAAAATAAAGTCACCAAAAATAAAAAATCTACATTACATAAAAGAAAAAAACCTAAATCACAAAAAAAGAAAAAATTTACAATACAGAAAAAAACCTAAGTCACAAAAAAATAAAAAAAGGAACATTACAAAAAATAAAAAAATACATTACAACGCCCCCCCCCCCCCCCACTACAGAAAAAAACAAAACAATTACACACCTGAAAAGGAAATGCATATAATACATACAATACCATACAATACATACAATACAAATAAAATGAAATACAATACAATACACCCCTATCTAATATACAATACATCCTATCTATCTAATATACATCACCCAATCTATCTAATATACAATAAATACTATATATGTAATATACATCCCACAATCTAATATACAATACATTCTATCTATCTAAAATACATCCCCCTATCTAACATACAATAAATGCTATCTCTATATACAAACCCTAATTCTAAGCTAAAATAAAATAATTAAGACCACTTACCTTTGCAGGTGTCCCTTCAGATCAGCAACCTAGGGTAAAAAAGATAAAAACAATTACTACAACACGTTAACATAAAATAAATAAACATAGTACATATTCTAAATATTGTACTCACCTTTCCAGAATGTCCCCGTCCTTCTTCTTTTCTTCTTCTCTGACCCCTGTTAAAAAAAACATTACATTAATACAACAGACATAAACATAAAACAAAGTAAAATAAACATAATATACAGTGTACTTTCCTCCCCGCGATGTCCCCGGCCTCCTCTTCTGGCCCTGATGGGCCCTGGAACAATCTGCGCTGTAAAATAATTAAGAAAAAAATAACAGAGATCCGCACTCGCGGATGTCCCCGACGCTAATGAGCTTCCTACAGAGTTTTCTCTAAGAAAATTGGCAATGGCGGCTTCTGATTGGCTGAAAATGCTTATCTGGGATCCCTTCTTGGGTAAGTTTGGGTAAGTTGTACGTGGCTGGGCGGTCCAGGTCGTGGAGCCTCGTTTTCGTTTTTTTAGGCGGCCATTTTTTCTCTTGTGTGTTTGAACTTGGAAATTTGGACTTAAATTGAGGTGTAACTTCACTTGCAGAGGGCCGGGTTGCCCCCCCTGCTGTGGGTAAGCTTTTTATGTATTTTTTGTGGGTATTTATTGTGTTTTGACTGTTTTTAGGTGCTCATGTTTTTGCCTTTAAGGTCGTATTTTGTATATTGTCTAGTATGGAGTTTGTTGGTATGGTGTCAGTGTTTGGGATATGCTTTTCTGAATAGATGTGTTTTGGGGTATTTTTAAAGGATTGGAGGAGTCCTATTGTTCCTAGAAGTAAATTCCAAAGGAAGAGTGTGCTGCAGGATATATAAATATATTGAGGTAGACTGTGCTGAAATTAGATGAGGATTAATAGAAGTGGGCAGGTTATGTCTGTGTGTAACGAGAGAATCCAGGAATGTACTGCCTTTGGAGTTTATGTGTATGTTTAGATCATACAGTTCTAAATTAATTTATCATCTGGCTTGGCTTACCCTAACAGACTATTTAAATACTTAAATAGACAATACCGTATTGGTCCGAATATAAGCCGCACCCGCATATAAGCCGTACCCATAAAGTTCAAGGGGAAAAAATAGAAAATAGATAGTACTCAAATATAAGCCGCACTCGTAAAATTGGAGAGAAAAAGACTCTTAAAGTGACCAGCCATTGCAAGAAACAGGCTTTCTAATTAGCACTGTAGCTTTTTTTGCAGGTTACAGGCTTTACAGGATGTTAGAATCACTAAAACCGTAAATCGCTATTCAATACCGCAGTCTAAAGCACGAAAATCGGCACCCTTAACTCGCAATTGCGCAAATCGGCAGTAAATTTGCGTTTGCGAATAGAAGCCGCACACGTAACAAGCAAAGTTTGCAAATCGTCAATGATTTTTTTACGGTCGCAAATTTAAGCCTCACCCGTAACTCGCACCCTCAAAAATCGGAAAAAAGGTGCGGCTTATATGCAGACCAATACGGTACTTTTGGAGTAAACGCTTTAATACATTAATGTAGAAAAATCTGATCAAACCCTTAAACATATATGGAAGTTTCATGCTTTTTCTAACTGAACACATACTGCTTATATCAGAAACATATATTGCAATGATTAATTCTATACACACAAAGATGTTTTTTATTTAACACAAAATTGGGTTCCATTCTCCCAGAATTGCCTACATAGGCACCTTGTACCTACCAATAGAAACACTGCATTCAGATATGTTTTTTTAACTCTAACCTTTAACCCTTAACCTTTAACCTTTAACGTTTCAGCAAGTAGCAGCAGAGTGCAGAGATCCAGAGCAGTTGCATCATTCAAGAAAGGAGAGAGAGGTATTTCATGGGGGAAAAAGACTACAAATCCCATGATGCTTTGCTACAGAGACTGAATTCTCATACTGCTACAATCTTGTAGCTGCCTCTGATTGGCTGCAATGAAGTATTAATTTTGTGCTAAGTTAGCTAGGATTTTCAGGGGCATTCCTTCTTAAAATCAGCTGCCAGAAAAGAAAATTGGTAAAATCTAGTGTCAGATTATTAATGTTTATTTTGAGACTTTTTTTTCCGGCAAAACACTATTAATACACTACTTATTCTCCTCCATTAGATGCATTCATATTCCATCATTCTACATAATTAATAAAGAATTGGATCCCTGAGAAGATCAGTGTGTTTATAATCTGTGTAAGGTCCTAAGGGGTGATGTCTAGGAGGAAATTGCCCCACCAATTTAAAAAGTCACCAGCCACCACTGGGCAATCAGATCCTATCAACTGGATCCCGCTTCCACCTTATGCTATTTGTTATTTAACACCACAAACTGTCCTTGGAGAAGAGTTTGCTTGATATTATTAAAAAGTGAAAAAAGGTTTGCAAGCATACTCACCCTTGGTGGTTTCTGCAGGGGAGGGTGAGCTGGTCAGTGCTCACCACCAGAGGGAAAGATGATTCTTCCCTGCTCCAACTGGTGCCTGTTAGAGTCTGTTTTCAGCCGCTTGGGGACTCCCTGACAACACATGAAATATGTTAATGACATAATATGTGACACCAGGGAGTCCCTGTCCAGCTAAATCATAGATGTGGACAGATTGGCCAACTCACCGACTGTCAATAGAGAAAGATGGGAATTATCTCCTATCTCACTCTATTTGTATGACAGTTGATCCTACGAAACTGCCAGCACATATAAGATACATGAATGGCACCTGTGTTCAGAGGCGCTACCGCCGGTGCAACCCTGTGGCCCCTTTGGCACTCTAGCGGCCCCATGGCCCCTTATGGCCTTCATGGACTTCCCATGGGGAGCCCTGCACCCCCCCCCCCTTTGGAATCCGGTGGCCCTTGCAGGTCTTCTATGGCCCCCATGGATCTCTGTAAAACGCAATTGTTCTTTGTGGCCCACCAGATCCCCTGTGGCTTCTGTGGGCCACCTGTGGGATCCCTGGTGCCCCTTATGGTCCACTGTCACCCCCACTGGCCCAAGGGCCCCATTGGTCCCCTGCAGGCCATATGACTCCCTACGGCACCCTATATTACCCCTCAGCCTCCTGTGGCCCTTTGTGGACCTCTCCGGCCGCCCTCAGCTCCCTGTGTTCCCCATCAGCCACATGTGGCCCCTTGCGAACCTCTGCAGACTCCTTAAACCCCCTGTGGCCCTCTGTGGCCTCCCTCTGACCCCCGTGGACCAGTGCAGTCTCCTCTGCCTATTGTAGCCCCCTCGGTCATTCGTGGACCCTGTGGCCTCCGTGGACCTCAGCAGCCCCCTCGGACCTCTGTGGCCCACCTCAGAAGTGGAGTGCAGCATTGGGCAGGTAAGAAAGTATTTATACAGGTGTGTGTACATATATATATATATATATATATATATATATATATAATGTGGTAGATTCACCTGTTACCTTCTAGATTAACAGCAAGAATTTCATGTATTCTTTTAACCTTTTTTTAAAAGTCCAAAAATGACACCACACAGTTCTCTTGTAAATATCTTCATCAGTAGAAAGGGGTGCTTTCAGCCCGCCCATCTCTCCGAAATGCTCCAAACTCCAGGTACCCTTAATATGCATTTTTGCAACAGAGTAGACAAATCCTCAGCTATACTGCCGCCTTATCCCTGGGGTTAATTGACACAGTCTTTAAACTTGGAAACCGCTTTCCTTAGCAAACCGACTTTGCTTTTCCTCTGTAGACCAGCTTGGCTCTGCTCTGCTCTGCACTGCTCTGCAATCCGACTTAGCTCTGCTCTGCTCTGAAATCCGACTTGGCTCTGCTCTGCAGACCGACTTTGCTTTGCTCTGCTCTGCAATCCGACTTGGCTCTGCTCTGCCCTGCAACCGGACTTGGCTTTGCTCTGCTCTGCTATCCGACTTGGCTCTTAGCTGCTAACCGCAGCCCACCAAAAGGACCACTTACAGCAGATTTCACACACTGCTCACACTGCTTAGGCCCAAGCCTAAGTGAGAACTCCAGCCATCTCCCTGCTGTTGTCTTAAAGGCAATCCACAGCTGGGCTTCAATTAGCCTCTGATCACTGCCCTGAGTTAATTCTTTCTTTCCCCAGAGAAATCTTCCAGCCTCTTTAATTAAACCCACCTCTAGGGACACTCTTTGCTTTACTCTGTTACATATCTTCCCCTTAGCTCAACACCATGTGGTTGAGCTACATGAGCAGAGAGGCCGTAAACGCTCACTTGTAGCTTTTATCTTCTCCTTGTCCTCTTGTTTAAGGGGCTCCTCCCCATAGTGCATTACAGTATCTGGAGTAACTATGCAGTATGGGCTTGGGTCTATCTCTACCCCCTTGAGCTCAACAGCATGCATACTTCCATGAACCAGGAGAACTTCCCCTTTTTCAATTGTTCCGTCAGCTTTGATGAAGTCTTGAGATACCACTCAAATTCACTACCAGGGATTTCATCCACAGCATCATCTATGGGGAACACACAGTTTTGTTTGCCATACGTCACCCCTGGACCTGGCTGGATACCGATAGTATCTCCAAAACACACCTTTAGGTTGTTACACACAACTCTGTTCCTCCTGATCTTCTCATCTGGGCAGGTGTCATCTGAAAGAACAACCCACACAGCTTCCTGTCTCTTCTTCCTTTTCAGAAGAACAGTTTTTCCTAGGTACAATAGAAGCTTATCCATCTGGGCCAGAGTCATCAACATCACTTTGTTCTCTTCACTGATGACTTCATCTACAAGTAACCCATTGGGACAGAAGTAGAGAGTCCAGAAGTCCTGGGAAGCACAGAGGCACCAGCAAGTGACAGACAGAAACTGAGAGAGACTGGCCCGGTCAGGACCATGTCCTTGGGGGCAGATTGTGAAGCAGATGTCCTGACCGGGCCAGTCTCTCTCAGTTTCTGTCTGTCACTTGCTGGTGCCTCTGTGCTTCCCAGGACTTCTGGACTCTCTACTTCTGTCTGTCCCTGGTCCATCACACAAACCATTGCTGGGAAACCCCAGGAACACAGATTTTGTATGAAGCTTGTGACTAAAGCATGTTGGTCAAAAGGTTTCTTCTGCAGCTCTCGTTTTGGTATAGAATTCCTCATAGACTGTAAAGGTACGTCCTCTCTCAGGGCTTCTTCTTGCGCTTGGATCTGCGTCTCATCTTTCTTTCTGTTTACAGCAGGCATACTCTGTACCATGCAAGGTCTGCAATTACCCGTCTCTGCCAGGACAGATCTCTCAGACTTTTGGCCTTGTTGGAATGTCTCCAGCTGTTGAGAAACTTCAGGCTTGCTCTCCATACATAGGTTAGTGCCCATCTTTGCAGCCTTGTTGGTTTTGGGCTTCTGAAACAAAATTGCTATTTCAGCATTCTCAGCTCTCACCCATTTTTCTTCTTCTTCTCGTTTTGCTTCTAAGGCTTCCAGCTTTTCATTTTTCTTTGCTGCCTTTAGCTGCATCTTCTCCTTATTAACGTTTTGCAAATCCAGTTCACCCTGCTTATGCTGGACCTTTTGCTGCATAATCAGCTGAGGAATCTCCTTTGTCTTTTCCATCAGGTCTTCTCTTAATACCTCTGGCAGCTCAGTCATTCTTTCTTCCTCCCTCTGTCTTTCCTGTACAAGCTCCTGCTCTATGCTTCGCTTGTGAGCTCCCTGTAGACATTGCTCTACATTCAACAAAGCATCTTGGGCACACAGGTTCTGGAGGTCAATGTTAGACTCTTCTGGACATGCATCAGTCTGAGCCAACTGCGTCTTCATATCAGACGGATTAACTATCCGTTGTGCTTGTGGAGCACATAACAGCAGCTCCTTCTGTATCACAGTTGCTTTCCTCTGCTTATGGGATTCTTCTATCTCTTGTAGCTGAGAAGTGGAATTGGTGATCTCTCCTTCTCTCTGAGATGCATGATTATTGAGGAGATCTTGCTTCTACTGTTTATCATTGTGCTGCGGTTCACACACAACTGACTCTTTCAGCTTATACTTGGGAGGACTCTTCCTCTGCTCCCAAATAGGCATCTGTATCTTATTCCTATAGGACACTCTATAGTCCTCAAATGCAGGCTTCCTCCGCCATTCAGGAATGTAATCTGAAATATGAAATGAAATATCAATTTGCCTGTCTTCCATTTCAGACTTTTTCAGTCCTACTGGAATAGAGCACATATTTTCCTCTTGCTGGACTGGTTTCCTTTCTTGCCTCTCCGTGAATAGTTATGCACATTAATTTTTGTCTGTTATTTTGTCCTATTTGTTGTTTGCTTCACAAGAAAAAAAAACACATCTTCATAGTTGTGGGCATGTAAATTAAATGATGCAAATCTTCAAACAATCCATGTTAATTCCAGGTTGTGAAGCAACAAAACACAAAAAATGCAATGGGGGCGAATACTTTTGCAAGGCACTGTGTATGTGTATATATATATATATATATATATATATATATATATATATATATATTAGCGAATTGCCCGTCAAAAAATGACGGCAATGAAATTGTAAGTGAGCTAATGGTGTTTGGTGTATATAATGTGGCTGATTTTATCGTCCTTCGTTTTCTATGTTGTGCGACTTTTTCAGAATATCCGTAGCTGTTTCATGGTGTTTTGCGTGTTTATGGTCGTATTCGTTTTGTTCGGCTGCCATTTTTTCTCTCGCTTTGGTGATTTTCGGGTCTCTAAACTCCGAAATTTGTGCTTAATTGGAGGTGTAACTTCCCTTGCAGAGGTCCTGGGTGCCCCCCCTTGCTGTGAGTAACCTTTTTATGTGTTTGTTTTTGGGGTCGCGCGGGTTGCGTCCTTGTTTTTTAATCTCGTAGTTGTTTTTCTGCAAATATGTAGGTGTTTGGTGGTGTTTTGCGTCTTTAGACTG